>OX638298.1:41661059-42288809 GCA_951812265.1 Taphrorychus bicolor | reverse complement strand
ATAATTAAATTATTTCAAATAACTCTAAAACCAGTTGGTTTACATCCAAATCTTCGAAATATGATTTAGCATATACCACAGTGAAGTCAATAATGCTATTTTGAGAACCATTTTTTTAATCCTGTAACTTGTAGACAGTTTTTTTATTTAAATTTTTGAGCAGTTTTTCCAGGGGCGCAGGAGATATAATCCCAGGGTTATCAACGACTATTAATTCACAATTATTTTTATTTATTTAATAGTAAGTCGATGTTTGCTAATAATTTTACCTATAATATTACTAATTTTACAAATAGTAATTTAGTTCCATTATTATTTTTAATCAAATATTTTTTTATGTGCTACAATGCCAATGCTACGTCACTGGCATTTTCACACTTGACAGATTGGAGCAAACTGGTAACAGACGCCCGCGTCGTATCCTACTTCCTCTGATTTAAATTTTCTAAGGGTGTACGAATCTATTTCATTAGTGGTCTTCCAACGACTCACAGGTGGCATTAGTCGAAATCCTTCACAACATCACACAAATACAACTTCCAACTCTCACCCCGAAGTATAAGGCAGGGGTCTACCACGCCTTACTAAGGAGTCCAAGGGGCGAAACGCCAACACCACATATTATCCATTCACTTACTTATTTTTGTCATCTAGTTATCTATGAAACCTTAATTTTTTTTATACCCATCTCAATGTCCCTTTAGCACAACATGTTGAGAAGATACGATAAAAATGTCAAAGTAAATTACCCTATAATATATATAAAAAACGCCTGCTTTACGACAATAATAAATGAATGGCTTATACATAGACTATACCGATCTAAGGTGATCCCAGTGGTGTTTCCCTGAATACCAAAAGTCTTTTCCGGGAATACATTTCCCATCCCTCGCTCATCATTTACAACACTATAATTGGTGACCCTCGACAAAAGCAACACCGAATCTTCCGAGCAAAAGTCCACAACAAGGATCGCTTTAACGACATGAGACTACCAGAGCAGCATCTTTCTCATACCCATCGTACACTATCTGTTCACTCATTGCAACGCGGAATAACCTCACACACATCACTCTCTGGTACCAGTTTCGGCAACACTGGCACATCCTCCGTCACTCACCTCGCAACAGCAACACAACTTCGTCCCTTCAGTTCGCAAAAATGAGCCTCGCTTCTCTCCCATCAAACAACCTCTGTTCTCGTTGTCACTGGGAGGGGAGTATTGTGGCGGAACTTCAGCCACCCGCTCACAGGTGGCAGCGCCAAAACTTCACCCATCGACTCACAGGCGGCAGCAATAATCGAAATCCTTCACAACATCACACCGCCTTTCCTGCGCCGAATTTGTCTTCAAATACAAGTTCCAACTTTCACCCCGTCGTATAAGGCTATAACGATCTCAGGTCGTCCCAGTGGTGTTTCCTTGAATAACGAAAATGTTTTCTGGAAATATATTTCCCATTAATGGCACATTATTATCCGACGCCATAGATGTACCCAAGTCAAAACCTGTTCAAACATGGAATTAACATCTACGTAACAATATAAAAATGCATATAACAATGTTATATGGATTGGATCCATATAGCAGAATAAATAGAAGAAATCTTGAAAACTAGTTTTGTAGAAAACTAAAATAGAATCCGCTCTGGAATTGTGAGTAATGAGAATGTTGCAATTGCAGTTGTAGGCCACGTTCATTTGCTGAAAAATTAACTGCCTCTTACTAAACTTTCTCAGGAATCAGGAGTAAGCAGAACAAATGTTTTTAGAATTCTACATGAGCATAAGTTGCATTCCTATAAAATTAAGCCCGTTCATGAATTAATTTCGATCGGCACGTACGATTTTGTGAAGTTTTTACTGAAATGATTATTCTAAACATGAATTTAAAAATGAACACATGTATGTTTTATAAGACTGTGAAGGCTTTCACGTACAGTCAAATGCAATCTAAAGTGTCTACCGGGGTTTAAAGCCGTGGTCCAATGGAATTTCTTTCTAACGTGTCGTTTACAGCTGCGGCAGACATTATCAAAGGTGATGAGGCAATGGGCGAAGTAATTTACCCTGCTTTCCGAGGTTAACAGATTCGACTTTGGTGAGCTCCGTAGTATTTATTCTCCCGCCGTCGCGCTGCAGTGGAGAAACTGGGGTGGGGGTAGTGGTGGCGCGGAGTTTCGGCGTACTTGAAGTATTTTGTAAAACTCGGATAGACAGCAGCGTTTCTATCCGACAACACGACAACAATTTCATCAGGAAGGAGGAAATGCATTTCTAAATGCAGACTGGAAGCGAGTTCGACGACATACTTCAAGTGCCCCGAAACCCCGCGCCACCACTACCCCAATCCCAGTCCCTCCACTGCAGCGCGACGACGCGGTTGGGAATAAATACCACGGAGCTCATCACAGTCAAATCAGTCAACGTCGGAAAGCACGGGAGATCACTTCGTCTATTGCCTCATCTTGGTTGAGGCAATAGACTTTGATAATGTCTGCCTCTGCTGTAGACGAAACGTTAGGAAGAAATTCCATTAGACCACGGCTTCAAAGGCCGAAAAACACTTTAGATTGTAGTGTATGATTTATTTTAATGGAGAAGTTAACATGCAAAACTGTAGGTACTAGAATTAAACAAATCCCAACGTTTGCAGAATCAAATTGTACCATCTATAAATGAACTTGCTAGAAATGATCCAAATTTCTTTCCACCGCACTATGTTGCACCAGTTCGGCAGTTTCTGGATATCAAGTTTCCCCATAGTTGGATTGGCGGAGGGGACCTGAGGAGTGGCCACCGAGATTGCCTGACCTGACTCCGATAAACTCTTTTTTATGGAATCTTTAACATTGGAAATACTCGGCAGCAATTCGAGCATTTAATATCATAAAGTTGATTTTAATCTTAATAAAGTAGGGTAGTTTATTCTGTTTTTCAACTTTTTTTCAGAAATCGAATCCACCAAAAGGCGATTCCAAAAAAATGTACATCACTGTGTAGGCAATCAAAATACCTTTCTAGCGACGTACTGCTCGACCCCTCTTCTCATTTGAAATTATTGACGTGAATAGAGCTGAGTCAGAACGACAGTAACATATTCAATTCTTAGATCAAAAGGTGCTCTGAAAAATAAGTTGACGTGTATTAGGATATTTTTAAAACTTGGTAGTTCTCCAAATGGATGTATAATACCTGAAACCCTGAAGCGACCTTCACATTGTAAATGGTGAATTTTTAAAATCCAACAAACTAGGATTATTAATGGCTAAATGCCAAAAAGCAGTTAATTTAAATTAAAGCATTAATTGTTCCAAAAATTAAGCATAATAGCTATTTATGTAACCAGTTCCAGCGAGTTCCCCCAACTTGAATGAGATACACAAAAAAGGCTTTTCGTCACGTGTTTCATACAAGATTTTTTCTAATTTTGACTACAAATACCTACTTAGAGAGAGAATTATTATTACTAAATTTCAATATTTACTTTTATACCACTTTGTATCTACTTAAAACTGTGGCAACGGTGTGCCACAACCGAAATCTGCAACTGGTGGTGACACTAACTTTTCATCACAAGTTACAAAAGATTTTACTTTTCGTAACTAGTTACGAAAAGTAGGACGTTACGTCACTGTCATCAGTATTGAAAAGTGCCACTTTATATAACAAAATTAGAAAAACTAACATTCTGCTTCAAAAATAACTTCCATAGGGCACAAAATTATAGTAGAGCGTATAGCAAGTACTATTAGTATATATAATATGAACTTAAAATATTGAAGGACTGTAACTACATTCTGACTATAGCCAAGATGAGTGATAAATGCTGTGTAGGTGAAAAAACAGTACCAGTGTGTAGCATTGCAGACTGGATTAAGCATCCAAAGACTCAATGTAACAATTGAGACTGGAAGTGCTAAATGAAATATAGGTCGTATATTATAACTTTACGTGCGCAGGCAGTCGTGATATTTTTCCATTAGATTGGCACTTCTGAATTGTTAGCTCTTGTTTGCAACACGGGCTGCTTTAAGCCAAGTCCATAACCATAACGAGATGCGAAATCAAAATCTTCCAATAAAATTGATTTTTGGCAACATTCAACCAGTCGTCTTCAAGGAATCTGTTTACCTACGAAATTAGCTTAATGTCAGTGTCAAAAAGGCCACCAGCAATCGCTTTTTAAAAATTGGACGTTGTCTAATTTTTTGCTTTTTTCAAGTCTGCGTGTTTCTATATAAATCCTACTAATTTGAAGATCTACCGTAAAATATTCACTTCTGTTTGGTTACCCGGAAGGAAGAACTAACTGGGAAGACCTGGAAGGAAGACCTAATAAGCCCGATCACTTCAGAACTATGTCCCATCAAGTGTATTATTCATACTTCACTTGAGCAAATCGTTAATGTGTGGCATGAGAAGTAAATAGTGTCCAACTGGCAAGAAAATCAGCTTCTAATATTCTAAGTAAACTACAAAACTGATTCCTCTGACCCAAACTGGTAGCTAGGCAAGAGGTAGGTGCAATTTTCGAGAAAATTATTAATTTTACAGTTTTAGCTAGTAACTAGAGTAGCATGGGCTTGGAGACTGAAACGAAAGAGGAAGATACGCTTTAGTTTATTCACTGCAGAACCAAGTCCTAATCCAGATAGAATTTCCACATATTAACGTATTGAAACACCTAAGGCAGTCGACGGAAATAACGCGATGATAATAATATGAGAAACCAGAAGGTGTAAATGTTAGGAAATTACAACCAGAATATACTGTGTCTATATTCTCGTAGAATGATAAGGTACAATATTAAATTTGTTATAAATTATAATTATTATTTATCAATAAAAATCAATTTTCATTAAAATGCATATTTTATAAAACGAAATTTTTAATCAGATGGTTTACATTCATTTAAATCGTCCTGGCAATCATGAAACCAAAAGTTATAACCTCTTAAGTCATACATGTAACCTAAAATATATGACAATACCTGTCATAATATACAGGGGGCAAAATGTCAAATTTACATGACCTACTGCCCAAGTAAAGTTATAGTGTACAAACTATATGTCCTTCGTTTGGAGAAGAAAAAGATACTAGATTACCATTTACCACAGATGAGTCCTAAAATGGGTGATTTGAGAAATGTATGTGGACCAGTAACCCCCCTCCACATTTGATTGTGGTTAATTCTTTCAGGTAACTTTAGATACTTTTTCCCATTTTGGCGTTGTAAAAATTAAAGAAAGCTTAGTCTAAAGCAGCGCAAAATCTGATTAACTATGGCAAAGAGTTAAAAACACACAATGGTAATAATGTCAAACGGTTCAGATTGGATAATGGAAGTCAATTCAGCTCAAACAATTCGCTTGAAGCAATGGTTTTCATTTAGAGTTCACTATTCCATAGAGCCCTACAAATGAATGGAAAATCAGAGCGTATGTATGGCACTTTGTTGAATCTGATTCGCACCATGGTTACTCACAAAGGGAAGCCTAAAACACTCTGAGGAGAGGCTTTAAAGTGTTCAGTATAGGATTTAATTAAAATACTCACATCAGTATAGCCAAGAAAACAATCACCTTTAAAATTAGTTAATTAGGATACCCACATCAATATTGCTAAGATTATCTTTAATGCTGTGTCATGGAAGGAATGATATTAACAAGATGGAAATTTTGGCATGTAGTGCTTGGTATGTGATTTCACCTATGCCGGTATTATAGTTGCAATTTGAGCACAAGCACGTGCTTAATCAAAAATGATTGACGCAAGTTCATGTATTTTAAACGGAGACTAAATGTCAAAGTCAGACTTGAGGCTTACTCGGAGCTGAGTCACCACTGTAAATACGGGCACTAGTATTAGTCAACAATGGAAGGGGCAAATCCTTGCGACTAAGCCTTAGAGGCCCATTTCACAGTCCGCCGGTCCACCCATCTCTACTCCACCAGAGCCCTCATTCCCTCCACGAGTCGACCCGACCCTCTAATAAAGGAGAGAATCCCATCAGAATAATCCGTCAGATTTGGAAAGTCCCCTCGATGATGAAAAACGGCTCTAAGTGTCCTATGACGCCGTCGCGCCCAGCAATAGCACACTCTCAGAATATGGTATAACGACTCTTCCCGTGCCCCACAGTGGGTGCAGAGAGGACTCTCAGCCATTCCTAGGAGGTGCATGTGCCGGTTTAGCCTGCAGTGTCCAGTAAGGATTCTTATAAGATCTCCCACGCACTGCCGGCTTCTCCTAAGAAGCCACAAGGCCTTGGATCTCTCCGGATTAAGGTAGATTTTCTTGGTCTGTCTACATATTCCTGACTCTGTCCAGTTTGTCCTTGTACTCTTTCCTGCCCACTCATTCAGAGTGCAGTCTGCTCACTGATGACACAGTCAAGCATGTCTGGGAACCACGCTCGTTCCTCTCGACGCTTCTATGTTCAGGAACCCATCCCAGGAGGAACCCCCCCCCCTTTTTTATTTCTGCCAGTGACTCTAAAATATCCATGCAGTCCTGAACCAGCTTTTTACTCGATCCTGGGCTCACAGAGCCGCCTGTCTGTCGGAGCAGATGTAGATGTCCTGCTCTGCTCCCGGTGTGACTTCTGTTTGTGTGGCCATGCCGAGTATTGGAATCACCTCTGCCCGAAAAACCGTCCTGTGGCTTCCCAAGGCGAAGCCCTCGCCCTCTACATGGCCTGCTTTGTATATTCCGGCCCCTGACTGTGTATTGCCCATTTTTGATCCGTCTATATATAATAATTCTTTAAATTCGTCCCTTGTTGGAATGTTTACCCCATATGGTTGTTTCAGTCTCAGCTGATCGCATGGACGCCCCTCCTGCGACAGAAAAGTCGGGATGTCCTGCTGAATGAAGCTGACGATCTGCGTGTAACCACTTCTCATAGCTGTATGCTTGCACTGGCAGCAGCAATCCATCCTCCTGCAGGACGCCACCGCCTCTCTCTTAATCCAGATTGGAAACTCCGACAGACTCAGTAAAGCATTGAGTGCTGCTCCCGATGGTGTTCTGAATGCACCCGTCATGGCCAGTCAGACTGTTCTCTGCAGTCTGGCCAACCTCAGCACATAGCTCAGTCACGCCCTGTCCACCAGACCACGTCTGCCCACCAGACCACGGCCCCATACGTTATCCTCGGTCTGATTACCGCAATGTAGAACCAGTGCAGGATGTGAGGCTTTAGACCCTACTTCCTGCCCTGCGTAGTTTCCATGTTAGTGCTGTTACCTGATTGCATGCCTTTTCCGCGTGACTTTTTCAGGTCAGCCCGCTGTCGATGCTCACCCCCAGGTACTTAGCCTCAGGCTTTAGTAGCAGGGGTTCACCATACAACGTTGGTGAGTGGAATTCTGTTGTTTTCTTCTTTTGTAGAGCACAAGCTTTGTCTTGCCAGGGTTGACGGACAGTCCCGTCTCGGCACACCCTTTTTCTATTATTCTACATGCCCTTTGCATTTGATCCCAAATGCTGTCAACGAACTTTCCTGGTATCATGACCAGTCTGTCGTCCGCATACGCTTGCGCACTGAACTCCCCGGCTTGTAGCCTCTCCAAAAGACCATTCATTAAGAGACGCCATATTCTGACATTGAGGGAGCATTGTCGAATGCCTGAGGGACATATCCCAGAGCCACACTCAGCGTGATCACTTTGCTCAGAGACGGAAGCACATTGTCCAGTCCCTCTTGCAGCATTGCTGGGATTACACCGTCTGGTCCCGCTGCCTTAGATGGACTGAATTCGCCCACCATCCATCTAATGGCTTTGTTGGTCACTACTTCTTCTGCAAGTGTTCAATCCTCCCGGACAGGACCCTGGACCCCGAGGGAGGCGCCGCTCCTGAGTAGCGGCCTCCCCGTTTTCTCCAGGGAAGTTGATTGTACCTCCCGCTTCTTCACTGTAGTTGATTTCCTCTTACTGCGCTCAGCAATTTGGCAAGCTTGGCCGATTCCGGGAGGGAGTCAATCTCTCCGCCGAATTTCCGCCATCTCGTTCTTTTACTTCACCATAACCCTTTCTTTAACTCTCTCCGGTCTTCATTGCCTCCATCCCACTCCTGCCCTTGGAAGCTCGGTGAAAGGCCCTTCTGGCGCCTAGCTTAAGACGCTCTAGCGTGCCATTCCACCACGGAACTGTACGAGTACTCTGTTTCCTGAGTGGGCACGACTCTTCGTAGGAGTGGTCAATGGACCTGTTGAGCCTTTCTACCTCTCCATCTATTTCTTCTCTGGAGAGCACCGACCGCTCGTTGCAACCCATGGGATGACTTAAAAACTCTTTGAACTTTACCCAGTCTGTGGTCCTCGGATTTCTTTTCGGTGGTGTGACTCGATTTAAAATTTTATCATCCTGTAGTCGGACATCGAAATGTCCTCAGATACTCTCCAGTTTTTATCTTTTCAGCCATTGGTTGTGAGGCAACCGTCACGTCTATCACCTCCTGTCGGATGCGATTGACGAAGGTCGGCTCTGCATTACGGTTGGCTATCTCTAGATTTTCCGATGCGAGGTAGTCCAGTAGGGCGGTATCTCGTCAAGAAAGGTCACAATGGTTGGCTATTGCGGAGGTGGTTATCGCTTATGGTTGCCTAACAAAGAAAAAGTAGTGAAGTGACATGATGTCCGCTTCGATGTATGCATTATGGAGTATAAGTGTCTTGGAAAAGGTATTGGTACCCAAAAACACATAAGAGAGCCACTAGGAAAATCAAATCTACTCTTAGATCAGTCTAAAAAGAGGTAACCGAAAGCGAGGACATTGAAGGAAAAATTTTAAGATCCTCAAGAGCAACAAGGACAGGAAGAACATGATATTCAAATATAAGACAGTCACAACAATCAGAACAATCATTAACACAATAACTTTTTAAATGTTTTGTCTTTGCAAATTCCTAATCAACAATTTATGACAGTTGTACGCAGTGAAAATTATGGAACTTACTAGACACAAAACTAGACAAGAATTTGAAGAAACTGCAAAGAAAAACTTTTTCTAAAAAAACCTCCAAAGTGAACAAGGACAAATGTTACCAGTAGAAAGAGATGGACATATGTTATTAAGATATTAGAGTCTAAGATATTTTTAAAATGTATGGTAAATTAGTAATATAGAAAAATAAGAAGTATAATATTCACGATTTACAATTGCTTGATTATAAGCAAAAGTTTAAACATTATAAGAATTTAAAGAATTATCAAATATTATCGTGAAATGTATAATTATGAATATTATATTACTTTAGAAACATTTAATGCTTCATTTCCGGTGAAAACGAGCCATTAAAATACCGGATGGAGAGAACTGGACTCATCTGGAAAAGTCTAAAATGAGTTATCATTGCCAGGAGTCTGGAGAAAAGAGGGAATAAAAGAATGGAAAGATAAGGTGAAAAGATAAGGAAGAATAGCAGCAGATTCAGTCTACACAACTGCTTGCTTTAGAAAAAAACAAGAAGAACCAGCTGCATGAGTATGCAATCACTAAATTGGATGAAGTAAAAGAAGTGGTGGAAAAATTCAAAGAAGAATGGAAAGGATTCAAATAACAAACGGCGAAGATTCAAACTCGTCAGCTTAAATTCTGGAAGGATTTACTTTTACTAAATTTCAGTTTTCTACGGTACTACACAACTATACTCCTGGAACATCTGTAAAAATTTGTCTGTAGAAATTCGGAATGGATCGATGAACTCAGACAAAGCTTCTGAGCTTTTAGTCGCTTAAAAGCTACAGCTGTAGCTGTGAGAACTCCATTAGCATATTGATCTAGAATGCTATAAAAATGCACCTTGCATATAGTCCATGCAATGGGCAAGTCTCTAGAAAATTGTTGAAAGTCAAGTAACTTTTTAAATGCTTTATCTTTGTTTGGAAATTCTTTAATCACCAATTTAGGATTATTGGACATGCTGGAAATTATGGAACCTACCATACACAAAACTAGACAAACTTGAAGAAGCTGCAAAGCAGTTTTATACGTTAACAGGAAGAAACGTTACTATTAAAAAGAGATTGACATAAGTTATTAGGACATTAGAGTATCAAGATATTTTTAAAATGTATGATGGGTTGCTCATACTACTTATTTTTGGGTATCTTGTTTCAATAAAAATTTTTGGGTTTCCTTTTGATATCAGAGAAAAATTATATATTGAGTGAAATGAAAATGAGAGAAATTCCATCAATCAAATTAGGTAGTTTCAAGCAAAAAAAGAATCTGGATGATTCATATTGGTGAGTAGCGGGCATGTGCATGGCCGATGCAGATGACCCAAGGCGGCCCTCTTCCGAAAAGACAGGTAGAACTTAACTAACCTGACCAAAGAAGAAACATAACTGATCTAACCTGAACTAACTTAACGAAAAGAAAAAACAGAACTGGACTAACCTAACCAAAGGAAAACAGGATTGAACTAACCTCACGGAAGGGAAAAGAAAACTGAAGTAACCTAACCTAACTAACAGCCTACACAGAGCGACAACCCAAGAAGTTCACAAGCGGTCAACAGCCTACATGCAGCAATCAACAGGCCCCTGCCCGATGGCGGCCCTCATAAGCTGCCCGTATGGACAGGTAGAACTGTATTAACATGACCAAAGAAAAATATAACTGAACTAACCTGAACTAACCTTACCAAAGGAAAAACAACCTGACCTTATTCCCCCTGAGAAAGAATCCATAACATACTTTGTTTGTAATGGAAAATACTTTTTACATTAACAGTACTGTAACCAGTGATAGGGATGTAAATTCTTTGCTCATATTCATCTAAAAGGCAACTGAGATTAAGCTTGAATGAACCCTATAGGCTCAAGAGGGTTTGCCCATACCCAATCTTTTGAGAAACGACGCAGTGTTCCAGTTTAGGGTTTGATGTGGAATGTTTTAATTAGTTATGCATAGGTGCTAGAATATGTACCCCGTGTTCATTAGAAAATGTCATCTAGGAGGCTATGGATTTTTGGCAGAAAAGGATATGACATAATCAAAGTAAATGAACACTTCTTTTTGACATTTCACAGTCAACTAGATGACGTTTTCAAATGAACACCCCCCCGCTAGTAATGATAGAGAGAAACTTGGGCTTGCCTAACTGATTTCCGCTAAAAGAAAGTTGAGCCCAAGAACACATAATTACAATAAGACACGTGTCATAAATGGATCTGAACGCTTGCTGGAAATCCGTTTTTCTCTTATGCTCATTCTTGTTGAGGTAACGGTAACACAGGTACAAAAACACCAGGTGAATCAGTATGTTCAGTAAAAGCCAAATGTTGTGCTGCAAGAAATATCAACACACGCCTGCTCAAAACTGTATCTATGAAAAAATTAATACTTTTTTACCCATTTTAGGAAACATTTTCTTTCTTTCAGAGCTCCGACTACCCCCAAGGGACAAAACAGTGCAATATTTAAGCTACTGGTAACCACCAATATATGGCCGATGGTTAGAAACTGAGTCCTAAACGTCACTCTGACAATTTCAAAATGAGACTGAAATATTAGACATCCAAGAACTAAAGCACTCAGAGAACACGTCTAAAGAAAAAATGTTATTGTCATATAAAACCAATACTTGGATAAGAATAATTTACCAATAAGACCAAATCGGAGACTATAGTACCTCTCTGGGCAGTTGTCCTCAGTGTACTAATAATTTTGTTCAGAGTGCGTATGAGGCGTTGATTGGCCGTGAGTAACTCAATCTCTTGACTTCTTGGATTTTTTTCTTTATGAGCTAAACTTCCATGGTCACATTTGACTGAATTCTCCGGTGGATTTTTTTTCTGCATTATTTCCTCCCATGATGGCGGATAATCCTGGTAACCAACTGAGTTATCTGTCTCTAAAAGAGATTTCAATGTGCTTAACGTAACGAATTAAAATAAGTATTTGATAGGGAGTATTCTTTGAAAAGGTCATCTAGTTGGCTGTGAAAAATCAAAAGAAAATGATGAAAGAACAAAAGTCCAACTACTTTGATTATGTCATCCTTTTCTATCTAAAATTCATAGCCATCTAGATAACGTTTTCTAATGAAAACGGGGTATGTACCCATTTTCACACATTACCGTCGCGAATATATTACTAATATACTTACTAAACTTATATTCGCTATAGATATATGTTTTACGCAAATATTAAAGTTTCCCGTTGTGTGGCCACATATTTGATAAACAAAAGTTATTCATTCAATATTTATAGCAATTCTATTATTATAATATATATTCGGCCTGATGGTTAAAATATTCACAGAGGGTATTTTAGTGGAACCTACGCTAACCAATTATTATGGACTTTAACATTAATATTATTAATTTATATTACATATCCAATAAATAAAACATTCATAGTCACTGGAATTTTGCCTGAGTGACACATAAACAATAGTATTTAATAAAAATGCATATAATAAATACTTTGAATCTAGAACTGTTCAATGTGATTCATACACCACGTATTTAATTTATAAACTAAAAAAAAATTAATATACTTTATCAAGTGGAATATTTTTAAAAAATAAAAAAGGTAAATAGTAAATAAAAAATTTTCTACTCTATCATTTCTGATTTCTCAACAATGCACATGCAACTTTATGAAATTTTTATTGACCACTCTTTATTTACTTTATCCAAAAATGCAAAAATGAATTGAATCCAGGAAATAGCAGGGGCAGGCATAAGTATCGAGGGCCTTGCAAATCCAATCTGTCAAGCAATGAGACTGATGATTTTGATACTGTAAGAACCACAAAAAAAATGTTAGGAATTAAAATATAAAGATGTTATGGAGGAATTCTAACGTACCGGAGCTTGTAACAAGACAAACTGATGGAAAAAAGAAGCAAAAAGTTGGAAGAACATGTGATGGAGGATATGATAAAATAACAGTGTTATAAGACATTCAAAAATTCCAGAATGACATATAATCTCTTAGAAAACAGTTACTGGCTGCATTTTGGCAAAGGTATTATATATTTTCATCTTGATAAGTATCTTACCTGTTGCTTCAATGATACGGTAAGGTTGGTTCCAGAGAAACATGTTTTATAAAATTTTTATTAAACCACTCGCACTCACACACGACAACGACACCACTCTATGGAAACTTTATTGTATTTTAAACATTATATTCTATAACTAGACTATATCATGCCCTATTACTTACTTTACTTATAAACGCAACTTCCTTTACATCTAGGAAGTAACGTTATAAATTAATTTTTGACATATTGAGAAATCACTCATTTCTTTGTTGTTCTTGTTTATATAATATTTAGTTCAATGTGCTACTGTGATAACCAAAAAGCAAACATTTATAGCATATAAACAATCAGGCGGAGAACCGTCAAACATAGGTAAAATATTATTTATATATTTTGTAGATAATAAGTAACCAGCAATCTGAAATTCAAAGAATATTCAATTCAAGAATTAGGAAGCGCAGAATGTCAAAAATATGATCATCACGCACGGCTGTAGGTACAATAATATGACCATCATACGTCAGGTTGCAAACATAATAGAATGTATGTCATACCCTTTGAATTAAAATAAGTGCCACAGTTTGAATAATTTTAATTATTCACGCTGCATATTTTGTTTTTTCATTACACTCTCCATAAGAATTGCATGCAGACACCGCCATGATGGAAATTACAAACAAAATAAATGAAGGTTCGGGTATCCCTAATTTGCTGACCTCAAAGAATTGCATTACATTACAGAAAATTTTGCTGACCCTTTGGAATTTCTTGCTGACCATTATGTAGAGTGATAACTAGACTGTATTAAATGCGAGTTTCGTAAAAATCGGGCGAAAAATAACTGAGTTAAGGTCCTGGCAAATTTTTAATTATGATTATTTTTTTTGCTGACTTGTTGGAAACTCTTATTGACCGCTACTCAAGGTGATAGCGATAGATGAGACTGTAGACTTTACTAAACATTGTGTACAAATTTCTTCGAACTTTGTCAGAAAATTATCCAATTATGGCCCTGCAAAATCATTAAAAATGGTTCTCATCACGCTGCATACCGGTCAGCAAGAATTCCTAGGGGGTAAAAAAAAATCTCACTTTTAAAGATTTGATGGCCGTAACTAAATGATTTTCTGCCCTATTTTTACAAAATGCGAAAAAAGTGTGTAGTACAATGGTATGAAGGTGGATTAGCAGGTTGGGGACGAAATAACAACTTCATTCAATTTTCAAATCGCCGACGTTTCGACCGTATATTGCGGTCTTTATCAAGGCTCTTAATGAATTGACGAAGTTATGTCGCTGTTTATAACGTTAATTATGTCCATTATCCGTTACTGGGCCAAAGTATTTTCGAGATAACACCTAAGGAAATACACGCAGAGCCGTGGGTAGTCAGAGCCAGGGTTGATAAAGACCGCAATATACGGTCGAAACGTCGGCGATTTGAAAATTGAATGAAGTTGTTATTTCGTCCCCAACCTGCTAATCCACCTTCATACCATTGCTATTGGGGCGCTAAACACTTGGAATAGTGAAGTACAATCTTATAGCTATCACCCTGCATAGCGGTCAGTAAAAATTTCTAAGCGGTCAGCAAAAAAATCTTACTAGCACGGCCGTAACCAAGTGATTTTCTGCCTCGTTGTCTGTCCGATTTATACAGGGGGATTCACGTTACTCGACACGGAAGATTATGGCTAAACTTTTAGATTTTAAAAAAGTTTTCTATATGGAATATATGGGGGTCTATTGGAAGTATATTTTAAAATTATTGTCATTGTATACAGGTGGTCCCAAAAGTATAAAATTAATTAAAGTTTTATTTTTTTAAATGAGACACCTAGTATATTAATGTATTTTCGGTACCTACGGACAAAAGTAAAGGTAGTTTTATTAAGGTTTATGGCATCTAAACCGTACCGTTCTTCAGATATTCGTAATTTTGTGAAAATGCAGCATCAAATTAAATGTTTAAGATCTCAGCACTTGGTTTCTTTTCAACCACCAAAATTGGCTGGTGGGCTAATAGTACATTGGATTTTTTGCGGTGTGTATTAAATATTAACTACTGTGCACTGAATGTCAATAAATGAACACCAAATTATTACAAACTTCAGACAGTAATAACTCGTTTAATTTAAATTAGACACCCTGTATTTTATAGTATCATTAGATGCAAAATTTAGTTTCCTATCAAAAATTGTTAAACATTCCTATAGCTTGGTCTTTGCGTTTTCTTGGAAAATTGTTTTTTTTTTCTGAATTTGAGCTAACATAAACGAATTAAGTAATCTACTTTACCTGTTACAATATCTGATTTTGAGAAAGCAAAATTTATTATCATTAGTACTGGGTGTTCACTAGAAAACTTCAACTAGGAGGCTATAAAATTTTGACAGAAAAGGATGGCATAATGAATGTAAATGGACTTTTGTTTCTCCATTCTTTTCCTTTGACATTTCACAACCAACTAGACGAAGTTTTCTAATGAACACCCCCTATTTGTCATATATTAATTTATAAGTTACAAAATTATGATTATGAAGATTATTTAGCAGTCATCTGAATGTTAAAGTGTTTTTATTTAGCATAAAATATCAAATAAAACAATAAAACATTATATTACAAGAGTTCTTATAAAATTTAGCATCTCGATTACAAAAAAATTAAGTGCAATAATAGTGGCAATTTGAAATACAATAAATAACAAGTCAACATAAGAGTAAAACAAACAAAAACAAACAGTTATAAAAATTTGTTCAAAATGACGACCGTCTGATTCTAAACCCAAACGTATTCTGTTTTTAAATCCTTCACTCACATTGCGTAACATATAGGGAGTTATGCTTCTGAAGGCCTCTCTGATTCGTTCCTTCATATTTTCTTTTGTGGTTGGTGGCGTATTATACACGATTCCTTTCACATATCCTCATAAAAAGAAATCGGGAGGCATTATGTCAGGGGACCTTGGTGGCCAATGTTGTGCTCCATTCCTTCCAATCCATCGATCTTGGAAACGAACATTTAAGAACTCCTGGACTTCACGATGATAATGAGCAGGTGCCCCATCCATTTGTGGCCACATGGTTGTTATTATATCTAGAGGAACTTCTTCCAGTAAAATTGGAAGCTGATTTCTCAAAAAATTTAGAAACGACACTCCGTTTAAATGTTCGTCAAAAAAATAAGGTCCAATCACATACTGTCCCATTGTGCCCCCCCCCATACATTTACTGACCACCTATCTTGGTTATTAATTACTCAAAATTTATGGGGGTTAAAATCAGAATAATAATGAAAATTGTGTCGGTTAAAAGAACCATCGTTATGATAAGTACACTCATCACTAAATAGAACTGATTCAAAAAAATCTTCTTCTCCAACTTTTTCTAACACCCACATACAAAAGTCCACTCGTTGGCCAAAATCGTTATCGGAGAGTTCTTGATGTAGTTGTATCTTATAATCGTGATATTTAGTTTTTGAAGAATCCTTGATACGCTTGCTTGGCTAATATTTAAGTTTTGTGCAATTTCTCGTGGTCCGACATGGGGATTTTCAAATACAGAGCCAATAACGGCTAATTCAGTTTCTTGGTTTTTCGTAACTGGTCTCGTTTTGGCAGTCGTTTTATACTGAACACTACCAGTTTGCCTAAATTGAACCAACAGTCTTTCAAAAACGGCTCTATCCGCTCGAGTTTCTAATAGGAAACCTTTCAGCATAAACCCTTGATGCTAAAAGACAATTTTGCAAGCATTCTCCTAGAATGAAGATTATATCGTCTCGTTCTTCTGTTGTGTAAACCAACATTTTGATTAAATAAAAAACTCCCTGTTAACCACCAATTATAACAGTAAAAAAATATTTAACTTTAAATTAATATGTGACAACTAGAAATGACAATAAATTTTGCTTTGTCAAAATCAGGTAACACCTGAACAGACCTGAACAGCTAAATTAGATTACTACATTCGTTTATGTCAGCGCAAATTCCGCTTCAGATATTCGCATTTTCACAAAATCACGAATATCTGAAGAACGGTACGGTTTAGATGCCATAAACCTTAAAAAAACTACCTTTACTTTTGTCCGTAGATACCGAAAATACATTAATAATCTAGGTGTTTCATTTAAAAAAATAAGACTTTAATCAATTTTATACTTTTGGGACCACCTGTATACAATGACAATAATTTTAAAATCTACTTCCAATAGATCCTCATCCATTCCATATACAAAACTTTTTATATATATATATATATATATATTGATCAGTTCACAACGTTCTTCGACGTCCTCTGATTTCCAGCCTCCACTTGTCTCGGTCCTCCCATAGGTTTTCTTCTATGCCCCTTGATCTCATGTCCTTAGTTATTCCCTCTCTCCAACTCAATCTAGGTCATCCCCTTTTTCTTCTTCCATCTGGCATCCACTCCAGGACCTGCTTCGGCAGTCTATCGTTTCCCATTCTCTGGACGTGCCTGTACCACCTCAGTTGTTTTTCTCTGATGTCGTCAGTAATTCGATGTTCAACTTTCATTATCTCAAGAATTCTTTCATTCCTCACTCTGTCTAATCTACTCTTACCGGCCGCTCTTCTCCAATAATCCATTTCCATAGCCTCGAGTGAGCGGAGAGCCTTCTGTTTTAATGGCCATATTTCACTACCGTAGGATGCTATAGTTTTGACTATGGAATCGTACACTCTGTGCTTGTTGTTTTTTGAAATTGACCTATCCCATAGTATTCCATTCAGTTGCCTGATTGCTGTTCTTCCTAGGTTGTTTCGGTGTTTTATTTCTTCATCCATACTTCCGTCGTTTCTGATCTGTACTCCAAGATATTTGTATTTGCTGCATTTCTTTATAACTTGCTGTTCCAGTACCAAATCCTGTTGTTCTCCGCCAATACACATATACTCTGTCTTACTGATGTTTACTTCTAGCCCCCATTTGTCGTACTCCTCTATAAGTTTCCGTGTCATGTACTCTAGATCTTCGTAATCTTGGGCCAAGACCACCTGATCGTCGGCAAAACACAGAGTGTAGAGAATTGTCTCACTTAATGGTATACCCATGCCCCGACACTTTCTCTTCCATATCCTGAGAACCTGTTCTAGATAGATTTTGAACAGAGAAGGTGAAAGACAGCAGCCCTGCTTCAGCCCCTTGTCACGCAGAATCCAGTTGAAACCATTTTTCCTCTTTTTACTTGACTTTTATTGTCTTTGTATAAATCCTTGACCGCCTTGATGAGGGTTAAACTTGACTAGAACAACCGGCCTGTTCTTCAGCTTCCATGTCAGAGAACTCCCCTTCGATCTTTTCCAACAAAAGTTTTCCGCATACTCTGGAAATACTACTCAGCACAGCGATACCTCGAAAGTTATCACAGATTTTTTAAAATCTAAAAGTTTAGCCATAATCTTCCGTGTCGAATAACGTGAATCACCCTGTATAAGAAAGAAATTGAAAATCAATGTCTAGTACAGTTTTAGCTATCCCCCTGCACACCGGCCAGCGAGAAGTCATATAAAACCTTACTTTTAAAGATTTGCTGAGCCGTCAATTTTTTCGAAATTTTCACCCCGCCTACCGGTCAGTAAGAATTTCTAAAGGGTCAGCAAAACTTTCTGTAATAAATGCAATTCTTATAGGTCAGCAAATTAGGAATTTCTTTTCAAACTATTATGGCCATGATGGTTTTACCGTCATTTTAAATTTGAAAATCAAAACAAGACGCTTGTTGAAGACTACGTACCTAATCTAATTGATGATTATGTGAAAATTGTAGTTAGTGTGAAGTTATCCACTAATGGCCGATCGCACCAAGCAATTTTTAAGTATACTTAGTTAAGGCTTCCATTATTACCATGGTTACTCATGCTAATAAATATGGTTTAAGGGCCCTTAACCTTAACTTTCCTTAAAATTTGCTTGGTGGAAAGGCCATTAATGCCAGCCATAAAATTCCCGACGATACACGAAGCGACGGCGTGGCCTACAGTGTTACAGGCCGCCCCCCGCGACTTTCTTCTTGCCTATTGTACAAAGTTGCAAAGTGCTTTACCAAGTAGTGCTTCCTATGTGCAATTAAGACTTAGCTATTACACCTATAATTACTATTAATCATTTAGCGAGGTAGATTTTTGATTAGAGGTACAGCACCATTGATGTTGATTGCCACCTCTATAGATTTTTCACAAAAAATAAAATTTCCAGCTGTTAGACGTTTTTTCAAAGCATGTCTTATTTATAACCCTCCTAGGGGTCAATGGATGATGTGCGTTCTCAGAAAATTACTAGTGGTGTGCCCAAATATGTTCAAAATACAGCGCTGCCATTGCGGTTGATTGCCACCCCTATAGATTTTCAACAAAAAAATAAAGTTTTTACATGGTGCAAATTTTTTCAAAGAATGTCTTATTTCTAACCCTTCTAGGTAGGTTTCAAGAGGGATGATGTGCTTTCTAAGAAAAATACCACACATGTCCAAATATGTTGGGAAAACAACGGTGCTCCTGTGGTTGATTGCCACCCCTATACGTAGTCTACAAAAAATTATAAAGTTTCCACCTGATGCACGTTTTTTCAAAGAATGTCTTATTTCTAACTTTTCCATGGTTTCAAGAGGGACGAAGTGTGTTTCAGAAAAATACCAGTGGTGTTGCCCAATATGTTGGGAATACAACGGTGTCCTTGTGGCTGATTGCCACCCCTGTAGGTATAGGTTTTCCACAATAAATTATAGCTTGCACCTCATGCACGTTTTTTTCAAAGAGTATCTTATTTCTAATCCTTCTAGGTTTCAAGAAGGATGATGTCTGTTCTCAGAAAAATACCAGTGTTATTCCCAAATATGTTGGACCATTGGGGCCTTTTGCCACCCATATAAGTTTTCCACCAAAAAATAAAGTTTCCACCTGATGCTCGTTTTTTCAAAATGAGAAAGAGAAATGAGTTCCATTACTAAATCTACTAAACCTAAGTCAAACATTTGGGAATGCTTTACCGAGATTCGCGAAGGAAAGGAAAATGTAAATATTGTGGAGAGATATACATTACCCACCCGTATAGAATGGAGAGACACATTTTGAATAATTGCAAACATGTACCAGAAGAAATAAAAAAAAACAATATGTAAGGAAATAAAAAATTATTAATAAGAGAACAAATGTTTTTACTTTTTGCTTTCATGTGAAAATAATAAAACATCTAAAAGATTCCTCTTGAGTTTTTGAGATTAACTTTAACTTAAAAAAGAATTTATGAAGGTAAAGTATATTAGATAGATATGTTGAAATCTATGTCTGAGACAATTTCACTAAACCTAAATACCTACTTAAACAAGCATTATTATCATTATAACACTTTGAAAACTTCGCAAAAACAAATCTTGTTTTAAACAAATAATAGTTATTTACGTTATAAGTGCGGTAAATATAGTTTTACAGTAGGAGTAAGATGTTTGACAAATAGATTCATTACAGTATCCTGTACCGATAGGTTTAGGTAGGTTACCATGGATACAACGGATTTATTGAAGATGTGCCGGTACTAAATACTGTAACATTTCTTTACGATATCCAATCCTGTAAAAAGCTATTTACCGGATTAAAAGCAAGTATGTAAAAGTGTTCTAAATGATACAGTTTGAAGTATAGATACATACCGGTCAATTGACTGATCAAATCTGTCAATTGACCGGTCAAATAATGGTCAATTGACCAAAAAGAATTTGACCGGTCAATTACACAACCCTACCCTCTAGGTTTCAAGAGGGATGATGGGTGTTCTCAGAAAAATACCGGTGGTGTTCCCCAATATATTGGGAATACAATGTTGCAGAATACATTGTGGCTTTTTGCCACCCCCATAAATTTTCCACAAAAAAAAAAGTTTCCATATGATGCACGTTTTTTTCAAAGAATGTCCTCTTTCTAACCCTTCTAGGTTTTAAGAGAGATGATGTGCCTTCTCAGAAAAATACAAGCGGTGTTCCCAAATATGTTGGAAATACAGGGGTGCCATTATATGGTTGATTGTCACCCCTATAGGTTTTCCCCAAAAAATAAAGTTTTCACTTGACGCACGTTGTTTCAAAGAATGTCTTATTTTTAACCTAACCCTTCTAGGTTTCAAGAGGGTGATGTGCGTCTCAGAAAAATACCATTGGTGTTCCCAAATATGTTGGGACTACAACAGTGCCATTGCGGCGGATTTCCACCCCTATGGGGTTTTCACAAAAAAATAAAGTTTCCACTTGATGCATGTTTTTTTCAAAGAATGTGTTATTTCTAACCCTTCCAGGTTTTAAGAGGGATGATGTACGTTCTCAGAAAAATACCAGTGGTGTTCCCAGATATGTTGGGAATACAACGGTACCATTGTGGCTGATTGCCACCCCTATAAGTTTTCCAGAAAAAAATAAAATTTCCACCTGATGCACGTTTTTTCAAAGAATGTCTTATTTCTAACATTGTAACCCTTCCATGGTTTCAAGAGGGATGTTGTACGTTCTCAGAAAAATACCAGTGGTGTTTCCAATTTTGTTGGAAATACAACGGTGCTATTGTGGATGATTGTCATCCCTATATAGTTTTTCCACAAAAAAATAAAGCTTCCACCTGATGCACGTTTTTTCAAAGAATGTCTTAAATCTAATACCCTTCTAGGTTTCCAGAGGGATGATGTGCGTTCTCAGAAAATACTAGTAGTGTTTCCAAATATGTTGGAAATACAACGATTTCATTGTAGCTGATTGCCACCCCTATAGGTTTTTCACAAAAAAATTAAGTTTCCATCTAATGCACGTTTTTTCAAAGAATGTCTTATTTCTAACCCTTCTAGGCTTCAAGAGGGATGATGTGCGTTCTCAGAAAAATACCAGTGCTGTTCCCAAAAATGTGGGGATTACAACGGTGTCATTGGTCCCTTATAAATTTTCCTATTACTACACAGCCCTGACCGCTAACCCAAGAAATTCCCAACACAACATTACAAATTTTCCACAAAAAAATAAAGTTTCTAGGTGTCAAGTGGGGTGATGTGCGTTCTCAGAATAGTACTAGCGCAACCCAAATATGTTGGAAATACAGGGGTGCATTGTGGTCGATTGCCACCCCTATAGGTTTTGTACAAAAAAATAAAGTTTCCACCTGATGCACGTCTTTTCAAAGAATGTTTTATATATGCAAATACTTAATAGATCTCATTCCTTCAGGTGGATTGCAACACTCGCTACGCTCGTGGGCTCAAACGCCACCTTCGGAAATAATGGCCTGCATTATATACTTAGTGGATAATGTACTGTTGAATTGAATACCTATCAAACTAAAAATGATAATAATTCTTTCTTACAGGCTGAGCCTGCAAGTGCCCTCTATTGGCGAGTATCCCGCAACATTGGTATAAGAAAGATTTCTGGTCAATATATGCTTCGTATTCAGCATCAATATAACGTTCGCACTCTTTCACATCGGTAAGTAGATGACGCGCTCGCTAGAAGATGGCAGCACCACAATTAAATAATCTATGATTATCGCCCAATGTACCTGTGGCATCCGTAAATTAGATTTTATTAGTGATGGGATAAGAGGCGTGTTCTCAGAATCGAATTCCTTATATTTGAATACTTTTATAATCGAATAATTAATTATTCGAGTTCGGTATTCGAATAGAGACAGTACATTTTGTATCCGGATATCTACAAGCTTTCGAAAAGGTACTTAACGTCAAATTCTTGCATTGGAGTACTTGTATTGTAATACTGGCAATCGAATTGCATATTATTAAGCTTCGGGGAATATGCAAAATGCATTTTTTTGCATATTTTGCATATTTTAACGTTACTTACCTGAATCTGCATATTTGTTAAATAATTACATATTTTTGCATTTTTTCCCAACAATACTTATTTTCGCTCACACTTTTCGGGTCTGCGGTTTCAAATTTGGAAATAAAATATTACAGATGCTTTAGGTGCGGTAAAAATATCTTTATTTTCTTAACAACCCTCACCCAGGCAAGCTCTGATTAGGTAACCGGCTACAAAACTAAACTTGTTCCGGCTCCGGTCAACCGGCTAAAAAAAATTCTGGAATCAAAGGAATTGATTCAACATTTATCTTTTATTAAGGCTAACAATTATTTTGTATCCGAAGATATATTAAAATTAGAAAAAGAAGGTAGTAAGGTTCCAATATTGTTGCTAAATAATTAAGTATGCCCTATAACATCGGTTGACATCGGTTGACGAATGGTCAATTTCTTTGTATAAACATATGTACACGGATAATAGAAGAAAATTCTTTGTAGAAAATTTTGAAAAATATTATAATTAAAAGTTTTTACCGGTAATTTTCTTTTGTAAACAATTTTCTATTTTCTAAATAATAAACTTACACTAACAATACTAAATAACATAAGTTACCACTAATTAATTTTGTTTACTTTTGACCTTGACAACGTTTAGCACTTAAGCAATTGACATCTTTTAACGAAATTTTATTATCAGAATAATAAACTAGAAAATATAAAGTTTATAATAATATATTATTATATTATATGCATATATTCATATTTAGGGCATATTTCGGCAAAAAAACTGCATATTTCTTTAAATATTTAGCATAAATATGCGCATATTTTTCAATTTTTTCAGTGCATATTCTCCGAAGCTTATATATTATAACTCATATAACTTGGAAGTTTACAGATGTACCTAAAATTTTGTTTTGATTTTAAGCGATTTTAGTCCGAAATAGTACTTCTCCAACAAAAATTCGATCAATTTGAGAAAAGTGAGAAGAATTAGAAATGTTGTTTCTCTTTGGCATTTATTTTTTTTTCTATAATTTTTTGTTTTTTTTTCAGGTTTCTTAGCTCGGTGCTTGTTTAGTTTTTAATTAATTTTTTTTTGCTTAATATTCTTTTATTCTTCATGTTTTTCTATTCTTATCTTTTGTCAAGCTTCGTTCGAAATTTTTGATGTTTAATTTTGTATTGATCTATAACTGACTTTTTATTGTGTTTTTATTCTTTAATTTTTTTGCCTGAAATTATTTTTTTTTATTTACTTAACTTTTGTAATGTACTTTGGTTTTCATCGGGACAGTTTTGACACAAAACTGCGTTTTATAACAATTAATAATTCCTGAATTTCCAAGTAAATTTCTTAATTGGTGACAATAGAATTGACCGTTTTCGGTAAAAAAAACATTGTTGTCAGCGGAATTAAATAATTTTAATTCCTGTAACGGATTCTTTGATGGTCGCACCCAGTGTCTTTGGTCTCTACAGTGTGTCCAAAGTTGGTTTTCTATGTATTGACGAAACCTTTGTTAAATGGGGAGAGTTCTAGACAATATATATATTAATAACGTTATATAAAAAGAAAAAAGAACGTTGAAGTGTTATCATTCAGGCTTTGAAAAATGTTGGACAAACCAAAATGAAGCAAATATAAAAAAACCGAAAACACGTTTTTATTTTAGAAGAGAACTAAAATGCATTTGAATGTTAAAACATATCTGAAGCAACTTTTCCTCGAAATACCTTTAAAGGCGAAATTTTAATAAAACGCTTCGGTTTCTTGATACCATCTTCATTATCTATTTTCCTTATAGCTGCCATATTTTTGCATTTTTTGAAAGGGATCAAAACCTGTGCTCCATTCATATACAAGGATTTGACTTGTCAGTAATATGAGGCCATTATCGCGGTTGCTTAAGAACAATAGGAAAATAACTTTAGTAATGACAAAGAGTTACTTATTCAAATCGCAGATCTAGAATATTAAATTAAATCAGTTGCGAATTACTTAAAGTGAAAAACATTTGACATGCTGGAATTTTATTTCCAAGCCAACAGAAATGCTTGATGTGTAAACACTGATCATGGAGGAAAACATCTGGAATGATCGGAATGAGGCGATTTTAATCCCCTATGAACAAAAGAAATATAACAAAAGTGAAATTGGTACCATAAGAGAATTTCTTTTTACATACTACCTAAAAATCGACACCGAAGGGCTCCATACTGTTGAACCAACTGGACTTTTTCTTGGTGGGAGGTGAAAGAGGACATCAAAAACATTCCAATCCGTCCACTCGTTCTAAAGTTACGGGCAGTCAAATTTGGAAATTATGAAAAATGAGGGAACAATACCCTCTTTAAACAATATTGAAAAAAGCATGTCCTTTTTTGCATTATTTGATCGAAATGAGGCGATTTCAATCCCCTATGAACGTAACAAATATAACAGTATGAGTTAAATTAGTCTAAAAAATGCCTTTTTTCTTATAATGTTTCCAAAAGTACCAAAAATCAAACACGGAAGGAGATCTCCCAAACTATTGAGCCTACGGGAAT
Source organism: Taphrorychus bicolor (assembly GCA_951812265.1). Taxonomy (NCBI): domain Eukaryota; kingdom Metazoa; phylum Arthropoda; class Insecta; order Coleoptera; family Curculionidae; genus Taphrorychus; species Taphrorychus bicolor. Next base: position 42,263,429 of record OX638298.1, on the reverse strand, counting down.
TTCTTTGGTGGGAGGCGAAAGGGACTATCAAGAAGTGTGTGAACGCTTTCACAGCTGGTCAAAATTCAATCTAAATTGTTTTCCGGGTTTTGAAGCAGTGGTCCAATAGAATTTCTTACTGATGTTTCATCTACAGCTGCGGCAGAGATTATCAAAAGCGATGAAGCAATAGGCGAAGCGATCTCCCGTGCTTCCCGACGTTGTCTGATCCCACTGTGGTGAGCTTCTTGGTATTTATTTTGCGGCATTCGCGCTGCAGTGGAGGGACTGGAGTGGGGGTAGTGGTGGCGCGGGGTTTTGGCACACTTGAAGTATATCGTAAACTCCCACATCCAGTGTACATTTCGAAACGTAATTTCCTCCTTTCTGTTAAAATTGTTGTCGTGTTTAAACATCTCAATGGCCTCTCTCAGAAATCAACACGCACTGACCGATACCTCAATAACGGATCAAATCAACATTCCAGACAAAAAAGGGGAGTCATAAAGACTCTGTCTGTGAAAGCCAAGAGAATCTGTGAGCTGGCTGAATTGGAACTTCGGTTGGAGCCTTTGGTTGGAATGGATACAGGAAGCACCTGTTCGATACGGCCGTCCGTCCAAGGAATGTAGGCCACCAGGAAGGAACAACGGGAAAAGATGAAGGAAAGCGCGGATGGACTAGTCTACCATACATCGACAACGTAACGGACAGGATCGGCAGGCTACTGGAAAAGCACAGTGTTAAAACTGTCTTTAAACCCATTGGTACAATACAACAGAGCTTAAGATCGCAGAGCTACCCTATCGACACCCAGAGTTCCATGCAGCGCTGGCTCGGTATACATTGGCATCACAAACCACTGTCAACACGAGGATTACGGAGCACAAGAGGAGTTGCAGGCTGGGACAAACAACAGTCAGCAGTAGCAGAGCACGCTCTCTCTGAAGGTCACGACATCTTTTTCAACAAAGTGGATGTCTTTAATCAATCGCAGCGTTTCTATTCGAGACTAACCAGAGAGGCCATTGAGATCTTCAAACACGACAACAATTTAAAAAAAAAAGGAAAAAATTACGTTTCTAAATACAAACTGGAAGCGAGTTCTACGACATACTTCAAGTGCGCCGAAACCCTGCGCCACCACTACCCCCACCCCAGTTCTTCCTCTGCATGGGGCGACGGCGCCGGCGGGGGAATAAATACCACGGATCTCACCACAGTCGAATCAGTCAACGTCGGGTAGCTCGAGAGATCGCCTTTGATAATGTCTGCCGCATAAACGCAGTAGGCGTCTATCATCAGGAAGAAATTCCATTAAACTACGGCTTCGAAGACGGGAAAACACTTTAGATAATTCAGGTGGCTAGCAGGTTTAGGACAAATGAAACACCCTTGTAGATTGAAAAACGGCCAACGTTTCGACGTATAATTAACGTCTTCTTCAGGGCTGTTTTCTAACAACAAGGGTGGTGTCAATGTTTAATAATTGCACATCCATGATGACATAAAAAAGAGGCAAACATAGAGAACAACATACTCAACACAACAGCACAAAAGTACTCAGTTTACAAGATCAACGATATAAATGACTCAGTCACTTATTGTTGTTGAGACGAACAACGTATCTCGTTGATTTTGTAAACTAAGTCGTTTTGTGCTGTTGTGTGGAGTATGTTGTTGTCTATGTTTGCCTCTTTTTTATGTCATCATGGATGTGCAATTATTAAACATTGACTAACCCTTGTTGTTAGATAATAACCCTGAAGAAGACGTTAATTATACGTCGAAACGTTGGCCGTTTTTCGATCTACAAGGGTGCTAGCCACCTGAACTGTAAGTGCTAACGACGCCGACCATCACTTTAGATAATGTCAATAAGAACAAAAAATTCTTGGATTCACTCCAATCGATCCACTGGTTCTAATGTTACAGGCGGTCAAATTTGAAAATTGAGAAAAAATAAATACTCCTCGCCTTTCGTCAATTTCAAAAAAAATTATAGTAAGTTTTTTTTTGCTGTTTTTCAGCTGTCATCAGAATGACGCAATTTTAACACCTGTGAACGTAACAAACATAACAAGAGTGAAATTAGTCTCATAAGTTGACTTTTTTCTAAATACCTCCAAAGCACATTCTAAATGGTTTTATAAATAAATCAAAAATCATTCAAAGAAGGCTACAAAAATCGATCTTCTCAGAACTGTTCAAATGTAAGTGTGACCAATTTGAAGAGTTTAGGTACCTCTAAAGTAATTTTGTTAGAGAGAGCAAAACTAACTTTGACATGTCCATATTAGCAAACTCATATAATTAGAAAGTGAAATCTTTGGATAACTTAAAAAAAAATAGATATTTATTGATTTAAAAAATTGAATACAAGTTTGACAAAGGTTTATTATGTTTGGTTCTACCAGTATGGGCGCAATAAGAAAAATAGAAACTGATAATGGTTCTAAAAAAAAGAGAAGTGGGCTGAAATTCCATCTCAACAGGTGTATTCTTCTCAAAAGGTTGCTCCAGAAACGTTTTCAAAAATTTCGGTTATCTTCTAAAATAAGTTACACTAGTTAGAAGGTCACTTTGCGACACATTCTAATCTTGAGGCCGGTAATAAGGCATTATATCCCTTAGTCGGATTCACTCATTTCCGTCCTTTTTAAATTCAAAATGATCTTCACATAATTAGTTTTTCCTTGAATTGTTTTTTGGCGCCGATCTTGGCTTAGAGCCGAAACTGGTCCGCCAAAACAATAATTAAACATTTATGTTAATACCAAGATTATGGTTCAAAAAAACAAACAAATCATCAGTTTCGACTAAAACTTCTTTTGTTGATGTACTTGAACTCAAAGACACAAAATCTACCTTAATGCAGTGTAGAAAAAAACACGACCCATTTCAATTTTTGTACCTTTTAAAAAAGTGAAAGTTTTGTAAGAATTATGATAGAGACTGTGACTTAAATATTACAGCTTGAGCAACAATTCTCTCAAATTTATCTAAAGGTTTTGCATATACATTTTCTAAGGTTTTTGTTTTCTTATCGCGAATTCAAGTTTCAAAGATATTATTTAAAGATTAATTAAAGCAGCAAAACCAATGTTATATCAAAATATAAAGGAGGGCAAAAGAAGGGATAATTTCTCTAGATTTTCCAATTTGGAAAATTTCGATATAATTTCTTTCATTTTATTAGAATATGTATAAGGCATTGTGTATGACAGTTATTCACTGTTTGGGTTTGCACTATACAGGGTTATTTGAATTCGCTGCTCATCATTGAGTCAAAGTTGTGCGTTTGGGCCAAGATCGCAAAATTTTGAATGGTTCCAAAAATATCAGAAAAAACTGAAATTTACGAAAATCGTTTTTAGTTCTTTCTTAATTTATTTGAAGGGTTATTTTCAAATAAATTGCACATTCTCATGAGTAGTTTTTCTGCTCTACAAGACAGTGTTATTTAGTTTGTAGTCCGACGTTTCGACTTTTCTGGGGTATCATCAACTTTAGTTTTCAAAATATTCTTAAATTTTATTGTTAAAAATTGGAAGCCTTCTTTATCATAAACTTAACGATATGTAACCCTTTATAATTTCGTAACAGTTTATGTTTTTTAGGATTTATATATTTTACGCAGATTATACGGGTATTGAAATTCGTCGAATTAGATTAAAGTTGGACAAATACATATGATTATACAAGCTAAAGGGTTTTCCAGGTTTTGAAGCAGTAGTCCAATGGAATTTCTTCCTGACGTTTCGTACAGCTTCGGCAGACATTATCAAAGGCGATAAGGCAATCGGCGAAGTGATCTCCCGAGCTTCCCGACGTTGACTTATTCGACTGTGGTGAGCTCTGTGGTATTTGTTCCCCCGCCGTTGTTCTGCAGTGGAAGAACTGGGGTGGGAGTTGTGGTTGCGCGAGCTTTCGGGAGGGAATCTCTGCGGTCTTTGGGCGATCTAAAGCTCTGTTGTATTGTACGAGTGGAGACAGTTTTAACACTGTGCTTTTCCAGTAGCCTGCCGATCCTGTTCGTTACTTTGTGAATATGTATGGTAGACTAGTCCATCCGCTATTTTCTTAATCTTCTCCTGTTGTTCCTTCCTGGCGCTCTATATTCCTTGGACGGACGGCCCTATGGAACTAGTGCTTGCTGTATCCATTCAAACCAAAGGCTCTTTCCAGATGCTTTATTTCCCGTTCAATATCAGCCGTTTCACAAATTTTCTTGGATCTCATGAACAGAGTCTTTATGACTCCCCTTTTCTGTCTGGGATGATGATTTGATCCGCTATTGAGATATCGGTGAGTGTTTGTTGGTTTTCTATAAACGGTGTGCGCAAGCTTCCAATTCGGCCTCCTTGATACCAAGACATCCAAAAACAGTAGGCGTTCCTCCTTTTCTATCTCCATAGTGAATTGAATTTTTGGGTTGATAGAGTACACCATCAGTTTGTTCGTAGAAATCCTCTTTCCAATGAAAACATGTAGTAATTTTGCAGTGTTGGAACAACTTGGCAATATCTTGTGGAAATTCCTGGTTAATATGTTCCATGGCTTTCTTAATGGGTACCATCTTGAAGAGCGACACAACACCGAAGCTAACGAAAATTTCTCTTGGGGAGTCAAAGAATGCAGTTTTTCGACGAAATGAGTGGAGTCTTTTAAAAAGCTGTCAGTATTTCCTATTTTAGGTGGCAACAGTTTGAGAGGTGCTTCGCGATTTCGTAAGTCGGGCTTCCTATGGTGCTCACGATGGGTCTGAATGGCACACCCGGTTTGTGGATTTTTGGCAAACTATACAGCCTTGTATGTGGTTGGTGGCAAGGCCTCTGATTTTTTAAGCTCAGTCATTTGATCCGATACCACGTCCTTGATTAAATTGTTGGTGGCCCTCCGGGCGGTTGGATCACTAGTTAGCTTCTTGTAGGTGGTGGCATCTAACAGTGTTCTGGTAAAATGAGACTATCCTTGTCTTCGGTGAAATATTGTACAGAGCAGAAGCAGGCGACATCAACTAGCGTATTTTTGATCCAATACTGCATGGAAGATAGCACTCAGTTCGAGAAGCAACCCATATTGCTTTGTACCTCGCTATTATCGGAACCAGAACGAAGTGAAAAGAGTGTAGGTGGTCACCAATTTGTGGATCAACCCATCTGCATACTAGTTTCGGGGTTGGCCCCTCACTCGGTACAGCTTTTACGTAGCCAAATCACGGTTCCCAATTCGTCGACCAGCCAAAGCTGTACTAACTACTACACTCTATTCTTGTCTTCGTTCAAGGCTTTCAGAGCTTTTTTTTCTGTAAAGATGAGATTACTTCTTGGTGATTTTGCGCGTTGTAAAATTCATGACGTTTTCATCTTTATCTATTCAACCGTCCGAATTGGCAGCTTCGGGATTCCGCTCTCCACGTTTCCTTTGATGTCTTCCACTGGTATCTTGGATGATGTTATGGCCAAATATCCTCCCTTGTTGAGAACGCTCAGCTCATCTGTTGACAGTTCTTTGTCGGTCAAATAACCTTACGTTGATTCTCTTCGGATGTGAGGTTTAATGTGTCCGGCGAATTGTTGGTGGCAGTGTACGCGTCATATTTCTTCCGTTGATGGTTCGTTGCGACGAACTTGGGCTGCAATCGTCCGTTCATGTGTCAAACGATCCACTTTTTCCCAATCGCTCTAATGCAAGCTGTTGGCTAGTTCTAAATTGACAAATTAAAGTTTTTTTTATCATTACATGCAAGATCTTTACGGATCTCATGGATCTTTTCGCGGAGGAGAGATTGTTCGGTCCTGTTGTAAATCCTGCTCGTTTGACTAGATCTGAAGTTCCTTTTTATCTTCAGGAAGTTTGGGATGTTTTTGGTGCCATGTCATATCATTATATGCAAGATCTTTACGAATCTCATGGATCCTTTCACGGAAGGGAGATTTTTCTGTCCTGTTGTAAATCCTGCTCGCTTGACTAGATTTGAACGTCCTTTTAATCTTCAGGATGTTTGGGATGTTTTTGCTGTCAAGGCATCGTAGTAGAAATGCCAGTGAACTCAGGAGTTGTGCTTTTTTCTTGCGGAGGTTCTCCAGTCGTCGAATCAGTCTTGATTAATATATCCTCCCCGTAGAGGAGTTTTATAAAACTGTAAAGGCTTTCACGGCCGGTCAAAATGCATTCTAAAGTGTTTTCCGGTCTTTGAATCCGTGGTCCAATGGAATTTCTTCCTGACGTTTCATCTACAGCTGCGGCTGTAGATGAAAGCAATCAAAAGCGATGAGGCAATTTGCCTTAAATCATTTATCTGGACTTATTTGAAGAAATTTTAAAAAAGTAATTTGATTTTCTAATTCGCACTTTTTATATTCTACATTTAGTGTGACCAGGTAAAAAAAGTAAAGAGTTATGAAAACTAAAAAAGGTAATATTCCTATTAAAACATACTTAATGGTTACAAAAACTCAAAACGTTTTATTAAAAATCTGATGTGTAGAAGAGAGAGCCAATATGACAATAAAAATCATTTTTCAAAACTACTTAAAATAAATTCAAAAAGAAATAATAAAACGAATTACAACAAATTTTGGCTGGATGTTTTATCACAAATTTATCTATTCTAGTTCCCTTTTTTTTCGATTTGCGAGGTTCAAACAATGAGCGACGAATTTCAGTAACCTGTGTAAAATGAGAGTAAATCGTTTAAAAAAACCTCTAACGAAAACATGAAGTGTTACAAATTTAATGTTACACATTAAATTTATATTAAAAAGAGCTTTGAATTTTTGATGTTTAAATATAGCAGTCATATTTCATTCAAAATCTGAATTTGATGATACCCCAGAAAAGTTGAAATGTCGAACAAAAAAATAAACGAAACTGTAATGTAGATCAGACAAAGTGCCCACGTATTCTGACATGCTGAATGTGCAATTTGCACATTGAGAATATCGCTCCAACTAAATTCAGGAAAAACAAAAACCATTTTTGCAAATTTCGTTTCTTTTTGGTTCGAAAACCTTGGAAAGTAATGAAAACTTTAGAAACTTTAAAATATCATTTTGATCTCCACCCAAAAGCGCAACTTTGCCTCAGTTTAACCGAATCTGTATCTCTTACCATTTTCGAGATCCAATTGATGAGCAGCGGGTTTGAATATTCCTCTATAATGCAAAATTAGTCTAAACGACTTAAATAGTTAATAGAAATTTAACAAAAAGGCTGTTTTTGAAAGTAAAAATATCTTTATTTTGAAAAAACTAGTGCAGTTGGCTTAATGGTGGCTCATACACTAATCGAAGGGCATAAACCCGCTTTTACTATCAATAAATTAATTTAACACCTGATACCTACTAAAATCGCTTCCACGATACTAAAAACCCAATTTTCTAATAGTTAAGTGGTATGGGGAAAGTTTACACTTTATTAAGCAGATATACCAAAAAAAAAGTCTGCTTAGACTACATTTACCCTAAAATACTTTTTCGATTATACACAAAAACCTGACTATATGAAGTGCTAACTATTACACGCACTTCATTTTTGTTTTAATCAAATTTCAGGACTCAGTAAATTATTCCTTAATATATGAAAAACGTTTTTGCATTTAACAAACACATTCAACAACTAACCTAAAACGACACATACACAAAAGTAATAATAACAATTTGATAACACACCTGCCGAGGTATATCCCCTTAAAAGTTCGGCTCTAATAGTTACGGAGGCATAAAGCGAGGCGAGTTTAGAGCTTATTAAGCTAAACTGTGGCTCGTTTGCGGCGGGCAAGTGAGAAAACTTGGCGTTGCTAAGATACAAAAGGGCGGGGCCATTGAGGGTCCTACCCCTCGCCCTTTGAGGAAACCGAGACTCCCTAGCGGGACGTCGAGCACGGAGGTTTTGCGTCATTGACGGGGGCTTGGGGTAGGAAATAATTTACTTTATATTCTCGAAATTCAAAATAAGAAATATAAAGATAAACTCAAAAATCGATAAACCATGATGCATCATCCTTATTCCTCGAACAAATTGCCCTCTAGCGGTCTTCTTTTTTTTTCTGTTGCATGGGTTCATAAAGTATTAATGAGGCCCCGTTCTACGGTGCACGTTTCCATCATATTTTTCCATTACATTATCTATATTTTCCAGGCTTGTGGAGTAAATCAGCGTTATCAAAGCGGGCGCCTGCCTTGTCCTAACGAGGAATAACTGGCAAGACGTGACGTTGGTCTTAATGCAATTTTTAGTATGTTGCTCCGGTTTCAATCCCTAGTTGGAACTTGACGCCACAATAACCCAACGAAACTCTTAATGAATACAAAAACATAAACTCGAATCTGTAAATCGTAATAAATAATAATAACGAAAGGATAAATTTGTTATTACCACGTGTACATACTTGACGGAAAGTGGCTGGACCGCCCACCCTCCCTGGTGTGCCGCCCCTGCGATGATGTAGAAGTTCCGCATCCGCGGAGAAAACTAATTTAAATTAAATCCCGCCGAATTACTTCGAATTCGGGGGCTGTTTTAATGGGAGCGACGGCAAATTGGGGGATTTTATTAGCGCCCCTTGATATTGCTGGTGATAATTTTAATTGGATTTGGGGGGATAATCGGTCGCGCCCCTCGCCGTCTGAAATAGATTTAAAAGTTGCCGTCACAGGTTATTGCTACAATAAGTAATTGTTTATTTGAGGTTTTAATCCAGTTTCAATAGCCCTTTTTGAATTGACATTTACCACTTTTGACTTAATTCAGATCAGGCCACTGTCATTTTAAAAGAACATTAACATCCATGTGTTATTCAGAAACAAGAAAAAACTTTTTGATATTTTCAAAGTGATAGGCAGTTTTAATATAAAAGATTATGAAATTTGTGTTCTCTAAAGGGCATGGAGATAGAGCCTTTAATTTTCCCTAACGTTTGTGGTGTACAAGGACATCATTTTAATTCACTCACTGGATTAGCAGCTTTTCAGCAGAAGTTATACTTCATAAAAATTTGACACCGCTAGTGACGTTATTGACTGCCCAGTTTGACAGATAGGACGCCATCTTGATTTTTTTTAATGGAAACACATAGGTATACATATAGTCAGCGGCAAATGTATAGCATATAATTATTTAAAAATTAAATGTTTAATTTTAGAAAAATCGCTCGGACCTAGAGCTTCACGAGACCACGAGACCACGAGAGAAGTCTCAGTCTCGGCCTCGGTCTCGTACGAGACCGAGACCGAGACTTTAATATCGACTTCGAGACCGAGACCGAGACTGTCTGGGTCTCGATCTCGGTCTCAATGTGCCAAACCGAGACCGAGACCGATACTGCCAATCGAGACTCTCGAGAGTCTCGGTCTCGAACAACATCATTCGTTTGCAAGATATTAGGGAAATGTCTAATTTATTAACCAAAAAAAAACCGATTAACTGGGTAATTATTCTAATCAGATTTACACCAAACTTGGACACAAATGATGCTCCTGATCCGGAGCATACACTGTTAAAATTTCAGATTCGGATGTCCATTCTAAAAGACACTACCCTCTAGAAAAATTTTATAAAAACCGATTGACTGAGTATTTATTCTGATCAGATTTACACTAAACTTGGTACAAATGATGCTTCTCGCCCGGGACATACACTGTTAAAATTTCAGACTCGGATGTCCGTTGTAAAGAACACTACCCTCTAGAAAAATTTGACAAAAACCGATTGACTGAGTATTTATTCTGATCAGATTTACACTACACTTGGCACAAATAATGCTTCTGACCGAGGGCACATACCGTGAAAATTTCAGATTTGAATGTCCATTCTAAAGAATAACAGGATACTACTTCAATCACACCAGGGAATTTCGCTTGAAAACCGGACCCAAGAATATTCAGGGTATCCCATTTTTGGCACTTCTAAATGGGATCCTGCCTTACTTTTAAAGGTAAAGGGTTGAGTTTTTTTGTAGCAGTATGCTACTTTCTGGTGAAATTAAAGATGGCGCCAGCAGAATTTCCCATAACCATTTGGTTTTTGAGATACAGGGTGATTTCGGAGACTTGACATTTTGGAAGCTTGTTTGTCTTTTTATTTTCATGAAAAGTAAGAATGCTTTCTAGTAGTTTTCGTAACGTAGAATCCAGTGGCGTACCTAATTTCCATCTGCATATAGTAGTTTAGTTATTTAAAAATAAAAAATAAAAACAAAAAACATGTAAAAAATTTTTTTGGTTTTTTTAAAAGCTCTTGTCGAGGCGATTCTAAATATGCAATAATATAAACAAACAAACAAACGAATTTATTCATGATTACTACAAGTTTACATATGTAAAAAAAAAGAACAATGAGGCACTACCTTTATGAGACTGAGACTCGAGTTGCTACTACGAGACCATGACCGAGATTACGCGAGTCTCAATCTCGGTCTCGATGCACAAGACCGAGACTGAGACCGAGACTTAATTGAAAATTCGAGACCGAGACCGAGAGTATGTAAGTCTCGGTCTCGGTCTCGTGAAGCTCTACTCGGACCCGTTATTTTTTGTTTTTAATTGCTCATTTTCTGAACCAACTTTTATTTATACATAGTGGCCCAAAAAAAATTATGATATCAAAACCAACTTTTTTAAATAGAAACTCGTATATGAAAATTGTATATGAAAAGCTTCTTCTATAGCTTTCTCGAGACAAACCAAACAAACAGTAGGTCACGTCAAAGTCAGTTAAATGTGATGTGCCTACTTATTCACATTTCCAAGTATTTAATAATACCTTTTTATACTGAGAATTGTGCAAACAAGTATTAATAATTAACCAAATGGCGCATTTTACAGAAACGTAGTGAATAGAAATTCTAGTTTAATTTATTATTATTAAGGACACTTAACTATTTATTAGGGTGACAAAGCCCGAACACAACAAGAAGTGTGCGAGTTCCTCATTAATAAGTATTCAGATCATACAATCAATCAAAGTAATGTAAGCAGAATTGCCAAGAAATTTCGAGATTCTGGTCACATAAGAGACATTCCCAAAATAGGCCGTTCCAAAATAAGCGATGACGTTCAATTAAATATCATATTGCTGCTGCAAGAAAATCCTCACAGTTCTACAAGAGATATTGAGGGGGGAAATGTAATTTCGCAAAGATCAGACCGGCGTATTTAAAAAAAAAGAGAGATAACACCCTTACAAAATTAATTTAGTGCGTCTTAACGGATAACTTAACGAAGATGATCCTTATCGCCGTCTTCAATTATGTGAAACCATTGTGTAAACGCAGGTCGCGGTTTTCTCGGCAAATCCTTTTCTCAGATGAGGCAACATTCTGTTTAAATGGCAATGTTAATCGTCAAAACTGCAGGTAGGTACTGAAATCAAGACAGCCTCATTGAATGACGGAGGCGCATACACAGTACCCACAGGAGGTGATTTTTGGCTCTTTTTTCTCCGATGAAACCCTCACGGGACAAACATATTTGGATTTTCTTCAGTTTGACCTAATTCCTGCTCTATTCAAGTTTTTTCGACATGAAAATGACCCAGGTATTCCAAGCGACATCTTATATTTTCAACAAGATGGCGCGCCAACTCATTTTTATCGACAAATCGGAGATTATTTAGATGAGTATGTAAATTGGATGATTTATGTAAATCGTCCGCAAAACATCGAAGACTTAAAAAGCCAAAATTAGGCAGGAAATTGAGAATATTGACAGAAACATACTCAATGATGTTCAAGATGAGTTCGTACATAGGCTTGGATATTGTCACGAAACCAATGGATGGCAGTTTGAACACTTAATTTAACTTTGTTAGTCTTAATTTTAATTAGTTTACTAATTTGGGTGGTCATTTTGCTTAGGATCTCCATACGCCATTTTCTCGAAAACCGCTAAAAATAAGTTTAAAGTATTCTACATAAAGAAGTATTAGAATTTCGTAGAGAAATGAATATAATCACAAAGTAGAGGGGTTTCTATTTAAAAAAAAAGTTAGCCTTGATATCATAACGTTTTTTTTTGGGATACCCTGTATAAATAAATTTAATTCAGATAATCCGCAATTAAAAACAAAAATCGACGGGTCCGAGCGATTTTTCGGAAAATAATCACCTAATTCTTAAATGTCATAATATGCCATACATTTGCCGCTCACTGTAGGTATATTTACCTACAATCTAATAGAGCTTCAGAAGCAACTTACAGAAATATATAACTTCATATATCTATCTCTAAGCGTTTTGATTATACCCTGTATCCCAGATAAAATGATATACATGGGGATTTCGTAAACGGTAAGAGATACAGTTTCAGCTAAATGGGGAAAAAGTTGTGCTGTTCCAAGCCCAATCAGATGCAATATTAACATCCACGATATCTACAGGGGTTTTCAAAATATCGGGCTAAATCTAAAAATTGGGTTTTTAGAAAACCTGCATTAGTCTCGCCATCTTGAATCCAATTTTAATAAGATTTGGTAGTTTTGAGTTATCTACTATGACCAATCGATTGGCGTTGCCGATATTTTTCTAGACATTTTAGATTTTTTGTAAACATAGTCAACTTTGTTATTTCTTATGGACGCCATATTGGATTTATACGTCATTAAATAGCACGTAAAAAGACCTTTTCAACCATGTATAACAACCCTATCTTGATATGGCGGAAAATCAAATGTATTAAAAAGAAAAACATTTTTTCACTTAGTTGGCTGTGAAAACAAACGCTGCTAATCAATTATTTTGTTTTTTTTTTGTTCAAACAAGAAAGTCATTTATTAAAACAAAGTTATAAATTAATTAGGTACCATATGTATAAAATTTTTGTTATTATGAAAATTAAATTTAAAAAATAGGAACAACAATTATTTCTAACTTACAACGATAAATGAAATTAAACAAATAACAATCAACAATTAGCCGAAATAAAATTAGTTAATACAGTGTTCAAAAAGACCTTCATTTTTGTTAATACACAATGTACACCTCTCAATCATAGCCAAACAAGCATGTTCGACAATTTGTCGTGGCATTCCTTGAATTGCTTGTCGAACGGCTGCTTCAAGTTCTTCCACTGTATTATGATTAGTGTAATACACTTTATCTTTTAGGTATCCCCATAAGCAGAAATCAAGGGGCGTCAAATCAGGTGAGCGAGCAGGCCAGGCAACAGGACCTTGATTTCCTATCCAATTATCTCCATATTCTTCATTTAGGTGATTAGAAATAATTGCAGAATGTGTGCAGGTGCGCCATCTTGTTGGAACCACATGTTGCCTATGTCATGAAGAGGCAACTCTTCTAAACTGGGTTCTACGTAATTTTCAAGAATTGCTAAATATCTTGGTCCTGTTAGGTTGTCATTATAAATGTTAAATAAAACATGTCCATTGAAAATACCTATCCAAACATTAAATCCCCATCTTGATTGATGGTGAAGTTCGCGGTTTCTAAATGGACTTTTATCGAGCCAATAAATATTATTATGTCTATTAAAGACACCACAATTAGTAAACTTGCTTTCGTCCGACTTTTTTAAACACACTTTTAAAGGAAATCTAGGAGAATCCTGGCATTTTCTGAGGAACCAGTTGCAAAATACTGAGCGCCTGTCTAGAGTCTCCTTCTTGAAGTCCCTGCCTAATGTGCTCACGATATGGGCGGTATTTAAACTTTTTGAGAACTCGTTGGGCGGTAGTATTAGACACTTCCACATTAGCTTCGATTTGCCGAAGCGATGTGCGCCGATTTTCCAGGACACTTTGCAGTACTAAATTTTCTAAATTTTCGTCGCTATTTCTGTTTCTGCTGGGCTTGTTAAATGAACCATACTTAAATAAATTATCTCACAATCTACTGAAAGTCACTAAACCTGGTTGTCGTCTTTCTAAAGAGCGCTCATTGTACATTTCCCTCGCTCGTTCAGCATTTCTGCGGCACAATATGAAGCAATCATATAAATCTACCTTTTCTCTATTTGTAAATCTCTCCATCTTAAACTTATTGTTGAGTAAAGAGAGTTTATCACAAAAACTAAATTGTTTGAACACTTGATTAACATAAATCTTAATAAAGTAAACCAAAAAATAATTATTCAAAATGTCAAACCTATTACAATGATCAATAACTTTGAAAATATCACAATTATTTTAAAAGTTTAAAAGTGTTGACAGAGCGATGGCATCGCCATGACAACAATCCCGACATATGTTTTCACAACCAACTAAGTGAAAAAATGTGTTTTTTTAATAAATTTAATTTTCCGCCATATCAACCAGGGTTGTTAAACATGGTTGAAAAGGTCTTTTTACGTGCTATTTAATGACGTATAAATCCAATATGGCGTCCATAAAAAATAACAAAGTTGACTATGGTTGCAAAAAATCTAAAATATCTAGAAAAATATCGTCAACGTCAATCGATTGGTCATAGTAGGTAACCCAAAATTACCAATCTTTATCAAAATCGGATCTAAGATGGCGAGATTATTGCAGGTTTCCTAAAAACCCAATTTTTTCTTCCTTTCTTCCCATCTGATTGGGCTTGGAACAGCACAGCTTTTTCCCCATTTAACTGAAACTGTATCTCTTACCGTTTACGAAATCCTCATCTATATCATTTTGTCTGGGACACCCTGTATAAGCTGGTAAAGTTGTTAGATTTCGAAAATCATTTTAAATTGCTCACTCGATTATCAGTTTTCCTTTTCCTACTAAACAACATAAACCAAGCAGCAGAGGAGGCACTAGGCAAAAGAACAATCAACACAACGACAAAACACAGAAATAAAAAAAAACATGGTTCAAACCAGAGGTGAAGATACTGGCCCGTGAAAAGAAAAAAGCCCACCTAGCATTCATAGCCAACAAGACCCCAAGAAACCACATCAAATACATCGAAACAATGAACAGAGTAAAAAACCGTATAACGGAAATAAAAAGAGTTGGGAGAACTTATGCAATATGCAAAATGCTCTGAACTGCAAAATGCTCTGAACAACAAAGAGAGAAATAAATGAGACAGTACAATTACTCTCAAACATCTCAGCAGCCGAACGGACCAGGGCCTGTATACGAACCAGGACGAACAGGAATAACGAAGGCCCAAGGAGCGGGGCAGGCGAAGCCATAGACATCGAGGAACAATACACGATGGAGGAAGTGATATCCGAGATGAAGCACCTGAAAACGGTAAATCTCCAGACCAGGAAAACGTCCCCAACGAATTGCTGAAGTGCGGAGGAGAAGCTCTGGCTCCTCGATAGCTGGCCGAACTATTCAACAAAATATTGAAGGACGAAAAAACACCAGCAAGATGGAGACCCAGGATCCCAATCTCTATATTCAAAAAGGGAAAAACATCAGATCCGGCGAACTACCGAGAAATATCGCTTCTAGACACGACCATGAAATTATCCATCCGTATGCTACAACAACGTATTCTCAGCTACACAATAATAAGCGAGGAGCATCAAGTTTTCGGAAGAACTGCGACGATTGTCGCAGTGTTCGTTATAGAGGAGGCAATAGAGTATAACAAACCAGCATACCTGTGCTTTATAGATTTGACAAAAGCATTCGACAGGATATAACGAAGGGAACCGCAGGGAATTACCCCCAAGCATCACGGAAACGGTTAGAGAGCTCAACACAAACAACACCACAACAATACGATCAAAATTAACAACAGAAAAAGTAGAGTAAAGCACAGGAATACGACAAGAAGGCAGTCTCAGCCCACTGGTGTTCAACATCATAATGGACAGAATAATAGAGCAAGTGCGCAAGGTACACCAGGGATACAAGAGGGAAACCAACAGCTTAAGATAATATATTACGCAGACAACGTAACGTTATTCGCGGACACGAAAGGCGGGCTGCAATGGCTCCTACAGCCATTTAAGAAAGAGGCCGAAAAGGTCAACATGGAAGTACCAACACCAAAACAAAAAGCAGGGCAAGGGAACTACGCAGATGCAAACTAAAACTAAACAACAAAACAATAGAGCAGAGTCCTAAATTCAACTATACGGGAACAACAACATCACCCTAGGGTGAACTCAAGACTGGTGTAGGAAACCAGATAAACAAGGCAGCCAAGATAGCAGGAGCTCGACGAAAAACCATATGGAAAAAACATGCAAATCAATCCCGACCAAAGTTAGAATATATAAAGCATGTGGCAGGCCCGTAATGACATTCACGACAGAAACACGAGCTGACACGGCGGAGCCAAAAAGGGATAATACTAAGAATGATCACAGGGAACACAGTTTGTCGCCAGAAATAGAAAACCATCCAGCATCCAGCAGACCTCCAGGACGGCCTCCCAAGATATGGAAGGACAGCTGTTCGTCGACATTCCAAGAGGGGCACATGGATGTGTAAAACAAGCCTTAAGGCTTTCGAAAAGGAGAAGACGAAGAAGATTATCAATTTTCCTGTTACACTTCTTAAAAATTTCATGCATGGGGGTCGTATGGCATCTAATGCCGACTTGAGATTCAGGGCTAGCCACTTTAATGGCTGCTCGGCTTGACAGATACGACGCCATCCCGATTTTTTTTTTATGGAAACATATATATTTTCCTCCATTGTAATAGAATTATATAACAGAAATATATACCGGGTGTCCAGCAGAACCCTGGACATAGGAGATTAACATGGAAAATTGGTTTTTATTTTTTTGCGCCTGTACGGTTGATTTGATTGAAAAACTTTTGAGAGTAAAGTTGTAGAGCTTATGGTCAGCTATCATCCTGTAATTTTTTCAATACCTCAAGTTTGGCTGTTTTTTGGAAAAACGTCTCGAAAAGTGCAAGAATTTGAATTTGGCGCGTCACCCCCGCCATGCACGTGCAGTGTCGCCAACTTAATAATTTCGTATGTCAGAGTCAGAACCGATTTTACTTTCTTATTTATTTTGAGGGACTATCATGTAGTAATTAACGTGATTATGCAGTGAAAATATGTTAGTTTAATTACGTATAGTAGATTAGATACTTGCAATTCAAGTGATCGTTTTCTGCAAATTTTATCCAGCTCATTTTGAGTCAAGAAGCATTTTGAAATAGAAGCAGAAAAATGTATTTTTTTCTTGTACTTCGTATGTAATCATGTGCTGCACCAAATCAATCAAAGATATACCCTTCTCTTTAATAAATAATATAAAAAAACAACTAGAAGTTATAATATATCGTCGGTCCAATGCCAAAATCACGAATGTGCAGAATAATAGATATGCACATTAATGGTTTTGGCATTGCACTGACGATATACCGAGTGTTCAGCAGATTTTCCTTAAGTAATTGGTTTCGATTAAATGTGTCATTATTACGAAATCGATTTAAAACCTAGTTGACTAGTGCGAACATCCAAATGGTAGATAACAATTATTTTGTCAAAAGTTCTATTTTTAGTTCTTTAAACTCCAAACTTTAATAACAAAATAAAAAAACTTTAAAGGTTTTTTTGAAATCAACATTTTTTTCAGTAACTACCTAATTGTTTTAGTCAACTAGATACTGAAAAAAAAACTAGGTACTTATAAGCAAACAGTAATACTTATTACCCTCAAAAGTGCTGCTTTTGGTCCTTCCATTTAAAAGTTGACTAGTCCAAACAAATAGTGTATAAAAATTATTGTGTCAAAAGTTCTATTTTTAGTCCTTTAAGCTCCAAACTTTTTAAAAAAAAATGAAGAAAACTGTGCGGATTTTTGAACTAATTTTTCAAACACTTTTCAGTACCTAGTTGTTTTATTCAATTAGGTACTTATAAGCAAATAGTAATACCTATTATCCTCAAAAGTGCTGCTTTTGGTCCTTCGAGCGTAAAGTTTAGGTTTAAGAAATAAAAAAATCCAAACTTTTTTTTTGGGTAAAAGTAAATTTCTAGATTTTCCTTCGGAAATTAAGTAATAATTTTTCTTAAGTACTAATCCAAACAAATCGTAGGCTCAAAAGTTCTATTTTAAGCCTTTTCACTCGATAACTTTTATTTAAAAATTAAAAAAACGTCAAAATATTTTTGGATAAAACTCGTGACATCAATTTATAGATTTTTCCTTCACTTCCGTTCCAGTGAGTAATTATTTAGAAAAATTTTTTTTTGTTCCTTGGAGCTCACAATTTTTGATGCGAAACTTAAAAAAACGTTTTAGAAATAATTTTTTTTGCAGTACGTTGAATTTAGAAAGCTTTAAAGTATATTTTCTAATTTTGACATATAAAGTGGCACTTTTCAATACTGATGACAGTGACGTAACGTCCTACTTTTCGTAACTAGTTACGTTAAAATCTTGCGTAACTAGTGATGAAAAGTTGGTGTCACCACCAGTTGCAGGTTTCGGCTGTGGCACACCGTTGCTATAGTTTTACGGTATTAAGTAGATACAAAGTGGTTTAAAAGTAAATATTGAACTTTAATAATAATAATTCTCTCTCTAAGTAGGTATTTGTAGTCAAAATTAGAAAAAATCTTGTATGAAACACGTGACGAAAAACCTTTTTTGTGTATCTCATTCAAATTGCGGGAACTCGCTGCGCTCGTCCCGCAAACATTCATTCGTTACACAAAATCGGACTTTTCGTAACTGGTTACATAAATAGCTATTTGAACTCAACATTTTTTTCAGTACCTAGTTGTTTTATTTAATTAGGTACTGAAAAAAACTAGGTACTTATAAGCAAATAGTAATACTTATTACCCTCAAAAGTGCTCCTTTCGGTCCTTCGAGCGCAAAGTTCAGGTTTAAGAAATATATAAAGGAAATTAAATTTTTTTTATAAAAATCAACTTCAAGAGTTTCCTTTGGAAACAAAGTAATAAATAATTTTCCTTAATTAGTAATAAGTAGTTATTTAAAAAAAAAAATTGATTTTTGGTCCTTCGAGCTCACCTTGCCACAACCCAAAACATGATGTCATGTAATTGCCAAAATTAAAAATCTGTATAAATCAACATTAACAAGCTTAAAATATGTACATCTAATTTTGTATCATTCTGTACATTAAAAAGAATATTTTTCATCCTTCGAGCTTAGGGTTTTCAATACAAAAATTGAAAAACCCTTAAGCATTCTACAAATAAGTCTGGAAAGCCTACTTTTTTTTAAGTACCTAGTTGACTAAAAATCTATCAGAATAGAATGAGATGAGAAGAGTAAAGTTGTAGAGCTTATGGTCAGCTATCATCCTGTAATTGTTTCAATACTTCAGTTTTGGCTGTTTTTTGGAAAAACGCCTCGAAAAGTGCAAGAATTTGAATTTGGCACATCACCCCCGCCATGTCGTATGTCGTATGTCCAATTTCGTATGTCAGAGTCAGAGCCGATTTTACTTTCTTATTTATTTTGAGGGACTATCATGTAGTAATTAACGTGATTATGCAGTGAAAATATTTTGGCGACACTGCACATGCATGGCGGGGGTGACGCGCCAAATTTCAAATTTTTGCACTTTTCGAGGCGTTTTTCCAAAAAACGGCCAAAACTGGGGTATTATAAAAATTACAGGATGATAGCTGACCATACGCTCTACAACTTTACTCTTAAAAGTTTTTCAATCAATTCAACCGTACAGGCGCAAAAAAATAAAAACCGATTTCCCATGTTAATCTCCTATGTCCAGGGTTGTGCTGCACACCCGGTATAACTCGTATATCTATCTCTAGGCGTTTCGATTATACAGGATGGTAAAATTGTTGAATTTCGTTATCTCCCGTTCAGCGGATCTTACACCACCAAACCCCAGACACTGTCTTCTACTGGTAAAATAAGATTCCAAAAGCCGAATGCTATGTTTCACAAAGTTGTATGCCCTCACTTTGCATGGCAGGACACCATGAATTAATCTGAACTAACCTATAACTCTTTACCTTCTCTGGTTTTTCTCTCTTCAGCAGGATAATCATCAGTACCTCCTTCAGTTAATTTCGAAAAACTTCTTCTGTAATGCATTCAACCAAAAAATAACCGTGAGAGCGGTGAAATGTTGTGCAGGTTTGATTTTTCCAAAATTTTTCAAAAACCTGAAAAGTGATAGCCACCCAGTTTTTATCGTTACCGTAGAGCAGGATAGTCCTGATTAGTTACCTCGTTAGTCGTAATTGTCAAACTTTAACCCACTTTGTAGCTCCTATACTTTCCGAGATACCAAAACCTGGAAGGCCATTTGAGAGACACTTTTGATGTCAATTTGATGTTCAACATTTGATTGGTCTATTATCAAACGTTAATTTCAGCCACTAAACATTTCAATTTTTAACCAATTGTGGAGACTCTTTATTAAAAAAGATTGCGATTTTAATGTTTGATTTGATTAATAAAAAAAAAGGTTAACATTTTACTTTTAATTTTTTCTTTTTGATTTTTCAATGTACTTAGCGAATTGTTGCTATCTCTTAACAGAAAATCTCTGATATTGACATTTCTTAGGAAGGGGATGTTTTACTAGTTTTAGTTTTCTTTTACGTTTTTTTTTTTTTGGTTTTGAGATATTTATTGTATAACGAATATCTGAGATATTGTGATACGATAAACAAGATGTCTCGTAAGCACATACTCATAAGGGTTCCGCAGCGTCCTTTGGTTAAAAAAAAATATATTGATCACACTTTTTTTAAGAAAAAGTTTCTTATTCTGGTTCCATTGCTACTCACGGTTAAAATTTTTGGATTTTTTTTTATCTGATACCTTGATGTTTTCTCGAAATTTTATTACATTTGGTAAATGTTTGTAGTTTTTACACAAAAAATATTTTCTGTACCCTTGCCATTTAATAATTTAAACATTCATTGCAAACATGGTCATTGTAGTTTTTACACAATTTACAGTTTTATGTCAGATTAAGTTAGTCAACTACTCAATAAAAATCTGTCACAGATTATTATTGACATTGACCTTACTATGGCATTAAAATAAAAATTTGTAAATCGGGTATTGACCACTACGACCTTCGTATATAATGCATAAAATTGTTAAATAGCAAAAGTCCAGAAATTTTTTTTTGTACATGGACATCATTTAAAGTTTCTCACCCAATTTGCTCCTTTCCTATTCCGATTTGAAAAAAAGATTTTTCGCGCTTCCTACTTCGGCCACGAGAGGACGCCAAATTTTTATTTAGAAAATGTTTTATACGACAAATATGACAGTTGTGACGTAAAGTCGATTTTTCTTAAACAGAATGATACATAATTTTTATGACAAATCGATAGAGCCAAAGAAGCTGATTTCAAAAACACTTACTTTCATATACCTAACGTCAATGGTTTCCGATATACAGGGCGGCAAAGTCATTAAATGTCTAGAATCATTTTAAGTGCCTCACCCAATTTGCTCCTTTCCTATTCCGATTTGAAAAAAAGTTTATTCGCGCTTCCTACTTCGGCCACGAGAGGACGTCAAATCTATATTTAGAAAACATTTTATACGTCAAATATGACAGTTGTAAGGTAAATTGATTTTTCTTAAATCGAATGATACATACCTTTTATGCCTAATCGATAGAGCCGAAGAAGTTGATTTCAAAAACACTTAGTTTCATATACCTAACGTTAATGGTTTCCGATATACAGGGCGACAAAGTAATTGAATGTCTAGAATCATTTTAAGGGTCTCACCCAATTTGCTCCTTTCCTATTCCGATTTGAAAAAAAGTTTATTCGCGCTTCCTACTTCGGCCACGAGAGCACGCCAAATCTTTATTTAGAAAACATTTTATACGTTAAATATGACAGTTGTAAGGTAAATTGATTTTTCTTAAATGGAATGATACATAATTTTTATGCCTAATCGATAGAGCCGAAGAAGTTGATTTCAAAAATACTTAGTTTCATATACCTAACGTTAATGGTTTCCGATATACAGTGCGACAAAGTCATTGAATGTCTAGAATCATTTTAAGTGTCTCACCCAATTTGCTCCTTTTCTATTCCGATTTGAAAAAAAGTTTATTCGCGCTTCCTACTTCGGCCACGAGAGGACGCCAAATCTTTATTTAGGAAATGTTTTATACGTCAAACATGACAGTTGTGACGTAAAGTTGATTTTTCTTAAATGGAATGATACATAATTTTTATGCCTAATCGATAGAGCCGAAGAAGCTGATTTCAAAAACACTTACTTTTATATACCTAACGTCAATGGTTTGCGTTATACAGGGCGACAAAGTCATTGAATGTCTAGAATCATTTTAAGGGTGTCACCCAATTTGCTCCTTTCCTATTCCCATTTGAAAAAAAGTTTATTCGCGCTCCCTACTTCGACCACGAGAGGACGCCAAATCTTTATTTAGAAAATGTTTTATACGTCAAATATGACAGTTGTGACGTAAGGTTGATTTTTCTTAAATGGAATGATCGTTCCATTTAAGATCGTAAAGTTAAATGGGATGACAGTTCGAGATATAGCCCATAATTCTCGGCACCTCGCAGGTTATCGGAACCAAAACAAAGTGTAAAGTGTACTAGTTTCGGGGTCTGCTCCTCATCAGTACAGCTTTGGCTGGTCGACAAATTTGAGAACGTGTGTCGCGGCTTCAAACCGAAAAAGCTACAGAACTGATCCTCCAGACTGACCTCTGGATTAGTCCTGCTGGACGTAGAGCGTGCGTTCGATAGTCTCTGGCACGAAGGCCTGATCTACAAGCTGAGTGACTTAGGTCAGTCGGCAAACATTTGCCAACTCATCGACAGTTACCTCACAGATCGGACAATCGTTGTAAGGGTCGGATCCTCCCCGTCGGCTCTCAGAGCGCTAGAGGCAGGTGTCCCCCAAGGGTCGGTAACGTGTCCGCACCTGTCTACACGCTGTAGACGAACGATATTCCTAGAATACCAAGGACTACGCTCGCACTTTATGCTGACGACACGGCTCTTTTATCCAAACCCCAAAGAAAAGATGTCGAGCGGCAGAATCTGCAGCTAGCTTTAGACGACCTCTAGGCGTGGCTGGTACGTTGGAGGATTAAGATTAATCCAACCAAGTGCCAAGCAATTCTGATAGGTAAACGTCGAAATGCCATCCCGGATCAACTTGTATTCGATGGGATCGAAGTGCCGTTGCAAGACTCGACCATTTATTTGGGGGTAATCTTTGAGAAAGGGCTGACGTGACGCCTCCATGTGAAAGCTAGGGGGCTTCGGCCTCACTATATCCCCTGCTTCACCGAAGATGCCATCGGCCCGTGAGGGAAATGCTCATGCTGCTGAAGGCCCGTCATGAGGCCGATGCTAACATATGGACCGGCCTCATGGGGGTGCACGGCGGCGGCCCACCTCTCAAGGGTAGCAGCTGTTGTAGCACATCCGTCTGGTGGTGAATGCCCCATGGTGCATTAGTTACGAAGAAATTCATGCTAAACTGCGATGGCTAACAGTGCGCGACTTCATGAGAGTCAAACCCAAGAAGACCTTCCGACGCGCGGAAGTACATCCAGATGACCTGCTGCGGACTTTGGTTCAGTACGAGCCGGATCCCGCATCAGGGCACCCTGAAAGAGACCACGGCGTCAGCTATGATGTCAAGCTGCAAAGTAGAGTGAGAGAAAAGAGGCAAAAAATCGCCCTGAGAAGCAAGGTCCACATATCCGGCAAGATATTTTATGCCAAACCAACCAAGCTGGCGAGGCTTTGAGATATGTTGAAAACGGGAAAGCGCGTGATCCAGAGAAGACTGACGGCAGCAGACCGGGGATTTATAGGCAACCGGGCCCGGAACTTGATCGATAAATTGTTGACCACCTACTCTTGACAATTCGTAAACGAAACTCGTAACACAGCTGGTTCCGATTACCTGCGAGGTGCAGAGCATTATGGGCTGCTTCTCGAACTGAGAGTCACCTGCCATGCAGTCTTAGAGCTAATCCGCTGATGGAGCTCGCCTGCTCCTGCTCTCCATGCATAATATCTTACCACCCTTCCGACACACCGTCTCTAATTTGTCGACCAGCCCAAAGCTGTAGTGATGAGGGGTAGACCACGACACTAGTATGCAGATGGGTTGATGTACAAATTGGTGACCTCCTACTCATTGAATTCTAATAGTATTTCATGCATCATCTTTTTATTTTTGTGCTATATCCGTGTAATGAATGTTAGCGATCATGTTGCCTATAATGTCTTTGTTAGCAGCAGATCGAAAGGGTGATTCTGAAGTCTAACTAAACCACTGTCTCAGATTCCTCAGCCAAGACGTTCTTTTTCTTCCACGTCTCCTGCCAATTATTTTTCCTTAATAAGGTGCAGAATGCTATATTTTTCCTAATGCCTCATTACATGTGCAGAGTACTCTAATTTCCGAGCCTTAATGGTTTTTGACAGCTCTATTTCTTTCTTCATTATATTTAAGACAGTCCCGTTCCCTACTCTGTCCATCCAGCTTATTCATATTATTCGTCGCATTCTTCAATAGTACCATAGTTCAAACGCATCGATATTTTGAAGCATGCTTTCTGTCAACGTCCATGATTCAACTTCGTAAAGAAGAACGAAGAACACATAACATTTTAGTATTCTTGTCCGAAGTCTCATTTTTATTATTATATGATTAACATTACCAAACTCGGCTTCGCCTCGGATGGTAAACTATTCTCTTGCGAGAGAATATGCTATTTTCGTCACTCGTTAAACAATATACGGCGTTTTCATTATAAAACTTTATCTAGTTGGCTGTGAAATGTCCAAAGATAAGGATGGAGAAACAAAAGTCCATTTATTTTGATTATGTCATCATTTCTGTCAAAATTTCATAGCCTGCTAGATGAAGTTTTAAAATGAACACCCCGTACTATTAAAACACTATTTATTTACTCGAAAACAAACACATAAAATGATTTTACTTATAGTCCACTATTTACCACTATCACTTTACTATAGCTTTCTATAATCGCTTCGTTATATTAGTTTACTTCGATTAAGAATTAGACTAACTGTTCTGGCCTTTTATACCTAAAGCTTATAAACTAGAAAATTCCAAGAACAATAGAGAATAATGCTAAACTTTTAAATAACACTAAAAGTCGCTTAAATAAGGTAATAAATCACGCTCGGCGACGTTGAGTCAACACGTGCAAGTGTCACCACCCAGGAACGTGAACCCAGGAATTGGTGCAGGCCGACGACCGCCTGCACCAACCCTTAATAAGATTTTTTTTACGTAGCCTACGGTTTGAGTTAAAGTTGAACGGTTTTTGTATTCCTTCTTAACTTTTCTAAATGGATCCATTTATCTCTTTGGACACAAAAAAAACTGTATTTATTTTTATGACAGACATCAAATTAGACATTTAGATTCGCCCAAAAAGTTGAGAGCGTTTTTACTCCAATTCAAATCGTTTGAAAGTTCTGGGCCACATAAGTGATAAAACTGTGATAATTCAAATGTGATTTGTTTTGAAAACAGTTATAAATCCGAATATGCATGAAATATTATTAAAATACAAAGAAGGGTCAAAAAAAAATAAAAAAATATTCGGGATAAATATACATTAAAAATAAATAAGTTTATGATAAAATGATCTTGCTCGTTCGTCTTGTGTAAATTAGGTAATTTATATTGAAAGCGGCTTTCTTAACAATCACGTTTTTGTCTAAAACTTTTTTCTAGCATGTCCCAAGCTGGTTGTCCGAATAGGGTATCTGCGTTATTATTTAGCGCTAGAAGAAAACCGACCTCGCATGCCCGTGGGCTTTTTTCAAGAGAGCTTTAATGGTGCTTTCAGATTTTCGCGATTGCCATTTGTTTTGGCGCTACAGTCGTTTTTTCAATTTTGGCCCAATTTGAAAATTAGTTGTATTTCGCTTAATATCGCAGATATCTAAAGTCTCAAAAAACATTGCAATGGGCACTTTTTAAAGCAGAACTCATTGGCGTACTCAGATTTTTTGTGCTTCTTTATATTTTTGAGTTATGACATAAACTTATCTTTTTTTAAATGGTCATTATAGTTGGCCATAATGTCTCTTAATAGACATTTTTTTTCTGATTTTAACGATGTATGCCATAATGGGTCTAAATAAACTAATTCTTTGAAAAATATGAAATTTGGTTTTTTAGGCATTACTTTACTTATATAATATAAATTAAACACATCTAGATTTGTTAAAAACAGTAGATACTGAAACAAGAAAATAACATTTTTAATTATCTACAGTTTTTTCTTGAAGGTTTCCCATAAAATGTCCATTAGTTTAAATAGGTTTTCCTACGACTCAATAAGAATACCTACTTGTATGGGTCGTCATGAATTTGCTCGGTTTATTCTTTTATTAAGCAGTCATTACCTAAATTCTCACCGTAATTATGCTGTTTTCCTGTGGGCATGGGATGAGTAATAAATGACAGATTTGCAGGATCATAAATGTTTAAAAAAAAAAAATTACTTCCTTGCTAATAGAAATAAAAAAATCATACATTTTTCTGACTCGAAGAGTAAGCTTGGGACGGGCGCCACAATGCTATTCCATCCGACATTAACCTGACAATTTTGAGAATCCGGAAAGTTAAATCAGTGTTTCAAGATGAGCTTTGAATACTAGGATCACTATAATATGAATGAGTGCTACACTCATAGCAATAAAAATTGCGAAACAGCGGCAGAACCCTATTTTGAAAGATATCCAGAAAGGCGACAACCATGTTTAAGAACATTCAAGAGGATAGGACATCATCTCGTAAATCATGGATTATTTAAAAAACTAAAAGCAGCAAAATTTTTGAAAGAAGATGATGATGCAAAGACTATTGAAATAATTGGAACAGTTTCTGCAAATAACGCCAGTACCTCTCTGAAACCGTTTGAACAGGACACAAATATACCACGATCTACTTCCCAAAGAATATTAAAAAAAAATAAAATCAAACCTTATAAGATACGAAAAGTGATTCACTCTACCCAGGAGATGCCAACAGAAGGCTAGATTTCTGTTATTGGTATTTACGTCAGTTGGCTGGGGACCCCAACTTTTCCAAGAAAATAATTTGGACTGATAAAACACGTGTTACTAGTGATGGAATATTTAATCGAAATAACGACAAGATGTGGGCTGATGAGAATCCACAAGCTATATTAGGAAATCGGATTCAGTTTGGGTTTAACGTTTGGTGTGCTCTTTTAAGTAACAAAGTGTTGTCGTTCTATATATTTGACAACAACTTAACGTCAAAAAGATATGTTCAAATATTAGCCAATAAATTACAAGATGCTTTTGACGATCTTCCTATCAGAACAAGGTTGGAGTTATATTTCCAGCAGGATTGCGCACCTGCCCATAATGCTCGACGATCTACTGATTTTTTAAATGCACACTTTGGTAATAGGGGGTTGGGTACTAGAAGTTCAGTTTTATGGCCAGCTAGGCCACCGGATCTCTCACCTCTAGACTATTTTTTGTGGGGTTACATTAAAAACAAAATATATTTAGACCCTTCCAGAACGGCTGAAGAACTGAAACAAAAATTCGACAATGCAGTAAGAGAAATACCAATTTTGTTCATTTTAAACGCAAAGAGAGATTTACGACGACGTTGTGAAGCTTGCATTGCAGAACGTGGAAATCAGTTTGTAAACTTACGTTAAGTGTTAATTGTGGATGAAATTATTTTTTTTTATAAATTGTAAAGCGACAATTTGCTACATAAAATAAAGTAAAGGCTGAAAAAAATTTTTCTTATTTTTTTGAAGAGTTAGTTTGTTTAGACCCATTATGCCATAGATCATTAAAATCAGAAAAAAAAATTCTTTTAAGAGACACTATGGCCAACTATGATAATAATTTAAAAAAAGATAAATTTATGTCATAACTTAAAAATATGAAGAACCACAAAAAATCCGAGTACGCCAATGAGTTCTGCTTTTAAAAGTGCCTCTGCAATGTTTTTACAGAATTGCGATATCTGCGATATTAAGCAAAATACAACTCATTTTCAAATTGGGGCAAAATGGAAAAATTGACTGTAGCGCCAAAACAAATGACAATCGCGAAGATCTGAGAGCACCGTTAATGCTAGGTCGGTTTTCTTCTAGCTCTAATAATACCGCAGATACCCTATTCGGACAACCAATTTGGGACATCCTGTACAGGGATGGTAATATGTATATTACCATCCCATAAATTACCTATGATCTTAGAGAGTCTTAGACTCAAGTCAAGATTTAAACTTGACGTTCGAGTTATAGGTAATAATGTACTTTACACTTTACCTTGGTATATAGCAATGTGCCAAAAAAACCATACATCTTACAGCCACATAAAATCAATGCTTTTTCTTTATTATTTTTTACCATTCACTGTTTTCATTGGAGTGTAATCAATAAAACCTTCTTGGGAACAGGCATAACAATATTAAAAACAGATTGTAATCGAGCACAAACAAGCGAACAAACACCCAAAGGCAAAACCAATAATAACAATAATCATGCCCTCCCAACGGCATTAAAGCGTTATCGGCGCTCGTGCGAACGATGACGATGACGACGTACCGGGAACATTAAATGCAAATTTCCAAAGAACAGTTTCCTATTACAGATCTTCCGTTTATAAGGCCGATATCCCTGATAATAATACATAATAGGCTTGATTACCATAAATAAATCATACATTAAAGCTGTTCCAGACATGTGTCACAACGCGGCATGAAAAACGAGCTCCCCGTAAAGTATTCGAAAAGAAATTACTTTAAAATTCCGTAATGGTTTCGATAACATCTCTGATAGAGTCGTCTTTCTCTTGTAATGTTGGCTTTTTAGGGGAAATGTGACGGTTTAATTTTCGATTTCGATTCGGCGGGGAGCTTTCCGATAGAGCTTTTGAGGTGTTACCGCTTTACCTGGTAGTGGATTCTGATAATATTCAATTTCATTTAAGCTTCAAAGATTTATCAATAGATAAAAAAAAGTAAAACCTTTGGTTGTAGTTCTCATCTAATATTCGGTATTACTAATCGTTTCGTGTCGATCGAAATAACGAGACGTTATGAAGTTTTATTCCTAGAAAATATTCCTATACCCAGGGCTGTCAATAACGAAATAAAATCGTTACTTTACTGTAACGCGTTACCCAAAGTAACGCGTTACTCACTAACTGCGTTACTTTTTAATATAGTCAAAAAGTAACGGTAGCGCCGGCGCCGTTACAATTAATAAGTAACGCAAAAAAGTCACATTTTTAAGTAACGCGTTACTGTAAAAGTAAAGCGTTCCGTTAAAAGTAACGCGTTACTATAAAAAAAAATAACGCGGCTCAGAAAATAACTGTAGCATTTTTACAGTGTGGAAACTGGATGTGGCAACACTTGCACTTGCAACCCTGCTTGATATCAATTTAGCCTAGGGAAATCACCCAACACCGATAGTGGAATACTCGATTCAGCATTTTTTTATTAAGATTTCTAGTTCTATGTCCTTAAAAGATTTATAGTTGAATCGGTATTCGGTGATGGTGACACATAATATTTCATTCGTTTGCCTCGTTTGCCACATTCTATAGAGGCTCCCTTAATAGTAGTGTTTCTTAGCAAAAGAGAGTAAATGAGAGTAAAAGTTCATATTAAATAACTAGCATCCTA
Organism: Taphrorychus bicolor; assembly: GCA_951812265.1. NCBI lineage: Eukaryota > Metazoa > Arthropoda > Insecta > Coleoptera > Curculionidae > Taphrorychus > Taphrorychus bicolor. Next base: position 42,233,887 of record OX638298.1, on the reverse strand, counting down.
ACATCTTAATTCTATATTTTATAATTGTGAAATATTTATGGGTTTTATTTGTTGTTCATTTTCGCTGCTTGCACCCATTTTTGCACCCAAATGCCACACCTGCCACGCGCGCTAAAGTTAAGGATTAGAAGCGAACAAAGCGGTAGTATTTGTGCTATTGAACTAGTAAAAATGCTATTAGGCATAATTTTTTATCGCAAAAACTATTTTTTTAAGAGCACCTCAAGCAAAATATAATTTGCTTTGCAACTTACAGAGTTATTAGAGGTTATGGAACATTACTTACTGTAGGGAGAGAGCGTAGGTAGTCATCAATTTGTCGATCAACCCATCTGCATACTAGTTTCGGGGTCTACCCCTCATCAGTACAGCTCTGGCTGGTCGACAAATTGATGAACCATTATTCGGCTAATTTCCGGCTTTAAATTACGACAGTCGACGGAGTTTTAAGAACCTCTTCGAAGGAATGAACATTCATGTAATGAGTCGAAACATCGCCATGAGACGTTTGCTGATATCTAGCTACAAAACCAAAATAAAATAACGGCGAATTTTGCCCATGTTAGCTTTCTTTGCACTACGGCTGACATTTGGTCTTCAAAATCACGAAGTTTTTTGGGCGTGACCTGCCATTGGATTGGAGATAATTTAGAACGAAAATAAGCAGCCATAGCATGTAGGAGGGTTAGTGGAGCTTACACATATGACAAAATAGCGGAAATGCTAGAAAACATACACATGGCGTTTGGTTTATGCGGTAATAAACTAGTAGCGACCGATACTGATAATGGCTCTAACTTTGTGATAGCGTTTAAAACGTTTAGAATACAAAATAAAACATACGATGTTATTGAACAGGCAATCGAAGAAGAAGCTGACACTGAAAATTTAGATGAAAAATTACGCTGCGCCTTTCATACGTTAAGTTTAATGGCCACTAACGACATTCTAAAAGTTCTGAATAAAAATAATTCTATGAGGACTAAACATACATCTATTATGTCCAAATGCAACATTTTATGGAATAAAGCAGGAAGGCCAAAATCTGCTGAAATTATTAAATCAACTCTAGGTCAAACCCTAAGATACCCCGGAATAACCCGTTGGAACTCAGCATACGATTCTATATCACAAATATTAAAAATTAAAAATCTCCCAGGGTTATACAAGAAACTTGATATAAAAACAACATTTCAAATATTGAAAGACAATGATTTGGAGTATCTTCAAGAATACTGTGATATTCTCCAACCAATAGCTCAAGCCCTAGATATTCTCCACGGAGAAAGTAATATATATTATGGGTATTCATTACCTACTCTGGTATCGCTGTCCGTAAAATTGCGTGGGTTAAAAAATAAACCTTGGAAATATATGTCTCTAGAGGAATGCAATATATCCATCCAAAACCGATTTTCATACATATTAGATTTTTCAGATAACTCGTACAACGCAATAATTGCTACAGTAACCAATCCACTATTTAAACTAAAATGGATTAAATCTGTTGAAGGACTGGGTAAGAAATCCGTGCTAGATATAAAAGAGAGCATAGTAGCAGAAGCGAAAAATCTGTTGCAACCAGAAGAAATTATTGCTGAAAGTGAAAACTCTGATAAGCATTCAGGAATTGATTTTTTCGAATTTCTAAATGAAATCGACAACGGCATTACGGAAATACCTCTTATAGACCAAGCTTATATAGTTGCAAGTATTACAGTTTTTACAGGATCCTGATATTGATGTGCTAATGCTAAAGAAGGATCCATACGTAGAAAGAGTTTTTATTAAATTTAATACGCCTTTACCTTCATCAGCACCAGTAGAAAGGTTGTTGCTACTTTTATAGATTCACCTCGAAGGCATGCTTTGTCAGATGGAAATTTTGAAAGACTGGTTCTTTTGACGGCAAATAATTTCAGTTAAATTATTTAATTTAATGTTTGTTTCTGAATAAAGTTGGTTTTGAAAACGAATGTACTATACGACATATTATTATTATTATTTGTTCTAGAATTTTGTTGTTTACACATAATTTATTTTTTGCATTTATAATTATTATATTAAAACAAAAACATGTCTTATTTTTATCCAACTGCAATATTTTTGTACGAACGAATATTTTTTTTTGTTTATTTGTAGTAACGCGTTACTTTAAAGTAAAGCGTTACTTTTTAAGTAACGATCTGTATGTAACGCGTTACTTTAATAGAGTAACGAATAACGTATTTATGCATTTGGACAAAAGTAACGTTAATTTTGAGTAACGCGTTACTTTTGTCTTCAAACGAACGCAAAAGTAATCGTTACTTTTTGGAGTAACGCTGACAGCCTTGCCTATACCCTACTAACACCTTCTAAGAGAAAACAAAAGGAATTGAAAACTGATGATTAGAATACGAAGAAACCCTAATCTAATCCTAATGTAATCGCAGCTCCTCACTTATTTTCTTGTAGAAAAATAAAAGAAAAATAAAAATAGAGAACGGCTTGAACTGTGGGGAAAGTGACGAAGAACCACTGATCAAGGCATTTGGACATTGAATTGCCCTCGGCTCAAGCCTCAAGAGATTAGTGGTTTATAAATGAGCAAATAGAGGGAATTTAGAATGGAGGAATTAATTTTTTAATTATGAATGTCCTATATATAAAACAAAAATATTCTCACCATTCTGTAGGGGTATAACGCAAGTCTTCTCTTATGGAGTTGATGTCGGTTTTCATCATCTTTAGTATGAACTGGATTTGAAGTTAAAGAATGAGTTGTTTGATTCATCAATCATTTCTTCTTCCGGTGTTTCACATCTTGCACTAAAGCTTTTATCGATGTGTTCTTCACATTCTTTTTTTCAGCATTTTCTGCTAAAGCACTCAAATTATTAAATATTGTTTGGTCCTCCAACAATATCTGGTTCTGAAATTTGTGCTTATGATTTATCATGCTCATATAGCTCTTACAAAATGTACTTAAGATTGGGTTTTATAAACACTACTTTGTAAGTTCAGGTTAACAACTTTTAGACGATTTTTTTTCTTTGTATTAGTATTTGAAGAAGTCTTAAAGTTTATAAGACTGTGAAGGCTTTCATGGCCGGTCAAAAAACAATCTAGAGTGTTTTCCGGGCTTTGAAGTCGTGGTCAACTTTGGGATTTTCCAGGAACCTGCAGAAAAAGAATTGAGCCCAAGGCATTGGCAAAGGCAAATAAGAAACCAAAGTGCTGGTTCCGATACGTGGACGTCACCTTTGTTATTTAGAGGCATGGCGAAGACGAGCTTCAAAACTTCCTCTTACACCTCAATTCTATGAACCGACAAATTCAATTCACTATGGAGAAAGAAAAGGGAGCCTACCGTTTTTGGATGTTTTGGTATCAAGGAGGCCGAACGGAAAGCTTGCGCACACGGTTTATAGAAAACCAACTTACACTGAACGATACCTCAATAACAGATTAAATCATCATCCCAGACAGAAATGGGAAGTCATAAAGACTCTGTCTGTGAGAGCCAGGATAATTTGTGAGTCGGTTGAATTGGAACTGGAAATGAAGGGTCTGGAAAAGTCTTTGGTTGGAATGGATTCAGCAAGCACGAGTTCGATAAGGGCGTCCATCCAAGGAATGTAGAGCGCCAGGAAAGAACACAGGGGAGAATATGAAGAAAAGCACGGATGAACTAGTCTAACATACGTCCACAAAGTAACGGACAGGATCCACAGGCTACTGGAAAAACACACTGCTAAAACTGTCTTGAAACCCGCTTGTACAATACAACAGAGCTTGAGGTCGGTCAAAGATGCAGGAGAGAGTGTGCTCTCTCCGAAGGTCACAAAATCCTTTTCAAAGAGGTGGATATCGTATATCAATCGTTCCGAGACTAACGAGAGAGGCCATTGACATCCTAAACACGAGAACAATTTCAACAGAAAGGAGGAAATTACGATTCTAAACGCAAACTGGAAGCAAATTCTACGATATACCTCAAGTACGCCGAAACACCGCGTCACCACTACCCCCACCCCAGTTTCTCCACTGCAACGTATAAATCCCACAGGGGGAATAAATACCCAGGAGCTCACCACAGTCGAATAAGTTAACGTCGGGAAGCCCATTGCCTCATCGCCTTTGATAATGCCTGCCGCAGCTGTAGATGAAACGTCAGGCAGACATTCCATCGGACCACGGCTTCAAAGTCCGGAATACAGTTTAGATTGTGCATTAGTTTCTTTTTCACGTGGTAGAAGTTGCTAGTAAGTTCATAATTGTATTAAATTTTTATGTGGGAAAAAGCCATCCCACCATGTCGTCATTTTCATTTTTTTAGCTGACTGCAGTCTTTGCCCACTTAGTTTTGGTTGTGTATTCTACCACCTCGATCAATTATTTTTCCTTATCTATGAGAGCATTGATTGCTCACATTCATACTATAATCTTTACAGCTTTTTTCAATTTTTCTGGTGGTAATCCATCAGCATGATATTTAAGGGTCAGGTATCTTGCTGCAATCTGCACATCATCAGTCACAAATTCTCTTGTATTCATCCTCAGGAAATGTGTTGATGTCATTATTACATATTCGTCTAGTAAAATTTAATGTTTTCAGCTAAGATCACTAGAAATCGACGTAAACGTCTTAAAACGTCTCAAAATGCTTCTGTGAGCATCATTAATAATTTTTTAGTGAAATTTAATGTTTGCAGCCAAGATCAGTAGAAATCGACGTATTTCTAGACAAAAGTTCAGTATACTAATTGATGGTAAATTGCCTTCTCACATCTTGTAGTCGGCATAAACTAATGATTTCAGCAGCTCAGCACAATCTTTCACTTGACTCCAAAAAGCCTCAGAAAAGCCTCAGAAGCCTTATCTATACACTTTTATATCCAAACACACAGCTTGTAGAGGTTCCTAAATTATTACTAAACTTTCCGAGGTATTGTTGGCCCCATAGGGTCTCCACAGGAACTTTTAACTTGCACTTTTTGTCTTCCTCAATTTTCTTAAGGACATGTCATGGAAGGTGTTTATTATCAAAGTATTGGAGACATCTTTGGATGCAGCAATTGTTTTGTGCACAACCTCAATTTTAAGAAATTTTTAATAGTATTAGTAGTAGTAGTAGGGGTAGGGGAGGCTGAAGCCTGGCGACAAGTCCTTAAAGGCCTTCCAATGAAGGAGAGTATCCCGACCCATCTCAGAGTCGGAAGCTCTTCTCTGGCGAGGTCGCGCCCACCTATACCACACTCCCAGAAAGTGGTATGACGACTCTTCCCTGCTCCACAGTGGGTGCAGAGTGGACTATCCGCCATTCCTAGGAGGTGCATGTGTCTGTTTAGTCTGCAGTGGCCAGTTAAGATTCCTATAAGGCCCCCCATGCACTGCCGACTTCTCCCAAGAAGCCACGAAGCCTTGGATCTATCCGGGTTAAGGCAGATTTCCTTGGTCTGTGTACATATTCCTGACTGTGTCCAGTTGGTCCTTGTACTCTCCGATGCTCACTCATTTTAGAGTGTAAGAGAACTACTAGACATGTTGCAATCTGCACATCATCAGTCACAAATTCTCTTGTATTCATCCTCAGGAAATGTGATGTTGTCATTATTACATACTCGTCTAGTAAAATTTAATGTTTTCAGCTAAGATCACTAGAAATCGACGTAAACGTCTTAAAACGTCTCAAAATTGGTCTATGAGTATCATTAGTGTTTTTTTTTTAGTGAAATTTACTGCTTTCATCCGAGATCATTAGAAATCGACGTAAAACGTCACGCAGCATTCCACTCCTAGACATGTTTCCGGTCCAGTAAAGCACATCTGGGAACCACGCTTGGCCGCTTCATCGTCGCGCTCGGTTCTTTCAATGCCCCTATGTCCAGGAACCGATCCCAGAGTTACCCTTTATGTTTCTGCCAGTGACTCTAGAGCGTCCCTGCAGTTCGGAATGAACCTTGAACTCGTCCTGTTTCTGCAAATGTCTCGCAGGGCCGCCTGACTGTCGGAGTAGATAAAAATGTTCTGTTCTGCTCCTTGCTTGACTTCTAGTCGTGTGGCCACTTCGAGTATTGCAAACCCCTCCGCTTAGAAAACCGTCGAGAGCAGCTTCCCCAGAGAAATCTCTCGCCCTCTTCATGGCCTGCTTTGTATATTCCTGCTCCTGATGACTGTGAATCAGCCATTCTTAATCCGTCTGTATACCATCTCTGATTATTTACACTTCAGCAACCAAAAGGCTGCTGAAGCAGCCCTTCTTTGAACTCTTCTCTTGTTGAGTTGTTTATCCCAAATGGCTGTTTTAGTCTCAGCCGATCGCCAGGGCGCAACTTCTGCGACAGGACAATTAGGATGTCCCGCTGGATGAGGCTGGCGATCTGCGTGTGGCCGCTTTCCATGACTGCTTCGTTCCACTGGTGGCAGCAATCCATCCTCCTGCAGGAGGCCATCACCTCCCTCTTCATCCAGATTGGAAGCTCTTAGTAAGGACCTTAGCCTCAGGCTTACCAGCAGAGGTTCCGCGTACAGAGTAAATGATCGGAATCCTGTAGTTATTTTTCCTTTTGGTGTAGAGCACAAGCCCTCTCGTGCCAGGATTGTTTGACAGTCTCGTTTGGATATACCATGGTTCTATTATTCTGCATGGCCTTTGCATTCGATCACAAACGTTGCCGACGAACTTTCCTGGTATCATGGCCAGTCGGTCATCCGCATACATCTGCTCACTGAACCCCTCGGTCTGTAGACTTTCCAAAAGACCGTGCATTAATGACTCCATAGTCGAGGTGAAAAGCAGCTGTCTTGTGGACAGCCCCTCTTGACCTCGATTTCCCTTCGGTGATCTCCCAGAGAAGCCGTGACCCTACGGTTGCGGAGCGCCGGCGCCGATCTGACCCAGCTTACCAACTGTGACGGAGTCCCCCGGTCCTAAGGGCGTCGCAGATTTTGTTTGTGTTTGTGGCCGACAGCACTTGTTTATTCGAGTATGCCTTCTCTATTTTATGCACTAGAGAGTGGAGAGCCGTGTCGGTCGAATTCCCTTTACTGTAACCATGTTGACCTTAGTTTATACGTTGTATTGCCAAAATTACCTCTGTAATGTATCCATCGACTATCTTTTCTAACGTTTTCATTAGAAATGAATTCAAACTTATGGGTCTAAACAACTTTTCGACAATGTGGTCACTTTTCACAGCTTTTGTTATGAAGACCGCGTTCGCAGATTTCCACGCCTTAGAGACGTGTCCTAGTACCACGCTCGCTGCAAACACTCTGTTCAGCGATGGGACTACATTGTCCTGTCCCTCCTGTAGTTCGAAATATTCCGGGTGGTCCCGCTGCTTTAAATGGACTGAATTTCCCCACCGCACATCTAATGATTTCGTCGGTCACTACTCCCCTTGCAAGTATCCAGTCCTCCCGGACTGGAATCAGCTCCGGAGGAGCTGCCACGCATTTTCCATGCACTTTCTCCAGGGAAGTGGGTTTCCAGGGGAATCTCTAATAAATGTGGATTTTAACCTTCTGGGGGCTCAAGCTCTATGGTAAACTGACTGTATGGTTTGAATGAATTGAAGACCTTAAGAACTCTATTCTGTGAGTCTGATGGAATACATGTTAAAATATCATCTACGTATAGATATAAAAAAGGAAGTTCAAAATCAAGTTTATCAATCACGATAGTGTGCAACTGAATCATGCACAAGTTAGCCAAGAAAGGAAGAAGGATGAAATTTAAATTTTAATCTGTTTTTGTTGCGCCTCCATGTATTGAGTTTCACCATATGTTGTTCCTAGTTGAAATGATATGCCCACAGTATTTTCAATTTTATGACTCGAGTAATGTACAACAATTTCGAGGTGTGTATTTGTATGGCAGTTGTGAAATAGCCACCAATGTTCTAACTTTCTTCCCCATTGTAGCCCTAAAGATGTTTAAGTAGATTAAACGGAACGTCGGCGAAGAAATTACTATATAATTGCTGTCTTTAGTCCCTATCTGCAAATTGACCACCAAAACCATTCTACCTGGGACGCAATTTTCTGGATTGTTTGATGTTTCTGGATTCATTATTGGAGAGTTGGAGAGAAATTCTGGGAGCTGTGTTGAATTTGTGCGAAACCCAGATAAACTAGGAAAATGTCTCATTGGAAGATCACTTGTGAATTCAAAAGAAGAAGTCTCGATAAGGGTAGCCAACATCTTTCCGGGCGTGGTTAACATTAAGAAAGGAGAGGTTATTCCGATGTATGAGCCTGTCGTAAGGGTGAGCAAATGTGAATTAGCAGAATATCAACGCAAATCAGAGGCCAACAATCTTTTAAATGAACTTTACGAGACCTGGGAGCATCTGTCACCACCGTAACTACAAAAGACTCGACAATTGATAATGAACCATGCCGACATATTTGAAACGCCGAATAATGCAGGGAAAACAGACATTGCAAAACACAGAATCAACACCGGCAATGCCCAACCAATTCGACAAGCACCCAGGAGACTGCCTGTAGCTAGACAACAAGTTCAGACATTGGTCTGTAAGATGTTTGACGACGGAGTTGTAGAGGAATCGTGTAGCCCTTGGTCGTCACCAACAAGGATGGGTCAACCAGATTCTGTGTGAACTACCGAAAACTGAATGACGTCACTAAGAAGAATAGTTATCCACTTCTGCGAATCGACGACACATTAACAACCTTATCAGGATCGTGTTGGTTTTCCACCTTGGATCTGAAAAGTGGTTACTGGCAAGTAAGCATTGAGGAGCAGGACAAAGAGAAGACAGCGCTTTTTGTACTGAAAGTGGCTTGTACCAATTTAGTGGGATGCCATTTCGATTTTATAACGCTCCCGCTACGTTTGAATGGCATGGAGATTGTGCTTCGGGGTCTCAACTGGAAGACTTGTCTGGTTTTTCTCGACGATATCATGGTCATGAGGAGAACTTTTGAAGAATATGTTAACAATTTGCGGGAGGCTTTTTCCAGAATCGGTGGTGCCGATCTCTGATTGAATGCCAAGAAATGTTTGTTCTTCCAAAAACAGGTTGAATTCCTGGGGCACGTGGACATAGGTTCGTTGCTGTTACGAAAAGAACACGGCGAGCCAAGACCAACATGGAAAGAAATTTCGAATAAAAGCCTGTCATCTAAAGCACTATGGGCTCAGTGGGATTCGCTTGTGGTTGAGGATGGGTTGTTGAAGAGAGGCTGGGAGCGCGCCGATGGGAAGATGCAGCTAGTCGTCCCCAGAATAAAAGTCACTCACGTACTGGAAGAAGTGCATAATGGGAAGTCATTTGGCGCTCATTTGGGAGTCAACAAAACGTTGGGCAAAACAACTGCCAAGACGTTAAATCATGGTGCCGACTGTGTTCCACATGTGCAGCAAGTCAAGGACCACAAACAAGATCCAGAGGGCCTATGAAGCAGTACAACGTGGGACTACCACTAGAACGGTTGGCCATAGATGTGGCCGGATCTTTTCCTGAAACGACCAGAGGCAATATGTACATTCTAGTTGTTATGGACTACTTAAGCAAGTGGCCTGCGAAGTGTTTGCTATCTCGTCAAGAATGTCTTCAGCAGATTTGGCATACCGTTGGAGTTACACGCTGACCAGGTATGCAACTTTGAGTCCAAGCTTTCTCGGAGGCTCTGTGAACTGTTGGGTATCACGAAAACCAGGAGGACACCACTGCATCCCCAATCAGATGTTATGGTTGACAGATTTAATAGGACAATATAACAACATGTTTCCAAGGTTGTCGATGAACATCCCAAGGATTGGGATCAGCATCTACCGCTTTTCTTGATGGCGTATATATCAACAGTCCACAATTCGACAGGACAAACATCATAAAAAGTTTTATTTGGTCTAGAACTTTGACTTCCATGTGATATAGTATTCGGATCACCAACAGGCCAGAAGAGAGGCGTTGTGAACTACGTTGACGAACTTCAAGAACGATTACTTGACATATATGAACTCGTCAGGAAAAATCTGGACTTGGTTGGCGATATAATGAAGACTCGCTAAGACCTTAAGGCGAAACCCACAGTGAAGGAAAGGGAAGTCGCCAAAATTAACACCGATTTGGGAAGGACCCTACAATTTGGTAAAAAGGATCAATGAAGTCGTCTACAGGGTCCAAAGCAGCCCTAAAAGCAAGATGAAAGTTGTTCACCTGGATAGATTGAAGCGGTACCAAAGACGTGATGAACAGATCGGGACGATCAGCTCTAAAGGGGGGACTGTGTTGCGGACTACTATGCGGAGGGCACAGACTGTATGACGAAGCTGCATTTTCCGGCCTAGTGCGCTCCATAGTAAGGGTTGGTGAGCGACCTCGAAACAGCGTAACATCTGGAACACTGGATGCTTGAGTCGATGCGCGGCTATGGATCTCGGAGGTTTATAAGGACTGGGACAAGTGGCGTTACTTTTAAGTTTTAAGTACGACGCGTTGTAGTAAAAGAATATAATAGTGTAAGCTTAAGTAAAGCAATTGAGTTAACGATTTGTTGGAGTTGTAAAGTGTGAATAAATTGTGTTTATTGTACAAGTACAAGACTGTGTTTTAACCCACGGGAAAATTGTAACAATATCACCTATGCGACTATGTCTCTTATATTCAGTATCTAGAAGTGAAGGACTTTTCTTCTTCGAACCTTATAACGTCGAAGCTTATGTAAAAATTGTGAAAAACTTTTATTTTCCACCAATAAAAATGAAGTAACACTCTTACGTATTGCTTGAGCAAGAGCAATTTTCAGTTGTTTTTGGGTTCTTCAATCCACTTTAGCAATGAGTACAATTTTCGAAGATGTTGTTGTTGGATATGTTTTTGGGTTGAAGAACACTAAAACAAAAGAAACTACAGATGTTAGTACATTCTGACACCGCATATACATTAATTGTATTCTTATTTCCTTAGTACCTATTCAAATCAAGCATGTAGGGTTGTATTTTAAGGTTTAACTTTAAGCCATTGAAGTATTATCATTCTAAGTCTTGAAGCAGGGAGTGTTCATTTTACATTTCTTTAATCTTTGTACTTACCTGACTAGAAGCTGAGACTGAAACTTAAATTATCTTGAGACTTAACTAGAATTAACTTCTAAAACATTGGAATGAAACATCTATCCAAATGGCTTTGCAGCATTTCCAAAATATTCTTCTTTACAATAGACTCTTCTTTATAACTTCTTTACATTTACCATACATCTTTTTATTTAAGACTTTTCTCTTATAGTGATCCCAAATACGATCCTGACATCGAGGTATCATTCACATAAAAAAAAAATAACGAAATGAAGGTGTGGTTACTAAAAAATTAAAATAATAAAATTTGAACGAAATTAACAGCGCAGGCGCACATCGCAAATGTCGTTTTCGTTCATGTTACTACTGTCAAAAATGTCATCGGAAAAAACCCGGGATTTATCAATGGAATAAACATTGGTTTGAACTCACAATTCGGGACAACTCTAATGAAAAATAATGTTAACACCATTTAAGAACCTATGAAAAACTAAAATAGAAAAGTGCAAACTATATCTTTTAGAGTTTAGGTTTTATAGCTTCTTAAAATTTCGGTTTTAAGGCTTTAATGCTGACAAAAAGAACTCACCAGCAATCAAAATTGAGTGTTTCTACTTGAAAAAAGAAACTAAAATTGGTTTGGCTCTCTGTTTCGGTTCTTATAAGAAAATGCTCCCATCTTGAGACTATTTTAGGGAAGTTTTCACCACCGACTTTAGTACAATACCGAATTTTCAGATTTTTGTTGCAAGTGGCTTATCGATAATAGCTTGGCGGCAAACCACCCTGTATATCTCAAGCAATTGCTGATATCCTTTTTCAGCACCTTCAGTGCTGAAAATCGAAAAAATTCTTTCAATGAAAAAAATTTAGGCCAAAAATTGGTTTTCTGGTTATTTTTGTCACCAAGAGAACCCACTAAAATTACTTCTGTCTTTGATATTTCTGTCAATAAACAATTCTAAGTAATCTTTTTGTGAAAGAGTACAGAAGAAAAGCCCACAATCATTTCCTCTCCGCCAGCCCCCCCCAACCCCCAAAAAAAAAAAGGAGGAAAAAGATCAAACCGCAGAACAGTAAAAGTTATAGTCATAAAAGTCCACTAATTCGCCCTTGCTTCTCGCTAAAATAATCCCCCAAAAACATTTTGTTCAAGGGGCGAAAACGTTTAAGGAGGATTTCTGATCTAAACAGAGACGCACTGTATCAAAAAAATTTGCTTCATTCATACCGACCCAAAAAATAAAGGAAACGCATATTACTGTAGACTACAGCAAATGTTGACAAAAAAATTAAAAAAATCGCTCGTTGTATTTCAAAAGGCTCTAAAGCTTCCAATAAAATTGCAAAATAAAATAAAATTTTCTGATCGCAAGACCTTTAAGTTTAATGTTGGCTGTGTGACACTTTGTGTTTAGCAGAGTCAAAACAATACCCGAGGTACATTTTTTCTGTGCTTTGGGTTCGAAATTTTCTTAGTCCGGTTCTGTTCCGAAAGAGGGCCCCGCTAACGAGAACAAATCACAATCGTGGACGTTTTGAGCGAAACACCGCGCTATAAAATAAGCCGAAGAAAATTCGTTTATAAGGGGCGATAACTTATAATTTTCTAGTGCCTGCTTCGCGCTATATTGTTTGGAGGATTTGAGGACTCACTCGGATCAGGTCCTGATTTACGACCTCGGGTATAAAATATTTGCGCCGAAAGTGAACGATTTTATGGCGAGGATTAAGGGGGGCGTAAAGTGTGGGTGGAAAAGAAAAATCCCAAAGAAGAATGTAATAAAATAAATTTATTTGTCCTTTGTCGATAACAGGCTATACAGTACAATTAAATCAGTATGTTCTAAAGAGGCAAGAAAACCTATTGAAACATTTAAATAATAACAATATTGACGAAATTCCCGATTTTAAAATCGAAATCGATGCCAATTAAGCTATTAAAAGTCAATGAACATCTACCTGTGTCGGAACGAAATTACACAGCTCGAAGATGTATATAATTTAAAAGTTATGACTTTATAGGTTATAAACACCTCATTATAAGTCAGTGAACTAGGATTCCTCCATTTAACAGAACGTAGGTGTATTTCCTGAGGGTAACGTAATTAGCAAATTATGTAAGTAAACAAAATATGTAAACAGTTCTAAATGTAATTTCATGTATGCAAATTTATTTTATTCTTGATGTATGATTAATGATATGCCCTCTATTACCTACACGACTATTTAATTAATAATGTAGTGCCGGGTTATCATTATTGCCATGTAAAGTACTTAAATATTTACCGTGATAATTATAATAATAATGTAATAATACAATTTGTTGAAAATTATTTGAACTCTAACATTTTTGTTTTTTGTTTTTCTTCTTTCTCCGTAACATAAGGTTTTGTAATTTTGAATCTTTTGTTGTGGATCAATAAAATAAACTACTAAATATAGAGCTACTAATCACATACGTGATTATCTACTACTGTCACTACATGTGACGGTCTGATCACCGTATTGGGGTCCAATCCTTCGCGATATATCACATATATTCTCATACATGTCCACAGAAAAAGCAGTGCCCTCTTTGTCACGTAAAAGACATGAGGGTCCTATATGATGATTTTGATCAAATGCATTTCTAACATGCCAGAATTCTGACTGATCCAGACTGTCAACATTTAATGATGACGTCAGATGCACAATGGCGTTGGGTTTTCGACAAGATGGATTTTTCATCATACTGATGGATGACCTTTTGACTGCTCTGGAACTCACGGAAATCGAGGTTCAAGCTTACGCATACGACATTGTCATCCTCATAATAAACCAGCCTAATAAAATATATATAATAGTCTCCTGTCTAAGTTCAAAAAATCCTTTAAAGGAATCGAACTAGCAAGCCAATCGCTAACCCATATAGCGAAAAAAATTGGTAAAAAAAGAGCTTAAGGATTTAGCTCATCGCATTAGGAGCCTCAGCTCAATAGTCAACACTACAGAAATGTAAAAATTGATAGAAAGTGGTCCAGAGGAGACATTCCCTCATGATTGATTCTTGGAAGAACCAACGGAGAAACCTGCCAAACCTCAAACTAGAAAGTTTGGCACACAGACTGGAACGACCTCTGAACTGTCCACCAAAAATGGGAAGACACTTTGTATAAAAAGACAAATATCGTAGTAGGGCCCCCTAGAGCCCCCAACTGATACCACCAAAGTAGTCTTTGGAAATGACTAAGTCCATCCAGACACAGTATAAGGCTCGCCACTCGGTACCCAGGTGTAAAACTTGAAAGACCTGGACATGATGAAAATTTCATCACAGATTAATACCAAAAAAACAAATCTTACTATAACAAAAAAAATTAAAGTAATAATACCGGAATCAGAAGAACTATTTAAGAAAGACGAAAGCTTAAAGGAGGAGATTCGGGGCGAAAAGAAACTGACGCTCCACCATACAAACGTATGGTATAACAATGTTCGAGCTCGTCTTTCTCGGCAAGGACATAGCCATTGATATATTTTTGACATATTCACCACAAACGACGAAAAAGTGGCAGACGCCTAAAGCACAAAGCTGGCCAATGACACACTGATAACAAAGAGCAGAACCTTTGGCACTTACACCATCGCAGTTAATAGCAAGAAAGAAAACACAAATGATACCATAGAGAAGATAAGATTAAGTCTCAGCGAAAATGCAACAAAAAGCTCAATAAAAACAATTAAGGCAAACGCGGACGTCAAACTCATCAAAATCCTCGAGAAGAACGAAAACGCATTGGAAAACGTAGGCAGAGACATCCAGCAATCACTAGGCAAGGAAAACGTCAAGCTTCTGAGAAACCAAAAAGACAAGACTATCTACGTCAGGGATATGGACGCAACCATATTCAAGCAGGAAGTAGAACGGGCTATAAGGGACAAATTTCCAGAACTTAATCTATCAGACCTCAGTGTTGGCGACCTGAGACCATATGTCAGAATCCTACAAGCAGTCACAATAAAACTTAAAAATATCTATGCTAAGACACTGCTTGAAGAACAGTATATCAGAATAGGCCTTCTTAGCTAGAAAATGGAGCCGCAAATAAAAATAGACAGTTGCCGCAGATGCTGGAGTTTCAAACACGACGCTGCTGATTGCGACGTTTCTGCCAGTCGGGTCATGGCAGAAATGAGTGCAAAGAGGGTACCGAGGCATGCGTGGTGTGCCTTATGCAACACTAGCGGCCATCAACCAGGCAGTGGAAACTGTCCTTCGTTTAGAAAAGCTTTAAATTTGGCCAGACAATAGAATAGAAAGCAGTTTAACAAATTCACCAGTAGGCAACAGAATAGAGTCTCTGAGTCTGGTACAAAACCTGAAGTAAATTAATAGAAGTTAGATATGCCACATATCAATGTCCTACAGATTAATGCTGACCGCTCCAGAAAGGCACATGACATGGCTTCCTGGAATCAACCAAATCAAACATTAACATAATTATAGCAAGCGAACCAAATAAAAAACTGGTTGAAAACAACATCAGGTGGCTGAGGGACCAAAAGGCAGATGTGGCTATACACCTAAGATGAAAAGCATTGAAAAATCCAAGATAATCAGAGAAGAAGGCATAGTAGCTACTATGGCTGAACCTTTCTCAATCATAGCGTGCTACATATCACCGAATTGCGCGTAAGCGGCTTTTGAGCAATTCCTAGCAAAAGTACATAACATATATGACAATGCTAAGGGCTATACACAAATTTTTGGCGACTTTAACTTTAAGTTGCCGGAATGGGGATCGCCAAACGAAGACGCCAGCAGTGCAGCCCTGTCCCAGATGTGCGCCGGGTTTAACATGGTAACGCTCAATACCTTTGTCACAAGAGATACGCGGTCCTGCGTAGACATTACTTTCGCCAACAGTAACTTAGTAAAACAGATTAAAAGCTAGAAAATCTTGGATAATGAGCCATGCTTGCCACACAGACACATCTGCATCGAAATCGCCAGGGCCCAAACACCGCTCAGGGGGCTGAAAGAAAGACCACTTCCGGACCTGAAACAGTTGTCAGATGTCTTCAAAGAACTCATTGCACGCCACCCAGAAACAAACAGCGCCAAAGAACTGGCCAAATATATGATTAGGGCATTTAAAACATGCAAAGCCGCGTCTACCCGCCAAGAAAATGGTCCCAACAGCCGTACTGTTGGAACGAAAGTATCGAAGAAGCTGGAATGAACTGCATAAGGGCGAGGAGGCAGGCAACCAGGATAAACTAACTGCAGAAATGTGATATCGATAAACTCGGCGCATAATTGGGACGAATACAAAACAAAAATGAAATTCTTGCTAAAGGAAGAAATGCTTGCTATTCTACGAAACTAAATGCAGCAGTTGACAAATTAAAATTAGGAAAGGCACCAGGCCCAGACTGTCTTCCTGCGGAGGCAATGCGAGCTTTCACCCAAACCGATCCGGATGTAACTCTTAGAACCATGACCCAATTACTGGAAAACCAAGAGTTTCCAAATGTATGGAAGCTGGCTAGGCTTATGCTAATAAATAAACCAGGAAAGGATTCTGACTTACCTAATTCATACAGGCCTCTTTGCATGACAAAGTTATACGAGCATCTCATGAAAGCGAGGCTTTGAGCAGAGATAGTCCAGAGGGCTCCTCTCTCGGATTCTCACTTTGATTTCAGATCAAAAAGGTCAACAATAGACGCGCATTAAAACTGGTAATGGACAAGGCAATCCACACTAAACTTAGAGCACACTAAACTTAGAGGAGAAGGAGAAAGATGGTGAGCTCTGATCACCTTAGACGTTAGGAATGCTTTCAATAGTGCAGCATGGCCGGATATTCTGCGAGAACTGAAAAACTGGAAGGTATCTGAATACCTCTACAATATGATAAATGACTATTTTCAGAACAGACGAATCCAAATCGAGAAGGACCAAGAGTTTTTTAAGTCTGCCGGAATCCCCCGAGGGTTCCGTACTAGGCCCACTATTGTGGAATATCATGTACGATCCAATATTAAGAGAAGCGTCCTCAGAGAGGGTCCTACCTGTAGGCTATGCCGACCACCTGGCATTGGTAATAAGCGCCAAAACTAGACACCCTAGAGGGGGTGGGAAGTGGCAAAAACAGCAATCTCTAGATGTGATAACTGGCTTCGTGAGAATTCACTAAGCTTTGCACCAAAAAAATCAGTGGCGGTAATTCTAAATGGCAAAAGAAACAAAAGATCTTTTAGAGCGAGAAATATAAAGATACTCGTAACACCTAAAAGAATATTAAGTATCTAGTAGTGCTTTTGGGAACCACCTGTACTTTTCAGGACACGCTGCGACCACGACACGAAGCAGCCTAAGGAAACTAGGCTCCTTGCAAAGGCTAATGTCCAGCCTGAACGGGCCATCGTTGCACAAAAGACTAATGTTGTACGGGGTGGTCTCCAGTCATCTTTACTGTACGATGTCCCAATTTAGAGGGGCATTATTGGTAAAAAAATTTTACACTGTGTTCATTAGCGCCCAAAGGAAGACACTGGTGAGTGGTGAGAATGACTAGTGCTTATCGCATAGTATCTACAGTAGCTACTCAGGTCATAGCGGGAAGTCCGCCCACAAATCTACGGATAAAGGAAAGAACTGAGTTGTACGGGAGGCAAGTTATCTCAGAGGCCATATAAGCAGAAGCTAGAAAACGCACTTTAGAGAAATGGCATAAAAAAAGGGACGCCACTACCGACAAAGGACAGTGGAAGAAGAAACTGATACCGAATATTAAAAAGTGGGTAGAATGTAAACACACAACCTCGATATTATTTAACCCGATTTTTAACTGGCCACGGCAGCTTGAGGGCATACACCCACCGCATAAAGAAAACAAGAAATATCTGCAACTACTGTGGGGACGTGGATACGGCAGAACACTGCTTCTTCCACTTCCCGCGCTTTGTAGTTCAAAGATAGAGACTGTCAGGACTGATTGAAACCTATTCCCGGGAAATCTCATTAACGGAATGCTAGAAAACAGGGAAACTTGGCAGGCAGCAAACAAGATTATTTGGGAAGTCAAGAAGACCAAAGAAGCTAAAAAAAGGGAATAGCAAATATGCGTTCTAGCTTACAAAGAAATCTCAGCTACAGTAAAAAGTGCTTATCATTTGAGAAACCTGTGAAAATGACGCACTGATGATTCCTCCTTGGTGGTCGAGTGCGGCAGAGGCAGGGGTGCTCTATGCGAATCCCACACTACCCGATCACCAGAACTACAGACCAGGTTTCTTTTAAAGATTTCGTCAGAAAAAAAGCCTAACAAAATATCCAGTACAGTACAAGAGATGCAGAATGTTGTACACAGCTGTTGCTCAAAAGGTAACCTTAGAAAGAGGGCGATTGTGCGATTTACCTGAAGGAGAAAGCTGTACTTTCTAAAACAGTCACTTTTGTTCGGGACAACAGTCCCGATTCTCGTTTATTAATAAAGTGTAATATGTGGGAGTCATCCTGGAAAAAACATTCATAGGAAATTCCCATAGAATTCGTACAATAAAGGGGGTACTTCTGTTTAAGTGCGTGCGAAAACTTGAATTCGTTCGATATTAGAAGAGGAGGCAAGTTAAACTTTCTTCTGTGCAAAGAGAGATACGTCTCTGCATGACGTCGATAATGAGAACGTGGTGTTATACTGGTTGGTCTGGTACTGAGTGATTGAGAGTTTTTCTTCCCACATCTCGGCTTTGAGATGTCGACAACCCTAGAGACCAGGTGTAACGTATAACAGGCAACAAAGTAAAAGTGCAAAAGTCAAAACGTTCCGATTAAAGTTGCTTTCTGCAAAACAGCTGATATTAATTAAAAAAAAACAGAGAAAAGTCGAAAGAAACAGAAAAACATTTTTTTTCCAAATTTGAGGCTAAAAGTTAAACCGAAGATAGTTAAAACATACCTAAAACAAGGGATGAAAAAAACATCAAAACGACGAAAAAAACTTTTTAAGGAAATCCAATGCAATCCATTCCAAGTCCATCGTATATAGCAAATAAAAACAATGTATTGCGGAATGCCTGCCGCAACTGTAGACGAAATATCAGGAAGAAATTCCATTGGACCTTCAAAGCACGGAAAACTCTTTAGATTGTAATAAAAACAATGTACAAAAACCTAGGGAAAAGACCAAAAGTGATTAATTGTTGATCGTAGAGAGGAAATCAGGAATGCAAATATTTCCCTTTTTTGTGGTATCTGCTGGTATAGTTGCAGTTTTCCTCACCCTCCCTCCACCGCTTTCTGTTTTTATAATTTGCATTGAAATGGATTGCTTGAGGATATTATCAATCTGCTATTTGAATTTATTTTAGCCTTCTGAATAGCTTTTCTGTTTAGCGATTTAAAATATTTGTTCTTCACCCCAGGGGCCAGATTCCTCAGACTGGGGATAGATTTGTTAGTATTTCATTTTGATACATCTGTGATTCAGCATTAGGCTGATGTCAAGGCTGTGTTTCCCATAGTCAAAATTTTTACCTCAGTACTTTGTCGTCTTGCCCGTTGTGGTAGTTATAATTAAACCCAGACTATCTTGAAACCATGATCTGACCTGACTCTGTATGACTATAGAAAATGACTTAAAATGTGCATCTGGAATAAAGATATAACGGCGTCGTAATACGACAAACTTTGATCATGCTCAACTACCACTGGAGCGCAATTCTGACTTTCAGTCACAACTTGTAGCAGATTTGCGAATTTCTCCCTTTGGAGTAGCTCCTATTTGTAGGAGACCTGTAAGAAGTCTGTAACTTCTTCTGAGACGGTTTATTCTCATAAGAAAGACAATGACGAAATAAAAGCTCTGTTTGATGTGGTGTGGTCATACATTATGTAAACAAATAAATTTAACAATACAGAATGGTGGGTGTAAGTGTGTGTGGTGAAGTTATATTAAATGGTGGCCAAAAGCCCACTAAGGTGAACACTTGCTGTCGCCAATAAAACAAGGCCATGAGGTGGCTCAGATAAAGTTCAGCTAATAGGTGTGGGTGCGCCATCTGTTGTTCACAGGCTCAACAGGACGCCTCCCAGGTGGAAGGGAAACCTTAATAAATTTAGGCCACAGCAAGAGTTCACTCCAACATATGCCATATATGCTATATGTAACAAGGCAAAATAAGGTTGGCCAAATGAGATGGGTAATAAGTTACAAAAAAAAACAGTTAAAAAGTCTTACCACTAATTTACAAATGTTACAAAGTGGGAGGTTATAGGGTTGCAACAGTCCATTGTCCTGCTAATCTATCCTAGTGATATAGGTCTAGAGGTTCCAGAGTGACTCAGTGACAGTAGTCCTGAGTTGACTCGATGGCCACAGTGGTAATAGACACAGCAGCAGCAGAAACAATCTCACAAACACTGGGTTCAGGTCAAAGAAAGGTGGCACAAATAGCTGGACCAGTGGTACAGGTCAGGGAGTGTTGGGTGGTATGTCTACGAGCCCCAAGCAAGTATGCTGTGTGCAGTTCAAGCCCCTACCTAGCACCTAAGGTTACAACGAATCCTAATAATCGAAAACCAAAAGAATAGCAAAAAAAAGTGAAATACTAGTAATGAAATCGCTGAAGGCACATGGCTGGAAGACTTACCTCCAAGGAGGACACAAACCACCACTAAAATTTCTCTCAAGTGGGTCGTCTTACACCAAAATCGAACTTTACAGTTGGCGCTCAAACACTCGTAATCTAACAAATTAAAATACAAAGGTATTTTACAAGTGAAGTTGGTCAGCAGCAAATAGTAGGAGTAAGCCTGTAAAGCTTCAAGCTTCAAGAAAACTAAAAATATCTATGGAAGAATAGAAAAGCACTTTGCTATATATTGTCCACAACTTTACAATAAAATGTAATCATCTTGTCAACTTTAGAATATAATTTTTTCTGCATGTTTCGTTTTTTCTACATACACTTCATAAGAATAGCTTGAGAAGAAATCATAATCGAAGAACAGAACATATGAAGATCATAACATAATACTGATCAGGAAAAAAACTCTGTCAAAACTTTGGTTTGTTACACAATATGACCATGGTTACATGTTTTGCCCTTACATGGGCACCATCAGATTGGTAAAGGCATAGCATGTAACCTTAATTATTGTGTAATAAACGGAAGCTTTGACTTTGTTTCTTTTTCCTGATCAATATTATGGATTAAAGTTCATTTGAGTACAATAGACTACTTCTACGAGGAATAAAACCTTATGGCAGCCCTGATGGCTCGTGGTCGCAAACCTGACTCGTGGTTTGTGATGGCCTATGTTACATGCGTTCTTGGTTAATATACGGGTTGTTCATTAGAAAACGTCATCTAGAAAGCTATCAATTTTTGACATCCATGTCTTCTCCTTCAATAGACTTTAAGGCGTAATGAAGTGCCATATATGGAAAATGTATTCCCAGAAAAAAATTTTGTTATTCAGAGAAACACTACTGGGACGACCTAAGATCGTTCTGGCCTACCTATGTGGTGCCTTATACGCCAGGATGAGAGTTCATAGTTGGAACTTGCATTTAAAGACCAATTCGGCGCAGGAAGGGCGGGGAATGTTATGAAGGATTTCGACTAATGCTGCCACCTGTGAGTCGGTGGATGAAGTTTCGGCGCTGCCACCTGTGAGTCGGTGGATGAAGTTCCGCCCGCCACAATACTCCCCTCCCAGTGACAACGAGAGTGGAGGTTGTATGATGGGAGATAAGCAAGGCTCATTTTTGTGAACTGAGGGGACAAAGTTGTATTGCTGTTGCTTGAGCAAGGTGAGTGACGGATGATATGCAAGTTTTGCCGCGAATGGTACCAGAGAGTGATGTTTGTGAGATAATTCCGCGGTACAGTGAGTTAAGAGAGAGTTGCTTGATGCTGCAGGCGGTGGGTATGAGAGAGATGCTGCTCTGGTAGTCTTGTGGGGTTGAAGCGTTCCTTGTTGCGGCCTGGTGCTCGGAAGATTGCGTGTTGCTTTTGTCGATAGTCACCAATTAAGGTGTAATAAAGTGCCATACATGGGAAATGTATTCCCAGAAAAGATTTTTGTTATTCGGGGAAACACTACTGGGACGACCTGAGACCGTTATAGCTTATGTATGTGGTGTTGGCGTTTCGTCCCGGGGTCTACCTTGGACTCATCAGGAAAGCCCAGTGCAGGCGATGCAACTTATCGCGGGGGCAAAGTTGCAGCAATTTTAATCCCTGCGTTTTCTTGCATTTCGGTTCAGACAGCGCAACTTTTTTTTTGGAATTTTTTGGGGATTTTACTAGACTGCTACCAACTTACCCCAAAAAATCCTTTCTGCCTTTTTTTGTAAACTATCTCTATTCGTTTATAAAGATAAATAAGTTATTATATTCACAGTTTCGTATTGTTTGTGCTGCTAATAATTATTAACAGAGAACTCATGGAAGAAAAAGAAATTGCTGTAGTATGTTTAATAGTTGCTTTTGCAATTTTACTGAGAAACATAAAGCCTAGAAGACCTAAAAGTTGGTGGGTGAGGCCCTGGGTGTTAAAAAGAGATTTTTATGAATTTATCTATTTGAAAAAGCGGGAGATTCAAAGTGTTCAACTAACCACACTTTTTTGTTTAACCTAAAATTTTTCATCACTGGAAAGGCACTAGAAAAGTAACCAAATCCCCGCGACAAATCGCATGGAAAATAGAAAAATTTCTATTGCCATGCAGTTAATCGCAGCAACTAAAATGCATGGTCTGAATGAAACAAATTCCTGCAACTTTTGTAGCAGGGATGAAATCTCTGCGATAAATTGCATCGTCTGCACTGGGCTTAAGGCATGGTAGACCCCTGCCTTTTATGCCGTGATGAGAGTTCATAGTTAGAGCTTGCATTTGAAGACAAATTCGGCGCAGAAGAGGCGGTATAATGTTTTGAAGGATTTCGATTAATATTGCCACCTGTGAGTCGTTGGGTGAAGTTTAAGCGCTGCCACCTGTGGGTCGGGGGATGAAGTTTCGGCACTGCCACCTGTGAGTCGGTGGATGAAGTTCCGCCACAGAGTTTTGTTCCTCCATTCTTTTCTTTTGACATTTCACACCCAACTACATGACATTTATTATGTTTTACCCATTCACTTATTTTTGTCATCTAGTTACCTTTGAAACCTTCATTTTTTTTTATACTCGTCTCGTTTTAGCACATGTTGAGAAGATACGATGAAAACGTCAAAGTCAAGTTTCCAACGCCTGCTTGATGACAATAATAAGTGAATGGCTTATATAAATAAGACATTATTTGGCATCTAATTTCCTTTAGCAAACAGTTTGTTGATAAAATTCAAGGTGGGTTAGAAAAACAAATTTTTTCGATTTTTTTTGTATTTTTTCTTGCAAATTTAATTTACTAAAATTTATTTAATTTTTTCACTAAAACTTAAAAATAAAATAAATTAAATTCCCCAAAAAAAATCCAATTATCTCGTAAACAAAAGGAGATATATTCTGTTCAGCGAGGGTTCAATATGACGTCACATTACTCATCTCATTTCATTAGAAAAGATCGCAAAAGAACACGCGTATTATTAGTTCTCATTAATAATAAACCCACCAGCTAAAGTCAGTTTGAAGCTTAATGTCAAAATGTCGACAAAATTTAGAAATCCGCGTCCAGCTTTTGTAGAACTAAATATAAAAACGAAAGAACCGTTTATAAGGGATCATGTAGAAGAAGCCACTGTGTGCAGAAAAACCGGAGGAAATTTCCAAGATGAGAGATGAGGGAGGGAGATGGGAGAAACAAGGAGTTACAATCGACGAAGCGCTAAAAATATCTTCCCCTGGTGTGACCTAAAGGCTAGAGCCGCTTCTGTAGAAATGAATAAAACTTTAATAAAAATTAGCGAGGTGTTTGACAGAATCAACTAAAGAAAAAATGTGGAAGAACGGTGCATGCATGCGACACAGATAAAAGCAAAAACGCGGTTAGGTGTCTTAAAAAAATGCCCACACTTAGTTAGATTATGTACTTAATTTAAGTTATTTATGTTGCATGTCTTATTATCATATGTTGCATTAATTAAATTCTAAGAAAAATTTCAAGAATTGAATAAACAGTAAATGCCTAACAGTTTTTCTTTTTATCAAATGAATGAATTCATGCGGACACGTATTGAACTATTCCGCAGAAAAGGGTGCATTCGAACGAAAAAAGGAAAAATTTGTTTGACTACCCGACGACAAATGTTTCTGTTTATTGGTTTTACAACGCAAGTTATGAGCGCTACTAGGTATCGTAAGCACACAAAAATACTCAGAATATCTTGGGCCGATTTTGTCAATATCTTATGATCTACATCCATGGCCGGGTGAATCATAGCGGGTGTCTATGGTAAAGCTGCTGCGGATATTCCTTCTGAATTAATACCCGAAATGGGAAAACTTTGGAATGTTTGCACAAAAGGCTAAAGTGACATAACAAACTTCACATTTTGTTCAATTGACATTTTATCAGGGACAGACGTGCTTTTTTATGACGTCACTATTTATGACGTAATATTTAACCCTCGCTGAACAGAGTATACTAGTGAACAAAGAAAGTACAAATATCAAAGCTTTAATAATTTTCGGTAAAAAAATGCTGCAAAAAATGATGGTAACATTCATTTGACATGCTGCTGCGTCATCTTGACGCTACATGATAACCGATATATACTTGTGTATAGTATAAATATCGTATAGTATAAAGTATAGTATAAATAAAGATCTTGTGTATAGTATAAAAATGTCATAAAATTTCAATAATTTATCTTAAATGATTAACAAATAATTACGATTTTAATCAAATTTTTTTTTGGCGCACCCTATAATATTTTAACTAGCATCATTAGATAGACAGGCCAAATGTTTTATTTTTGCATGAACTGACACTTTTGCAAGTACAGACTTGCTCTGTATCCTTATAGCCATGGGACACCCTATATTAGCGGGACAAAAAATTAGAGGTTGTATACAGTGTGTTATTTAAGGGCAAGGGAGTATTCCTGAACTAAATCCAAATAGAAAAGTTCATGCCACCCTGCATTCTAGAAAGACTGGTTTTTAAGATACAAGGTGTCAAACTAAAAAACATTATATATTATTTTTATAACAGATATCTCAAAGATCCTTCTGCTGGTTTTGTTGAAATTTGGATATTTATTACTGCAATAGGGAGCTAAATTAGCACTATCTAGATCAGGCGGCCCTGCGAGCCATCTACAAGAACAGGACAAATTCAAAGCTCGTTCAGGACTGCAAGGATGCTCTAGAGTCACAGGCAGAAACAAAAAGGATAACTCTAGGATGGGTATTTCCGGTCATCGGGGCATTGAGGAAAATGAGCGCGCCGCTGAATAGGCCAAGCGTGGTTCCCAAACGTGCTGAACTGGGCCGGAGCCATGTCTAATAGGGATAAGCAATAGGTACATCTCTCACACTTTAAATGAGTGGGCATGGGAGAGTATAAGGACAAACTGGACACGCTCAGGAATTTGTAGACCCACTAAGGAAATCTACCCTAACCCGGATAGATCCAAGGCCTCGTGGCTACTTGGAAGAAGTCGGCAGTGCCTGGGAGACCTTATACGAATCCTCACTGGTCACTGCAGACTAAACAGACACATGCACCTCCTAGGAATGGTGGACAGTCCACTCTGCAGTCACTTTGGTGCAGAGGAAGAGTCGTCGTACCACTTTTTGGGAGTGTGCTATAGGTGGGCGCGACGGCACCAAAGGACACTGAGAGCCGCCTTCCTCCATAGAGAGGAGCTTCCGACTCTGAGATGGGACGGGATACTCTCCTTCATTAGAAGGACAGGTGGACTGGTGGCAGTGGCGGATCTAGCCTTCTGTGAAGGGGGGGGGGGGGGGGGGGAGAGAAAAATATTAAACGAAAATTTTTTGAGGTGCCACGCCCACTTTTTGTTAAATTTTGACGAATATTTCCCCTCATGCATAAATTTACCAATAAGAGGAGAGTAATTTTCCCAACAATTTCCGCTGTCACCTACTAACCATTTTGACTGAGAATGTCAGTAACAACTTCATTGATCTCCTGTAACTTCAGAACGCCTCGACCGATCGGAGTGAATCCAACTGCTTTTTCCTCTTCTTGATGTCCTCCTGCCATCGGGAGTTTCGTAGGTGCAATATTTTCGGAGATAGACCCCTTTGGAGAGGTCGATTTTAAAATTCGTCAAAATGAAGCTTGTTTGTTCAAATCCCAAAGAAATCTAAAAAAAAAGTCGAAAAAAAAAGAGAGGGGCGATTGCCCCAAGGCATAGTCGCAAGGCTTCTCCCCCCCCCCCCTCCCACCACCTTCCAAACAAAAGAGCAAAACTCCTTTCCACTACGTGTCGGGTCTTTGCATGTTTGTTATTAAAATTAACCTCCTTTCTGCTGAGATTTCCACGATATATAGAGGGTGGTATACACCACCTCAAAACAGGATAGGCTTTGTCACCAATGATAAATTCATTTTCATTAAAGTACTCATCAGGATTCATGGTTATTTTTTTATAAACATCAGAGTTTTTAAAAATTCGTAAATCTCCAACTGAGCTTGGAAAACCAATAAAAACATCACGGAAAGTCCTGTTATGATCACAAATGGCCTGCATTGTGATGGCATGAAAGCATTTTCTATTTACATAGGCTTGTGGATTTTCCTGTGGAGCCTTTATAGGAATGTAAGTTCCATCAATGGCACCTACTACTCCTGGAATTTTTCCCCACTTAAAGAAATCCTTCTTAATATGTTTTCATTCTTCCAAATTAGGCCATTTAATAAGTTCTGGAGCTATATCCACTAATGACTCTTTCAAAACATTCAAACAGTGTTGACTTGGACATATCAAATCTGCCCGCGATAGACCTGTAATATATTACTTTCAAATATAGTTCAATTGATTATTTATGTTAATTACTTTTCTGTAACTGTCCGGGGTACTTAATACCCAAACGACTGGTAATATTTGTTTCCTACCATCTAATCGCTCAGGTCCATAAAAAACTTTTTTTTTTTTTTATTTAACACTTAACTTCTTCTCCAACCTTTTTCTTCTCTTGTAATGCTAAAGTTCTGCTGAAAGACTTCATCACTGAAGTTTTCAATTGTCACAGTTATGTATTCGTCAGTATGTTCTATTGAAGTTCTTTCTTGTAACTGATTTTCATTAGCTAATGTTTTTGTTAAAAAACTGCAAGCTCCAGTGCAAATCTCCGAAAGCATTTCTTCATCAGATGAAGATGTCATTTCATCTTGGATAATTTCATTGAAAAAACACAAAAGCAGGGTCCATTGTCTACTTCTATTACTACTACTAGCACTAACTAGATGATAATTGTTAGATTCAGTGGCGTTCCTTGTGACAGTTTTACGAATAATAATATCAAAATATGTTCGCCATTGATTTTTTTTTCGAGTTAATCAGCTAAAAAATACAATTTTCTTTGCCTTCTGTCATTATTTCGTATCTCACTTTGTTTTCGACGAGAAAAAAAAACATATTTACTTCATACCAAAAAACTGAATAAATTTTTAAAATAAATTGCTTTGACATCTTGTACCTTGAAAACCAGATTTTCTAAGACACCTGTTTATATGAACTTTTCTATTTTAATTTAGTTCAGAAATGCGCTTTTACACCTATACTAGGATTATGTCAAAAAGCGTTCTAATTATCAAAATTATCTCGACCTTTCATCACCACCTAAAATTTGTTCTCCAAGAAGTGACGAAAATTAGATCAAATAAACTTAATTATTCATTCAAAACTTTATGTAAATAACACGTAATAAGAAGAAGCGTAGTAATGTAGTACACTTTACAAAAATGAAGAATAATAGGTAACATTCACATTCCACCAGCACGATCAAAAAGAAAGAAATATATATAGCTTTTTATCTCATTCACTTAGTTTTGTCATGTCGTTATTTTTGAAATCTTCGTTATTTTTATACCTATCTCCTTTCATCAAAAGTTCAGAAGATATGATAAAAATGTCAAAGTCAGATTTCCAACGCCTACTTGATGGCAATGATAAGTGAATTGTTTATACATTCTCTTCATAATGGAATATAACTGCTTCCGAATGTCATAGAGTAAAGTGTATGGTACTCATTAAAAAACAACTCTAGAGGGCTCTCTAAACAAACTTTCTTATCTAAAAATCCATTGAATAAATAATTTTTTATTTTTAACTTTTTAAGAGCACTTTTTTTAAACATTTTAAGTGTAAGGTTTTCACATATCAATTTTACGTCAAATCTAATATTTAAACATTAAGTAGGGTTTATACTTGCTATGTAAAAAAGGTCGTAAATAAAAACCCTTTAGAAAAGGGCACTGATAACATTTCTATTTTTTTTATGAAACCAAATCTGTGTACTAGATATTATAATTTATTTAATTTTAAATTGCGCTTTATCGCGGTTGGTATTTGACAGTGGGTACATGGGGCTAGCAACCTTGAAGGAGATGGTTGTGAGGTTAGATTTGGGTTTTTTGCATTAGGGAATCGAACGACCTGTCAAACTAAAAGCAATATGGCGGCTGTTGGCACACAATAATAAAATACACATCAGGTAGGTTCGGGAAGGATACTTTTTTTACTCTATTCGCTCTAACAAGAATTTGAGAGTTAATCACGTGACCGCCAAATTTGGAGTGAATGGAGTTAAAAAAGCGTCCTACCCGAACCTACCTATCCTTGGCCTTGGAAGCAAAAGCAAATCAGTAATTTGTTTGTGTCACTATTGTCACTGTGAAGTACGTACCTACTCACCTGGTGTAAAACTAGTTGCATATACCATATTCCATTTTCTGCATTTTAAATAGCCATAAAATTTACCCTGTATAACATCGATGGCAATTGTCGTTTACTTGTCGTCAACAGATACGGTAAATACAGAATTGGAAGGTGATAACGAAAATCGGCAATTTGAAAGGAACGATTTGTCAGATTTAATTTGTGACTTGTGTGCCAACAACCGCCATATTGAGTCACGTGGTTTGGATTGCCTAATTATCTAGGAGATATAGAAAGAGCCAACAAATGCCGATCATTTCCTGAAAAAAGGGTCCCGTTTTTTGGCCGGAAGTCCGCCATTTTTTAAGGTACTCATGAGGTAATTCCAAACGTAATCAATGTGGAGTCCGAGAGAACGCTGCATCTTATCACCCTTACTGTTCAATCTCTACTGGGAGAAAAAATTTAGGAACGCACTAGAAGACATCACACACGGCCTTAAGATGAATGGTGAGCTAATCAACAATATCAGATATGCCGACGACACGGTTTTACTTGGCGAAAACTTGGAGGGCTATAAGAACTTACCAACAGAGTTACACACACAAGCAAACAATACGGATTGGAACTGAATATCAAGAAGACCAAATACATGGATATAAGTAAGTCCCCTAATCAACGCGCTGGGCTGTATTGTAAGAACGAAGCTATCGTGAGAGTGCGTAGTTTTACTTATTTTGGGTGTAACCTCAATGATTCATGGGACCTCTCCAAAGAAATAAAGTGCAGAACAGAAAAGGCTAGAACAATGTTTACAGAAATGAAACACTTCCTCTGCTGTGGAAATCTCAGCATGACGCTCAAGAAGAGAATGATAAAATGCTATATTTTCTCAGTATTGTTGTATGGTGTCGAGGCTTGGACGTTATCCGAAGCAGCAGAAAAAAGAATCAAGAGCTTTGAACTATGGATCTATCCAAGACTCCTAAGGACTTCCTGGGTTGATCGAGTCACCAACCAAGAGAATGAACTGCCAATTAACCCTCATGAATACCATAAAACAAAGCAAACTTGAGTATTTGGGCCATGTCATGAGAAACCCTGTCAAGTATCGTCTAGTATAGCTGTTCCTACAAGGTAAAGTGGAAGGAAGAAAAGGACCAGGTAGAATTTCCTGGTTCGCGAACTTACGGAAAAGGTTTGGCGTGACTTCTATTGAACTGCTCCGTGCTGCAACCAACAAAGTGCGCATTGCCATGTTGATAGCCAACGTCCGGAACGGATAAAGCCGACGAAGAAGAAGAAGATGTAATTTTATCATCAGAGTATGTCAATTCGCCAATCACAACCTCAAATGATTTGACGTAAGACGTTAAGTGACGTAAATTACTACTGCTAAAAAGGAGGTAAAAACTGTAAAGCTGCAGGGTCTCCAGATGTATTATACCACCTCATTGGTTTTTTGAAGGGATTGTCATGCTTATGCTTTTTCTTGTAATAAATCCGTTTATTTCAAATAGTTCGTCCATCTGTTGAGACGCTCTTTTACATTTGTTTATTGGAATCACTGCTATAATCTAACATTAATGTCAAATCTAGGCCCAAAAAAAGTCTGATTCGATTATCATCAATTTATATGAACTTATTTTCCATCAATGCACCGCAGCCCGCAATTCATTACCGACAAGTCCCAGTGGGGGAATCCCGGGGGACTGCGGCCACAAATCAGGCGTCGCCGACGAACAGACGCACTTCAATAATCATCTCCGGGGCCCCTTATCTGATTGCCGCACATATGTGGTGGATTGCGTCGCTTTGGGGCCCAGGGCCGAGGGCGTTCGTATGACCATCCTGTTATTGTCGATCAGATGTTGTTCATTGGTGATAATGATAATGCATATCATATCGACTGTATAATTCATATGCAGAACTTACCAAATAGAGCAAAACAATTAAGATACTCGAAAGCGGCTTTTATCGGGAACAGGATCAACAAAATGACGAAAAGTCAGTATTCCATTGGTCGACGTTTTGCAAATTTATTTTTGCATCCTCAGGACAATCACTCCCATAAATCCCCACCGTTTCTTGCAGAAAACCAATTTTTCGTATGTCTACAGAAGAGGGAGAAAGTAAACTTTTTTAGACTGACTAGTGCGTGGGCAGACATACAAAAATGGGTTTCGTGTAAGAAATAAAAATGATTTATGGCAGTATTTGTCTTGAGGATGCAAAAATAAATTTGCGAAACGTCGGCATATTGAAACATTTTGTTGTCTTCGTTATTTTGTTGATCCTGTTCCCGATAATAATCACAGTTCCCATACGATGTATAAGTATACTATGAAATGGTTTAACCCGATATCTCCCAAATGGTTAAATTTATATGTATTTTATTAATTATAGGTATTTTAGTATGGAAGCAGAGGAAATACATTAGTAATATTGCTTTGACTAGCGACAGTCTAAAAAAAAATTTCAAACATACGTAGATGGTTAAAGTAAGGTAAAAATTGTAAAAAGACATTTGCTAAATAAAATCCTCCAGAACTTTCCTATCTAAACGTTTATTTTTGATATTTTTACTAAATATGCATCACCTTTTACTAAATTGCACACAACTATACTGCAAGAAGCTTAATTGACTCCATGACGTAACCAACCTAACGGCACAGTCAAAACTTCTCGTTACACAAGAAAAACTCCTCAGCAAAGAGACTTAAACGAAAACTTTTCATAAACTTTATAAAATATATTTTCCATGCATAATCCCGGGACGGGAGTCGCGAAATCCATCTCGCTTAAGATGGAGGGTTGTTTGCCGCCCCCCCTGCGCCCGCCTCCCTCCCGCTTGAACATCCGTAATCCGACAAGTAATAAAACTTGTTAATCCGGGCGTATAATAAAGTTTCGGGAGCCGAAACTTTCCAAGTACCTAATGAAACTATAATAAAGTAACCGCATAAACTTGAAACATTCAATCTGTTTTAATCAACTTGAGTCGTCGGGTCGTGCTTGGGGCTCCGGTTCTGGCGCAATGGGGCGAAGCTAGCAGATTTGTGGCCAAAAACTTAGTAGGTTAAACATCTAGAAATTTTTTTTTTATTTACTATCTAAACTTACTTAATATACCGTGAAGGTATCAGTTCTAAAATATTCTAGACTTGATTCCAAGGCTCTAGAAGTTAAAGAATGTTCTTCTAATATGTAGTTTTTATTATTTGACGTTCTTCTTTTGAAAAAATCCTTTTGTCTACGTTTCAGCATGTGTTACATCATCCTCAGGGCAAGTTAAGATCTCTCCACATTGTCATGTTTATTACGAAGATACATCTCAGGTTTAAAAAATCGACATAATGACTAATGAATGATGAGGAATTGTTTTGTTACACAGAAGTGTGGTTGCTATCATCTTGTCTTAAATACGGTATAATGACAATGCCAGCAAAACTCTAGAGACTTATTCCAAGTTGTTTGTCTTAAATCAAACCAAGATGTATGAAAATTGAATTAGAAATATTTGTTCACCACGTACTTGTCTACTATCAATTCATTACACTTTTCCAGAAGTAGAAATCTCTTCTTTTGACTCTGCCCGAAAATTGATTCAGCTCAGAATATTTTCAATATTCTGCTTGTGATCCTGAATATTCTGATGTTTGCGTTATCCATAAAGCGACCCATTTTCCTAAACAAAAGTGAACTGGGTTCAATTGTGAAATATAAAGGTATTCTGAAAGTAGACTTGAAAATACTTAGTGCTGTTTGAGTATCGAAAAAGAATCCAATATATTACAAATTTATTTTTTTGTAGTTGTTGATATGGGAACACTGTCATATGACAGGATTTTTTGAGAAGGCAGCGCATATTCAGTGTAAAACGATTTTTTTTCAAGACGAAGAACCGCTAATTTTAATTTGTATCATCTATTCCATAAAGGTTTGAGAATTCCGCAATAGCAAACCATAATTTAAACCTTCGAGGCACATCGTTCGTTTGTTGTTAGGGTTACTTGGAATGACCATTAAGGTGGCTCCATCTAGATGTCAAGCTTCAATGTTTCAGAAAGAAATCACCTAATACACTTCAAAACATGAAATGTTTTGTGTATTCACGAAAGATGGTAACATCTATTGGCACTACTAGCGTTCTTCATGAGTGTGTGTCTATCCTTTGATAACTCAGCAAAATTTAAAGCAGAGAAGTAAACTAGTGTAACCAGTAAACAAAAGAATACGTAAAATATGGGTGAATAATTGACTTTGAATAAACTTATCCTGTGCTTTTGATCATCCCTAAAGTGCCACCTAAAGCTTGACGATTTTTGTCAATACAGTGTGTTCAAGGTAATAAGGATGCACTGTATGGGGATCTCCGAAACAAAAAGATATACGAATTGGGTTCAATTAGAATAGAGTTCCGCAAACTTTCTTCTCATGCAGTGTATCTTTATCTTCGATTGTGACTTGTACAATCGCACATGAGGAGCCCCCAGATGCAAAAATCGGTTCTACCGAAATAACTCGAAAGTTCTAAAGTCTTGAAACTTTTATTTTGTTTTTTTCAAAAACAGGAACTCTTTCACAAAAACTCGAATAGCGACTAAGAAAAAGCTACTAAATCTCTATTCATCAGGAAACAATTCTGAACGCTTGTTTTTGTGTTGGCGTTTCGTCCCGGGGTCTACCTTGGACTCGTCAGTAAAGCATGGTAGACCATGCGTTATACGCCGGGGTGAGAGTTCATAGTTGGAACTTTGAAAACAAATTCGGCGCAGGAAAGGCGGTGTGATGTTATGAAGGATTTCGACTAATGCTGCCACCTGTGAGTTGGTGGGTGAAGTTTCGGTACTGCCACTTGTGAGTCGGTAGATTAAATTCCGCCACAGTGTTAGGGCCTAATTGTACATCAAACTCAAAATCGGGTGCAGCTAAACTCGACTGGTACTTGAACCCACCCAAAGAATTGCACTGCTGCCAAATTAATTTAATTGGTGCCAGTCGAGTTCAACTAAACCCAGTTTTGAGCGTGACTCGTACAATTGCATATGAGAAGTCCCGTAAAACAACAAATGCAAAGATCTGTTCTACTGAAATAGCTCGAAAGTTCGAAACTTCTATAACTTCTATTTCGTATTTTTTCCCAAAAAAAACCACTCTCTGGAACTAAGGAAGACTCTTCTGAGCGTAGTGTTTTAAAAAGTTTTGTATAAATTACACTTAAACTCGGGTTTAGTTAAACTCGCCTGGTATTCAAACCTGCCCATAAGATAAGCATTACTGTCACCAAGTATGACACAGAAAATTTATTTGACAGCAGTGCGATTTCTTATGAGCGGGTTCACTACCAATCCAGTTTAGCTTAACCCGACTTAGTAAATAGAATTATAAAGGAATAATCATACTACATCAACAAAGTGTCAATATCAAGCTGCTGCTTAAAATCCAAAGTGGTGAATAGAGTAAAAGGGGTTTTTATAAAATCGAATTAGACAGATAAGTGAGAATCTTTGGGTGTGACTTGTACAACGCTCATAAGAAAAGCATCACTGTCACAAAATAAATAAATTTGACATCAATGCGATTTTTATGGGCGGGTGTAAGTACCATTCTAGGAACCCGGCTTTAAGTGTGACGTGTACAATTGAACCTTAGCACATTTCAAAGCAATAGGTTCAGAATTATACCCTAATGAATAGAGATCTAGTAGCTTTTTCTTAGTTTCTGTTCCAGACAGTTCCTGTTTTTGAAAAAAAAATAAACATTGTAAGAGTTTAACACTCTCGACCTATTTAAGGCTTGTTGACAAGTCACCCTCAAAGTCGGTTTCAGCTAAATTCGACTGGTACTTGAACTCGCCCATAATAAAAGCATTGCCGTCAGTAAGTTCACAAATGAAATTAATTTGACAGCAATGCGTTTCTTATGGACGGATTCAAGTCCAGTTTCTAGACTCAAATTTCTTGACATCGATAGAATATATCTGTCAAGCGTAATGTAAATAGATATAAAAAAAATTGCTAAAAATTCATGAAAATTTTCAAAAATGTCGAAGTGGTTTTGAATTGGTTTCCTGAAACTGCAATTTCTAACCCACTTCGTCTGTGCCAGTTACTGAGATCTCGAAAGAGAAAAAAAGTAATCATGTATATACTCTTGTTTGTGAACATGTTAGGTCGCATCTAAGACTTTCTAAAACCTTCACTTCACTTTTTATCTCTCATTATTCAAAAGTTGGTACTATGTTTTCAAATTCCACACTAATGTTGAATTTCTATTCAGCATTTCATTATTTCTATTATAATCTAAATAGAAATATTCCGAAAATATAATATCATGTAATATTCACGTCGCACCGACGTTACTAATGTTTACTTACGTTCGGTGACCAAAAGGTGACGTTAGAATAACGTCGCATTTGCGACGTCACGTGAAGTTGGATGTAAGATGTAACGTTGAGGTCATTGGAGGTAGCTTTGCGACGCGTTGCCTTTAGAATAAATTATCAATTCGAGAGTGGCAGGCAAGATGGCGCTAGCAATGTGCCCTTCTCCTCGAAGAAGTAACTTAAAAGTTGTTCACCGTTTAAGCTAAGCTAAAATCTTGAGGTCATTAAGGAAATTAAGCAGTCAAATATTATAACAATATACATTAAAAATAATAAAAAATAAATTAAGGAAATATAGTAGTAAGTAAATAACACTTTTTTGCTACAAGAACACCTGTCAAAATGCTTTAAAAAAGATCGTATTTGTCTTTATTCGAATTCATCCGCAGACCCAAAATCAAAAGTCCAGACACTTATTACGTACATACATGGCCTCAAGTTACGTTCCAAAACTGCGTTTTTTTGTACGTTACTACGACGTAACACGTAACTTTGACGTTTTCTGATACGCCTAGTAGACGTCGCTGGTCATGAAACATTTATGTTAGTATGACGTAACTTCCACGAAAATTCAAATTAAAAAATAAAAATATTCCATACTAGACTTCAGGAAAAGTTATTGACCACCAATATTTGGAGCTTAACTCATTTTTTATTGCCCTCTTCGGTATAATGCTATAACAAAATTATAGATGTATTTCGCGAATTTGCTTTACACCGCAGACCCAAATCTATAAAAACCTAAAAACAGAATTCAAGTGTCTCCTACGTCGCTTATGGGTAACAAGTTACGCTTTAGCGACGTTACAAGTCACAAGTTCTAAGCTGCTTTATGTACGTTAGTACAACGACACTTTGACGTCACCTGAGAAGTGTGGTCTGGTCACGAATCTTTAATGTCAGTAAGACGTCATCTTGCTACTGCAGGAGTGAAGCGTTACCGGAGGAAGGAACGGGACATCATTATAACGTCAACTTTTGATGATCATTCGTTGTCCGACATCACCTGATCAAAAAAATTACAAATAAATGACTTCGAAATTTGGATTCTAAAAGCTTTTTAACTCTTTGACGTAGTAAAAAATACACGTATACCTCAGAAAAGAAACCGTTTGTAGCAAATAAAGTAATATAACGTCATTTTCCGGTCGCAAAGTGACATGATTTTGACGTCACAAAGTAACGTCAATTTGACTCTGTAATATCAGTCTGTGAGTTACGCCCATTATTTGACGTCTTTGGTGACCAATTCTTACCAAAAAAATACGTCAAAATGATGTCACCTTCTGGCCTGGGTAGTTTCACTAGTTTCGTTTTTTGTTAATTTAAAAAATAAGTTTCCTTTTAGTTCTAAATTGCCCCCTGCATTCATGTAACTATTGAAAAAGTAAAAAAAAAACTAAAAAGCGGTTGCAAAAAAAATATCGGAACTAGTCTCTTAATAAACTACTAAACTCAATAAAACAATAAACGTTGTGAAAAAGTTTTGAATTCCAGTATAAAACTTGAGCGCGGAGACTTTGTCCATCCACTCGAAGCATCCTACCGACTGCGCCAACAAAGACAAACTCACTGTCTCGCATCGCGTTCTAAGTTACTATCGCCGAGTTTCACTTGTCTCCCGTTAATTGTATTAGTTCGCCGCTTTTCCAGGCTCGTGCCCAGTCGGCCAGCTCGCTCTTCGGCGCCGGCTCCGGAAAAACGGGGCCTCGCTCCCGCTGGGCGAGCGCGTTCATTTCAAAATGGCCGCCAAGGGTGTCGTCAACGTAATTACAAAATGAATTGTCCAATGGCGGGATCTCGGTTGCCATGACAGCCTTGATTAAAACAAGCGAATGTCTCGGTCCGTATCACCATAGTAACTGCGATGCTTAGGCCCGAAACTGTCTCGGGAGACGAGTCGGGGACGTCGACGTCGGATTTCGGGGCTTCGCTGCCACTTATGAGCAGGATTTGGGAAATTAGTTTTGTTTCGAGGCGGACGCGGGATTTAGGAGTTGTAGCAGAATGTCAAAGCGGCGTTAATTCATTAGGGATGTTTTTTTTAGGAAAATAAAGCCCTTTCCTATCACTTTGGATTTTCATTTATTTCAGTCCTTAAAATGAAACTTTAGGGAAGAAGATTACGAAATTAATTTTCTTATTTTCTCTGTTTTGTCTTTTATCGGTTACTTTCTTACTTCTGGATAATAATGTAATTTGTGGTTTTAAATACTTCTGGAAACAAGATTAAATATCATCCTTTTCGGCGTTTTAATTCGTTGATCTTTTTAGTTTTCAATAATACTTCAGGTATTTTTAATAAAATCATTAAACTTCTTTTACTTACTTTCTCCTAGTTTTCTTTTTCATTAAAACTACACATCTCGTTTTCTTAACTTAATGCTTAATTACTCGCTTATTTTAATTAATCCACTTTTTAATTTTTTAAATTTTAAATATAAATTTTATTTAATCATCTGCTGCAAAGTGTTTTATATAATACGAACAGTATAAAATTTGAAATAAGATTTAATATTATAACTTATTTAATTATTTTTCAAAATATAATTTAAAAAATTCCTTTATTGATAGCCAGTATAAGGCGGGCTGGATGAAGAGTCATATAAAAAAAAGAAAAAAAAAAGTCAAAACTGGGTATTGAACGATGAACTTCGCGATAGAAAAGTCTTCTCTGGCGAAGCCAAAATGTCCATAAAACATAATATCTGATTGGTATTACTTAGCAGTCAAAAAACAACTCCAGTTAAATTTTCAGTTTTAATTAGACTTTCATTTTGTGGAAGTTTCGTTCCTCCGCGAAGTCAACAACTTCGCATATCTTATTTGGATACAAAAGTAATAAATGCAGCAAAAACTTGTTATTTAATTCAGTTAATGATATTTAATGACACCTTAAAATCGCTCATATGAACATTATAAATAAGATTCACGTTAGTTCATCAACGCGTAGACTTGTGGCAGAGCACTGACATTTCGTACATGAGGTCGAGAGTTCAATGCCTCGTTCCGAAGTTTCTCTTTTAATTTTTATTTCTTTTGTATATAATTGCTTTATTTTGTCGCGTGTTTAAATACACTATTTGCTGTTGACAAGTGTTTGTTAATTATTTTATATTTTTGTGATAACAAAGTTTTTATTTTTTTTTTGTGAAAATGGACATAGACGGGCAATTATTCGCATTAATTGAATCTTTCCTACATAGGCACCCGTGGGATTTAAAAAAATAAATATAAAAAAATTATTTGGGATTTTTTATGAAAATCTATAAATAAAAAAAAAAAACATTAATTTCTAGACAAGAAAAACGATAATGACACAGAAAAGGAAAACTAATAATGACCAGCTCAAAACAGCCAACAACAATCTAAACAGCAAAGTTGTATTAAGTCCAATTAAAATTAATAACTGGCACATAAAATTAGTCTCATTAGGGTCATTAAAAAAAATCATGGATGTAAAATGTCAAAACAAGGTAAATTAACAAAAGTCTATTTACTTTAATATTTTCACCTTTTTTCTGTCACTAACTTAATGCATTTTTCTAATGTGGAGCCTTTGACTAAATTCAGGTCAGAATTAGGGCTAAATTTGGTTAAAAAAATTACCCATGAATTCTAGAAATGTAAATTTTTATGTTTTTGAAGAAATAAAATTTCAGAACCAAATTATGCAAAAATGATACAAATTTCCAAATTTTTTTGTTTTTGGTAATATTAAATTTTTGACCAAATTAAGTAAAATAACTCATACTCAAAACGCCTCAAAATATATATTTAGTTTTTTTCGAAATATTAAAGATAGAATTATGGCCAAAATAAAAATTACTCATCATGACTAAAAATGAGCATTTAAAATGAAAATTGAGTATTAGGAAATTTTCATGTTAGCGTTTAAAACTGAAATTTTCGAGATTTTGCGAAAAGTTTTTGACCGGAAATGGCTTTGCATTTAATGAAAAAGTGTTTATGCAAAAAAATATGTTAAAACTACTCAAGAAATACTTGAAAAGAAGAAATACTACTAAAAATGCGGATTAGAATTAGGGTTAAAATCGATTACAACTGACCCACATTGTCTAAAAGTATAGGTTTTGATGTTCTTGGAAGAATTCAATTTTAGTACAAAATCGTGCAAAAGTGATTCAAATATTTTATTTTGTTATCTTTGGTAAAATTAATTTTGGTCAAAAATAAATGAAATTTTATGAAAAATGTCTGAAAATCTTATCGAAGAATTCAGGTTACGCGTAGAACTAAAAATTGATAAAAATCTCTTAAATGCCCTAAGAATACTAATTATGAGTTTTTGAAAAAAAATCAGTTTAGAATTAGATTTAAAATCGGCCCACATTTATGAGGCGCCGTTTGTGTCATGTAAGAGTGGCCATATTTTTATATGGACCGTATATATATTTTTACATCCTAATTTTTATTTTATTTTTCTTAGTATTTAACTATTCCACAGTAATATTTATATTTTGCAAAATATAAATATGTGTTTACAAAAAATAAATATAACTACACTGAAAATACATATTATTACGACCAACCTAATATTTATAATTTAGGCTTTGCCTGTGGCTCGCCAGGTGGCGCAGTAGGGACAAAGAGAAGTTTGGCAACGTCTAGGGATGTGTGTCACGCAATGAGCTCGGATATACAGAGAGCCCTCCTGTTAACAATTTTTGAATTTTGGTCGCCCTTTCCAACGGTTCTTTCCCTTTTCAGCATATACTTTGCCACTTCGATAATGTTGATATACTCCGACAGGAAAGTCTTAAAAGTGCATTTTCCAAATGTAGCAAATAGGAATAATCCAATAATTGGCACCTCGAAAATTGTCAATCTCTATTAAGTCAATTTGTTTCATTGTTATATTGCTAATTTCATGTTGTTTATGCCTATAATGGAATTCTAAATCTTTTGTCTATTTTGTAATAATTATGTATTATAGAATGATAGAGATGGTATGTTTGGTCTGCGCTGCTGAATGGAGACAAGACCTGGACTCAAGGATGCCATGATTAATCGCCTGGAAGTCTCCCAGATGTGGTTGCATAGAAAGATGCTCGGAATATCCTGGACAGTGCTAAGTAAAGTGGATGTGGTTCTTGAACTGTTTGAGATCATAAGATAAGATAGATATCATACCTGGGGCATGTTCTTAGAGGAGATGGTATACAAAAACTTTCAGCTTATAACGTAGGGTAAAATCGAGGGCTGCAGAGGGCAGAGGAATTAGAAAGAAGCAGATGTCATGGCTGAAGATAATTTGCGACTGGACGATTACGAAGTGCCTAAGAGGTATTCAGTTTCGCTGAAAACCACAATTTGTTTAAGAAATTGCCAATGCCAGGGAAACCTGATATGACATCAGAAGAAGAATTATAGAAAGTTCTTTCATTTATGTCAATTATTGTTAAAAGAACCATTAGGAACAAATATGATTTTTTATATGAATAAGCTATTTTGACGATGGCCTCCATAGCTACAATGGGGCAACGGGGACACTGACTGGACCACACGCTCCTCTTTACCTCTACGAAGTCGCCCCAGGAGATTATTCTATCCTGGAGACCCTATTACCTCAAGTATGTACACCTACACCAATGGTTTTGCCAACTATAAGGCATTGTTTATTTTATTTATAACCATTGTAAAGCTTGACGTTTCCTAATTTCTATTCTGCAAAATTAGGAATCTTGGGGTCTCTTTTATCCAACCACAATACAGAATGAATGACAAGTACAACACTGACTAATGCTAACTGCCTCTGTTCAAAAACGGTAATTAACATATAGCACAACAGTATGCCGATATTACTGAAAGTGAAGTGAATGTGAAGTAATAGTTATTTTCCTAACGAGTGCGGAAAGTGATACTTTTCCGCACGCGGCTGCAGTTGGCCATGAAGCCGAGTGCGGAAAAGATACTTTCCACAAGTGTTAGGAACAATACTTTTTCTACGAGTAAGGACGACTTTTATAATTATCAGTAAAACTTCAGTTTGATGTTAAAACACCAGACATGTTTATAACATTGTTTACGTAAGGTAAACAATGCAATGTACGTCATATCTGGTATTTTAACTTGAAATTGAAGTTTTACTGATAGTTGTAAAAGTCGTCCTAGAACTCTGTGAATATATTAGCTATTTATGTAACCAGTTACGAATTGTCCGATTTTGTGTAACGAATGAATTTGAATGAGATACACAAAAAAGGTTTTTCGTCACGTGTTTCATACAAGATTTTTTCTAATTTTGACTACAAATACCTACTTAGAGAGAGAATTATTATTAATAAACTTCAATATTTACTTTTAAACCACTTTGTATCTAATTAACCTATTAGTGCATATGGTCCCTTAAAAGGGACGCCTATTAAACGTGGCAACAACGCTTTTCCTTTGCCTAAACACGTCTGAACAAGAAGGTTGGATTATTACCACAGTATGCTTTTAAGGTATAAACGATAAGGAGCCGGTTTCAAGATTTTGTTTTTATCAGTTTGTGACGTGGAAAATAGAGCATGGATAGCAGTTTATATTCAACCATGCGCGGTGGGTGAGTTTTTATTATAATAAATCAAATGTAATATAATATTTGATCCAATAAAACTTATTGTTAGGTAAAATAATAGTGTAGGAGTCAAGTCAGTAACATTTTACTGTCCATTTCCAAATTCCCTCTTTTGTTATACAACTATAAATTTAGTCGTCCCTTATAGAGGACGACATGCACTGAAAGTAATTTATTTCAGAATATCTTTGCAGACTGTTTATTCATTTTAGGTTATCGCTTCATGATTTGATAGCAGAACTTGAAGAAGATGAGCCTGAGGGAGCTGATGTTTATTTAGTACCCCCAGATGATGATGTAGTAACTGATCAGGATAGCGATAAATCCGATGAAGAGAATGAGGCTGATCCAAACCATTTTGGCCCTTCAATTTTACGCACACAATGTGAAGCTGTTTTATTCAGAAGACTCCACCAGAGTATGACTCAGAA
The DNA here is from genome assembly GCA_951812265.1 of Taphrorychus bicolor. NCBI lineage: Eukaryota > Metazoa > Arthropoda > Insecta > Coleoptera > Curculionidae > Taphrorychus > Taphrorychus bicolor. Next base: position 42,191,665 of record OX638298.1, on the reverse strand, counting down.
GACGAACTTCCTCTCTCTTATTTTGTAACTAAAAATTTGGACCAGCCAGTATCAAAAAAAAGAAAAGTCTTAAAGGCACAAAATAATGAAAAGTCACAACCACAAAGAGAGTGGAAGTTTGAGGTGCCATCGTTTTCCATAAATACTAAGTGTCATCCAGAACAGCCACCTGCTGATTTGGTAAACTTGACTTCTCCCCTGAAATTCTTTCAGCTGTTTTTTGATGAAAAGTTATGTGAAAATATAGTGACACAGTCGAATCTTTATTCAGCTCAAAAAAATTTAACTTTGCATTTGAGACTTGACGGGTTATATGTGGTATTTGGCGCACTCCTTCTTTCTGGGTATGCCAAATATCCAAATAAACGGATGTATTGGTCGCCTGAAAATGACGTTTCAAAAATTCTTTCTGATAGTATGCGGCTGAACCGATTTGAGCAAATAATACGCAACTTACATTTGAACGACAATTCAAAAATTGATAAGGAAGATCGACTCTATAAGCTTCGGCCAATTATCGAAGCTCTGAACTATAACTTTAGAAGGTATGGAGGACTTGATGAGAAACTAAGTATTGATGAAAGTATGATACCATATTATGGTAAGCACTACGCTAAACAATTTATTAGGGGAAAGCCGATTAGGTTCGGATTTAAAAATTGGGCCTTGTGCACCAGTAACGGGTATTTGCTGGCTTTTGATATATATATGGGCAAACAACCTACTCCAGATAATAAGAATACGATTTATGGGATTGGCGGAAATGTGGTTTTATCTCTACTTGAAATGGCAAATATCCCACCAAATAAAGGGTATCAAATATATTTCGGTAATTATTTTACATCTTTGAAGCTGCTCACTCATTTGTCTCAAAAAGGATTTTGCGCCACAGGCACCCTTAGAGAAAATCGAACAGAAAAATGTCCTCTGAAATCGAAGCAAGAGTGGAATAAAGCAGAAAGGGGCTTATCACATCTAGTATCATCTGAAGATATTTTAGTAGTTCAATGGAAAGACAACAGAGTGGTGGCAGCCGCTTCAAACTTTGATACATCTGCAAATAGAACTGCACCACGCTACTGTAGATTGACCAAAAGTAAAATAAATGTTCCGCAACCTGGCATAATATATAACTATAATCGTGGAAAGGGCGGAGTAGATAAATTAGATAACATGGTAGCAAACTATAGAACAAGAATCCGACAAAGAAAATGGTGGTGGCCAATATTTGTCTACTTGTTTGACGTTTCTGTGGTAAATTCTTGGCTACTGATGAGGATCATTCATCCTGAAGATCCAGTTTGCTCTTCCTTACTCTCATTTCGCAGAAACTTAGCACTAACACTACTACATTCACACGGAGTAAAGTCAAGTAAGGGAAGATTGCCACCGACGTTGCCTGTCGACTCGAGATTTGACAAATTGAATCATTTAGTTCATTATTCAGATACTGATAGAAGGTGTGCTTTTTGTAAGAAAAAGGCAAATTTTATTTGTATTAAGTGTAATGTGGGCTTGCATCCAAAACATTGTTTTATTACGTATCATACCAAATAATATGTATAAATGTCTTAATATTTTATTTTTAAGGTCATGCTTTATTTTTATGCATGGTGTCCCCTAAAAGGGACCCAATTTTTTTCCAAAAATTTGGACTTTTAATTATTTTTTGTATTTTTCTAGTGTTATTTAATTTTGCTATAATACAAATTTCTCAAAGAATTCACAGTTTTTTTTCCTCCTAACCTCATGCACTAATGGGTTATTACCGTAAAACTATAGCAACGGTGTGCCACAGCCGAAACCTGCAACTGGTGGTGACACCAACTTTTCATCACTAGTTACGAAAGATTTTACTTTTCGTAACTAGTTACGAAAAGTAGGACGTTACGTCACTGTCATCAGTATTGAGAAGTGCCACTTTATATGTCAAAATTAGAAAAAGGTATTTATTGCCTCAGCTGCGCGATGAATCATGTTGGCTTACTTTTGTCGCCCATAGCAATAATTAAAGAAATCAACCTTTTAATTTAAAAAATGTTGAGATCGATCTCCTGTCTTTTTTGCAAAACTAAAATTAAAGATGCAGTACAGGAATAAGTAAGATGGTATACCAGGCACCTAATGCCACCATTCCTGACAACTATAAATCATGGTAGTTTTACTGGTTTTTATTACGCTCTTCCATACCAACCAAGGTTTTTTACTTTTCCGCACTAATGCGGAAAAGTACAACTTTCTGCACTCGAATGCGTGCGGAAAAGTAAACTATCGCGCACGCGAGTAGAAAAAACAAATTTTTATAGGTACCTATATTACTCTACTAACATTAAGTAGCTGAAATTTTTGGAAAAATTTACAGTAAGGAACAAAATCAAAACACTTTTATATTACATTATTGCTAAGTAACAGTTGTATGTAAATATTCTGTAGATAGTTTATATAAAATATAAAAGACTTAAATGTGAAATGTATTATGTATGTAAATAATTGCAGAACATTGGATCATCCTACCATTTCTTTAATAACTTTACAAAATTGATTTTAAGATCACCTTGTTTTATGAATTATCAATCACTTGATTAACTCCAGCACAACATCTGGGAGGTCTAAATCTAAAAATTTACAAAAAATAAGATATTTCATAAACACCCAAAAAAAGCTAATATCTAAATACAGTGAAAATTAGTGCTTTATGTAAAAGAAAGGTTGTTGGTACTTATTCTAACCATCGAGTTAATTGTTCTCCAGCTGTTAACAGGCCTAATCAAAATTGCAGATATCCCAAAACACTGTAAATTATAACTGTAATATTATAACTTGATGTATTAACCATAATAATATAAGCATAACTAATGGTAGCTGATAATTGAGGGCTGAAGCAACACTAATGCCTGATGGTGGGGGGGGGGGGGCTTTGGCTCAGGCTGGGTGAGTCTCTAGGAATGGCAAGCAAATACAGGTGGTGATGGTGATTTTTGTTCAACCTTGTTGTGGAATATTATAAGCCGTAGGGATCAAATGATAATATAATTTTGAGAGCCTCAATTATCATAAACTTCAAATTTTAGTCTAAAAAATCATATTAACGAACTATTTTGGTATGTGGCTTGGCTATATAGACATACTTATCAAATGGTCATGCTAGAATTTTTTATTCACTGGAATCAGACGAACAGGAAAATTTTCTTCATTTTATTTTTAATTTGAAACACAATTGTACTTTTGATGCCATATCGGAGCCTCTTGACATTGGTAATTACTAGGGCTTAATTGTTGGATGTTTTCAGTTAACCTGAATAGGTTCTCGGCACTTCCTATTCCAGTCTAATCGCGAATGTTCTTCAGCCATGACATTTTCTTCCGATTTCTCTGTGGCCCTCTATTTTACCCCTCGTTATGATCTGAAATTTTCTGTATCGGTCTCCTCCTATGGCCTTTTCTAAGAAAATGCAACACGAACGATGCCTTTCTAATATTAACGGTCCTAAATAGCTTACAAACGACATCCGCTCTTTTTAACACTGCTTCGTTAGTCTGCATAGCTGTCCAGGGTATTACCGAGCATCCTTCTATGCAACCACATCTGGAAGGCTTCCAGGCGATTGATCCTGGCAGCCTTTAGAGTCCAGGTTTCAGCTCCATATAGCAGCACAGACCAAACATAACATCTCTATCATTCTATAATACATTGTTGTAATTGCACAATATAATTGCACAATATAATACATAATTATTACAAAATTCTAATAAAAAATAGTAAAGTAAACAAAATTTTTAATAATCCATAATGTAAACAAAATAAATTAGCAAGGAAATAAACATGACATTTGATAATTCTTGAGGTGTCGATTGTCGGAAACGAAATGCACTTTTGAAAAATGCACCTTTTGAACCCATCCCCTCCCACGAATCCACAATAGATCTAACTTTGGCACTTGTTAACCTTGTTATTGGTTATTTATATTTGGAGTAGGTCGAGTAGGATCAGATGAAAATGGAGCGACAAGACAAGAGTTAGGAAGACTATGGAGGGAGATAACTGGAGTTTATTATTGTAGTTGTTTGTAATAAATCGTAATTGCCCGTACCTAATTCCCTACAATTAAGTTCCCTTTTGGCTGGAATGTCATCATGAGATACGAATAACATGCCTTAAGTGTATATTTATTTGCTAAAAACCAAAACTAATGAGTCCAATCCAAAATTCGTTGAGAAACACACATCACTACTAAAGTGCCTTGTTGCCAATTTTCTCGTCATTACTGATATTGCGCCACCTGTCGGAATACATGCAAAGCCTAATATTGAATGCTCGTTCCTAATATATATAATTTACTTTACAAATTCATATGTATACTTTTAAAATTATAAATAATACTGAAGGAGAGTTAAATATTAGGAAAATAATGAAAATTGTTATATAAAAATAAATATGAATATATTTTATAAAAATATATTATTTTCTATATGACACAAACGGCGCCTCATAAACATTATCTAAAAATGTATTTTTTTGAAGTTCTTAGAGAAATTTAATTTTAGGACAAAATCAGTCAAAACTGATTCAAATGCTTAATTTTCCTGTTTTTGGGTGAAATTAACTTTTGGACCAAAATAAGTAAAATTGTTTCAAAAACGCTTCAAAACCTTATCGAGGAATTGAAGTTAGAATTTCAGTCAAAAGTTGTTGAAAATTACGCTAATAAATTTTCTCAAAACACAAACTTTTGAGTTTTTGGAAAAACTCAGTTTTAGATTAATGCTAAAATTTGAAAAAACGGTTGAAAATCTGAATATGCTATGAAGCATTTCCGCTAGGGATTAATAAAATTCAATGGCAAATCCAAAAAAAAAACTTATATAGGATGTTGTTGAGGACGAGCAGAGAGGAACGGCAACGTCGACCAAAGGACGAGAGAGAGAGAGAGCGAGAGAGAGAGAGCACAGGAAGACGGAGAGAGACCAGAAGAAAAAGCAGAGAGAGGCATACGAGCAATAAACACGTTAAGCGTTAATGCAATGTATCTTTCTATTTATTTTTTTGTAATTAAACACATATTATTTATTACTATAAAGGTTTTTCTAATGCGTCATTAACAGATGTTCTGTTGAAAAAATTAAGTTTATATCTAAATGACACTTCTCATTCACCCTCTATAAGGAAGTAAATTTTTATTATAAGCACTTTTTTTAACCAACACCTTTGTTTTTGTTTCTCAAACTTTTTTTCTTAGCATGATAGGGCCGGTGACATGTAGCGTCTGAATAGAGTTAGAACACCCTGTATACTACACTGTAAATGTGAAGCAGATGTTAATAAAAACCAAATTGCCAAGGTGCAACATCACATCGCCTTTCTTGCGCCGAATTTGTCTTCATATACAACTTCCAACTATAAACTCTCACTCCGGCCTACAAGGTAAACGGAACGAGGGAAACACACTTCCCCGTGGTGTTTCCCTGAAGAACAAAAATCTTTTCTGGGGATATGTTTCTCATCCATGGCTTATCATTTACAACAACTTAATTGGTGACCCTTGACAAAAGCAACACGCAATCTTACGAGCAAGAGGCCGCAACAAGGATCGTTTCAACGCCACGAGACTACCAGATCAGCATCTCTCACAACCACCGCACACAACATCCAGCAAACTCTCTCTTCACTAACTGCACCGCCGAATTATGTTACACACTGCCTGGTTCCATTCTCGGCAACACTGGCACATCCTCCATCACTCACCTCGTTCAAGCAACGGCAACACAACTTCGTCGTTTCAGTTCCCAAAAAGAGCATCGCTTCTCTCCCATCATACTACATCCGGTCTCGTTGTCAGGTGAGGGGAGTATTGTGGCGGAACTTCATCCACCGACTCACAGGTGGCAGCATTAGTCGCAATCCTTCATAACATCACACCGCCTTTCCTGAGCCGAATTTGCCTTCAAACACAAATTCTAACTATGAATTCTCACCCCGGCGTCTAAGATAGGGGTCTACCACGCCTTACTGACGAGTCCAAGGTAGACCCCGAAACGAAACGCAAACGCCACTTTCATAGGCTATAACGATCTCAGGTCGTCCCAGTGGTGTTTTCCTGATTAACAAAAATCTTTTCTGGGAATACATTTCCCATCCATGACTCTTCATTTACAACACCATAATTGGTAACCCTCGATATAAGTAAAGACAACTCAATAGTTATATGTATATAATAGCTATTTATGTAACCAGTTACGAAAAGTCCGATTGGTGTCCGACAAAGTGCCGACATGTGTCCGACATGTGTAACGAATGAATGTTTGACGTAACGATGATGTAACGAATGACATGTGTAACGAATGACACAATTTGAATTAGTTACACAAAAAAGGCTTTTCGTCACGTGTTCCATACAAGATTTTTTCTAATTTTGACTACAAATACCTACTTAGAGAGAGAGTTATTATTATTAAACTTCAATATTTACTTTTAAACCACTTTGTATCTACTTAATACCGTAAAATTATAGCAACGGTGTGCCACAACCGAAACCTGCAACTGGTGGTGAAACGAACTTTTCATCACCAGTTACGAAAGATTTTACTTTTCGTAACTAGTTACGAAAAGTAGGACGTTACGTCACTGTCATCAGTATTGAAAAGTGCCACTTTATATGTCAAAATTAGAAAAATATATATTTTACAGTGGCTACTAAACTAGATATTTTGACATTCTATAAATCATGGCCGTCGGCTTATTGCAGATATTTATCAAAGCTACAATGACCACTTACAGGCCCGGAGCAACTGTTCCGCAATAACAACCAAACGATTGCTAAAAAACAGCTAGATAGGTTATGTCATTAGCGCTTGCTATTAAGCCCCTTAAAGACTCCCAACAAAATAAAATGCAAAGCTACGTTGCCCCCTCTGTAGAACGTTTTAAGTAAAGTTAAAAAACTTAGCAATATAGAGTTGTGATCGTAGGAGGCAAAACTCGCAAAATACTATTTTTATTATCATTTCTGGCTTCTAAGTTAAAATTCAATTTTGTTTGAGGTTAACTTTTGGTTAGAGTTAAATTTGCTACTTTATGGCTACTACATATCCATATTTTGTGGATTTGATTTAATAATTTTAGCTTAGATTTAATAATAAATAAATTATTTCTTGTCATACAAGCCAGAGATTGACAACGTAAGTCAGTAAACACTTGGCAATTTTAACCAGAGAAGAAAACGTAATCTGCCAAATTTTTTTTTGGAAACGTTTTTAACCAAATATTGGTGAAATAAAGAGTACTTTATGACGAAACTTTGGCTATAAGTGAGCTTTTATGACTAACCTTTTCTTAAATAAATGACCAAATAATAACCAAATCTTGGCTATTTTTACTACTTTATGCCATTAATGGCTTGATAATGTTGGTGCTACTTGCGGCTAGCTTGGATGAGCAAGTTTTGGTATACTTCGGTCAGCAACGTTCTAAGAAATGTTTCTCATTCAATGACGAAAATATTATTTTCTTTAATTACTATTTCAATGCCACTCTCTCCTATTGCCAACCGCCCTACATTATCTACCCCATGCACCCCTCCATTCTCTTTCGCACCATCCCATTAACAGAATCTGCCACTTGATTAATATTTAAATTCTCCGGGGTGCCACAAGTCACTAACAACTCCCATATGTTGTTTTCATCCCTCCGTACACCCATAATGCGATGTTCCTTTATTCTATTATGATTCCTGTCACCGGACCAAATCTGTTCAATGAGGGTTGCCATGATAATAAAATGCATGTTTACGGCAGCTAAATGGGATCGTCCGTCTGCTTTGTTTTTTTTTTCAACCTAATTCTAATGTGGTTACACCTTCACGAATACCATAATGAGGGGTGTTACGTAATTGTTTGAGTTTTGAACGAAAACCTATTTGGCAGGTAATAAGCGCCTAACTGGGCGTACACCCGCTGTTGACGTCGGTCTTTATTAAGCCATCTTTACACAACATTAAATTTTAACGTCCCATAATAATGGCCCTCCATCAAAGTCTATTAAAACCAGGAAGTCGTAAAACTTTTCAGTTGGTAATCCGTCGATGGGGCAAGTGCCCAATTTCAAATCGAGGCCAAAGGGTGTTCTGCCACATAGTTTCGGAATGCATCATCGTCTCACCTCCTCAACTAGAGCGATTTGCATGTGAAAAGAAAACAATCTTCGGCATGAATCAACACCTTGGTCGACATAATAGAAACGGGCCGGACTGTTAATATCGGCTAATAATATTTTGTTCAAACCAGGTCCGAACCCTCGTCAAATGTCTTGAAAGGCTCGTAATTAATATGTCTGATATGTTCTGTTGCTGGAACGGGCCGAAACGACCGGCTTTTGAATCACCTCATGGGTTTTCAATCAGAAATTTTATGTTTCTGAGTTAATTTAATTTATAACATACATATAAATATTTGCTACTGGCTGTTGTTGGGCTAAGAAAATCGCCGATGGTTCTAAGAAAATCTAAGGGTAGTGATGAATATTGTGTTTCTTCAGTACACATTCTCAAAGGCCAATATGCATAATAAAAACTGAGTTTGAAATTTAAATATTTACGTGTTATAATTTTTCTTTTTTACCTTGTTTTAGAGCAATTAAAAATATATCCACCTCTTCTTTAATAAAACAATACCAAACGCGCATGTGTTTGCCTGGGCTATTAAATTGTCCATTTTTCATTAAACTAATTGAGCTTTGATTGTCTACATTTAGCAGTACCTTAGCCCTTTTTCTGTCAGTTCGTCAGTAACAGTTTTAAGATTCAATACTTCTTTTATCCACTCTGCAGCTGCTAGAAATTCGGCCTCAGTCGTAGAAAGCGCTACCATTGGTTGCCTTCGAGAACACCAATTTATTGCGCCTCCACAGAAGACAATAATATGTCCTGTGGGACTTCTCCTAGTTGCAGTATCTCCTGCATAATGTGCATGACTATGCTATTATTATACAATTTGAGATGTTTGGCTCTGGGAGCTGTTTTCTTGACCTCGTCTCTCTACGAGTATTTGTCCCTCCGCTCATTAAGTTTTTTAATTACCTGCGTGCAGATTTTGGTAGCCCTCTTCTCTTGAGAGATAACCGCCCCAAAAGCCGTCTCACTGTCCGGATTGGCTTTTTCATCTTCCGAAGGGGATTCTAGAGGCATCTCTTCGGAAGTTTTATTGTTTGCTGTTGAGGTGGAGGGCGGTTTTCCTGCATCGCAGCAGGTTGTGCTAGAGCCAACTGACCGGTCTCCATAGATTCCTCAGTTACTTGACGATCGAGGAATGAGTCTCCCTTGTCGGACATAGAATTCTTTAGCTCCAGGTTTTGTCCCTACGAGTAAAAAGGGAAATAAAATGTCGACTGCAGTGATTGGTGCAAAAATTCCGTAGTCTTTTTATTTGTGAGAAACCTCCTAAATCCGTATCACATCTGTTACGTCGTTCTTCGTTGAGTTTTTCACACTACGACTGCAAACATTTACTCACAAAGAGAGATCTGGTCTTGCTTTATGTGTAAGATACAACAAGCTCCCTACGGCTTTTCTATAGAGGAACATAGTTCGATGGTAGAAAGCAAAAAGGGCAAAACTAGGTCTTAAGCGCCATTAAACATCGTTTTTCATTCTGCGTAGAATGACCTAACTTTCAGCTTTTTCTGGTAAATTATTTGTCGCTTAAGCCAACTAAACAATCGGGTATATAGTAGATTTATTAAAGAGTAATTGAAACTTTAACTCGGTCTCCTGTAAAGTTACTAATTTGTCGGTTATAACTTTTTGCCTTTCATCTATATCTACTCCTTCATGCTCTTGAAAAGTTCAATTGGAAAGGTTATACATGGTAAATCCCGTCGCTGATGTCGAGTTTTTCATTCCAAAAAGATCTAAAACAGAATTAGTATACTTCAGCTGCGTAAGAACAAGGTCCTCAGCACTTCCGTCCATTTAAATGCCTAGAAATAAGGTTGGCTTTACCTTCACTTTGGATTGATCGCCCTAGTTTTTGAGTAAAATCGTTGCAATTTCTTGCTTCTTGCTAATAGTAGTCTATCGTCAACGTGAATACCTAAGATCAGGGTACTCTGGTTGTTCCTAAATAAACACTGTTCAGCTTTCAATTGGTTCAGTCTACTGACTTTTATTGTATTTAAGTGGGGCCTACGTAAGTCTTAATAATGCCTTTTTAAGCAGACACACTTTATTGGAATATTTTTAATTTTAAATCCGTATTTCCATATAAATATCTTCAAGTTTGCCATACAACAAAGCAGTTTTATTATCAAATTTGATAATGTCAAAGTAATCAATCAATCAAACAATCAATCAATACTGCTTTATTTTCAGGATAGCTATTTTGACAGAGCTATTATTCACAAGCCTCGGCAAACAAAATGGTTCCTTTCAAAAGTACAAACACTGGTAACAAAGCACAATATGTCAATGTGATAAAAGAAACACATACTATTAAAACCTAATACCACAATTTACAAAAGTACTCTGAAATCAGTTATTAATAGTCACGTGATTAAAACTTATCCCTATAGTGTAGTTACAAAAAAAGAGACTTCTACAGGTAACAACATCTTACTATAAGAGCTCCGATCCAAACACAGTAAAGTGCAATTCTAACCCCTTGACTTTGCAAAATACTCATTCAAAAAGTAATATGCTTAGTCCGAAAGGTAGGTAAGCATTGAGTCGGCGTCTAAACAGCGTGTAGCTCGAAATGCTTCTTAAGTTAGGTGAAAGGCTGTTACCTGGATACATATATAAAAGAGTTCCACGTAAGAGCAAGCGAAGGGACAGGGAAAGAAATCAAGAAACGAGCGCGCGTAGCAGAACTTGCAAGAATGCACAATGAAATCATCAAAATGCTTCCTATGCGTTAAGCATGTGGTCTCCAAAAAAAAAAAGTGAAGAAAGAGTAAGAAGCCTTCGAGCAGTAAAATGACCCCTATCATAAGCATCTAATCGCACGCTTCTGAAGACCCGCTCAAACAATCCAAGGCCACATGTACCCCAAAAACAAATAACGTACCTAAGGTGAGGCTCCCCACAATAGAGAAATAAATAACCCTCGGCAGTGAAACTCCAGGGTTGAGACCACGTATAGCATAGCAAGCTGAGAATACCCTTCCGCAGATCAATGTGTTTATCAAATTTAAGCCTTTTATCCACATCTAGACGTAAGCACCGGCAAGAGTTCAGGCAGCCCACCGGGGTTGATTCAATGTAAGCTTTCAGTGCACACTTAAAGTTTAAGATATTTGTCTTGGAGATATTTGCCAAGAGAGCCTATTTGCCACGCACCACCCCCTGACCACCTCTAAATCCGCATTAACCAAGCCCTCTAACATTGAGACATCCTTGTGACGCCAAATGAACGCTCTGTCAAAGATAACGCACCTGCTGAACCGAACATTCAGGGGGCGGTCATTTATATATATGAGGAACAGTAACGGTCCAAGCACTGATCCTTGAGGCACCCCTGCAGAAAGTCTTCCCCTAGCCGACAAATATTCACCAAACCGGACAAACTGCGTCCTATGTGACAAATATGAACTCATCCACTCCAACACACTACCTCTGAATCCATGCCACACCAGCTTACGAAGCAAAGTCCTGTGACAAACACAATCAAACGCCTTTGTCAGGTCACAAAAACCACGTCCCCATCATTAAGGCCGACATACAAATCCTCAAACAATCCAAACATAACATCGGCAGTGTTCATATCCTTCCTAAAGCCATCCTGAGATGAGTTAAGGATAGAATGCCTCTTGAAAAAAACAGGACATTCTTCCCACCATGATTTCCTCTATGATCTTACTCACAGTAGGCAACAAGGAAATGGTCTGTAATTAGAAGCAGACTCTCGCTCATCACACTTAAACAATGGTATTACTAATGCTGACTTCAAAATACTTGGAAAGTATCCATGCTGCACGGAATGATTTACAGCATCAAATGCAATTTGATGCTATAAAATTTACGCAGCCAAAAGCTATAAAATAATTGCTATCACTGCCACATCCGGTAACAAGTGAAAGATTCTTATATTTCTTATATATAAAAATAGTCCTAGGTTCTATAAAATCCACGGGAAAGAAACTCGGGCGCATACAAGGGACCCATATCAAGAACAGGATCATCACCATTTTCACTGCTTCCAAACCTCTGTGAAACAGCGCAGTAAAAACTGTTGGTGTCATCTGCGATCAAATTCATTATGCCTGATGTGTTCAGGGGCCCTCGCTGGGCCCCTGAAACTGTTCACAATATTCCAAATTTCCCTCTGCTTATTACCAAAAATCTGAAATTCTAGTTTGGTAGTAAGATTCCCTGGCAACCTATTGCAATTCGTATATATAGACCTATCTCTAAACGCAAGAGAAAGTAGTGCTCAAATGCATGGAGCACCAACCTTTCTTTAGGCTTTCCACCTTCTTTTATGCAAAACACATACTTTGTTGATAGGGTTTTCCTGTCTGCATGCTTGTTTCTCGGAAAACAAGTTCCAGGTTTGGTTTTTAATCATTTAATTCTTCTCTGCTTTAATAGCTGCTAGCCAGCCATACTTCTCTGTTCCACTTATTGCCCCTCAATAAGACAACATTAAATATTCATATGACTCTTTTAGCGCAGTAATCTTGAAACTTTTTCGGTAAATTAATTTTCTTTCCGGTCCTTGTTAATATTTGTCCTGGATTAGCTTCTTCATCTTCTCTTAACTTCTTTTCGGAAGCCTTAAGAATTATTTTACCCATCCATTTGCCCCTCTTGGGATGTTGACGACCAGCTGTTCTTCCACCTCTTAGGAGGCCGTTCGGGTGGTCTGCTGGATGCTGGTTTTCTTCTATTTCTGGCGATTCTTCCTAAAATCGTGCACGCTTCCCTAATTTCGCCACCCCTTCTTTGCTCCCAAAGTGTGTTCCCTGTACATCATTCGCAGTATTCTCATTTCGTTGGTTCGTGTCATCCTTTTTATCTGCGCTGTGGCAGCTCGTGTTTCTGCCGTGTATATCATTATGGGTCTGACACATGCTTTATATATTCTAACTTTAGTCCGGGGTTTGGATATGCATGGGTTTTTCCATACGGTTGTTCGAAGAGCTCCTGCTATCCTGGCTGCCTTGTTTATCTGGTTTTGTACACCAGTCTTGAGTTCACCATATGGTGATATTGTAGTTCCCAGATAGTTGAATTCAAAAGTCTGGTCTGTTGTTTATTTGTAGTTTGCATCTGCGTCTGCCTGGCGATCACCAGGCTTTTAGTTTTGGTGGTTGATATTTCCATAGAGACTTTTTCGGCCTCTTTCTTAAATGATTTTAAGAGCCATTGCAGCCTTTCTTCCGTGGCTTCGAATAGCGTTACGTCGTTACGTTGTCTGCGTAACATAACGTAACAGGAATACGACGAGGCTGTCTCCTTGTCGTATTCTTGTGCTTTGCTCTATTTTTTCTGTTGTTAATTTTTATCGTATTGCTGTGGTGTTGCTTGTGTTGAGCTCTCTAACCGTCTCCGTAATTCCCCCCCTCCCCGTTTATTTACTTTATTACGTCTGCCAGTAATGAATCACAGCCTAAACGTGCCTAAACGTCTTCCAGTGTAACCCACTCCATAAGAATTTCCAGCTCTGTTGCCTATTTGCCTCGCTTTTACCTAGGCCTTGTAGCCTATAAAAATGAAATTACAATAATTGAAACATTCCTGGTTAAATATAACCGTTGTAACAGAAATCTTTATTTGAGAAGTGTTTTCATACATAAACAAATCCTGTTATAATCTCCATATTGTAAAATCGGAATTAAAACTGTTAAAATAAGTAACGGATAAAATTCACCTCTATGTGTTCACCACTCGACGTGACAACGTCGCTTACGTCGCTGATTCACAGTCACGTGTTGGTTCTACGTTCGTAGTATTCGTAGTAAAACGACGCCGTTTGTATTTGCTTGGAGATTTTTAACGTTTTTGTGCGTTTTAGTGACTTTTTGATATTCAGTAAGTACCAAAGAGTGTCAAAGGACATTACCATGGTGAATCAGTGCACAATTTGTAGGATTACAGCCCGTTCAAATCCAAATTTGAAGTTTCACCGGTAAGTCGAATACTTGTCAATGTTAAAAGAAAGACAACGAATATTACCATTGGCGTACCCTAAGATTTGAATTCCGGAGACCAAAATAAAAATACCTATACAGGCAAAAATGCTTCATAAGCGAGGGAAAAATCGCTTCATACAATGTGTGCATCAAAATTCTACATAATTTAACTTAAATTCCAATAAATTGTCTAAATATATTATTTTTACACCAAAATTTACCATTGAGTATTTCTCCACCCTCTCCCGAGAAGAAAATCACTTCATGATTTCAATAAAAAGTTGAAAAAATTCATATAATTCAGCTTAGATACCATTGAATTCTACTAAATAGGTACCAGTGAAATCCCAATCTGCCTACTTATACCAAAATTCACCAGAGATTTTTTCCTTTTTCCTAAGGGCGCTAGGACTCTGAAGATGGCCTTTCAAAATTGATTTTTTTTCATAATTTCTGGTTGCCTGTTATCTAGAACAATTAAAGTTAGGGTATGCGGTATGTGTTAATTCTTTCCAGAGGCGATTTTTAATCATACGCTTTGCATTTTCGGTTTTTTAGTAAGTACATATTCTTAATATTTAAATCTTTAGACTATTCTAGGTTAAAAAGGTACTCTTGTCTTTTTTTGATTTTTTTGCATAATTAGTTACCTCGTTAGTTACCGTAAATGTCTCTGATTTGAAGCATGAAAAAAAATTGACTACGAAAATGGATTAAGAAAGCGCGTGCTGTCTTCCAACCATTCCCCCACTCTTGTTAGTTCATTCATGATTTTACAATGGATGTTGCCATAGGGATTTTATACTTTTATGAATAACTTGCCTTGTCTACGCAGTGTAAATGTCTCTGTGTCGAACGGCTTTTGTCAAATCTATAAAGCACAGGTATGCTGGTTTGTTATACTCTATTGCCTTCTCTATAATCTGCCTGATAACGAACACTGCGTCAATCGTTGAACGGTTCTTCCTAAAACCTTGCTGCTCCTCACTTATTGTAGTGTAGCTGAGAATACTTTGTTGTAGCTTACGGGTGAATAATTTCATGTGTCTAGAAGCGATATTCCTCGGTAGTTCGCCGGATCTGAGGTTTTTCCCTTTTTGAATACAGGGATTGTGATGCTGTGTCTCCATCTTGCTGGTGTTTCTTCGTCATTCAATATTTTTTTGAATAGTTCGGCCAGCTGTCGAGCCAGAGCTTCTCCTTCGCACTTGAGCAGTTCGTCGGGGACGTTGTTCGGGCCTGGAGATTTACCGTTTTTTAGGTGCTTTATTTCGGATATCACTTCCTCCATCGTGTATTGTTCTACATTCTCGATGTCTACGGCTTCGCCTCGGTTCAATATTTGATGTGGTTTCTTGGGGTCTTGTTTCCTATGTATGTTATTGCTTTTTATTTTTTCTTTTCCCGGGCCCGTATCTTCACCTCTGGTTTAAACCATGGTTTTTTATTTCTGTGTTTTGTCATTGTGTTGATTGTTCGTTTGCCTAGTGCCTCCTTTGCTGCTTGGTTTATGTTGTTTAGTAGGATGTCTCATGCGCGGTCTACTGTGTGTTGCTGGAGGATGGGTTCCCTTTCAACTTTTTAGGATATGCGCCGTTTGTACAAATCGAGCGTGCATTCTGTTTTTGGTGACTCGATATTGAATTTTGTGTTGGGTTGTCCGTTTTCTTCCTGTTGTCTGGTAGTCTTGCCATGGCAGTTATTCCCATTACTAAGTTATGGTCTGATCCGATGTTAGCCGATGTTAGTGATCTAACATCCTGTAATTGCTCTGGCTTGATGGCTCTATTCGTTATTATATGCCCTGAAACGAGACTTTAAGTTGGGGTTGTATTTAAAACGTGTTGTTAATCCTTAGTTCCTGGTAAGTTAACTTCAGGTATTACCTTGTTCCCTACTCGTCCGTTCAAGTCGCCTATTATTATTATGCCTTCATGTTGGGGTATCATTTCTATCAACATTTGGAGTTGTTCGTAAAAATCGATGATCTTCTGGACACGTTTTCCAGTATCTGGTGCGTAAACAGACACTATATGAACAGTTTGTTTGTTTGTTTCAAGGTTACTTTGCAAGTGACTTCTCTTAGCTCATCCGCGAAGTCATTATCACCTAGATTGCTTCCTCTTGACTATCACAATTTGCTGACTGCAGTCGTTGTTTCGCAGTTGGGGCTCGTCTGGTTTATCCTCATCAAGGCCTTCACCCTCACCTGGGCACGAATTTAGAGTGGCTTCTTGAAACTGCCTTTTAGGTTTACCCTCAGGTTTACTGAATACAACATCATGGCAGAATTTTTCCAATAGAGTGAAAATTTGGTCTTTTTTTCAAAAACTGTCTTGCATTTCATAAGAATACAATTTATGATATGTCTTATCCGTGGACTCTGTTGTATTATCTCCTGAGCTTTTGCATCCTTCTCTTTCCAAGCAGCTTTTTCTTCTTCTTGAAAAGGGGGCATTTTTTGGAAAAAAACTCATAGAGCCCTTTGGCTTTTAGAGCGACTATTAACTGAAAAATCCTCACCTGAAACGCTTCTTCGTCAGTTTATATATTTTTACCTGTTCTTCTGCCATTTTTACCAATCTTTTTTCTACGCTTTACGAGATTTTATTGCATTACCACAAAAAGTACCTGGGCTCATAACTTGTTATAATTTTAATTATTACCTTTTTTAAAATAATTAAAAATGTACTTTTTGCACTTGTTGCATAAATAACTATTTTTATTACAACCATAATCCAAATGCAGAAAAAGGCCATTGATGACAACCGATGCCATGAGCACTGAAGAACTAAAAAAATTGATTATATATTTCTCATTTTTATACTAATTTTTTAATTGAGCCAAAGGTAGGTATATCGTCACAATTCAGGCACTACATTGGTGAAAATCTGGAGGGGTATCATTTATTATTGTCGAATTTAACATAAAGTGACCACAACGTTGAGGGCTTCATGTTCAAGCTTCTTCCATTAAAACAATGGAAGCTTTTCTTCGGAAGCACTTTCCTCTATGCAAATGACTGGCCTCAAATATCACCAATTTACAAGAGTTTATCCAGTGTACCCATTTTTAGTAATTATGGCTACTTGGTAAACTGCTTATATGGTCCCAAGTAGCATTCTAAGTCATAATTTGGCGATTGTTCTGTAATCCTTGCTAAATTAGGCGACCATTTGGTTAAAAAAGCTGCCAAAAAAGTCAATCTATTACGAAATTTTTACTGCACCTTGGCGAAAATAGGGAACTTTTATTTCGTCATTACTCGGTTTTTCTGAACAATATTTAGGCCAGTATTTTGGCTATATTTCAGCACAAAATGCTAGATTTTATATAGTTAATAGCTAAAATTTGAGTGATAAATATAGCTTTTATGAGTAAAAATGTTACTACATTTTGATAACTAGCAAACAAACTATGCATGGAGATTCAAAATGCCGACATGACATGACTGATTGTTTTGTGTGGATATATTCTCAATAGTTTAATTGCAGATTTCACAGCAAATTGTCGCAAATAATGGACTAAAATCTTAGTGCCAAGGCAAATTTACTGTAAATGTAGAGAAGATAGTTGATAAAAATCAATGCGCCAAGGTATTTTAAATTATTTTGCAATCTCATTTACACTAATAATAAAAAATAATTGATCTAGAATTAGATTTTCTGATTTTTTATTTTCTCTACTACACGCGTTTTTACGACTCAAAGTATCAAAATGCTTTTATGTTAACGCTAAAAATTTGATATAATTCAATAGTTGTATGGATATAATTTTTTATATTACAAATGGATGCTAAATTAAGGAATTTAACAGTCTATAAGTAATCGTCGCCCCGTTATTGCAGATATTTATCGAGGCTACAACGATCGTCAAGAGGCTAGGAGCGACCGTTCCGTCATAAAAACCAATCAGTGGCCAAAAAAATAGCTATGTCGCCATGTAGTTTATTTTACGCCCTCTGATGGCTCTCAACGAAGGAAAATGTAAAGTTACATGCTGCCGCGTTTTTAAATGTTTTTGTTGTTACAAAAACTTTGCATTATAAAGTAAATAATAAATATAAAAGTAAAAGAATTATTTTAATTTTTGCTTTTTGAGTTTTAAAGTTTCCGGTTTTATTTATTACCAATTCCGTAGTAGATCATGTCCTGTCCAAAAAACATTTGGGTTAATCGATTTGTGAAATTCTAGTGGAATAGGTATTTACAGATACTTCCTCTTACCGACTTTGATTGAAGTTACAGAAGAATTATAACGGTTTCTGGAGTAGAATTCGATTTTGTTTAAGATTAATAAGTTTTTAAATAAACTTTGGATTTGAGTAATGTTAAAGTTGCTACTTTATGGCTACATAAATTACCTATTATTTCCAAATTTTGTAGTCATCTTGGCTAACACAAGTTTGAGCTTTTAGACGTTTTATCCAGTAAATATTCGGCAAAAAAAAAGTATTGTTTACCAAAACTTTTGCCAAATTATTTCCATCAAGAAAAATGCTTCTTTATGACCAAATCTTGGCAATATAGATGAAATTTTTTGGCTAATTTTTTGACCAAAATTTATATTACATAAATGGCCAAATAATAACCAAACCCTTGCTTTTTTTACTACTTTATCACTACCTTTTATGCTATTTAGTTATACAATGCTACTTGGGGTAAGAAAGTTTGTGTATAACTAACTCATTAGGTCGAAACTTTCTACCGTGAAAGAAAGCACTTCACGATGGATGCCCAGCATCCTGAAGGCCAATAATTATATAATAACGTTTTTGTAGCTATTTAATGGCAGGTAAATGAATGTAAGAATAAAAACTAGTGAGAATATGGCTCACTATTTGAAAGAGTACAAAAGGGCCGTGCTTTCACGGCCGGTCAAAATACAATCTAAACTGTTTTCCGGGCTTCGAAGCTATGGTCTACAGCTGCGGCAGACCATATCAAAGGCGATGAGGCAATAGGCGAATTGATCTCCCGTGCTTCCCGACGTTGACTGATTCGACTGTGGTGAGCTCCGTGGTATTTATTCCCCCGCCGCGTCGTAGCGCTGCAGTGGAAAAACTGAGGCGGGGGTAGTGGTGGCGCGGGGTTTCGGCGCACTTGAAGTATGTCGTAGAACTCGTGTTCCGTAATCCTCGTGTTGATAATGCGTCTTGTGGTGCCAATGTATACCGAGCCACACCTGCATGGAACTCGGTAAACTCTTATATTATATGAGTGGGTTTAAAGACACTGTACTTTTCCAGTACACTGCCGATCCTGTTCGTTACTTTGTGGATGTATGGTAGATTAGTCCATCCCCGCTTTTCTTCATCCTCTCCGGTTGTTCTTTCCTGGCGTTATACATTTCTTGCCCCTATCGAACTCGTGCTTGGTGTATCCATTCCAACCAAAAGCTTCCAACCAGATGCTTCATTTCCCGTTTCAATTCAGCTGGCTCACGCGCCACCACTACCCCCACCCCAGTTCCTCCTCTGCAGCTCGACGGCGGGGAAATAAATACCGTGGAGCTCACCACAGTCGAATCAGTCATCGTGGTGAAGCAGGGGAGATCATTTTGCCCATTGCCTCATCGCCTTTGGTAATGTCTGTCGCAGCTGTAGATGAAACGTCAGGAAGAAATTCCATTGGACCACGGCTTCAAAGCCCGGAAACAACTTTAGATAGTAGTACAAAGGACTTTAAAAAAAGCACTTTGCTTTCTGTGTCTGGCTGGGTAGCTGTCAGAAAGAAAAATAATTGAAACTTGCGGACTAGTTTGACGATTTTGTCAATTTCTTAATATCTGTGTGGAGTAAACGCATTATCGGATCAAGAAATTTTAGTTGTCCAGTAAGGAAATCCCGTTTTTTTCAAAGGAAAAAAGCCGTGACTTTGTGTTGGGTCTATAAGGCCACCCATTTCTATCCACGCACATCTACTCATCAACTAAGATACGTACTATTGTCATTTGCCAATCTACTAACTTTCTGGCTAGTACTGTACTTTGCTGGCGCTTCTGAACGGTTTATCCCTTTTGCTTAGAAAACAGATGTGGTATGTTCATGATGGTGCCCCCTCTCATTTTGCTGCTAACTGACAACATCTAAATCATGAATACTCGAATTGCTGGATAGGAAAAGGTAATGATGCCCCCACGTTCACCAGACTTGAACAAGTGTGATTTTTTTAAAAATCACACTTGTTTTGTCTTTAAAAATCACACAGTTGTTCACACAAAAAATTTAATTTTATTTATAAAACTTCAATGAATGACCGTGAAAACTTACGAAGACGAATTTCAAATTAAATTCAATATGACCGATTAAAAGTGCGCAAAATGCGGCCAAGCCAAAATATTGCAATTTTGAGCAATTGTTAAATTCAATAGTTTTGATGCATTATAGTAGTATTTTTATTTTTTTTATATAAATAAATAGTACTAAAGAAAAAAAAATATTTTTAAAGTATTTTGGATTGAAAATAAATGAATTTTGTAGATGAGTCCCAATATTTGGACAGTTATTTATGTGGAGAACCAGTAAAGTTTGCCACATAATACACATAAACACAAAAATTATTATTTCTGCTATTGATTTCAACAAACATGCATACAAAAATTATTTTTTTGTAAAAGAATCGCTCAGCTGACTGAGGAGAAATTTGAAAAGAGAATGAAATGAGAATGAATCTGAAAAAGAGAATGAAGATAATGAAGATTTTTTGAACAAGCGTTTTTATGCCCTTAATATATTTTTTAAGAAACTCCTCTATAAAATCTTAGGTAACCTTCCAAAAATCAGGAGTATCCGTTGACGCGTAATTTTTTTGGTAACGAGACCCGATTGGCTCTGAACGCTCTCAGCGCATTTAATATAAATTCCTCGAGAGTGTATCGCGATCCAATGATACGGCATCTTATTATTAAGACGTCTCTATACGCAACAGAGCAGTATAATAATTTAATCATTCTGGGGCAGCACAAAAGACGGACATAACAACAACTATATTAATACTGATTACCTATCATCCATCATTCAGACGGTAAATAATGATGTTCTTCGGCTAAATCAGTCGGAAAGGCGGCGATTCGGAGAATCGGTAACTTTATTGCCATATAATAATGATGCTTATTTAATACCTTTAACAAGTTAATATTTTCATACGCGTCTTTCCCCTGAGGGCTCCCGAAATCTAAATGGAATATCCAGCAGCAGCATCTCCACGTTAATTACCTCACTTGATTTACTCATGCACAGGCCAAGTTGATTTATGGTCCCTCGATCCCCACATTCCCGCCTCCTGGACCCCCGGATCCGACCCTCCGTGACCTGGAGCAGTTTCCCTATCAACACTCCTGAGACTGTGCCGTTAATTGCAAATCTGTTACTCGGTTCTCTCTGGCGGGGCCAGAGATATTTGCTCTCGCAGGAGATTACAGAGTTTAATCGGTTGCGGTTGTACTGTACAGCATGATTGGCTGATTCTGTTAGATCAGTCATTTTTCACAGACTGTACTAAATCGGTACCGCATTCGGGTAAGAAAAAGGAAAAGCGCAAGAATCCGAAAGGAGTGTTAATAATAAAGACATCACCAACACAGAGATATGCGAAGCGGCATTATGACAAAGAGGTGTTACAATGATTAACGTCGGTGTGAATATATTAAATAATCCGAAGGGGGCAGGTGTGGGCCCCCTGCCGGGCCCCAAGGGGGGCCCTCCGACTCACAATCGGGGCCGCAGAAAAGGCCTGGTCAACCAACGAACGGACCGTCGGACTTCTTTTATTAATCGATTCGAAACACTTAATAATGTTGTTTAATTGGGATTTTTTCCGAAATGGATTAATTATTTTTTTCTCTTGACCGAAATGGAATTACAATTATTATTAATTTCGAGTCAGGTTTTATGCCTTTGATTTGATTTACGTCTTGTCGCCTCCGCTAGTGGTTTTGTGCTACTTCGCTTTGCTCTTTTTATTTACGCAAGACTTAAGAGGAGACTTGTCTAAATCTCCTTGTGATTTGATTTCCTTCTTATTACACTCTACTAAATTTCTATAAGTTCAGTTTGATAAGAAAAAGAAGTTGACCAAAATGGTAAGAACTTGGTTGTTTATCATTCAAAGGAAGTAACGGCTGGCTACGAAATTTTTAAGAAACTGCAAGGTGTTCGTAAATTAGATTTAAGAGACGAGAAATCGTCAGTAGGCTCCAAAGCTGCAGAAGATTTAATTGCAAAATTTAAAATAGTCCCATGATTCTGAGTTCACTTTAGCACCTCAAATGGAGTGCTTCAACATATAAAGTTAACTGAGATCTGAACGAACTCTACGGGAAGCCACAAAATAACCCTTCTATTGATAGGAAGTCAGAAAGCCCAAGAGCATTTTAAAATGTAAAACATCTTTTACAAAAACCGATCCAAGACTTGGATGACTGCAGCATAATTTATCAAGTAGTCCGACAAAATGTTCATTCCTGAAGTGAAAAAGTATCAATAACTCTGAAAAAATAAAATAGTAAAGTGGTTTCTAATGATGATAATGCACCAACATCCCACCAGAGACTTGTTGGAAGAAGGGGATAGCCGATTGAAAATCGCCAATGTTACAAGTTTGTTGGCACCAATAGACCAGTCAAAAATTGCTATTACAGGAAGCATTTCTTAAGGGAACTTTTGGTGCAAGGCTCAGACAAAGAAGGTTTGTTGGCCAACCACAAAAAAATACTTTTGAAAGATTGCGCTGACATGGTAGTGGAAGTCTGGAGATTGGTTAAGACAGTCATATTAATAAGATGCTAGTGGCACAAGTTGAAAACAAACTGAAGAAGAGAAGGAAAATAAGAAAAGGAAAAAGAAGATCAAGAAAAGGAAAGGGAAAAAACAAGGTAAGTTATGGATGACATCTCATTTGAGGAATTGAAAAATATTCTTTTGAATATTAAAGTTAAAAAGCATCCATTAAAGCTGCAGTGCAGTTGTCACCGAATTACAGCGAATATTTCCCTAATGTGTTAAATTCTTCATATGAGGAGCAATGTTTTCGAAAACTTGAGGGTCTTTTATATGAGAGCGAATTCCGCACTTTTCTGACATGTATGACAATTTCTTGTCAAAATTTTGACTGGTTGTTCAGTCACCGTTTAAAGTTCAACTTTTTTACGAATTTATCAATATTAGTGTCAATAGTACTTAATAGGGTCAAACGTGACAAATTTTGTGAAATCTTGTGAAAGTTAGCAAAAAATTGATATTTATATTCATAGTAATAATATAGTTCAGGCACACACATATTTGCTTTTACTATATGTATATTATTTATGGAAAAAAAGAGTCTATCAAGGAAAAAAAGAAGTCTACTTCTGTAGGGCACTAATTAAAATTTCCTCAAATGTATTGTAATACTGTTCTCAGCTGTTGGACGTTGAACCTATTTCCTGTACTTCTTGATTTTTTATCGGTGTTAAAAACTATTCTGATGATGGGACTACTTTATAAGGGACACATAAACTCGTTATATTTACATATTCTTTATTCTTCACAGAAAATTGACTGTAAGATTTCAAACAAAAATTTAATAGTTCAAGTGAAAAAAATTAAATTTTTGGGTATCTACCTCGTTCTCTTTATCAAAATCCATTTTTAATCGTTTGCAGGAAAAGTTAAAATTAACAACTGCAAGTGGATATCAAATAATGCCGATTTCTCTCTTAAAAGCACTTATTACAAATTTACAATCATAAAGTCAATCCTGTGACAAATATACAAAAACTAGCAGAAAAGCTAAGGTTAACTTGTTGCAAAATTTGTCAAGCGGAAAAATGTAATTTCCGCTATCATGTAAACAATATTTCTCTTGTTGTTAGCGATTTTGGGAATTTCGTCGAAAATTGTGAATATTCGCTCTCATGTAAAAGAGCCTTTACAGCGAAAACAACACACCGAAAACATGATTGTATAGTTCGTACACTATAACTTCACTTGCGCAGTAGGTCATGTAAATTTGACATTTTGCCCCCTGTATATTATGACAGGCATTGTCATATATTTTAGGTTATATGTATGGCTTAAAAGGTTATAACTTTTGGTTCCATGGTTGCCAGGACGATTTAAATGAATGTAAAACATCTGATTAACAATTTTTAATTTCGTTTTATAAAATATGCATTTTAAAGAAAATTAATTTTTATTGATAAATAATAATTATAATTTATAACAAATTTAGTATTGATTGACCCTATCATTCTACGACAAGGTAGACACAGTGTATTCTGGTTGTAATTTCCTAACATTTACTCGTTCTGGTTTCTCATATTATTATCGCGTTATTTCCGTCGACTGCTCTAGGTGTTTCAATACGTTATTATGTGGAAATTCTATCTGGATTAGTATCTGGTTCTGCAGTGAATAAACTTAGCGTATTTTCCTCTTTCGTTTCAGTCTCCAAGCCCTTGCTACTCTAGTTATTAGGTGAAACTGTAAAATTCATAATTTTCGCGAAAATTGCACCTACCTCTTGCCTAGTTTGGGTCAGAGGAATCAGTTTTGTAGTTTACTTAGATTATTAGATGCTGATTTTCTTGCCAGTTGGACAGTATTTACTTCTTATGCCACACATTAACGATTTGCTCAGTATGAATAATACACTTGATGGTACATAATTCTGAAGTGATCGGGCTTATTAGGTCTTCCTTCCAGGTCTTCCCAGTTAGTTCTTCCTTCCGGGTAACCAAACAGAAGTGAATACTTTACGGTAGATCTTCAAATTAGTAGGATTTATATAGAAACATGCAGACTTGAAAAGAACAAAAAATTAGCCAACGTTTAATTTTTAAAAAGCGGTTGCTGGTGGCCCCTTTGACACTGACATTAAGCTAATTTCATAGGTAAACAGATTCTTTGAAGACGATTCATACTGATAATATGGGACATGCTAATATACCAGGGAAAACCGGAAAGTACCGGAATCTACGTATGATAGCTTCACGCCAAACTTCACGCGTAATACATTGGAAAATGTCTTCCCGTCGAGAACATCCATATCAGGAATTTTGCCGCCATGCAGGAATAAAGCACCTCACACAGTAGATCAGTATGCTGATGATGAGGCTGATGAGAATAACGGGAATAAACGCCCTCGGTCAGCTAACAGTACACCGCCTGAAAATATAAGCAAACGACAACGTAATTCATCGGAAAAAACCACAAGATATTCGGGCAGAAATTGCTACAACACCTAGGAACTCGCTTAACACCGAAAGCATCATTTTGGACGTCTTTAACTCACTAGGAAATATAGATGACTCAGCAACACAAATAAGCAAAGAGTCTATGGTTCCACAATGTGTTATTGATAATTTAAGAAAATCCTCATTATCGATAAAAAAATGTATAACACTACTAGTATTTCGACTAGGAGTATTAGAAAAAGAAAATGCCATTCTAGAGCACAATCCACATATTCCCAGGGTTACAGACAATCTAGACAAGCAAGAAGCTATTAAAAATGTGCAACAGAAAAGAACCTATGCAAAAGTGGTAGCCGAAGAAACGAGTAAACAAGAAGACACTACCAATCAGAAAGCAGAACAACAATGGGTAACTCCAAAAACAAAGAAGAAACATGAAACCATAATTAGAATTGAGAACGTCAATGACGCAAAACTCGTCGCCCAAGAACTAAAGAAACAAATCAACATGAATGAAACAAATGGTGGATTCGAGAATATTAAACATCTGAAGTGTGGTGCCATAATAATAGAAAGCCATGACACTGACCAACAAACAAAATTGCAACAAGCTCTCAAACGCAAAACAAATTTACAATCAAAGGAGATCCAGAGCAATGACCCTATGTTTCCGATCACAGGGGTTGAAAAAGGCTTTTCAAATGAGGAGTTTATTTCGCAACTAGTGGTCTTCAACAACGAAATTGAATCTGAATTGCAATGCGACGTAGAAGGAAAAAATCAGTGTCATAGCTAAAAAAACATGCAGAGACGCTATGAAAGAAATCTTGATTCTACAAGCCCCACCAATGATAACCAAATGGTTTTTAAAAAAGAGTATAATAAACTTTGACTTTCTAAGAGTGTATGTCAAAGAACACATAAATCTAGCTATGTGTTTTCAATGCTGTGGATTTGGTCACGTTGCTAAATACTGTAATGATAAACAGTGCTGTCACAAATGTGGCAAAGATCATTTAAGCAGCGAATGTACCTCAGATATTTTAAAGTGTCCAAACTGCACAAAGATGCAGTACAACGAAGCAGATAACCACCACTCTGCCAGGGACACAAGGTGTCCCATATACAGAAGACGATTAGAGAGATACAGAAATCAAACAAATTACACTGAAAATTTTTCATAGAATCCCAAAGTGAAAAAAACATTGTTTCAACCCAAAGAAACTCGATGGTTGCTGGCTCCGTTGCTGTTACAATACATCAAAACGTACAATCTCTAGGAAATTCTGTAGAAAAACTGAATTTTCTGATGCAGTGTCACACCGAATGCCGCGTCTTGTGCCTTTCAGAACACCGGAAGACTGAGGATCAGTTGAAGCAGTTGGAGATTCTAAACTTTAAGATTGCATCTACGTTCTGCAGAGATGAAGGGCGTCATGGGGGGTCTGCAATATATGTTCATCATGATATCAAGTATAATGTACGGAGAAAACTAAATAACTTGTCGGTATGTGGATCATTTGTAAATCCTGTGACTGTAAAATTGGACAAAGTGACCTAACAATAGCGGCAATCTACAGACCCCCCCCCCCATCAGAAGATATCTGCATCTTCTTCGACAAACTTGAAGAGTTATTAATTTCGATTTTTAAATGTAATAGATCAATATTCTTGTGCGGAGACTTCAATATAGAATTTGTGAAAACTAATAGGAACAGGACAGATCTGTTATCCTTACTGAGCTCATATGGTATGTTTCCAATCATACACTGCAATGCCAGAGTTACAAATAACTCACAGCGTTGTATTGATAATATTTTAACTAACAGTAAGGGTGCAGAGGGTATGTTCTTGATAGCCGTGTATCGGATCACAAAGCCCAAAAAGTGTTGATTAAGGTTCAGGATATCAAACTAACTGTTCCTCTTAAGTTGGTAAGAGTTTTCTCTGATGATAACAAGGTAAAGTATATTAATTTCCTCAAGCAGCCAGAGTGGTCATTGGTCTATAATCTCAACAAAGAGGATGTGAACACGCAGTGGTTTGCATTTAAGAAGCTGTACAAATTAGCATTCAATAATAACTTCCCAGTAAAAAATCTGAAAAATACAAATAAAAGAAATATGTATAATAATCCCCAAGTTATTGAATGTAAAAATATGTTAGATATTTTGCTTATTCTAGTAAGACATGACGATCGTTTTAAAGCTGCTTACTCTGAAACAAAAAAGGAGTATGACAATCTGCTTCGGCAATCGAGAGGCAGTTATTATAAAAATAAAATAAAAAATCAGACAATAAAGTCAAGTTTATGTGGCATATTTGCAACGAAATTGTCGGCAAAAGTGCTAGATATGAATCGGACATCAGGATTACTGGTTGCATCTCTGAAGATATTGCAAATAAGTACGGTTCATTCCTGCAAACTACTGCGAGAGATCTGCGCGTTTTGGCGCCTATAAGTGATCAGAGTCCTGGCGAGTGCACCTTTCAAGAGAATGATAAATCTATGTTCTTAAGACCAACAACTCCAGCTGAGATAAATGAAATAGCAAAAAATATAAAAAACAAAAATATTTCCGGCATAGATGAAATTCCAGCCAGCATTGTGAAAATGTCAGTGAATGCTTGTAGTGAGATTATTTGCTACATTATTAATAACTCTTTTAAGTATGGGGTATTCCCACAAGAATTGAAGGTTGCCCTCGTAAGACCTATTTATAAACAGGGAGAACCCGAAAACCTAAGCAACTACAGACCAATTAGCATATTGTCCAGTTTTTCCAAGCTTTTTGAACTCCTATTACGTGATAGGCTCATAAATTTCCTTGAACTAAGTGGTGTGTTCCATAATAGCCAGCATGGATACTTGAGAGGAAAGTCAAAGCAAATTGCAATATTTCAATTTATTGACATCATACTTAAAAACTTGGAGGAGAGTATGGCAATTGGAATGCTCCTTGACCTCTCAAGGGCATATGACTGATGATGATGTGTGGATGGGGAAATGCTGCTGAGCACACTATATCGGTATAGTATACAGGGTAATGCGTTGAAATTATTAAAGTCATATTTAAGTAAAAGGCGACAAGGTGTCAAAATTGTTTCTACAGGAAGGGAATTTATTTCTAAAATGCCAGAAACCCAAACTAGTATTGCGCAAGGCAGTGTTTTAGAACCTATATTATTTGTAATTTTTGTAAATGACCTTAAGGATAAAGCTACTGGCGAACTCTCTGAGAGCATTGTTCAGTATGCTGATGACACCACATTGGTGGTTGGAGGTCCAAAAATTGATGGAATCCTCCAGAGTGGCGAGGCGTATTTGGGAAGGGTAAATCTTTGATTCAAACAGAATGAGTTCATACTAAATGATTTAAAAACAAAAGCAATTCTCTTTAAAACTAAGTTACCAAAGGTTGAGCAACCATTGAATTTTGATACGGATATAGAGTTCTCAGAACAGATAAAATTCTTGGGCCTTCATATTGACCGATTTTTAGATTGGAATGCACATATTGACTTTATTTCAAAAAAATGAAATTCTATCTGTTACAGCATTAGAGTTATCAGTAGGTACTTGAATGAGCATACACTAAAAATTGTACACTTTGCTGTTTTTCAATCTGCTATTTATTACGGAATCATCTTTTGGGGCTCCTAAAAACAGGTAAATGAAATATTTGTTATTCAGAAGCGTGTGCTTAAGAGTGTACAATAAACTGCCTGTCTATATAAAGAGAACTGAAAGTCTCAATAAATTTAAAAACCTTGTAAAAAAAATGTTAATAGAGCTAGAGCCTTACTGCTTGGATGACTATTTTTCAACGTAATTTTTTGATGTTTTGTGACGTTATTTCAACTCATGTTATTGTAACATAGATTTTGAAATAAAGACCATTATTATTATTATTAATATTATTATTAATTACAGCGGTGATTCCACGTTGTCTAGACGACGTGGTATTATCGCTTACATTAACCTAAACCTTAATCAATGTCGTTGTCTATATTAATTTGATTCGAGAAATAATCTCACTAAATACCGCTCGATCTTTAAAATGAGCCAAAAAATGTTTCACTCTGGCATGTTTTCCTTGCAAATGAGATATAGGAGACTGGCTGGCGTGTGATACGTCAGACATTGAGTTTGAAATTCGAAAAGAGGGTAAACGTGAAAAACATTGAAAAAGTGAGAAAAGAAAGTGACCTTACTCTCGCAGATCAATGTGACACGGGACCATTAGCTAGTGGAACATTTGGCGACTTTTAAACTGCGTTGTACAGGGTATCCCATTTTCGGCACTTTTGCGGGGTGTCTCCCTTATTTTTAAAGATAGAGGGTTGCGGTTTTCGCCACAGTGTGCTACTTTTTTGTGAAACTAAAGATGGCGCCAGCAGAATTTTTATAGCACTTTGGTTTTTGAGATACAGGGTGGATACAGTTATCTTTAAACTTATGGAAGAAGTTAAAACGCATTCTTAAACAATTTTTTCTGTAGAATCCAGTGGCGTAGTCAGTTCTTTCCTGGCAACTTCAATTTTTGAGTTACGAAGCAAACATATGTTTTTCTAAATGGAACACCCTGTATATTATTTTTTTTTGGTTTATTGGTCATAATGTGGGCTTTCCGAAATATATAATTGTATGCAATTATTTTCAAAACGAAGCCCAGAATTTAAGATTTCTTAAATTTTCATTTTTGTCCAAATCGTAGGTAGTAGGTTAATAGCTAGTTTATTTGGAAAAAAAGGCAATATATCAAAAACTTTGTGGTTTTGTCACTGTTTGATTATTAGTAATATGCTTGTTGTTTTGGTGTTTATATTTTCCTATTTAGCTGCTAATTACATTAATTTTGTTACAATAATGGCGGTTTACGAAAATTATGAGAAGTATGACATGTTGGTTTGTTTTATACAATCTAATGAAAATCCCCAAGAAGCTTCGGAAGTATATTTCCAAAGGCACAGTATTTTGCGCGCTATGGTTACAATAATAACATCTTAGGGGTCGTTTTTGCTATTATTAGATATCCAGACAGAAAACTTTCCCAGACAGATTTGCCCGAATTAAATCAAATCTAGTAGAGCATGGATCATTTTTCCAGCCCAGGCCTAATGCATACTCCAAACAAGATAGAGAGAGTAAAGAAATAAACGTATTGGGTTATGTAGAAGCAACGCCTTCATCTTCTTGCAAGCATATAGAGGAAGCAACTGGTGTATCCAAGTCTGATGCTCAAAGAATTTTGAAAAAATATGAGTATCACCCCTATGAATTCCACATAGTTCAACGTTTACACCCTGGCGATGCCGAGCGCAGAATGTTGTTTTGCCAATGGTATTTACAATAAATCCGTACTGATGAATCTTTTGGCAGACTCGTTATTTGGTCCGATGAATGTTATTTTTCAAGTGCGGGAATTTTTAGTCGCCATAATACTAGACATTGATCCATTGAAAACCACTATTTAACTTTTGAGAGGGCACAACAAGGACGCTTTGTGGTTGCAGTCTCGAGTTTCCTTTTTTGGAAGACGCATAGTCTATAGAATTGTTGAAGGAGATCTCACAGCGCATCGTTACCGAGAAATACTTGTGGAAGTTATTCCAGAACTAATGGAAAATGTTCCCTTGGCCCTTTATAATGCCGTTTTTTTTTTCAACAAGACGGTGCCCCAAGCCACACTCTGCCTTTTTAAGGGAATTTTTAGACGATAACTTTCCTCAAAAGTGAATTGGTACCTACGGACCTGTAAGAAGGCCCCCTCGATCTCCCGATCTTTCAATTTTGGATTTTTTTTATGGGGTTTCATGCAAAAAGAAATCTATAAAACACAATATCAGTCTCGAGCGGAGCTTCTTGCGGCAATCAATTTAACCTTCCAAAATGGTGGCCGATGACTCTTTTTAACGCGATTAGAAGAATAACAAAGATGTGCCAATTTTGCATACAGGAAAATGGCCGTCATCTTGAAAACCACCTTTAAAAACTGTTTACTTAATTACGCTAAAATGCTGTAGTAAATAACTAATAACTGAGATTTAAAAAACATCTTTTTTGAAGGTGTTATAAATTAGAATATTTATTACTTACATGGATTTTGTTTTTAATAAATTTTAGACATAGCCTACTACCTACGAATTGAACAAAAATGAAAATTAAAGAAAATCTTAAATTCTCAGTTTCGTTTTGAAAATAATTGCATACAATTATATATTTTTGGAAAGCCCACATTATGACTAATAAACCAAAAAAATAATATACAGGGTGTTCC
This sequence comes from Taphrorychus bicolor, assembly GCA_951812265.1. Taxonomy (NCBI): domain Eukaryota; kingdom Metazoa; phylum Arthropoda; class Insecta; order Coleoptera; family Curculionidae; genus Taphrorychus; species Taphrorychus bicolor. Next base: position 42,160,087 of record OX638298.1, on the reverse strand, counting down.
ATTTAAAAAAAAACATATATTTGCTTCGTAACTCAAAAAATGAAGTTGCTAGGAAAGAACTGACTACGTCACTGGATTCTACGGAAAAAATTGTTTAGGAATGCGGTTTAACTTCTTCGATACGTTTAAAGATAACTGTGCCTGTGTGCCTCAAAAGCGATACTTTTCAATACCACCCTGTATCTGAAAAACCACAAGGGCTATAAAAATTCTGCTGGCGCCATCTCTAGTTTCACAAAAAAAAAAGCACACTGTCGCGAAAACCGCAACCTTCTATCTTTAAAAATAAGGGAGGTACCCCGCAAAAGTGCCGCAAATGGGTTACCCTGTACAGTGGTATAAGTAAAGGGGGTCTTCACGTGAAAACGTCATCTAGCTGGCTGTGAAATGTCAAAATAAAAGGATGTAAGAACTAAAGTCCAATTATTTTAATTATGTCATCCTTTTCCGTCAAAAATTTATTCTAGGTGACTTCTAGATGACGTTTTCTGACCATTCTAGAATTATGTCATTTGACGTCTGCCCCTCAAGGCATTATGGCTGACCAACCTTATCAAAGTCAGATGTAACTCAAATCCTGCTTATCTTTCATGTTACAGTTATCTCCTAAAGCCCCTAAGGGACCTAATCTTCAGCTAAAGTGTTGCTTGTTACTCTTGCAGGAAAGCCCTATTCTTGTAATGTTAATGTTCAACTGCCACGACTTGGTGCTTGGTTATGAAACTTCTTCTTGATCTCAGCTTCTCCTTCGGAGGTTGCTGATCATCATGGCTATTCTAAATTTAGAGGCAGCTGTCCGAAATAGTTCGACAGATGAGAGGTCAAACCAGTCTTGCAAGTTACGTAGCCAGGAAATTCTACGTCAACCGACGCTTCTGCGTCCCACGATCTTCCCCTACATGAGGAGCTACAGAATTTCATATTTTGAATTACGAATAACGTGCCCAAGAAACTCTAGTGTTCTTCTTTTAAATGTGAAAAAAAAGTTTATGAAACATGGAAATGGATGGAATGAAACATGAAAAACAATTATTTGAATTTGATGTTTTTAAAGGAAGCGAAGTCCACCTAACATATTGATGTGTTGTGTGACGTATCATAATAGGTGGGTACACATTAAACAAATTATATTCTTAAAACATCAGAGCAAATATGCTCCTCATAATTAATACTATCAGTGGTAATTACTATTTTTTTTTACGTTAATTTATTTATGTGTATTATAAATTATATAAGAGTAAAGATAATATTAATGAAATGGAAATAACAACACAAAAATATTGTATCAATAAAGATATATCTTCTTAAAGAAACAAACGACGTTAAATTGTCTTTGATTCTTCTTCATCATTTCCGTCCACCACGGAAAATTTCGTAAATTTGGCTACATGGTTTGGTTGCCCCATGAAACAGTATAGCGTAGCTTGATCAAAATCAGCTGTTCTGAATGATAATTAATTTTTATTGTGATATTGTTTTTGGCTCGATAGGCTCTCTTGCGCCTCTTTGGGCTTTAGTGCCGATTTTGTCTACGTTTTATTTATGTCCTCAAATTAATCTTCATTTTTGTATTTATTCATTTTAGCGTTAGGTATGCTTGCAGCGCTGGTTTACTCTTACATCTACATCTACAATCTTACATCTACTCCAAGATATTTAAAAAAAATGAAGGTTTTGTTGCAAAAACCGTTTAAATCTTTAATGTGGTTGTGAAAACATCTCTTCTCTGTGTTTCTTGGGTTACTTGAAAGTTTTTTCAGCTTCATTGTCACGTTCAGTGAACAAAAGTTTTCGTTGTCAACATTTATTTGTCATAGTGAAATCTTTCTTTTATGAACATGCGTTTGAACTTTCGACATTGTATTAAAAGTAAAATAGGGTCTAGTCTACGAGGTATGTAAATTAAGCAGTGAGACTGGCAACATAGCGTCGGATCTGGAAACACTAGGTATGCGGGATTTTTTTTTTTTAATGAAAACATGTGATGCGCCTTCAGTACTAGTTTTTTTTCGTAAACCAGTTTGCAGCAGTGCGTTCTAAAAATAAGTGACATCAATGTCGAGCGTCAACGGTGTTCTACATAGATAAACTTAACTACTATTACCCATTCAGTTATTTTTGTCATCTAGTTACCTTTGAAACCTTCATTTTTTTATGCCCATCTCCTTTTAGCACATGTTGAGAAGATACCATAAAAACGTCAAAGTTAATTTTCCAACGCCTACTTGACTACAATAAAAAGTGAATGGCTTATAGGTTGAAATCTTCAATTAAAAAAGGATTGAAGCCTAAAAATTTGACACACTATAAAAGTATGAGATGTTACAATGCGTACGTTCCGCCGACAACACACAAACACGAGGTATGTAGAGTATGGACCAGTGCCTGGAGAGCGAATACTGTTGAGATGTATACGAAGAGTCGCCTTTGGTTCCAATGTTCGAAATGTGAACGTTCGAGTAGGCGTTGGAATCCCGACATCAGCCCGGTTGGTCTTAACTGCGCATGCGCAAAATTTATTAAAAGGATTGTGGGTTACTGGGTTCTTTTGTTTACGGTCCCGGCCATTTTGACAATCAAAATTTACGTTTGGCAAATAATTTACAGTAATCTTTAATTTCAGCAAGGTTTGTGTAATAGAATTGGTGTTTTCAATTAGTAAAAGGAATCTTTGTTTAGCAAGAATTGCGCGAGATTTGCTAACGTAACGTGTCAAGTGACGGATTTATTGGATCCTCGTATTTCGAGAAAACGTCATGCAGGTACACCAGCCGGCACCCAGTTTTCCTGTTTCTGCTCCACTCATGTCTCAATAATATCAATTTTTCTTATTATCAAATGATCTACACACATTTTTCAGTGCAGTCTTGTGCTTGTGTAGTACCTAAAGATGTAAGTATCCAGTATCTAGGTATGTGTAATAATTTGGTATGGTGTTGGTGTGAAAGAATGAAAGGTAGGGGCTGCATGTGTTTGAGGTAGTTTTTGAAATAGCCCCTACAAAGCTGTTGACAACCCTGGCAACTTTTCTTTCATTCAACAGCTCATAAGTATGACACTCTCCTTTCATTTTGTTCATCGCTTATGCCATTTGCATTTTATTTTAATCAAGTTCCAGCAGATGCTCTATTAGGCCAGTGATCTACTATACCAGTTAATAATCTATTTATATCCTATTCATATAGAAGCAAAGTGACGCTCGTCTTGCTAGACAATTATGCTATGGGTACATCCACAGTGCAGTTAAGGTTTGTATAAAGATTTTGTTACTTACATTAAAACTACTAGGACCAGAAATAGATTACGCCTATGCCATTTTCAATGTGTGCACAATAAGCTCTCCTCTCATTTTTGACTCAAAAGCAAGTAGCTGGTTTGGCATTTTATGCTGCATTAGCTTTTCAGCATACTTATATCTATGTCATCTACCTTACTAGAAATGTATTTATAAAGATTTACGGGTGCACTATTTACTAAGAGGCATATTAGAAGGCATACTTTTGTACCAAAAAACTAACAATATAAGGATGCATCTTAGCACTTAAGTTACATTATTACTTTTCTTTTGCAATGACTAAAGTTCAGAAGCCGGTTACTGTTAAGGTACCAAATTAATTTTTTTTTAGTGAAATATGAGGATAAATAATTAGATATTGTGTAAACCCTGTTTATTCTCTCTTTTTTTACTTACTTCTTATCTTGTTTTAGGGTTTCAGAATAGTATTGAGAAGAGGTTTTTTTTTGTGGAAATGAGATGTGGCAGAGTTTTTTTCCTTATGTAGTACCAACCTAGGATTCAACCATGGAAAGGCGACTTATAAAGAGATAAAGGAAAAGAGTTGTGTGTTTCAAAGAAATACCAGGGTGCCACTAAGATTTCAAGCATGTAAGTTAGCATCAAATTTCATACTTGATTAAACCCTCATTTTAATCTAAACTAAGAATCAATTGAAATGATACACCTCAAATTTTGAATAAACTTTAAAACTGTCTATCTCTAAAGCCACTCATTTTCCGATTTTCATTGGAGATGCCATTTTGGTAAGATCCGTGTATATACTGTTTTAAGTGGTTATGTACTCGCTTCTTTGTTTTGCAGGTTACATAATACAAGGTTCAACAAAACTTGATGCAGTTTTGTAAAAATTTTTGAGCAGATAATTTTGCGGGAAAAAAAATCAGAACATTTTTTTCTACGGAAGTATGTGGAGACGCGTCATACCTTGGGACATATTTGGTGTTTTTTCGATATTTTGCCTGGTTCCATAGATATAATTTTTTTTTATAAACGAGGTATCATTTAACACTGGGGCTCCATTTGCCCCATAATACAAATATTGATAAACATTTTATATGGAATATAAAGACTATACACAGGGCAAGCTGAATCTTACCAAAATGGCATCTCCAACGAAAATCGGTGAAGTGGCTTTAGAGAGAGACAGTTTTAAATTTCATTCAAAATTTGGGGTGTATCATTTCAATTGATTTTTAGTTTAGTTTATAGATTTCTCACATTGTTAACACTTAACACACTCAATAATTTTTGCTGAGTTGATTCCTGAATGTAGTTCTTATTTTTTGTTCTTCGTCAAGTCTAGCCAACAAGCTATGGAATGTATTGCCAGTTTACCAAAAGTCCTTTTTCCACTTGAATTATCCTTTTTTTCGATTGTCTTACTATATGCACATATTCTGCTCACAAACTCATTTTTTTCTGTGTAATAATAATCCTGAAAATTGTGATCAAATACTTCTTGGTAAATTATGGATTTGCAATACGCTTCATTAATAAAAAATTACGGTTTTGTATTTCACATATTTTATACTTTATTTTCAGTATGATGAAAAATCGTGAACAAAAGTAAAATGTTTAAGTACAAAGATAACGTGCGTTCATTAAAAAAAAACCTCAAGCAAGCCATGGCATTAGATCAGTAAGTCTGAGATGACTTCATAAAAACAATTGAAAATTGGAAATGTCATAAAATGTTTAATATGTTTTATAAACTTATCTTAGACAAGAGTTTTAATTTCATGGCTTGCCACGAGGTTTTTTTTTTTTTAGATACACTCTATCCCTATAGAAATACTGTATTAAACTTTATATACATTTATATTCAGTGTAAATTTAAGGCCACAACCATGTTGCAGTTGAAGAACCAAATAAGTTAAACATTTACTTCTTTGGCATAGATGAAGTTAGTAATTCCTCTCTATTATATATGCCTTCTACTCCTTACTCCTTCTGCCGGAAAGTAAGCAGAGGGTTCTAAAAATTAATAGGGAGCATATGACTTAATCAATTAATAGGGATTCAGTGATCACATTATTACATTAATTATGATTAAGCAGTCTTTTGATCATATGTGCTAAAAACAATTAATTTTTATATTAAATTGAGAATTTTATTCGCCAATTAAATTGTTACATATTCAACATTAGAAAAATGTATCGGTGTTTTGCATTTGTTACAGGGTTGATAAACATTGGTCTATGTGAAGGAGAAAGAAAGTTTGTCATATTGGCTTCCAATTTCCTGGGAAGGAAAACGGAAGTAGTTCGGATATGGGGTTTCCATCCTGCATTGAAACCCACAGTTTAAATTTGAAGATGAATGAAGACAAGCGCGTAACAAAGGTCGCGCCACTTCTGCTGAAGAATTGTACTGCTATGACGTCTATAAAACTCTTGGGTACCACTAGCCTATAAAAAGATATCTTCAATTGAGGAGTAATTATCAATGAAACAATACAACTATTTACGGTATTGAATACGTGTATTTGAGAAAGCAATTTTCAATAATTCAAAAGGATCCTTCGATTAAGTTTTATTTCTTTGTAAAGCTATTAAAGTAAAATAAGGCGATTACATTTATTATTAGTTGAAACTGTTTCAAAACATACAAGACTCAAAAATTATGTAAGGTTAATTTGTTATTATTTTTTTTCTGTCAGTTATGACAAGTCTTGATAAGTATATAAGAATTATAAAAACCATAACTAAATAAAAATAAATTAAAAACTAAAGACTTTTTTTAAATTATCTATGTTTTAACAATCTGTTCTTTGAAGTAGAGCTAACATGATCATTATTATAAATTATTATTGTCATATTATATAATAAAAAAATCTTTCCAGTAGATGATCTATGGATTCATTAGATAGAAGGTCCTTTTTCCTGAGAACTATTAGAAGAGGTCTCAAAGATTTTATTCGGGTCTTGGACCTTCTTAACTGTTTTGCCTTTGAAAATAATGAGACGCTCTTGCGACGAACACATTTTGCCTTCTGCGGTTCCTCCATGTCAATGGTTGTACACTCGTCAAATTTGAATTTTGGACCTAGAGATTGATAGGTAATAAATATATTAACGGTCTAACTATTAAGACTTAGTGACTATTAACTGTGAAAATAAAACTTAACTATGAAAATAACTATTAAGACTTATCCATGCTGGAGCAAAAAACTGACTGTTATATATTATATAATTTTAAATAGAACATAAATAACTGACCATCATCTGACTGTATTGTCTGTATAAGTACCATATTTTAATTTCAAATAGCAATGCCTTATTAAGGCACTTGCTCTTTCTAAATTAAATTTAAAAATGTTAAAAAATATTTAAAAATATAAAATAATAAAAAATAGTTTAAAAAATTATTAATTGTTGCATATTAATTAATGCAGAGTTACAGGGAGATTCAGAATCTGATCAACTCAATAAATTAAGGCTAGAAAAAATAAAAACGTTTTGTGAATATTTCCAAAACCAGCCGAAGTTTTCAAAATTTGAAAACATAACTTTTATAGACTTCTAATTGCGCAATTTTGCCCTAATTTAACCTTCGTTGTATATCTTCAAATAACCAAGATCCCTATGGTTAAACTCCAAAAGGTCACCATGTATTTCTTCCTTTAATGTTACAAAAGTTCATACCAGGTTATAGGAAATTATATACAGGGTCAGAGTCTGGCAGAATGTCATCAAAAGTTGTGGAAAAAAGGTACACAGTTTGGACAAGAAAGCCCATGCTGCAATGTATCTTTTGCTTCACATTGTTTTTCAAAGTTTGTCGAAAATCTAACATTTATAAAATCCTTTGAGTTTTGTAAAGATAAAATTCAAAGTTGAAGTGCCAAATTGCATAAATGCTTTGAAGGACACTTGGTGTTGCCCAAACTCCATGGTGTTGTTTTTCAATATTTTCTAGTATCCTATCATCCTGTAGGTTGTGAATGTACCTAAAAATTTTATAATTTACAATAACGGCAAAAATTTGGTGATTACGGTGGTCAGAAATAGATGACACAACACACAAACTGTGCGGTGATAAATTAAGACAAAATAATTTTTAAGATGTGGTATTTAGAATAAATTGTAAATGTTACTCCACAATTTAATATAAAAACATTGTTACTTTTGAGGTTAAAATTGTTTATTGAAGAATTTAAAACAAAATCTGTCTCTTAATGGAACACATTTTATTATAACAAACACTTATTCAAAGATTTTCTTCAATACAATCTTACTAATACTGCTAGAATTTAAATATATATTTTTAAGTTATATAAATAAATTCGTTACTGCAGTAAATACGTTTAAGAATATATGCCACGAAGCCCTTTTGCTATCTGCTTTTTAATATATGTCCTTTCATTGAGTTACATACTACTTATATGGAATGGCTTCTGTTTTCTTAATTGGCTACTTATTTGTCATTTCCATACTCTACAACAACAATAAAGCTATTAAGATATTAAAAACATAACTCCAGTTAAACAATTACAAAAAAAGAGCAAAAATAATATGATTGGAACTGTATGTTAAGCATCAATGAGGGTATAATTCTGTACTTAAGCATCTACTTAGTAATATTTTCTCGTCCTTGGCCTTGGTTAAGTTAAGCACTATGAAGACAGGCATTGCAAAGTAGAAACAAACAAAATTCTGATTTCAGTATTTCTTATTCCCAAGATATTTGGAGTTGAAATAATGTGCTTCTTAACAGTTGTTCCAATCACGCAATGCTCAGGTATCAATAGTGTGATTTGAAAGTACATTTTTAAACTGTACCTGAAGCAGATTAGTGTCTGTGTAGGCTTTAATTTAAAACTTTAATAAATTTTATACTTTTGGGACCACCTGTATACAATGACAATAATTTTAAAATGTACTTCCAATAGACCCCCACCCATTCCATATACAAAACTTTTTTAAAATCTAAAAGTTCAGCCATAATCTTCCGTGTCGAGTAACGTGAATCACCCGTATCTTTTAGTTTATATTTTGGTTTGGTGTTGAGTTCCAGATTACACCTTTGGAGGTTTCTGATTTTACTGTTTAAGCCAGTGGCGCTAACCTACCCCACTCTCCGAATTATCTGAGCTGGAACACACTTAATTTGCCAGGCCACTAGACAACTCACATCCCTTTGATAAACTTAATTTGTTTTCACTTTTTGCTTAACTTTTTTTTACAGAACATTTTTCTTTATTCATCCTTAAGAAAAGGCGTGGCAAAACATTAGATATTCTTTGGAGTTATCTTTCAATTGGTGGGCTCGATCCTGCTGCTTGAAGATGCGTTGTCAAAACGTAGTAATATGTCAAATATAATTGACTTCATAGCCAAACTAGCAACTCCAGCTAAGTATTGAATAGTCGAAGATTTTGCTTTTATTTTCATACTTTATTGTAATTACTATTTATTACGTTCATATTATAATTAAAGCGTCATTTAGAGCACTCAAAACTAGTTACGATTGCCGAAGATAAATCACCGATATAGTGTGAAAAAAAGTCTATCGAGAACTGCTTTTAAAAAGCCATTTCCGTTCTGCCCTGAAGTAATAAATTCCGAAGGCAAAAAATGCAAAACTATGATTCATTTTAATTTGGTGTTAAAAAATAAGGGCATTAATTTGAATCCAAAAATGGTCGGGAAAACAAAACGTCATAAATTATTTTTAATTAAACTTTACAAACGAGGACAAGAGACGCGAATAAATGGATATTATTAATGTCCCCGCCTAATTTGGGACTAAAAGCATTTTTGTTAGGGTTGACGCTTTACACGCTTTTTAAATTTTTGATACGTGTTGCCGGCAATCAAAACGAATGGGCGTTGTGCTCGTTTTTTAACTCCGCTTCGGGACTGCTTTTATATTAATTTTTCCCTCATTTGCTCCAGTTTATTAGACGGTTTTTTTCCAACGGAATCGGGTGACAAATAAAAGTGAAAAATGATTGCGCCTAGTGGGCAGAATATAGAATTACATTCGTCATCGGATTACCCAAAATGTATCGCCCTTCTTTCAGATCCTTAGACTGGGAGGAAATGGAGTTTGAGTGGCCCATTTCCTGCTTTTTGGTGACTATTTCACCCTTAAGTTGTCGATGACACGCGGCCCGAGTATTGCTCTTTTGTGTCACCTTTGCGGTTTCGGGTGTCATTTCCTGCGCCCGCGCCCCCTCGAAGCTCCTGTAAATGTATTTGCCTGGTTCCTGCGAATTAATCAAAAGCAATCAAAGGTAACGCTAACGCCGCAGAAAGCACTTCGCCTCGGCACAAATAAAATAAATTAAGGTCTATAATCTACTACTATCAAAACTCTTCAGAGGGGCAAATTCGCAAGTAAGTTGCAAATATGCAGGTAATCCGAACGGTTGCGGTGCATCGCACAGGAAGCTCAATTTATATGGTAAACAGACTCATAACGAAAGTGTTTAAGCTCTATGTAGAACAGATATTTGCTGTAGCGACGCTCTATGCCAAAGTGCTAATTGCGTACTTAAATGTAAGAGAGTCTTTAATTCTCTCTCTCTCTTTTATAGTGCGGCAAGAAACTATTCGAGGGTGAGCGGTACAGTTGTTGGCAATAATTGTTGTTCTCAGCTAGATATTTGAAGTTGTACTAGAAGAGCAAATTGTTCGGTTTAACATCAGATAAATACAACTTAAAACCTTTTTGCAGTTCTTTAAAACATCAGATATCGTGAATTATTTGTGGGATTTACTGTCTTTAAGATGGCAACACACAGTTGGTAATACAGAAGTAATTTCTAAAACTTCTTTTCAAAAGATTGAAGCAGAAATTCATTTGGCTGCTGGCACACAACCGTGCTGGTCGCTCAAGCGACCAGCACCGAACCGCCGTATCAAAGATTACCATAACAAAGAGACGTCGCTGTTGGTTTTACTGAAAATATCTTAATTGTTCCCAATGAAGACAGAGGGACTTCGGAAGGATCGAGAATTGCAGAGCACGCTTGGTTCGAAGATCATAATATTAAGCAGGGATTAGTATAGGAATCGAAAAATACCGGAATCGGAACAGGATCCGGTCGAATTCTGCCGAACCCGAACTGGAATCGGAATCTTTAATGCGACATCGATTTGAAATATTATAAGTACCGGAACCGCTAAAATTTTGTTAGAAAAAAACGGTTACTTTTTATTACTAGAGAGGGACAAACATGGCCATACGCCATACAGCCAGAGTCCATACTGCGCAGAATATAGAAGGAGATAGAGAGAAACAATTGTTTTTTCTATCAATCTCTTTCTACTCTTTCTTCAATTTTCTTGTCTCCGTCCTACACTACGTCAAGACAAAGACAAAATATTGGAGTTTCTTTATAAAGGAAAACCGAAAGACATAGCATATATTTTTAGTTGTTTTTAGAGTTTTATTTTATGTTAAAATTTTTAATTTATAATAGAAAAATAATAACTAATTTTACTGAAAAGAAATATTTAGATTTTAGAAATGTTGTCTCATAATTTGGTTTGAAACTGAAACACCGCGGGTCACGTTTTTTTAAGGATCTCAAATTTTCTTCTGGAACCTCGTGCGGTACCTAAAAAATCTTTGGAATCCGAACCGGAACAGTTTTTTATGAAAAAATAATTAAGAAAATAGAGCCGGAACACTTGTTTTTCACTTTATAACAAATAAAGTGCCACCGGATTCGAAAAACGAAAAAGGTTCGCGTCCCTGATATTAAGTGGTCAGAAGTCAAAGTTGCACATAGAAAACAGCATTGGAAGAAGCGAAAGTTTAAGGAAACTCTGTTGTTTAGGCTTCCTTTCTAGCTCTATTCGTTGGGAACAATTCAGATATTTTCAGTAAACCGAGTTGCGACGTCTCGATATGGCATCCCTTGATACGGCGGTCTAGTTCTGGTCATCTAAGTAAGAACGCATCTGCAGCAATTGGGAATGGTGGGAGTAGTAGTTGTGTTAGCTTACGAGCAAGTGGTATGATATTTCAATTCCACTTGATAACGAGCAGAAATTCCAGTGACAAGACAATGAAAATACAATATTTTTACATCATTCACACTTTAAGGAAACGTTAGAAAGATAGTAGGGACTGGATATTAGCGCAAAGTTTAGAGGCTACGAGAAAGTAAATTTTAGGTTTACCGAGGAGGGAAACGTCAGAATACATCCGCTTCCTTCCAGGGAGAGTCAGTCACATCACTCCAGTTTGAAAGAAGATGCAGCAAGCTCAAGAAGAAGATGGTCAAAAAGCACAACGACAAGCTTAAAAAACCGGAAGAAAAAAGGACACAAATCGACCATCACCGGCAAGGTCAGAGGACAGTAGTAAATATTTCATCGAACATCTTGAGTTCCACTGTAGAAAATCTTATGAGCAAAGGTGTTAACTTTGCAGTTACTCAAAAGTCAACTCTAGTTTTTGACATTACAAATGCTATAGAGTGAGTCACACTTCAGAGAGACAGAAAATTGATACAAATTTCCTTTTTTTTCTGAATTTCCCTCCGGTTGGCAATATGTAAAGCACTTCGGGCGTTGTCGACCGAACCGATGAGATAATCAGATGCCTAGAAATAGAGCGAGGTTGTCTACAGCAGCTGTCTCTGTTACATTCATTGCTGTTTATATAATTTTGTTTCTCTCGATTTCCAAACATCCTTTTTAAGATAGTGAACGAGCCGTCAGAGCTAAACACGAACATTGGGCGATAATATTAGAATATATTGAACAACATCTTCAAATGATTTTAAATAAATCCAAAATTATGATGAGGATAGAGAGGAAATAAACAAATTGTTGGAATCTCTAGTGAACATTTTAAATGGTTTAGGGTACGGACAAAAACTGCGGATAAATGACAGTTGGTAGGTATACAAGAATTTTTCTGATCTATATCTTATTTTACATAATACCGGGTGTCCAGCAGCACCCTGGACATAGGAGATTAACATGGGACATCGGTTTTTATTTTTTTGCGCCTGTACGGTTGTTTTGATTGAAAAACTTAAGAGTAAAGTTGTAGAGCTTATGGTCAGCTATCATCCTGTAATTTTTTCAATACCACAGTTTTGGCTATTTTTTGGAAAAACGCCTCGAAAAGTGCACAAATTTGAATTTGGCGCGTCACCCCCACCATGCATGTGCAGTGTCGCCAACATAATAATTTCTTATCTCAAACTCAGAGCCGATTTTCCTTTCTTATTTATTTTGAGGGACTATCATGTAGTAACTAACGTGATTATGCAGAGAAAATTAACTGAAAACCTGACGATAATGTTCTTAAATTATAGGTAAGTAAAAGAAAATCATTCCAATTTGTGTATGGCTGGTTGTCTAATTTATTTTAGTTTAGCAGCAATAGACGATTCCAGAACAGCTGTTTTTGATTAGGTCCGCCATACTTTATTGTGGGTCAAACAAACCATGTAGCCAAACATACGAAACGTTCCGTGTTTATACGGAAATGATCCACAAGGATCATGACAATTCACATGTTGTTGGTACTTTTGGGGTGAGAAATCTTTTATTAAAAGAATATTTTTCTGTTGTTATTTACATTTTTTCACATTATTTTTCCTCTTACCGATTTTAAAACAACATAAATAAATTTAAGTATAAAAAAATAGTGAGAATGGCAACCCCGCCGCCGGTTTATTAATTTGGATGTCTAAAAGTTTGAATAACATCGATTTTCTTGTTTTGAACATTGAAACTTATTGAAAAAGTCGTTTATTTCTAATTTTTGTGCCGAAAATGTTTAGAAGTGAATATTATTTCAAGCTTACTGGTGATGTCAAGTATCCTTATGACCAGAAAGTGGAAATTATAAACAATATTGATCCTTACCTCTTTCGCCACAAGATTTGAGTTTCCCAATTTGTGATTTGCCAAATGTGACCTTACTGGATCTTGCAAACTATTAATTTAAAGCACAGTTATTATACGTAGGTACTAAGCAGCAGTTGAAAGCATATAAAAGTCTACAAGCTTTTAAACTGTATGAATCTGGTGCAGTTCTTTCGATCCATGCAAAACAAGTCACCAACGATGCTTATGTAATTTTAAGTAAAGTAAGATCAATTTAAACAAGCTACTGGTTTAGCCAAAGTTATAGCTTATGCGGTTTTTTTATAATTTTTCCTACAGTCTTAACTTCAAAACTAGCATATTCATCAAATGGTGTGAATAGCTATATGTTAATGAATTCTCATATATCAATTTAGGGCCTGCTGTTTTTTTGTCACACAATGAACCAAATTGAGTTTAACCATACAGGCAGAAATTCAACCAATTGTCAGCTGTGTTTTCTCCTTATATTTTATACATACTTAGGGCAGGACAACTTGACTTTATAAAACTGGGCATTAGCATAACCACATAACTTTTCAATTCCATCAGAAATCTCATTAAAGTAAAGTTCTTATTAAAGGTGCTTATCAAGACTATGTTAGGTTTAGAATCACTGGGTGTACACATTTTGCAGATTTAGTTGTAGGTATTCAGAAGAATTTATGGTGACATAAATTAATTTTTTTAATAGATTTTCTCAAAATTCACCCCAGAGGGTCATTTACCCCAGAGGTATAATTACTGGTGAGTTTTATTGTGGGCACATAGAATATTTAGTGAAATTTAATTGAATTTAGTAATATTTAGTGAAATTCAAGGAAATTTTACTTGACACTTAGTGGAATGAATTTGAACATAATTTATGAATTGATTTACCTCTCGTTTTAGGTGCTGTGTGAACATGTGATAAGACAAGATATCAATTTACTTACACAATAAGCCTCATTTGCAAGGTTGTGGTTGAACATAGTCAAGTGGGCTGTGAAGCAAGAAATCTCTCACCAAGTAAAAAAATGTACATATGTTGGTCAAGTGCAGACATTTTGTTGCAAAGGAGGCAGAAAATGTCATAAAATTAACATGACTGCCATAAAAGTACATAGGTAACTCCAGATATAAGAAAGTGTATGCAAAATGCAAATTATTTTCACTTGTATTTTAATGTGAGAGATCTCTTTCTTTGAGTTGTTGAAAGAAAATAGTGGGGTGACAACTCGAGTGAAATTCATTTTATCTAAATGCTTTTATTACTCCAACTTTTTGGGTCAAAAATTCGTACCCAACTTGAGAACTTCTTCCTGACCTTTTCTCTTGAACTCCTACTGTTACATGTAAGTCATTCACTTGTTATTGACATCAAGTAAGCATTGGAAATTAGACTTTGACATTTTTATTGTATTTTCTCAACATGTGCTGAAAGGAGATATTTAGGTTTTTAAAAAAATGAGGATTTCAAAGATAATGAGATGACAAAAATAAGTAAATGACTTGTATTTACCTATTATACTCTATGTTCAGTGTTCACTAACTAGGCAGATCAGGAAATCGAAAGAACGAAACGGTATTTCAATTATCTCATTCAGTACACATTTGAACATAAACGACATTACAAGAATAAGACATTTCCAATAAGGGCATAATTCAAAGCAACACTTCAGATGATGATTAGGCCGCTTAGAGACTTTAGGGGATACTTGTAGTTAAAAATATCTTAAAACAAAACTGAAACATGATGATAAAGACCGATTTTCAAGTCTTGTTTGACAGTGACATTGTGGGGCAAACATATGTCAAATGACGTAATCTTGGAATCGTCTATACGACAACCACGATGACATGACAATTTGTCTCTTGTCACCAATTAAGGGTGGTCGTTGTTGTTGTTGTTGTTGTTATTGAGGTGAATTCATCTATCTCCAAATGTTTTACTTCAAAAGTGTCTATTATGCAGTGCTGTGTGACGCGAGGCCCCATCCTGCATGTAAAAAACCCTTGCTAAGTGCTGGACTCTTCTATGACAGACAAAATCTCATTGGAAAACTAAATACAGTGCGCCCCAAAATGCCAATCCACACATTGACAACTTCTCGACGTTGGTCTCGGTTGTCCTGCACTGTATGTGGATTTTAGAGAGTCCAAACATATTCATTTTGTTGATTTGAGGGATCCATTAATCCAAATTAACATTCATTGGTGGAACAAATGTTTATAACAAATAAGCAAGACCAGTAAGCAGATAGCGATGGATGTTTGATCTGCTAAGACTAGTTTCTTTCATGTTTTATTTATGTATCTGGAGACTATAGTGCCTGTGAAAAAAACTCTTTTCAGTGACAACAAATCTTGCCAAACTGGCCACAAACAACTTGAAAAACTGTCCAAAAATTGGTTTCATTCCAATCGATTGCTGCTGAATATAGGCAAGACAGAGGATGGTGTTTGCATTGAGGGAGATTGGAACCGTAAATGACCACGTATCCCAGGTTAAATTTCTTGGGGTTCTTGTGGATGAGAGCGCCAAGTGGGATTTACACACTGATAACTTGGCTTCAAGACTCAATACAAGTTTGTACCTGCTACGTCAGCTTTCAGATAGGATATCTCATACGGTACTTAGATCGGCTTACTTTGCATCTTTTCATGCATGGCTCTCTTATGCTGTAGTTGTTTGGGGCCACGCCTCGGGGACTAAGCGTTTGTTCGGGCTTCAGCGAAGAGCGGTCAGATTGTTGGCTGGCCTGGGCTACAGGGATGACTGCAGAGCGCAATTCAGAGAGCTAGGCATACTAACCCTGCCCTCCATGTTTATATTGGAGAATTTGCTGTTTGTAAAAAATAACATGTATCTGTTTTCTGCTCACGAGGACACTCACATCATGAATAAATTTGAATTGAATTGAATTGAATCTTAATAGAGGTGATAGTGTTTTTATAGGAATAATTGTTGTTATCTGTGTTATTACCTAAATTTATGTTACATTTCTTTTTTATGTCCACTTGTTAATTTCTTCCGTTAAGAAATTTATGTATAGATTGATTATGCAAATATACTTATTTTGGTACTTGTTGCATCCACTTTTTCACACACAATTTCCCCGAAATAAAAATGTAATGTATACAGAAACCTTGTATTTATTGATATTAAAAGTAAGGAAATTAGGAACCATTTTGTTGATACAGTGTAAAATTTTATTTCTATTATTTCTTATTTAAATGTTTCATTAGTTATGAATTTTGAGGAGAGAAAACTTGTTTTAAAACAATACTGGGCTGGTAATTCCTTTGCTCAAATTCGAGACAACATTGCTGCATTGTTTCCTGAACAACCAATACCAGCATGCAGTTCACTTCAGGCGGTGGTTGCTCGTTTTGAGGAAACTGGGAGTATTAACCCGATATGTTCCTGTGAGCGAAAGCGACAACTTCAAGCTGGTGCGGCTCCAGAGGATGAAAATGTGGCAAAACTTGTTGTTCTTGCTACAGTAAACGATGATCCTTCCAAGAGTATTCGACAGACTGGCCAAGAAACTGGACTTAGTAGATCGACCATATTATCCATAATTATCTGCAAAAAGAAGGTTTTGAAAGCTACAAACAAGAGAACCATCAACAACTCTTACCGAGCCACTTTTTCCCCCCAATGGAGAAAGATTTTGAACAATTTCTCTGATGTGCCACATCTAGTCCTGTATTTTATTTATTTGTTTATTGTTCTTGTTTATCTCTGTGTTTGATGTTAAACACATGGGTGGTTATTCACTTTCTTTGTAGTATATAATTAAATGGTTCTTTTAAGTGCTGCTAATCCGTATTTTCTTTTCGCCAGTTCCACGATAACTCATTTGTAGAGTACAATCACATTTCAAGCTTGGTTCTTGGTTTGCCCAACAAATGTATACACCCAACTCGCCGTCCTTAATAATTCTTAACATTAACCTAGCTTTTAGCTTTACCAATGACAAAGACAAGAGACATATCGTCGATCCGTTGTCTGTTGCTAATCTAAAATGAATTAGACAACCAGCCATACACAAATTGGAATGATTTTCTTTTTACTATTTATGATAATAATAAACGTAACTTTTACTTACCGTATGATTTAAGACCATTATCGTCAGGTTTCGGTTAATTTTCACTGCATAATCACGTTAATTACTACATGATAGTCCCTCAAAATAAATAAGAAAAGAAAATCTGCTCCGTCTCTGACATAAGAAATTATTATGTTGGCGACACTGCACATGCATGGCGGGGATGACGCGCCAAATTCAAATGTTTGCACTTTTCGATGCTTTTTTCCAAAAAACAGCCAAAACTGTGGTATTGAAAAAATTACAGGATGATAACTGACCATAAACTCTACAGCTTTACTCTTAAAAGTTTTTCAATCAAATCAACCGTACAGGCGCAAAAAAATAAAAACCGATTTCCCATGTTAATCTCCTATGTCCAGGGTTCTGCTGGACACCCAGCAATAAATCGTTCGAAAAACAAAGTTAAAGCTAAAACAGGAGTTGGGGGGGAGCCTTGAATACTCTACCTCTAACAAATATTGAGGAGCGTCTAATGGCAAGTCTTAAGTGCAAGTCAGTTACAGGTACCAAGAATAAAGAACTAGGATTCCCTCAGGTTTGTTTCTATGAAGTTGTGTTTAGAGCTTCTCGAGACCGTGACCGAGACCGAGACTTACAAACTATCGGTATCGGTCTCGAATTTATAATTGACTTTCGGTTTCGGTCTTGTGCAATGAGACCGAGACCGAGACTCGCGTAATCTCGGTCTTGTTCTCGTAGTAGCAACTCGAGTCTCTGCCTCGGTCTCGAAAAAAAGGTAGTATCTCAAAAAGTCTTAATATGTTCGAATTGCGTATTCAATTTTCTTCTGAATTATTGAGTTATAACGCACAGTTGACTTCTATTGGTGGGACGTAAAAGAGGACATCAAGAACAGCAAAAAACAGGTGGACTCACTCCCATCGGTGCACTTGTTCTAAAGTGACAGGCTGTCAAACTTAAAAATTAAGAATAAGTCGTTATGGCCCTCCTCCCCTCCTATGTTCAAGTTAAAAAAAAATCGGAATTTTTTTTTTGGTGTTGTTGATAGGAATGGCACGTCTGCAATTCACTAAGAACGTAACATAATATTCAATTCTAATTAGATTAACCCTAAAGGTAATTTTTTTTTAAATTGGCCAAAACTCGATTTTATGAGATGACATCACGAAGAGCAAAAAACACTTAGATTCACTCCTATCGGTCCACTCGTTTTAATGCTACAGGCGGTCAAACTTGAAAATTGAGGAAAAAGTCATTCTAGCCCCCCCCCCCCCTCTTTGGTCAAGTTCAAATAAATTTCAGACTTTCTTTTCTCTTTTTGGTGGGAATGGCACGTCTGCAATTCACTAAGAACGTAACAAACTCAATTTTAATGAAATTAACCCTTAAAGTAATTTTTCAAAAAATTTGCCAAAAACTCGATGTTATAAATGCCTAAAAATCGTCCACCGAAGGGGTCTGATTTTTAAGATTTAATATCGGACCATCTATTAAGAACCTTTTGACGAATTGCAACTTTTTTAATTTTGCCTCATTTTTCGTTTTTATTTAGTTTTAAATCCTTTTTTGCCTCACACTCCTTTTTAGCCTTCTTCTGTATTCTTAACGCATTTACCTTTTCTCTATATTGTTCTTTTCCAAGTTCTTATTATTTTTCCTTTTGTGGGCTTTCATACATCTTTTCACCGTTTACATATCTGTTGTTTTATATTTATTCATCAAACTCCACTTCTTTTAATTCTCGCGCTGCTTTTGACCTGCTTTGTTCTTTGTATGATTAATTTGTATTGTTTCTCATCCGTGATATTTTCCATATTTATAAGACATTTGCCTCATGTACTATTTTTTTAAATAGTCATTTTACGTTTTCTATAATTTGAAGAAATTTTATTGAATAATTTTTCAGCCACTTTCCTTTCGATATTTTTTTATTATTTCAACTCATTTTCTTTTCCCAATTACATTCTGTAATATTTTCTATTTTTTTTTATAATTGTGGCTCAATTGCTCCCCTTTTTAATTCCTGTATCTTTGATCATTTTGTCTCATAATGATTTTCTGCCAATAAAGTTCCCTTCTTCGTTTTTGTTTTTTTTATTACATTTCTTCTCTCTAGTTGGTTTACGTCTATTCTTCCATTCGCAAAATTTTTACTCCTTTCTATTTTAGATCATTTACTATTTTTTCTATTACTTCTTACTTTCTTTTTGAGCGTCCTATACTGTTGTTTCTTTGAATAAATTTCTGCTATTCTTTAAATTTTTAAATTTTAGCTCATCTGCTTTTTCTCTCAATTGCCCTTTTTTATGTTCTTAAATTTAATTGGCTCTCTTTCGATTTTTCAAGCACCTATTCGGCATTTGTAATATCCATAATTTTTTCTTTACTTTTATATTCTCTACTTCTTTCCATACTCCTTTTGACCTACTTTTTCTCCTTTTCCTAAATTTAATATTTTTTCTTAATTTCCCTTTCTGCTTTCTCTTCAGTGTGAAATGGTTTGCTACCTGTCTTACTTGACAATATTTACCAGATATTCTTCTAATTTATTTCATACTAATTGTGAAATTTCTAGACTGCTTTATTTAACAGTTTTTCCATATATTATCACTTTATGTTCGTTTTTTTTTTGATTTTGTAAAGTTTTATTCTCTTCTTTGATTGCTACTGCTTTTAAATGTTCTGGTTAGTATTCTTTGTGTTTTATTTTATTTTTTTATTTTGCTATTTTACAAGTTTTTATATTATTTCCTAATTTTTAGAATCGGACTATTTCTTATAGAGCTTCACGAGACCGAGTCGGAGACCGAGACTTACATACTCTCTGTGTCGGTCTCAAATTGATAATTGAGTCTCGGCCTCAGTCTTGGTCTTGTAGTAGCGACTCGAGTCTCGGTCTCGAAAAAAAGGTAGTATCTCAAAAAATCTTACTATGTTTGAATTGCATATTCAATTTTCTTCTGAATTTTTCAGTTATAACGCAGAATTTTCAGAGAAATGTCCTTTTTTGTGTATAAATGTTTACTTAAAATCAAAAATTGAAATTAGTGAAGTTCCAATTTCCAAAGTAGAATCAGGTTACTTCAGGTTAGTTTAATGTAAAACTACATTAGACCTGCCCGTAGGTTGCCACTGATGCTACTAAACATATTTTGTATAAAAAATGTGCGTCCTGTCTTAGCTATCGACACGTCTACAAAATATCATTGAAAATATGGAAATATTTCATGTCGAAAAAGTGCACATACTGCCAATGGAAAAATTCCTATTTTTTTAGCTTTATTTTGTGGTAGAATAAAGTAATTTAAACCAACTTAAAAAGGGCGGAAAGTAACAGTTTACACTTGTCTTCGTTTTTGGTTCTTGCTCGCTTTGAGTCGATTTCATTCATGATGAAACTACTTTGTAAGCAAACAAAATCTCGTTTTTCTATAAAATGAGGAAAACAGAAAACTCATGTACTAGAGTACTACTCTAGTACGTACTTAAAGTAAAGTGTCTTTTCGTACTAAGAATAACTATATGCAACACACTATTATAAGGACCCCTCGCCTGCTGATTATATAATACCTAATATCTTGCAAACGAATGATATTTTTCGAGACAGAGACTCTCGAGAGTCTCGATTGGCAGTATCGGTCTCGGTCTCGGTTCGCACACCGAGACCAAGTTCGAGACCTAGACAGATTTGGTCTCGGTCTCGAAGTCGATATTAAAGTCTCGGTCTCGTGGTCTCGTGAAGCTCTAGCTGTGTTACTTCCTATGAAGTAATTATGTTTTTCAAAGGCTGAAGCACAAAAGGAAGTGACATTGGAATTGCAAAATGCTGCTCGTGGTGTTGATCCTTCTGAACAATGTGACAATCTTGACCCTCCTGAACCAGCTTTAACCTCCCAAAGATCATCAGTAATAGACTCAGGTCTCCTTCCATTGGCCCCTTGCCATCAACATCTGCACACGTGGCACAAAGTACGGAAAATATTACCATACCCTGTTTCAAAAGAAAAATTCCATCTAATAAAAAACCAAAAACAAAAAGACAAGTCATCACTTCAAGTGACCAGACTCGGAAATTTGTTGATGTTAACAAAATGCTCCAAGGGGAGTTTTAACCAACATTGAAGCACATTTGGCTGCAATGAGTCGCAGCCAAGCGACAATGGCTAACTGCATGGAAAAATTGGTTAAGGATTTCCTTTTCTTTTTATTGTGCCCTGTCAGGTCCCCCTTACGTTGGCCATCATGATGGCAAGCCGATCCCTGTCTTCAGCCACTCTAAGCAGTTATTCGACGCTATATGTACCTGTCCGTTCCTTGATGTTCTTTAACCAGGAGATTTGTTTTCTTCCTGCGCCCCTGCGGCATTCTATTTTGCCCTTCAATATAAGCTGTAGGATCCGGTAGCGATTTCCTCTGAGAACATGGCAGAGGTATGCCAGTTTTCGCATTTAACTGTTAAGGATATAGTCAATTAAAATTTGTGATATATCGTTAATCATTTTCAAAGGATCTCCAGTTTTTATTTTTAGAGTTTAAACTTTAGTCAATAAGGCGTGGATTATCCAACATCTTAGTCATAGTCGTAAGTTTATTCTTAATTTTGGCCCATAACAACCAAAATGATGTAACAAGCATTGCCATGGATATTTTGTTTAACTTAACTTGAACATCATAATCATATGCTCACAGCTAAAGTTGTGAATAGAGAACGGCACTGGGAGAAGCGAGATTTTAAGGGAACTGTATAGAAGTGGTGGGCATGGCTAGCTTGTTAGCTTGTAACTTCAACATAATTTTTCAGTGGTAATGAACAGAAATTTCACTGCTCGAAGTTTCCCTCCACATGATTCTCTGTCTCAGTTCCACCTCTGCTCTTGCACTGCTCACTGTCCAACTTTTCTCTCTTAAATTGAGACTGATAGCCTCAAATAACCGTGTTCTGTTACACAGTTGTTCGACTTCAAAATTTAGCCACAATCCGTCCGAACCAATTTCTTTACACACTTTGTACAAGTCTGAAATTTTACCATCTTTTCCTTTACTGATATTTGCCTTACTTTTACTTTCCATCCTCTTAATCTCTCTTTCTAGCCATTCACCGTCAGCCAACGTAGGCTCATCTCATTCCTCCCCATATACGGGGTGTTCATTATAAAATGTCATCTAGTTGGCTGTGAAATGTCAAAAGAAAAGGATGGAGAAACACAAGTCAATTTATTTTGATTATGTCATCCTTTTCTGTCAAAATTTCATAGCCTGCTAGATGAAGTTTTATAATGAACACCCCGTATATCCTATAATCAAACACATCTCCTGTGTCTTCGTTTGCCCTCGTCTATACGGTGGAAAATCTCTATTCCTTTCTTTCACTGTGCTGTTCTTTTTCCTCCTCTACGTCAGAGCCGTACTAAAATTGTCTTTACGTACTGTTTAAGTCTCCCACAGTTCTGGTACCAGTTGCTGTTCATTTAAATTTTGGCTTTGCAAATATGCATACTTTTTCTTCGTCCAAATAAACCTAAACGCCGAAATCTCTGTTTTTGTTCTTATTAATATGGTATGCTCTATAAAATTTAGTTTTTCACCCACAACGGTGCCTTCTATTTTTTCCTTAATTTCCATTTTGCTTCCTTTAATTCTCATTACTGGTGACCTTACCTTGCCCTCTCTACAAACATCATTGGATCAAGCTGTGAAGGCTTTCACGGCTGGTCAAAATACAATATAAAGTGTTTTCCGGGCTTTGAAGCCGTGGTCCAATGGAATTTCTTTCCGACGTTTTGTCTACAGCTGCGGTAGTTATTATCAAAGGCGATGAGGCAATGGGCGAAGTGATCTCCCGTGCTTCTTGACGTTGACTGATTCGACTGTGGTGAGTTCCGTGGTATTTACTCCTCAGCCGCGCCGTCGTGCTGCAGTGGAAGGACTGGGGTGGGGGTAGTGGTGGCGCGGGGTTTCGGCGCACTTGAACTATGTCGAAGGAGCTCGCGTCCAGTCTGCATTTTGAAAAGTAATATCCTCCTTCCTGTTGAAATGGTTGTCGTGTTTAAAGATCTCAATGGCGTCTCGAGCAGAAGCGCTGCGATTGATATAAGATATCCACCTTGTTGAAAAGGATGTCGTGACCTTCGGAGTTCGTGTCCCAGCCTGCAGCTCCTCTTGTGTTCCGTAATCCTCGTTTGTGGGGACACTGCGTTTTGTGGTGCCAATGTATACCGAGCCACATGCTGCATAGAACTCGGTAAACTCCGAGTGCCGATAAGATATATCTGCGGTCTTTGGCCGATTTCAAACTCTGTTATATTATACGAATAAGTTTAAAGACAGTTTTAATATTGTGCTTCTCCTTCTACTGTAGTCTGCCGATCATGGCCGTTACTTTGTGGATATATGAAAGACAAGTCCATCTGCACTTTTCTTTATCTTCTCCCGTTGTTTCTTCCTAGCGTTCTACATTCCTTGTAGGTTCACTCCTCCAGATGGTTCATTTCCCGTTCCAATTCAGCTGGCTCACAAATTACCTTGGCTCTCACAGACAGAGTCTTTATAACTCCCCATTTCTATCTAGGATAATGATTTGATCCGTTATTGAAGTATAGGTCAGTGTGCGTTGGTTTTCTACAAGCGGTGTGCGCAAGCTTTCCATTCGGCCTCCTTGATACCAAAACATCCAAAAACGGTAGGTGTCCTTCCTTTTCTATCTCAATAGTGAATTGATTTAATAGGTGAAGAGCGAAACAACATGGAAGCGAACGAGAATTTCTCCTGGAGAAAGAGTCAAAGAATGCATTTTTTTTTTTGAGGAAATGAGTAGAATCTTTTATAAAGCTGTCAGTGTTTCCTACTAGTATATAGGTCGCAGCAGTTTTGTGAGGTGCTTCGCGATTTCGTAGGTCGGGCTTCCTATGGTACTCACGAGGGGTCTCAGTGTCCCCTCCGGTTTGTGGATCTTTGGCAAACCGTAGAGCTTTGATGGCAAGGTTCTGATTTTCTAAGCTTAGTCATATGACTAATCCGATGCCACGTCCTTGATTAAATTGTTGGTGGCCCTCAGAATCCGAGCGGAAGGTCACGACATCCTTTTCAACAAGTTGGATATCTTGTATGAATCGCAGCGCGTCTATCCGATACTAACGAGAAAGGCCACTGAGATCTTTAAACACGACAACAATTTCAACAGGACTGGAAGCGAGTTCTACCACCCCACTCCCTCCACTGCATTGCGACGGCGGGGGAATAAATACACGGAGCTCACCACAGTAGAATCAGTCAATGTCGGGAAGCACGGGAGATCACTTCGCCCATTACCTAATCGCCTGTGATAATGTCTGCCACAGACATTATCACGCTGTAGACGAAACGTCAGGAAAAAATTCTATTGGACCACGGCTTCAAAGCCCGTAAAACACTTTAGATTGTATCACTGGTTCAGTTTGGCGCTCCAGTTTTTGCCACTTCCTGCAGGCATTCCATATCGATGGTAGAAAGGAAAAAGGGCATAAGCGATAAATTAATAACTTTACAGTAAACCGAGTTAAAGTTTCAATTACTCTTCTAAAAATCTACTATATACCCCATTGTTTAGTTGGCTTAAGCAACAAATAATTTACTAGAAAAAGCTGAAAGTCAGATCATTCTACGCAGAAAGAAAAACGGTATTTAATGGAGCTTAAAACCTATATTTGCAAAATTTGTTGCTTATGCCCTTTTTCCTTTCTACCACCGATATACTCTCCCATCTCCTCGAAACTACCTCATAAACCCTCCTCTTATTCTTCTTTTTACGGCGCCCTCTCCTTTGTAAGCACAGAGCTAACATTGTTCTGGATACAGCACCTCAAAAGATGTCAATGGCAGTGCACCAAAACCATATTCTGAGGTCTTTCAGCCAGGAGTTCTGACATCTAACAATAGATCTTTTCTCTTGATTCTTTCCTTCAGTTATTAGTCTCAGCATTTCATACTTGTTATCTCTTATAATGTGGCCTATGTATGTAGTTTTTCTTTCTTTGATGAGGGCCATTAGTTCTTTCGGCTTCTTCATTCGTCTAAGTACTTCTTCGTTCCTAATTCGTTGAACCCATGATATGAGAAGCATACGGCGATATAAGTACATTTCAAACGCCTCAATTTTCTTTTTAGTTGTAGGGTCCAGGGTCCAGCATCCACATCGGTACAGCAACACACTGAAGATATAACATCTAATCATTCTAACCCTGAGCTAGAAACTCAGATCAGGACTATTAAAAAATCTTTTCATGCTTTCAATTTATATTAGGAGATTTTAATGCAAAGCAGGGAAGAGAAGCGGAATTAAGGCCCCACGGGTGTACAAAAAGCCTACACGTATTCTCAAATGATAATGGGGTAAGACTTACAGAACTAGTAGCATCTAACAACCTCCTTATTAAATCTACAATGTATGAGCACAATGGTATCCATAAAGAGACATGGGCCTCCAATGACGGCAAAACAAAAACCAAATTGACCACGTCGTAATTGATGCAAGGCATGGAAGCAACGTCCTGGATGTAAGAAGCTGTCGAGGGGTAGACGCGGACTCGGATCATTTTCTTGTCGGAGCAAAGCTGAGAATCAAAATATCAAGGTCAAACAATGTGCAATTCAAACAAGATCAACCGCAAAATTGGAAAGCGAGGAAACCAGAAGGCGTTTCCAGGCGGATACAAATAGAACACCGAAGCCAAGAAATTACAAATAGAGATGACACGAGATGGAAAGTACTATCCGAAGCAATCATAGGGGCAGCAAATGTGACTGTGCGAGTAAAGCCAAGAAACAAAAATAGAAGCCACTGGTACGATCCGGAATGTGAGAGGGTACTTAAAGAGAGAAATAATGCAAGACTAATAATGATGCAGGATCCTACTGAAGACAATAACAATAAATTCAGAAAATTAAGAAGAGAGGCTAATTAGTAAACTACTAAGAAGGAAAAAAAGTCGACGGAAGGACCTGGTGCACCAAGAAAAACAATAAAAAATGGCTTTAGACCCAGAACCAACAACATCATCAAGGACGACAACGGAGATCTAATAACCAGGCAAGACCAAATACTGCAAACATGGAAAGAGTACTTTGAACAACTATTTAGCCAGGGTGATACAGACAACGAAGAACCGGCCATCTTCCAAACTGCGGAAGTGCGAGACGAATACTCTTCTCGAATGGAAATTGAGGACGCTATAAAAAAGCTGAAAAACAACAAATCTCCTGGTAAAGACCCGATAACCGCCGAACTCCTGAAACACGACGGAAATACAGTAACATCCCAACTACATAAACTCATAATAATCATCTGGAAAAACGAAAAGAGCCCAGAAGACTGGAAAGAATAATCCCCACACACAAAAAAGGAGATAGAATGGTATACAAAAATTATAGAGGAATATCGCTTATAAACGTAGCATACAAGGTGCTATCAAATATAATCCTGTCAAGAACTACCCCATTCAAAGAGAAAATAATAGGAGATTATGAGAGATGATTTCAGACAAACCGATCAACAACCAACCAACTGTTCACAATTGGACAGCTACTAATTTAATAAGCAGCTAGACCAGTTGTTTATAGATTTTCTACAGGCCAATGGTAGTGTGAAAAGAGTTAAGATCTGGGACACGATGGCAGAATTCGGGATACCTCATAAAATTATAAGACTAACCAGAGTTTGTGTACAAGGGTCCAGATGCAGAGTAAAAATTGGGAGCGATATGTCTGACGTAATCAGGGTAAGTACGGGACTGAAGCAGGTTGACGCGCTGTGCCCCACTCTTTTCAATATTGCCCCGGAGAGTGTCGTAAGGGACTCCAAACTCAAAACAAAGCTCTTCCAAACAAATGGCTCACAACTGGAACCCAGCTTACGCGGACGATATTGATGTGGTGGAAACTAGCGTAATTAATAGCAAAGAAACGTTTGTTAAACTGGAACATGAGGTATCTAAAATGGGTCTAAGGATTAACGAAAGCAAGGCCAAATACATGCACATCTCTAGAGCAGACAGAGAGAGACTGGGGCCGGAAAGTGACAATTAATGAGTACAACTTTGAAAATATCACATAGTTCAAGTACCTGGTTTCGATCATTAGAGCCGACAATGATATCACCGAGGCAATAATGTACCGACTAAAAACCGCAACAACTGTTTTATGCCCTAAGAACGTATTTGGATTACTAGAAGTTACCTACTAGAAGTTACTAGTTACTAGAAGATACTTTGATTTTCAAAGTATACGCAACTGTCATCAGACATATCACGATGTACGGCTGCGAATCGTGGACGCTATCGCTACGAAATGAGGCCATCCGAAGATTCGAAAGACAAATACTTAAGAAAATATACGGCCCGAGAAAGGATCTGCAGACGCAGGAGCACAAAAGTTGAACGAATGCAGACCTGAAAGAGCTATACGACGAACCAGATTTGTGTCGTCAGATAGTCTAAGATCTAGACACTAACTTTAGTATCTAACTTTAGTATATCTTCCTCAAGGTCGGTGTCAGGCTAATAAGTGTTATTATTCCATTGCTTTTCTGCAGCCATCTGATCTTTGTCAACCACAACTCTCTTGACCAACTCTCTTCAAAGAAGATAGCTTTGAGAAAGATTAAAATATAGTCGAAACGTTGGCGTTCTTCATCTGAACATAGAGTTTTCATATCCTCTACCTGCTATACACTTCATCATGGTGTCGATCAGTAGGTCGCCACCATGTTAACATGTTTAATAAAGTAAGTAGTGAAAATGATTTCTATTTTATAGGTACGAAATATACAAAGTTTCAATAGTATTTCTGTTGATTCGTCAGGTAGTATGTCTTTATAAAGCTGAACACTGAGGTAAGTATATTAAAAAATACCCAAGAACTTCAATTCGTTCTGCTTCATCAACTAACTTAGGTTGACTTCTTTGTCAAATTAGAACTGAACCAGTTTCTGAGAATTTTACACCAACATTTATTAGAATGCAAGGATATACAGTACATGGAATGAACCTCAACCTGAACTCTGCAATGAGAGTGACTGCAAGAGACGAAACAAAAAGCTTTAACATTGAGTGGCTATTCGAATTTCTCATTCTGTTTACTTACTCACTTATATCACAAATGATAATATAGAAAAAAACACAGAAACCTAGAGTGTGAAGTTGGTAAATACAAGTCTCGCCAAATTTCCCGAGTTTTCTGCCGAAATGTAATAAATTATAAGCTAAACGGCTTTAACAGTGAACCACTGGTCATGTACCTATAAATATTGTATCATCTTGTTTACTATAGTTTGTGAAGCATCTAATTAATAATAATTAATATTCTCTAAACATAGAGATACTGAACTGTTAATTTGTTTACGATTGCCATTAAAATCAAAAAA
The DNA here is from genome assembly GCA_951812265.1 of Taphrorychus bicolor. NCBI lineage: Eukaryota > Metazoa > Arthropoda > Insecta > Coleoptera > Curculionidae > Taphrorychus > Taphrorychus bicolor. The sequence continues at coordinate 42,131,497 of OX638298.1, read as the reverse complement.
CGAAAAAGTGAAAATATACATTTCAATATCTGGTTTGGTTAAGATAATGCTCATTCCGCTGATAATAACGTTTTCATATTAAATTAGGCGATTTTCGTATTTTGCCTAATAATTATGGACCATGTTATTAAGTCACTGATATTTTGGGATATTGTTCGATTTGAACGGGTAATTGATTAGGACAAAAATAAAAATTCCACATTCAACATCAATTATTATTTATTGTGCAACGAACATGTAAGTTGGGATGATCCTAAAAATAGACTTGATGTAATGCGATATTTTGTTGCACAGGAAAGAATTTTGTAAGAGCATGTGATGCAAAATTTAACATACCAGTTTGTGTTGAAAATTTCAACAATTATAAGTTCTAAAAAAATCCTTACTACCATTAATTAGCTTTAAGTAAGGTACAACAGGGCTGATAAACTCTTAAAGTTATGATAACCTGATAACAAACTTATGATCAAAAAGCTGAAACTGTAAAATTTACCAAAACATTAATTTGAGTTTGAGTAATGAAATAATTCAAAAAAAGAAATAAGAAACGTACCCTCAGCGGACATATTGTTGTATCCTGATATATTTCCTCTTATCGTTCCCTCCATGAGATGACATTTTGTTCAAGTTCTTGAATGTGCGTCTTTTGCTATTTCACTTAAAACCTCACATTCTTAAATACGTTTTTTCCCAACCGGTATTCTGATAGAGGATTTGTTAACTCCAACATATTGAATTTTGCAGCTTTTTTGCGTTAACTGAAATAACAAGATCACAACCTGCTAACCAATGCAGAGTTTCTAATAAGCTATTTTCAAGTATAATTTCTAATGCAGGGTCTCTCGGGGAAAACGATCCAATCCGAATAACTTTTTGTTTATTATCTTTTTAAGAAAACGGCGAAACGCGTTTACTTTCTCATGTTGGGATACTTTTTCCAGGTCTCTACTTCTTTAAATTCCCTTGGTGCTTCTTTTTTTATCACACTCAATTTCAAGAGAGACAAATTCGAAAAGTTTTTTTCTGTCGTCTCCTTTTTAAGTTTGGGTTTGAAAACTGTACTTTCGGCAAGCACAGCTTCCTCTAGAGCTTCATTCTTTGGTTTGGTCTTCTTCTTAGGTCATCCTGATAGTGGGAACGAAATCTATTTCCTCAGCGTTGGCAGTGTTTCGTTTGTTTCTTCAGGCTGCGGTAGCTGGACGATCTCATCCTCGTCTTCCTCTCTTTGAAATGTCTTTTTTGATTGAAACTTGAATTCCTCGGGTTCTTCATCGGGTTTAGGTTTTTGTAAACTTCTTTTTCTTTGTAAAATATTAAGATCGGAACTTGGAACACTCGAAGCTTGTTTGAAGCTGGCAAACTAGCAAACACTGTGCACGAGATGAAACGCTTAGATTTGGATATTCTGGGCGTAGCTGAGACATGGTGGCCGGGTGCAGGGAGGTGCGACATGGAAGATGCAGCATTCCTTTACTCTGGAAATGAAGATCAAAATCACAGGAAAGGTGTAGGATTCGTAATAGCGAAACCACTATTAAAATCCATTGTAGAATTCGTTCCCTACTCCGACCGAGCTGCACTGTTAAAATTGAGAGCGAAACCGACCGACCTTAATGTTGTCCAAGTGTACGCACCAACAATGGACGCAACCGACCAAGACGTGGAACAGTTCTACGACGAAATAAAAGAACTACTCAAACTTACCCGAAAGCATGACGTCAATGTGATCATGGGCGATTTCAATGCCAAAATAGGAAAAGGTAGATTCGAGAATTTAGTCGGACCATATGGGCTTGGAACAAGAAATGAGAGAGGCGACCGTCTATTAGAATTCTGTCAGGAAGAACACTTAACAATAACAAACACTTGGTTTCAGCTTCCCCCACGTCGTCTCTATACCTGGAAATCTCCAGCCGATAATCCACAGAAACTGGTACGCAATCAGATCGACTATGTCCTCATCAACGATAGATTCAAGTCATCCGTCAAAAAAGCCTGCACATATCCCGGAGCGGATGTACCCTCTGACCACGTACTGTTGGTGGCAGTTGTAAAAACCACCTTAGCAAAGAAGATCAAAAAATTAAACACCAATAGAAAGGTAGCACTAGAAAAATTGCGGGATCCTATAACAAGAGACGAGGTTAGCAACGAAATCAACACACAGATACATGACATCAGTACAAAAATCGGAGATGATCTGACAATGTCTTGGGAAAAAATATCGGACATTGTGGCAGATGTAACCAGAACTAAGTTGGGATATAGGAATGGAGTTGGAAGACGAAAATGGATGAATGACGAAATATTGGTACTGATGGACGAACGTCGAAAATATAAAAACAAGGATGACATCAAATACAAGAACATACAGAAAATAATTAGATCAAAAATAAGAATGGCAAAAAACGAATGGCTGAAGCAGGAATGTATTGAAATAGAAGAACTGCAAAAGAAAAGCGATGGGTTTAACCTCCACAAAAAGCTCAAGGCGACTGCTGGAATGCACCGAGGGAAGAAATCTAGTATACTGGTCGATGAAATCAATCAAATAGTTACTGACATCAAAGAGAAAGACAAAATTTGGGAAAAATATATCGAACAACTTTTTCACCAAGACAGACCCTCGGTTGGGAGTGAAAATAATAGGCAGTTGACGGGACCACCGATTTTAAAAGCGGAAGTAGAGAAAGCAATTCGTAGCTCGAAGAACAACAAGGCCACCGGGCCCGATAAGATTCCGTCAGAGATTTTGAAAATTTTGGATGAAACAAGCATAGAAGCTCTACACAAGATATTTAACATCATCTATGAAACAGGACAATACCCACAACAATGGCTGAATTCCACCTTCGTACCCTTGCCCAAAAAAACCAACGCAAGAACATGCGAAAATCACCGACTCATCAGCTTGATGAGCCATGCCCTAAAAATATTTCTAAAAATAATCCACCAAAGAATTTATAAAAAGTGCTAAAGAGATATTAGTGATTCACAGTTTGGGTTCAGAGAGGGAATGGGCACAAGGGAGGCGATGGTGGCTACACAAGTGCTTATCCAGAACTGTTGTGACGTCAAAAAGGACATCTGCCTGTGCTTTGTGGACTACGAAAAAGCATTTGATCGAGTCGAACATCATAGACTAATGCAACTCCTGAGAAACCTTGATATAGATCAAAAGGATATAAGATGCATCGAAAATTTATATTGGAACCAGACTGCACAGATTAAATTGGATGGCGAATTGTCTAACAACGTACAGATTCAGAAAGGAGTGCGACAGGGATGTGTTCTGTCCCCGCTACTGTTTAACCTGTACTCCGAGGCGGTTTTTCGTGAGGCTTTGGAAGAGAAAGAGATCGGTATTAAGGTTAACGGGATGTGGATCAACAACATCCGCTATGCCGACGACACAGTGCTGATCACTGATAATATGCAGGACTTACAACGACTAGTCAACATCGTAGGGGAACACAGTAGATCGGTGGGTCTCAATATAAACACCAAGAAAACAAAGTTTTTAGTGATCACAAAGGATATGAATGCCTTTGAAGACTCCGAGATAACGTTCAACACGATGCGCATAGAAAGGGTTAATAAATTTAAGTATTTGGGAGTATGGTTGTCTGAAGACTGGACATCTGACTTGGAAATTAAATGCCGCATTGAACAAGCGCGTGAAGCATTCTTTAAACTGAGAAGAGTGTTCACTTGCTCGGACTGCGATCTTGATTTGAGACTAAGATTCCTGAAGTGCTACGTCTGGTCGGTGCTTCTCTATGGGATGGAAGGTTGGACCCTCAAAGTAAACACCATCAACAAATTAGAAGCGTTCGAGATGTGGTTGTACCGCAGAATCCTCAAAATACCCTGGACAGCAAGAATAACAAATGAAGATGTGCCAGCATCTGTAAACAAAGAGCGAGAGTTATTCACCACCATCAAAAAGAGGAAAACTGCATACCCAAGGCACGTCATGAGGAACGAAAAATATAAATACCTGCAATTGATAATTGAGGGTAAGATAGAGGGTCGGAGAGGAGTAGGAAGGAAAAAGATGTCTTGGCTACGGAATATTAGACATTGGACGGGAATGCACAACATACAGACACTGATTCACACCGCTGGGAACAGGGATGAAATGAAGAATGTAGTCGCAAACATCCGTTAACGGATAGCATGAGAAGAAGAAGAAACTTCTTCGTTTTCTTCCTCCCGAAACTTTGGTACACACTTTTCGATGGTTATTTTCTCGGTTTCAGATATCTGTTAAAACTTGAGTTTTCTCATTCCCCAGAATAACCGAGAAAAACATGACGTGGGGAGCAATAGGTGAAGGAGCAACTACAGAAAACATGCTTCTATCCTGCTATTACAAAGTAATGTTTTGCTGCCTCTTGTGTACATAAATATCAACATTTCAAAGCAGAACCAATAAACTATGAACCAAAGAAGGTCGTAATATTGTTATCAGCTCTATCAGGGCTTAATTGGATCCAGAATCTAGAAGAAAATTTAATTGAAAATCAAAAAGAAGACATGAAATTATGTCACTCATAAGCAGATCCAAGCTAAAAGTGGCCTGTGATTCCCACAGGTGGTTGTTCAGAGACAAATTTTTCTTCTATCGGTTCTTCGACAATTGCGAGTTCCTCCGGGGTAAATGCTGATGCTGATGAAATTTCTTCAAGCGCTTCTTCACTTGTAAGTGTTTAAATTTTAGCTTCTTGTTTCTCCACTATTTCGGAAATTTTTATTTTCTACTGTGGCTTCTTCCACAAGCTCCGTCGGAAGCGAGCCTTTCTTTTCTACGTTTGCTTCTACAACTTCTTTTTTCGGTTCCGCAAATTTTATCTTTCTTCTTCTTATTATTGATGATTCAAGTTATCCTTTTTTTTGGGCTGAACGGTAACTTTTACTTGGACTATTTCCGCTTTCTCAGGTTCGGATGCTTGCTTCAATGAAACCATCAGGTTTCGGTGGTGCCCCTTTCTTTAACATTACTTTACCGTTTTGAACTCGTTTCTGCCTACTTTTTATGTTTAGGTTAGAAAACTGCACATTTGGCAAGCGAAGCTTTATTCTCTTTCTCCTTATCTTCCTCTTCTATAAGTCATCATCGATAGTGAGAACGAAATCTATTTCGTCAGCGTTGGATTATGTCTTTTGTTTCTTCAGGCTGCGGTGGCTGGACGATCTCAACCACATTCTCGTAATCCTCTTCCTGAGATTTCTTTGCACGTTTGAGATTGAATTCCTCAGGTCAAGGTTTTTGTGGAGCCTTGTTTGTAAGTTTTTCTTTGTTCTGTTCCTTTCGAAGGTTTGATAGACCCTTGTCGATGGATATTTTCTCAGTTTCAGGTATTGGTTTCTTTGTTTTAAGGATTTGTTTTCCACTTTTATTTTGTAGGGTTTTTTCTTTGTATTCCTTAGGTGTCTCATTCTCATTTTTTCCAGAGTTCCCTATTTTTTCTTTCCTGAACATATTTTCAAAACATCCATATCAACCTCTTGTTCCTTCTCTGGTTCTTTATTTTTCTTGTTAACCTTGATTGTTGACAGCAGGTTCACCAGTTTCCTTCTCCAGCTTTTCCTTATATTTACGTTGATATCTGAACGCCTTATTGACTTCTTTCCGTTTTTTCTTCTTCAGATCCTCGATTTCAAGTTCGAGCTTCTCAAGCCGTGTTAAATATTTCTCAACATCCTTAAATTTCTTAGGCCTCTTATTTGTTATTTTTTCTGCTTCTTCTTTATTTCTAGATATGTCATTTTCCCTGATGGCTCCAATTCAAGTGACTTGAAGAAATATTACTATATCATTAATTGATGGAAAGATCATCCACTAAATCCTGATTTTTAACTTAAACTAAAAAAGTTTTGACATTTTTTAAGCTTTTTTCAGTTTGATGGTTCCCACTTTGACTACGTCGAGAATGATAACTATCACGCACAAAACATCCCCATATAGAAAGGAAAGATCGGTGCTTGTAAAGTTTATGTCATTTCGATTTTCAAGATTTTTTTTTATTAGTAGCTTACGGTCTATAAAAAGACTGAAAGAAAAAAATTTTTGGATGAGCCACTTTTCACTGAGAAACAAGAAAATAAAAATTAAAAATGTTTGACAAAATTGATGCGAAAACTCTCGAATCTGACAGTAGGGTTTGAAATATACTTACAGTGATGCCAAACGTCGGAGTTCATCATTAAGTGCAAGAAAATGATGTGGTCGCATCTAGAAACAAAATTACATAACTGATATTAGGAAAATTTAAGAGGTATTAATTTAACACATAACGTTTGCGAATATCACCAATGAATATGCGGCAACGACTCGTGAGATCTTATAATTCTCTAATTTTAATATAATGAGTAGAACTGAACTAACCTTAGCTTACCTGACTTAAACGTAAAAGGTGAAACTGAACCAACCTAACCAGGAAAACTAGAACTGAACTAACCTGAGCTAACCTAACCTAAACGTCAAAAATGTAACTGAACTAACCTAACCAGGGAGACTAGAACTGGACTAACCTGAACTAACCAGACCTTACCTGAAGTAACAGCAAGTTAACCTGTTCTAAAAATTAAAAAAATTATTAATGTAATTATATTATTCTCTACCACTAACATAAAGAGTAGAACTGAACTAACCTGAGCTAACCTAACCTAAACATAAATAGTGTAACTGAGCTAACCTAACCAGGGAACTAACCTGTTCTAAAAATAAAGAAAAAAGCGGGCCCTTTCGGGCTATTATTCTTTACCCCTAACATAAAGGGTAGAACTGAACTAACCTAATCAGGAAAACTAGAACTGGTCTAACCTAAACTGACCAGACCCAACCTGAACTAACCGAAGTTAATCTGATCAAAAAAAAATAAATTAAATTTTAAGTTGTAATAATCGAATATTCTCAAGAAAAGGACTTGGCAACCCTGCCTCTAAAAACGTCAACAAACTAGCAACTAGTACAATGCAAAATTTGTAAGTTAAATAAAAATTTGTATTTATGAGATGTTTGAAACTTAAATTATATCATAAAAATCGAAAAACGCTGAATTTTATAGATGTAATGTGTGTTGTGGCTGCAAAAGAAAATTGAGGCAGCTTTCAAGTATGAGTAATGTATTTCCGTACCTTCATTTTTCAATTTTTTCTTACAAAACTCAACCATCCAAGAATGGTTTCACTTAAATCTGCTAATTTTAACATAAGCTTTCTAATGATTTCAAAATTAAGGCAAAAATCGAGATGACATTTTCTTTACAATCACCGGAAAGGTCAAATGGAAGACTCGGTTAACTGTTTTAAGTTTGCCTTCCTATTGTGTGAGAGCGCCACTAGTACTCCATTATCAAAGGTTACAGTTTTCTTCAAAAAAATACCAAAAAAACTGGCTTAAGTTGAAGGTGACAATGACGGGACACTTAAAATTCAAGTCTTTCTCAATTTGGCAGTACTAAAATTTTGGTACAAATTTCGTTTAATTTCAATGAGTTCGACTTGCTACTTATTGAGTGTATCATTTAGTTCAAAAGAGTTAATTATTGCAAATGTGTGGTTACTTGAGCATGGTAGAAATCTTACTCTAGGCGCTTTCCTGTTTTATGTATACCCCAAGGTAAGATTTGTCAAATTTATAAGGAATATCATTATAAAATATACTTTATGAGATTTTCTTGTTATGAATGTATTTGGATATACAGTATCTCATAAAAAAATTGAAAATAAGATGATTTTTGCGAAAGTTTGCATATTGAGCCTATCATCATTCTAGTTTATATACTATCTAATATTATCTTATTAGTATGGCATTCAAAAAAAGAAACGGTATATATGAGCCAGATTACCATGTTGAACATGATACGGAAAGCATACAATATTTGGGTAAAAAGGTAATTTTATTAAAAAATATTAGAAATTGAGATTTTATACATTTATTATACAATTGCACATGTATGATAGAAAGTATTGTTTCCTAATGTTCACATGTTATTTCTGCAAAAAATACATATTTACATCAACAACATTTGCAGAGATTATCAAGGAAATTAATACTCAGAAGAACATTGATGGTCCATTTGAAAAACATGGATTTATGCATCATAAAACAATGAGATTCTAGAAAATCATGGAAATGCATCTGAAGAACCCTAAGCACACAGTCAACTTAACTCGCTTTCTTTCTCTGGCAATGTAATCCATCAAAGAAGATTTATTCCAGATAGTCAAACATTAACAGGTATAATACTCCATAAATGAGTTATGCATTATTGCACAATATTCAAACATGAGAAATTTAATTATTATTATTTACTAGTGTACTAATAATTATAGTAACATGTTACGTAAGTCTTGCCAGTTGTTACAATAATGTTAGAAGGTGACAGAGTAGATGATTTTCTGTCCATTTAATCAAATACTATCTACTAAGTGTAACAATATTTGTGAAAAAAACCCACACTTGAATTTATCTCTTTTCTTTGTTTTGAAATGCTGTCTTGTATACACTAAACTTGTGTCTCTAACTTGTGTTATACACTAAACTTGCGTCTCTAAACACAAGTTTAGAAAGATAGTATTGAAATACGACCTTTCTAAACTTGTGGTAAAATAACGGCTTGCAAGACATACTGTCTAGATACATACCTGTCTATATTTAGATACCTAAATTGTAAGAATTATTTATATTTTAGTTAATTTTAGTTAATGCCACAGAACTTTTAGTTTTTTTTTTATTTCATAGAATTTAAACTCTGCAGGACTATTGATTTCAAAATCAAACACTGTTTAACAGTAGGCTTCTAAAAACATATACAATTATAATCTTATAACCTATTAACTTTAGGTGTTAAGAAATCTTGGTGCCATTATGATATGAATCATAAATGAACGAAAAATAACAAAAAAATAAGGATATTTTCTCTTCTTTCTGACTGATTTTTGGAGGTTTTATTAATAGTACTTTTCTATGTACTTATTTTTATGCTTCTCGTTTAAAAAGTATAACTTGAAATAAGCTTATAACCGAAAATGGGAATGGGTAAACGATTTGTACCAGCTAAAACTAGAAAAAAAAATATTTATTTTTGCTTTACACGTGACAGCAAGTTTAAAATTATATGGAAACATTTTTGATTTTTTCAGTTTATACAGAAATGCATGGTGCTTTTTTCATTAATTATATTGCAATTGTACGATTTAATTTCCAATAGTTCTTTTTAATCTACATAGAATATTTAGTTACTACCCTTAACTTTCGACCACATAAGTTTATAATATGTTAGACACTTCCTAGTTTTTGTAAAAAATAGAATACCACATAATTTTGTTATTTTCAAGTATGTTTTAGAAAATAAAATTTAATTACCATATTCTAAAGTACTAATAGTACTAATCGCAATTTAAGTTAACTGGATTCAGGTTATACTATTTATTTGCTTAATCTGGTAGAGAATCGAACTCACAGCAGATAAAAGAATATCTATGTCACTTATCTTAATCCCGCTAACTTCAATCGCAATATATAAGCACTAAATAGGCCGTAAAGTATTAATACTATTATATATAAGTAGGTAGGCTGTTAAATATAAATTGTTTAAGATTATTCACATCAAAAACGCCTCTCCATAAATACAATACCATAATCTATTAGATAGATCAGCAGGTTGTTTCAGGAAAAAGATATGTGCTTCAATGTCTTATTCTCTATATTTTTTTACGCAAAAATGTTCCTATAGACTTTTTATATAATTGTAGTATATCCTACATAAAGCCTCTGCCGATATAAGTGTATAAAGGAACATTTTTGCTTAGAATGAAATATAGAATAACATATTGCATCACATGCATCTTCTTCTGAAACACCCTGTATCATGCGCATCTGAAGCACCCTATATCACCCTTCCAAAAAGCGGAATTAAAAATGGTGAATGCGCTAGGATTTACCATTTTTAACAAAGGAAAAACAAGGTTTTGATTTATGGCGACCTCAGTGCAACGAATCTCAGTGGCGTTCTGGAGGTTAAACTGAAGAAGAGTTACAAGGTGGAGTTTAATGTTGTTACTCTGGTCGAGGGTCCAAAGCGGATGGCAAGTGAACTTTTTCAACACGTGCTAGACTGTACAAAGGAGGACACTGTCCTTTTATGCTTGGATTTATCGAATGGAATCCCTCGTACCTCCCAATTGAGAGAACTCATCGCTGTAGGGAGATTTACGCGCTTGGTCACGCTGATCAGGTGTGACTCCAGGTTGGTATGAAGAGAGCAATACTTTAGGTTCTTAAATTCGGTGGCAAATATTTCAGGCAGGGGAAACTCAATGAAATTGATAACGGGTACTCGCTACTCCCGACAACGAGCCCTACGGGCATGACTTGGTGTCTCTATCGAGCCTGATTATTGACTATGTGCGCACGAATGGAGCCTTCTCGGGTGCGCAGTTGTTGCGCTCGATAGATGTGAAAATTCTGTAAGCTTGGAACTTGAGGCAAATGGCAATCCAGGTCCAAATGCAAATAGGACCGTGCTAGGGGAGAGGGGAGTTTCTAGTCCCCTCGTGCGGGGTTACTAGTGCCCCATCGAGCGCCTCCCCAAGTGGCGGATAGAGGAATGCCTCCCAGATATGGGTAGTACCGAGGAAATTAAATACTCGGGGCGGACCAAAACTAGCACTGAGCAGCGGCATCTGCCTGCCTCAAAACTGTCCACAGGCATAATGTTAAGAAACATTATTGACTGGGTTTCGGACAACAAAGGGCGAAGTGGCATCCACTGAAACGGCGTTTGTACAACGGTGAAGAAGACAACGGAAAACCACTACACCCACTTTCCCAGGAAAATTTTCATGGCTGGAAAAACCACAAGAATGGCCCTCAGTCCTGGGTAGACCTTCAATGGTCAGAGGGTGCAAAGAATCTCCCGGCCAGCACTGAAAACTTGCACCTGGAATATCAGAAGTATGTTTGAAGCAGGAAAAAAACATAATAAAATAAGGGAAATGAACAGATTGAGTATTGGCGTGATAGGTATCAGCGAAATGAGATGGCAAGGAAATGAAGAATGCCAAATGAAGATCATGTAGTGTATTATGCTGGAGACGAAGAGAAAAACCACCTACGGGGAGTTGGATTTATCATGAGGAAGGATTTGAAATGTTCCATTATTAGTTGCCTGCCATACTCTGACAGGGTTATTTTGCTGAAGCTCAGGGGAACCTTTTAACAAAAATCTTATGCAAATATATGCCCCCAGAGTGGACAAAAATGAAGAAGAACTGAAGGTTTCTATGCTCAAATAATTGAAGTACTTAAAAACGTTAAAGCGAGGGAGGTAAACATAGTAATGGGAGACTTCAATGCTAAGGTGGGACATGGGACTGCTAAGGTGACTTTGGTCTGGGACGGAGGAACGAAAAAGGAGATAGACTGGTACAATTCTGCAGAGAAGAAAGCATGGTAATAACAAATACTTGGTTCAAACTATCAGTAAGACGCTTGTACACTTGGAAAGCACCAGTGAACAAACCAGATAATATCGTAAGAAATCAAATATATTTTATCCTAATTAATCAGAGATTTCGAAACAGCATAATCTCGGTCAAATCTTACCCAAGAGCAGATGTTCCATCTGAACACACTCTTATAGTCTGCGTACTGCGATCTAAACCACGAAAGACTCAGATTACCCAAGTCATACAGAATAAGAAAAAATATGATGTCGACAAGCTTCAGGAAGGACAATATGCAGTGGAAAGGACGATAAGTGAAGAATTACGGAAGACAACACTAGAAGAAGCTCAAATGGAATATAAGTGGACAGCTTTCAAAGAATCGGTGACCCAAGCTTGTGAGCAATTCCTGACCTCTAATAAAAACCAACAAAAGAAGAAGCAGTGAATGACCAACGAAATCTTAGAGATGATGGAAAACAGACGAAAGGTGCCAGTTCGGGGTTCGCAACGTTATGTGCCATACAAAGTTCTTATACAACATTGTAGAGATATGAATTGCGACGTTCACATGTGCTTTATAGACTATGCTAATGTGCTTTATGACATAAGGATCATTGCCAATCTATATTGGAATCAGAAAGCAACTATAAATCTTGAAAATAACGAGTCCGACCCCTTAGAAATTAAACATGGAATCGGACAGGGCTGCATCTAATCACCGTTACTGTTCAATCTCTACTCGGAGAAAATATTTAGGAAGGCACTAGAAGACACCATAGACGGCGTTAAGGCGGATTGTGAGCTAATCAACAATATCAGATGTGCCGACGAAACGGTTTTACTGGCCGATAACTTGGAGGGGCTACAAGAACTTATCAACAGAGTTACCCACACAAGTGAACAATACGGATTGGAACTGAATATCAAGAAGAACAAATACATGTTATAAGTAAGTCCCCTAATCAACGCGGTGGGCTCTATTGTAAAAACGAATCTATCGAGAGAGTGCGTAGTTTTACTTATCTTGGGTGTAAACTCAATGATTCGAGGGAGCACTCCAAAAAAAATAAAGTGCAGAATAGAAAAGGCTAGAACAATGTTCACACAAATGAAACACTTCCCCTGCTGTCAAGATCTCACCATGACGCTCAAGAACGGAGTGATAAAATGCTATATTTTGTCAGAATTGTTGTATGGTGTCGAAGCTTGGACGTTGTCCGAAGCAACAGAAAAAAAGGATCAAGAGCTTTGAACTATGGATCTATCGAAGACTCCTAAGAATTTCCTGGGTTGATCGAGTCACCAACGAAGAGGTCCTTCGAAGAATGAACTGCCAATCAGAGTGGAGAGAAGAAGAGGACCAGGTAAAAGGAGAATTTCCTGACTCGCGAACTTACGGAATTAGATTGTTAACTTACGGAGTTAGATGAACCATTGCTTTATACAACTTCATCACAAAACCCGTACATACGGGGTTTTCATTATAAAATTTCATCTTGCCACCTATGAAAGCCATTTGTTATTTTGAAGCACGTCGTGAATTACTTCGTTCTTTATTTGTCCGTCAAACATTCAAATTTAGGCACGTTCACACGTCGCGAACGTTTTATTGGTTGCATACCATTACGCGCTCCGATGGTGCATCCATCCTTTTTTTCTCAATAAGAATCTAAGGACGGGAATACTTAAATCAATGTAACAAAATGATAATGAATAGCAATTGTCATGACATTCCAAACAATGCAGAATCATTCAGAATGTTGATAAATAAATAACTCGGCCTTAATTTCTTTGATTTTTTAATTATTTAAAAATTTTTGAGATTCTGTCGGCTTTAAAATTTACTTGAGGTATTCCCGAGCTAACATTTTCCATAGAGAACATAGAAAGACACCCCACTGTTTGTCCCAAATTATGTGTACGTAGACGGAGATAGGTGGACCTTGGGAGGATTTTGCGACCTGCACAGGCCTTTCGTCCTTAGAAGTGGCGATTTTCATACTGATCCTTTGACTTCTGACGACGACAAAACACCCTAATCACCAGCCCCTGCACGGTGTAGCCTGTGGAGAGAAGAGTTTTTAAGGCTTGGCCCTATTCTACTAACTGCAACTGCAACTAAAAGTACCTACAAGCCATTTTGTGTTTGTAAAACTGAAAACTAGTTTTAAAATAATTAAAACAAGTGTATAATTCTAATGTTTTATCTCTGTAGAATCGGAAATGGAGTGGATTTGCAAAGGTATGTAAAATTCAAACATTAGAGCTGAAGACGAAAATAAGTTTATAAACATATTGTAGGCTCAATTCCTGAAGTTAAACCTCGAATTTTGCACCAAAATCGGTATAGACTGCGACCATTTGGACCTAGAAGAAAAAATTTTTACAAAAATGTATGTGTCAGTAGATACTCTCGAGGCATAAATTTGTGTACAAGTGTAATAGTTCTCTTCCTTCCTCAGCCTGGAAAAGCTATATGCAACCATACTATTAGCAGATTGTAAGGCACATGTGTACATGCATTAAACATTTTGGGTCTGAAAGCCAGTTTTAATTGCATCAATGGCTACTAAATAATGCAGAATCATCCAGCTTCATATTTGTTTAAAAATGTTATGGACAGAAATTAAGTTTACAATGATAAGTAATTAATAGTGTTAGGGCCCGTAGTTTGAATTTCGATTAATATATTTGAACACTGAGTTTCTTTGACTGATATTATTATGACCGTAACATTCGACAGATGATTACTTAATCATGTTCGTGATCAGGAGTCAAAATACCGGCCCTTAAACTGGACAATCCTGGTCAATGATCAGATCTGTAGTTTAAAGGGTTGTTGTCCACCATGTTACAAATTAGCTGGTTAAAACCTGTTTATTCAAAAGTAACAGTGTGTTTCTATGATCATAAGTCCTTTTCGGAAATTGCAATCCAGATTGGGTCGATTATTAGTATAAGCTTATTTTCAAACAACCCGATTGGCTGTCCTGTTATCAGTCATCAATCTGGTTAGATGAATATCAGCTGTAGAGATCAATCTGATCCAGGTTTACCATTTCCTGAAAGTCCTATTGTGTTTATACTAATAGGAATATGAATGATAAAATTTGAGTCACACACTTTGTCACAATAGGACTTTTCGGAATTATTGATCCTGGATCAGACTGATCCTTATAGGTGATTTTCAGAAAACCAGATTTCTGGCAAATTGGAATGTTATTTCCACTCAATATGAGTGGTAGAAACTCAGCTGATAGTTATCAACCTGATCTGAATTGCAGTTTTTAAAAAGGGCTTGTGTCTCCTATTGGTTTATGGAAAATTGACATATGGGTCCAAAGGTATATGTGTTTAATGTGTTCAATAGGACCTGCAATAAAGCTAATCAAATTTTGTTCAATCATGGGAGTTTTGGGAAGTCATGTTTCTATTCACTTATCAACTGTTTAACAATAAATTGATCTTAGTTATAAATGTGTAAAAATAGAAGTAAGTTGAATAAATATTTGATGTATATTTTGATATAATTGACAACGAAATTAATGAAGAATTGTATGTAAATTATTTTCTCCAAGTGCTAGCAAAATTCAGTAGCTTATACAGGTATCCAATTGGTAATGCTTGAAGTGTCCTAGTAATCTGCCACCTTCAAAAAAACTAGAACAATCAGTCAGCAAGCTGTGATTCCTACCCAAACTCTCAATTTTGTCAGGGTCTAGTCCTTTTTCAATTATTTCATGGAGGTGTTTTCACTACTCCAAGTTCTCATGTTTTGCAAGTTCACATAACCACTTAACTCAAACCATGCCGCATCACTAAATATAGATTTTTGGAAAATGTTCTGGTTATTATCCCTATCAATACACCAATTGCAAAATTGCAGTCTTCGGAGAAAGTCAGCTTCATGCCATTTTTGTAATTCTGTGAAGCAATATGGGTACACTTTCAGATCTTTATGTAAAATTACATGGATGGCACCTACAGAAAGGCTTATTTGATGGTGTAACTGTACTGTACCAGGTGTATTTTTCATTATTTCTTGTGCCTCTGTCACCACTTCATCGGTATGTTTCTTGTGAGATCCACTGTTTGGTCTTCTTTGTAAACTACCTGCTTCTAGCTGTAAACAATTCTAGAACATGTTCGAAAGTTTTCTTGAACTTTGGCAAGCATATAGACCACAGCAAAGTTTGGAAATTCAGCCTGGAAATCCTCCATGTAGTTTCGAATAGAATAAACTCATTTGCCATTCACTTTGTTTCCAGTTCGATAGTAGCTCTTCAACATAAAAACTTTATGTTCTAAGGCGAAAGCCTCGTTGTCCAAATACAAAACAGATTTTATAGGAATAAAAATTACCGTTTTTAGCAAAATTTTCTTGGTTAAACTAGAAAACAACAACAAAAATGTGGGAAATGGGAAAGTTTACCAACAAGGATATAAAGACAAGACAAGATGGCCGCTAATCACGTTGAAGCACTGAAAGCTGATTGGACAGTGGCAATGACAGATCTGTTTTGATGGCGAGTCAAGTTACGACGTACTTTCATAACTCTCGTTATAAATCTCGATGAAATTTTATAATGAGCACCCTGTAGATTCTCAAAAGTAAGATTTGCGGGTGGTGGCACTATGATATTGGCTAGGGGGAGTTCCTGGATGAGAACCGTTTACGGCCGGTTGAGATGTTTAACCATCTTTTGGAGGAGAAATGCTTTGAGTTTTTGCTGATCTCATGTGGAAACCTAAATCTTTATATCTCTGTTTGTACTGGGCCCCGACCGGCGATCCTAAGTCCTTCTTGTGTAGGCTTGAGGCCCTGTTGAGTGGACTACCTATCAGCGCAAGCATTATTTTGTGCGGTGACTCAAATTTTGACTTTCTTATGGCCATTTCCACCAAGCAAATTTTAAGTAAACTTAAAGTTAAGGGCCCTTAAGCCATAGCTGTTAGCATGAGTAACCAAGGTAATAATAGAAGCCTTAACTAAGTGTACTTAAAAATTGCTTGATGCGAACGGCCCTTAAGAAAATGGACGTGAACACCAGGCTGCTTGGGGGTGTGTTGCGGTCGACTGGTTTGAGGATGCATGTGACGAGTCCCACCAGGCATACTTTACGCTCGGCTTCGTTGATTGACTATTTCTGCTCTAATTATTCGGAGGGGATAGTGGAGTCTCACGTAATGAGTGCGGGCCTGTACGTTCACGAAGCTGTTTTGGCCTCTTTTGTTGTGAGGAGCAAGGCAGGAAAGAGATCGTATAGAAAGGAAAGACTTACCCAAACTATGTTAAAATTCAACAGTCCATTGACCAAATAATATGAAAATGGCTCTGTCCCATATAGCTCTGGACCAGCTCCACCAAACGCATTATATTTGACAATATTTAAAGGTGCAAATACAAATCTTCCATATATCATGGAGTCAACTATGAGAGTTGGAACTCCTATTACCAATGCTGACACTACACCCCACATTACAAAATCTTTATACTGTTTTTTTAGGATAAGCATATCAAATGCTATGGGTGCTCCTAGCAGGAATGCAAAAAGGCTAACCTAAAATTATGATTAATTTTCATATTAAGAAATTTAAGCCTAATATACAATTATTCCTAATAAAGAACCCATTGCAGTGAAAAATATTGCTAAAGAATATTTCTGTTGCCACCATGCAGCACAGGCAGCAGCAAAATTATACATTGCAAAGCTTGAAGGTAAATATGTTGTGCTTGCTATAAACATTCCTGGACAGAATAGTCGAAAACCTAAACAAATTCTTCCTATATGTACACCAAACTCTTTACATATAGCTCTGAAAAAGAGATTGGCTAGAAAAATTGCAATTTAAAATTCAACACACACATATTTATAAAAATATACTTCTGCGAATGCACACACTAGACCTAAAAGACATCTTGAGAAAAGATTCATCAGATGTTGAGATGAGTTCAACTGGATTGCTGGCTCCTTGTCTCATGACTCACTGGAATGCTTCTATGAGAAAGTGGTTGAAGGTATTTCCTCTGGTGCACATAAAAAAAAGACTAAAAATCCATAGGTCACTAGAGGGTTCCGGATTTCTGGGGCTAACATGAGGTCGCTGCACTATATAAGGAAGTTTTTCATTTATAACTGTGCATTTTTGTCCTTCTTCAACAAACACAGATCTGTGTATCGACGTACTATTAAACTGACGAAGCGCACGAACTATTATACTGCGTACGTACTATTAAACTGACTAACTAACAGTCCAGACTTCTAGAGTCTGATAGTCGGCAGAGAGAGGCTTGGCGTATTGCTAGCAAGCTTAGAGGTGGAGAAAGTGAGGGTCAGGATCAGGGTACTGATGTTGACTTATCTCCGAATGATATTAACAGGTTTTATTGCTCAATTGCTTCAGACCTGCCTGGACGGTCGACGGAGGGGGGCCGATCTTCATTCCTTTCTGAGGCCGTCCAATTCATTTTTCTTCACTCCTACTACTCCAAATGAACTCAGGGAATTTTTGTTGGAGTGTAACTAACACCCGGGCCTCGGGGCGGACCAGATCTCGGTAAGAATTTTTAAGAATTCGCCAGACTCTGCCCCCGGAGCACTGTCTGATGCAATTAACTTCTCTCTGGTGAAGGGTATTCCCGGATCGTTTGAAGTCGGCTACGGTTGTGCCTCTTTATAAGGGCGGGGATGAGACTACCCAGGCGAATTAACGTCCTATTTCCTTGCTTCCAACACTTGCTATTATAACTGAGAAACTAGTTAAAGGACAAATAATGAAATCCGTTACAAAACGTCACGTACTCAGCATTAAGCAATTTGGATTTCAGAACGACAAGGGCACAAATGACGCAATTTTCTCTTTTCTGGAGAGACTGTACCTCAGACTCACTGCCGCAACACGGGCCGGGGCCCGTGCCGCGTCAGTGTTCTGTGACTTCTCAAAAGCTTTTGATTGTGTCGATTACGGAATACTGCTGGAAAAGTTGGAGTTCTATGGTTTCAGGGGTGTTGAGCTGATTAGATCCTACTTTCCCTAGAATAGGCGTCAGTGTGTGTCGTTCAGGGGTCAGCGGTCCAGGGAGCAGCGCATCCTCCGAGTCTGGTGTTCCGCAGTTTGGTGTCCCGCAGGGATCTGTATTGGGCCCAATTAGGTTTCTTTTATACGTAAATGACATAATTAATATTGATAGTGCGGGGGAGTTTATCTTTTTGCGGATGACGCCACAATTCTCTGCGACAAAGACAGTGCTATTGACTTGAGTCGCAAAAACCCGCAATACTGCGGGAGAATCTCTTGAAGCTAAAAGGTTGGTGTTATGCTAACTGGTTGACGTTGAATTTTCGGGAGACCGGCGTTATGTCGTTTGGGTGTAATGTTATTGGATGGGTAATACATTGGACGCATTTGAAGTTCATAAATTCTTGGGAACATTGACTGACAGCAGGTTGAAGTTTCACAACTATGTGGAAGCCTTGGCTGGCAGACTGGCCTCAGACTGTTATGCAGTCAGGGTTACCAAGGATCAACTGGGCAGACTCACTGCTAGGAGCGTGTAGTTTGCTTTGGTGCTGTCTTATCTCAGATATGTAATTTGCTTCTGGGCGGGTTTGCTCCGATTCACTCTTCCATAGTGTGTTCGCCTTGCAGAAGAGGGCGGTAAGATATCTACTTTGTACAAGAATGAGAAACTCCTGCAGTCCCTTTTTTATTGCCATGCATTTTTATTCTTGAGATGGGCTGTTTGATGCACAAGAATCATGGGCTGGAATTTACTCTGACTCGTCGAGAAGATCACGAATTGCGCACACTATTCCGTTGCCTATACCCGCATCGACGCGCACCAGCAGGAACGTTTTTAACCATTTGCCACCTCATGTTCGACAAACTGAGGTCGCGGGCCTCTTTGGGAGGAGACTTAAGTCTCTTCTGATTGAAAAGGCTTTTTATAGTTTCCAAAAGTTTTTTCACTGCCGCTTTGAATAGGCCAGTCTTCTGCTAAAGGGAATCCCTCACGGACGCCACTTCTGTGATTTTGTAACTGTTTTAGGTAGATTAAAGTAATTTTAAGTTTTTAAATTATTAGTTATTTTATTATGCAGCTACTAGATAATGTATTTTTCTTCAAGACTGGTTTTTAATTTGTGATAGGTACTTGGTTTTATTTTCTTTGTTTTGTAGTTGTTGTTAATTGATCAGCTTTATTTTTAAGACTAATGCAAGCTTTGTTAATGAGATTTTTATTTTTGAACAATAACATACTACTACTACTACTACTACTACTACTATTACTACTGCTAGCTTCTTTGGTTTCTTGGGCCGCTTTATAAGCTCATCGTCTACAGTCTATGTCTCGTCTTTTCTTAAAGTTATTTGTCGTATTCATTCAGCTTTTCTAGGTCATCAATTCTAGGTACCATAACCTTTTTTGCGCCTCAAGGTTTTATTCTCTTCAGTATAATGTACCATTGTCCTTGAGACACGCCTCTAAGGTACTTGATTCGCTTATCAGAGGGAACTCAACATTAACATATCTGCTCTTGTGCCTCAAACTCAAATCTACAGGTTTGTTGTCATCCGGTTTCTTTGGTTATAAAAGTCAGCAGTAACAGAGCAGGCTTTCTCCGAAGGTTGCGTTTCAACGAGGTGGATAAGTTGGTTGAATGAATACAGCACGCACGAGTTCGATAGGGCCGTCCGTCCAAGAAATGTATAGCGCCAGATAGGAACAACGGAAGAAGATGAAGGAAAATGCGGATGGACTAGTCTACCATACGTCCACAAAGTAACGAACAGGATCGGCAGGCTACTGGAAAAGCACATTGATAAACTGTATTGAAACCCTCTCATACAACACAACAGAGCTTGAGATCGGCCAAAGACCGCAGAGATCCCTATCGGCACCCGGAGTTTACCGAGTTCCATGCAGCTATGGCTCGGAATACATTGGCACCATAAAACGCAGTGTCAACACGAGGATTACGGATCACAAAAGGAATTGTAGGCTGGAACAAACACAAAAGTCAGCAGTAGCAGAGCAAGCTCTCTCCGAAGGTCGCGACATCATTTTCAACGAGGTGGATATCTTATATCGATCGCAGCGTTTCTATCCGAGACTAATGAGAGAGGCCATTGAGATCTTTAAGCACGACAACAATTTTAACAAGAAGGAAATTCGTGTCTAAATGCAGCCTGGAAGCGAGTTCTACAACAGACTTCAAGTGCACCAAAACCCTGCGCCACCAGTACCCCCACTTCACTCCTTCCACTGCAGCGCCACGGCGCACAGTGGGCGAAACAACCAGTTTACGCGGTCATAATTAATTGGGCTTAAGCTATGACATATTTTAAGGATGGTGTTTTATAGCTACAATCAGCTGGATGCAAGTACACAAAGGGGGACAGAATTCTATAAAAATCGTAATTTTCTAAGTATACTGGGTGTCCCAGATAAAGATGTCCAGCATAGGGATTTTGTAAACGGTAAGAGATAGAATTTCGGTTAAATAAGAGAAAAGTTTGGAATTTTGAAGCTTAGTAAGAGGGTGTTTTAAAACTTGTAATATTTTGAGTCGTTGCCAAGTTATGCAAAAAAAGCGAATTTTAACGATTTTGTTTTTAACAAATAGTCACTTCATGGTTAATGTTACATAAAAAGTAAGAGCACTTTATATAGGCACCATTATTTCATACGAGATGCAAAAGTTGAAATCCGACGTTTCGTTTTTGAGTAACCATCATCAACTTTTGTTTTTCAAATACAGTCTTGATTTTTTTATACCTAATATTAGAAGAGTTTATTATTCTACATTCTGTTATACATCACACCTTATGGAAATTCAAACAATTACGTAAGTTTTATTTTGACCGTTGCGAATTGAAGAAAACATGAAAAATAAGAAAATAAACGCAGTTGTAACAATTACTTTATCAATTGTAATGCCAAGTTGTTTTAGGGTCGTCAATTTGCCCTACAATGACAACTTATTAAGAAATGCATTTCTAAAACTTCTCAATTTATTGTCAGATCTAAATAGTATCATAGGGCATCTCATAATTATATGTACAGGGTGAGTCAACGATTGCCAGGAGTAAGTTTAATCATTGAAGGTCGAAGTTGTCGGTAATGAGCTCTTGTGTTAAGATATTGTTGGATATTTTGCTCATTAAAAATATTTTGGATTATACAGAGTGCTTCCAAAAAGAAGGGTGATAGAATGTTAAGTTTTTTAAACAGGACACACTGTTTTTAATTGGATTTTTGGATTCTACTTGTAATTTCGTAACTTTTGTGCTATCAGCTTAGTATACTAAAAAGTTATAGTTTACAAGATAATTCGACTTGTAATGCAAATTTTGCATTTGCAAGTCTTTGTTTATTATAAAAGTAATACTTAAAGTTTTACTCCAAACATTCTCAGTTGTACCCTCAGGAAAAATGTCAAATAAAAAGTCCGCCATGAAATATTTCAAATCTTATCTACAGGGGGTTTACTTTATGACGCCAATGTCATAAAAATTCTATTAGAAAAATATCATTTTTATTAAATGAAACACCCTGTATTTTTTTTGTGTCATCTTAAAGTTTTTTAAGAACTCTTTCACTATTGTATACTATGTCCTATACCTATTCTTAATAGTTTTTGAATTATTTTGATTTTTCTAAATTTATATATTCCCATAAATAAATTATTGTTTACAATATGTTACACTAAGAACGATGTGTTAATATGTTAATATATTATTCCAGAAACATTTTTTTCTGATAACATATAGAAATATGTTTTTTATTATATTACATATTATTATCTAAATTATTAATCATTATATAAAAAAAATTGGCAAAACTTCTTACTCAACGTACTACTTTTACACTAGATCCTAAAGAACACTTTTTTTGTAACTGTAACCATAAAAAATCAGTTTCTTCTTAATACATGTTCGAGTATATACTTTGTTCAGCGAGGGTTAAATATTACGTAATAAATTGTAACGTCATACAAAAAAAAAGTCTGTCTCTGATAAAATGTCAGTTGAGTGGTAAAAATATGGTATTTAGTTTTCAAAAATTCATCAAATAGAAACTTACCTTGACCGCTGTATCTATTGGTTTTTCGTGCCACTTTTTCTCGCAGAAAGTAGTCAATGATTTTTAATATCAAAATTTGTTTCTTTTTACCCTAGCGCCAAGGTATTTTGTAACCATTTCACAAAATTTTACACTCTTTTGCCGGTGACGATTAATCTAGAATTTCTAAATTTTGACGACATTTTGGCATTAAGTGTCAAACTGACTTTAGCTGGTGGTTTTATTATTAATAAGAACTAATAATACGCTTGGTTTTTGGCGATCTTTTTCTAGTGAAATGAGATGAGGAATGTGACGTCATATTGAACCTTCGCTGAACAGAGAGTATGTCCTTCCTCTTCAATACACATGTATATTCTTCCAAAGGTGATATCAGACGGTTCACTCGGATGAATGATCACTCAAGTGAAGTTCTCTTTTTGTTTCATTCCACGCTGACATGACACACACAAAATGACAAATAAATTAAAGTTATTCGCTCACTTTCTTGAATATGTTGTCAAACGAAGTAGTGTGCCGTAAGTCGAATATTTCCACGGAAAGCGAGACCAAAATGGTCGAACTCGAGTTGAACGTTCTCTTTGTGATCATACGTTTCATTATTCGTTCATTCGGATTACAGAGTGATTGATACTGGATGCCTAAATCCAACATTGCTGGGTTGGTTCACTAATGAATTCATTTATCACTTTTGGTTCATTTAATGACTAGACGTTTCATTCTTATAATAGATGCCGAATGAAAGACAGAAATGAATAAAAATTTAACGGTCTGATATCAACTTAACTATGTTTCCCCGGACTTTGGATAACATTTCCAATGTTCCTGTCTGACATGCATCTGTAATCCTATTAATTATGTCCTGTCTTGCATTAGGTGGTGTGACGTAAACCGTACCTTTTACGTACCCCCACAGGAAAAAATACAAGGAGTAAGATCACAAGACATTGGTGGCCATGCAACAAAACCCCCACGGCCAATCGATCTTTGAGGATAGTGCTCATTCAAATATTCTCTCCCTTCACCATAAAAGTGAGGACGAGCCCCATCTTACTGCAGCCACATATTTTGACGTTCCTCAAGGTCAACTTCTGTCAGGAGTGCTTACAACTGTTGTTGGAAAAAAAGGTAAATAAGTACGTCCGTTTAAAAGTTCGTTAAAAAAATATGGACCTATAATTCTATTGTGTAGTATGCCGCACCACACATTAACGGACCAGTGGTTTTGATGCTGAATTTTTCGGACACAGTATGGGTTCTCCGTAGCACAATAATGCATATTGCCTATTAACTGCACCTTTGCTTCTAAACGTTGCCCCGTCTGAATACATTACACATTTAAAAAAAATTGGATTTACTTGATTTTGGGCACGTAACCATTAGCAGTAAGTTATACTCCTTTGAAAGTCTTCACTGTGAAGTTCCTGATGTAGCTCAATATGATACGGGTGGAATTTACACTTGCTATGCTAAAGTGCTGCTACTAACCTGGAGATTTTCCTGGACTTGCAACAGTATCTCGAGTTCATTATCATTAGTTGTAACTGCTCTATTGACAACTTTACGTTTTGAATGCTTCACACTGCCAGTTGTATTAAAATGTTGCATTACATCGCGAAATCTGTCAGGACTGGGTGTTCGCGGCTCTAGATATTTCATCCTGTATAATCTTTGGCCTAGAAGAACATTTTTGTTTGCCTCGCCCAAAACATAAATCATATTAATAAGTTCATTTGTGGAAAAATTTATTTTTAGGATAATAAACTTGACGCAAAAGAGTTTGATGTTTAACCTAAAACAGATTTTATTCTTATTGTCATCAGCTCATTTAAAATTAAATTTTTAGAATTATAAAAATCAAAATTTTTTGAAAACTGTCAAGTATAGGTATAGGACATATCATACAAAAGTCAAATACTGTTTAAAAGGCTTTACGACGACACAAAAAATGTAGGGTGTTCTATTTAATAAAAATTATATTTTTCAATTGGAACTTTTCTTGTCGTTTGGCGTCATAAAGAAAACACCCTGTAGATATGATTTCAAATATTTCATAGTAAACAACTTTTTCTGACTTTTCTACTGAGGATATAACTGTTGATGATATGAATTGCTTGGAGTAAAAATTTAAATAGTAGTTTCATAATAAACACGAGACTTGCAAATGCAAAATTTTATAATCCAAAAATCCAATAAAATATAGGGTATCCTATTTAAAAAATCTAACATTATGCTACCCTACTTTTGGAAGCACCCTGTATAATCCAAAATATTTTTTAAATGTGCAAAATATCTAACCATGTCTCAACACAAAAGCTTATCCCTGTACATAGAGCTACGACATTCATACTACTAAAAGATAGAGATTACTTTTCTCTCAGCACAAAATACAATTCGCGTCATTTCGTCTTTAATCTTATCTGTCAAATTACACTTTCAAGCGACAAAATGGCTTAAACATCGAGACGTAGTAGGCTCTTGCCACCATGTATTTGCGCAGCTGCAGACGGCTGCAGCTAAAACTTGTCAAACACTAAACCTTAATGTATTCGGATAATGATTTTTACAATTTTAGAGCGGAACTATGCGAAACTTTTTTTATAAGCCAAAATATATAAGTGCATAATGATTACAACTCATATATTTGTTAAAAAGGCTTGTAAGAAAATAAAACTCAGTATAAAGGGTTAATTGTAAGATTGTGCATCAGTTCTAAGCTATTTAATAATACCTTGAGTACTCATTAGTTTATATCAACATAATAAGGACCCATATGAAGGTAAGGAAAAATTTCAGTTAAATGTTCATTAGAAGGCTAAAAATTGAGTCGGTTAAGCTCCCAACATTATATCTTTAAAATAAGTGAAGTTAAAATAAAGTAATTTGCTGAAGTTTGCAGTCTGTTTATTTCTCTTTACTAGCAAAAAAAATCAAAAAGTTTAAACCCACTTGAGAAAATCGAATTTTGGCCGCCTAACCTAGTCGATCTCCTACTGTGCGGCGAGGGAATAAATACCACGGAGCTCACCACAAGCGAATCGGTCAACGACGGGACGCACGGAAGATCACTTCGTCCATTGCCTCGTCGCCTTTGATAATGTCTGCCGCCACTGTAGACGAAACGTCAGGAAGAAACTCCATTGAACCACCGCTTCAAAGCCCGGAAAACACTCTAGATTGTACTTTGACCGGCCGTGAAAGCCTTCACAATCTTGTAACTACTGGTTGTTCTTCATTACTAACACGAGTCCTTTGTATTATGAGGCGTCTCTAGACTTGACTTTCTTTTTCTTGTTGGGAAGAACTTTTGCTTTTTCAGGCTCCTACTTTGTATCCTCACGCCATTCAGGTTTCTCAGATTCAAATTGTTTG
Organism: Taphrorychus bicolor; assembly: GCA_951812265.1. NCBI lineage: Eukaryota > Metazoa > Arthropoda > Insecta > Coleoptera > Curculionidae > Taphrorychus > Taphrorychus bicolor. Next base: position 42,105,576 of record OX638298.1, on the reverse strand, counting down.
TATGTATTGGTTCACTCAGTGACATCTTCACCTATCCCAGTGATTAATCATTTGAAACCTTATTATATATATACGGGGTGCCCGAAAACTAAAGCGACAAACGAAGATAGGAAATTCTGCGGAAGTAGAATATACCAGGTATAATTTTTCTACTTTTAGTAGGTTTGGCTCAATCTTTCTTATCCAGAAATGCTTCCTAAGACCTAAGAGAGGTAGGACCTTCTGATTTTTGTAAATTTCTCAGATTGCTATTTACCTTGAAGCTCTCGGGAAAAATGTTTGGATATAATATGTTAACCTTCATATGTGCAGCCTTTTAATGTAAAAATTATCTTTTAATTGCAACTATATGCGTTACATTTTAGGAGGGTCAGCTGACACTTTTAATTATACTTCTATTACCATAATAAAAAAATACGAATCATTATCGAAGCTGATTCTATTCCTTAAATAACAGTGAGCCAGACATTTGCATCAGCGAATCAAATTGAAAATAAAAACAATCAATAATATCCTAATTACTCCTCGCCCCAAGTCCAAGATAAAATTTATTTCAATCAATTACTCAAAACTCAAATCGAACCATACATAATTAAAGCAATTTTATTGGCTTGCTGATAGATGCCGTTTTATCGGCGCTGACCTCGTCGACCCCATAGTTTCGTATTATTAAATTGTTAAAATTGGAGACATCAGGATGACAAGTCGTAGTAAGTAATGTAAAAGGTTCACTTGACCCGTAAACCGTACATCATTGATATTATTGGGTTTTCAGTTGTTTTTGTACCAAGCCTTATCTTTAAGTCCATTCATTCAATCCACTAGTAGGAAACAATAACGGTTTTACATTGAAAACGTCATCTAGAAGGTTATGGAATTTTGACCGAAAGAGGTGACGCAATCAAAGTAAATGGACTTTTGTTTTTCCATCCTTTTCTTTTGACATTTCATAGCCAACTAAATGACGTTTTCGAATGAACACCTCTTATTACAATTATGATTTATCCGAGTGCGCAAAACGAGTTTCCGCAAGGCTCTATCCTTAACAATAAATTAAATTGTTTGATATGAATTGTCAGATTGATGGCACAGTTAACATGAAATTAATGTAAAGACTCTTCGATTTGGCCTTTTTGCGGTGTGAGATAGTAATGGGCTTGAAGAATGCATTTTACATTCTCCGTTATGTTACTTTGATGTGCTTGTATTCAAAGAAAAAGAAAAAACGATTTTGCTGCTTTCACTTCCTCTACTCGTTAAATATTTACCAAAGAGATTTGTGTATTTTTTATTATTAATAATTACCTTTAACAATTAATCATTATTATACAAGGGGTCATTATACGGGAGAAAACAGGGTGATTTTTTTTCGATTTTTAGTGAAAAAATCTCGGAAACTAGCTGAGTAATGAAGTGGGGGAAGAAGAAAAGACCCAAAGGGGATTGAGCATTGACCTTGAAATTTTTAATGGAAAGAAGGGTCGAGTGAAGACTCGTTTTGAACGTCTCATCAAAGTTTGTTCTCTTCCCAAATTCCATGCCATTTGGTGAAACCAATTCAAAATGGCGACCGGTTAAACCTTGTAAATTTAACGCTTTAAATTAAGCAACGTGATTCGCATCGAAATGGTTTTCATTCTCCTCTGAGTTTAGGGGGCTCTGACTGCTCAAAAATGTATTTCCTTCTCATAAAAACTTAAGGTGATATGTTGAAGCAATTTTCGAAGTACGTGGTGTTCGAGTTCGAACTAGATGAAGTTTTATAATGAACACCCCGTATATATTGTGAGCTGGAAGAAAACGGGGTTGATTTTTTTCGATGGGCCACCCTTATAAACCTAGCTGTTTTTAATAGGGAGATAGTAGCTATATAGGTACCAAGGGTATTAGGTTCCTGCTCCGCCAAAGGCATAAATATATAATGGGGAGTGTTTGTTTTAAAACGTCATCTAGCAGGCTGTTAAATGACAAAAGAAAAGGATGAAGGAACAAAAGTCCATTGACTATGATTATGTCAACCTTTTCTGTCAAAAATTCATGGCCTTCTAGATGACGTTTTCTTATGAAGACACCATTGATGTATTTTTACAGCAGATGCATTTTTTTCCTGTGCATAATGATACATTTTATTAGGTGATAGGTTTTATTAGGTATTTATAAGGTGTTTTTGAAAGACGTACAATAAATGTGGTTACTTATTCTACGCTCCATAATAAGGAAAAAACTTTTTATTTTATACTGCAGCATTTAGGACACTGTTACGTGCTACGTACTTGATTTTAGTCCGGTAAATAGCTTTTTACAGGACCGGATATCTTAAAGAAATTTTACAGTATTGAGTAGCGGTACATCCTGTGCCGGTATACAATAAATCCATTACCGTTACCGGTACGTCGGCTATCGTAATGAAACTATACCGGATTCCTCAAAAATATATTCGCCGCGCATAAAATTAATTTACTTCATACTGTATCATTTAGAACACTTTTACGTACTTGATTTTAATCCGGTATATAGCTTTTTACAGGATTGGATATCGTAATAGTTATTTACGTTATAAGTCCGGTAAATACAGTTTTACAGTTGGAGTAAGATGTTTCCGGACGAGGCGCTAGCTGAGTCTGGAATTTCGAAACGACTACTGTAACAAGTTACCGGACGTATGATGTACAACATTTTACTTCATACTTATTAAAAACAGGGAAAAAATAATTTTTTGCGCGGCGAATATATTTTTGACAATTCCGCCAATTTGACAAATAGTTTCATTACGGTATCCTGTACCGGTACTGGTACAGGGACCGGTACAATGGATTTATTGAAGATGTGCCGGTACTCAATACCGTAAAATTTCTTTACGATATCCAATCCTGTAAAAACCTATTTACCGGATTAAAATCAAGTACGTAAAAGTGTTCTAAATGATACAGTATGAAGAATATAGTGATAAGATACAGTGTAAAGAAATTTACAGTATTGAGTACCGGCACATCTTCTATAAATCCATCGTATCCATGGTAACCTGTACCGGTACCAGTAGTAGTAATGAAACTAGTAGTAATGTAGTAATGACTATTTGTCAAATTGGCGAATTTGTCAAAAATATATTCGCCGCGCATAAAATTATTTTTTTCCTGTTTTTAATGTATGAAGTATGAAGTAAAATGTTGTACATCATACGTCCGGTAACGTGTTACAGTAGTCGTTTCGAAATTGCATACTCGGCTATCGCCTCGTCTAGAAACATCTTACTCCTACTGTAAAAATATATTTTTCTACGACTATTGAATAACACATTAATTATTATTTTGATGTTAGAATAGTAATAATCTCTATTACCCATTCTAAACCGTGAGTAATAATTACTCACTGCTGTGTGGACCAATAAGATCAATTTTAGGTTCAACCACCATATTAATTATAGGACCAATCGACATATTCTTTTAAGCCGATTCTACATCTGTAAAACATACAACTGTTGCTCAAATTCATTTTCTGCCCGAGAACATCCAGACTTACATAAGTGTATGTAGTTGTGCAGGCATATAGACTTAATTTTTTTGTTTTGCACAAAAATATTGACATTAAATGTCTTTTTTGACGATATTATTATTGTAATTGTGAAGCCTAAATTTGGCTTTACGTTTATTAAATGGCGCATCCGCTGTGCGTTGTCATGGAAACCGGTGGCAACAGACAGATAAACAAGCGGTTGAAACAAATCCGTCACATATGATTATTGACAATTAGTGCAAGCGTATTTTAAAAAATTAACCACAATGTTGAATTCAACTTCATCTCAAGCACAGGAAATTCTCTCAAGCGATGCTGACGAAGAAATCGGGGGAACACCACCAAGTATTAAGGAAGCTGCTAAATTAACAAGACTAAACTTGCTGCCTGAAAAATCCCGCCACAAATATGAGATGGTATACTCAAATTTCATGGACTGGAGGAGCAAAAATAATGCCAGATCGTTTTCAGAAGACGTTGTGTTAGTGTATTTTCAAGAACTGTCGCAGAAACACAAATCCTCTTCCTTATGGGCGCGATACTCGATGCTGAGAAGCACACTCGCACTGAACAATGAAATAATATTGAAGGATATTGTAGGCTTCATGCATTTTTAAAACGCAAGTTTGAGGGATACTTTCCAAAAAAAGGCCAAAACTTTGACGGCTTTGAACATTAACAAATTTATTGAAGAAGCTCCTGATGATATACACCTTGCAACAAAGGTAATTTGAATTAGTTGATGTATCTATAATTTTTTTACGAATTTAATTTGACGTTGTAATGTTTATGAATTATTGTAAGTAATTCAGTTAAAAAATAAAATTCATTCAAGAACTCGTAAATTTGACAACGTTTGTAATGTAGATCATGTGTTGATGATGACTCAACAATCCAAGTGATATCTCGTTTGGTTCTCCAGATATGTCTAAGGGACCATCGACTATGAATCGCCCTGTATAGTATGGTCGTAGAAAAAGTATGATATTTGACTCGCATATAATGGCTATTACTCACTCGATATATTACTACACTCGCCTTCGGCTCGTGTAGCAAACTTTATCTTCGTGAGTAATAGCCAGCATTATATGCTCATTAAATAATATACTATTACCGGACTCATAACGTTAATAACTATTACAGTATTGAGTACCGTAATAAACTCTCATTACAGTACAGGATACCATAATGAAACTATACCGGATTTCCCAAAAATATATTCGCCGCGTATACAATTAATCTTTTCCTGTTTTTAATAAGTATGAAGTAAAATGTTGTACGTCATAGGTCTGATAACGTTTTACAGTGCTCGTTTCGACTCGTACTCGCCTCGTCCAGAAACATCTTACTTCTACTGTGAAACTATATTTACCGAATTTATAACGTATTGTTACGGGAAACGGGTTCCAATAATCTATCGTCAATTAACTGCACACTTTTATTTACTTTAACTGTAACAACACGATTAAAACACAATTACTCTCTACTAACAATTCGCATTGTTCGATTGTCCGTTTTTTTTACTGCACTACACTATCTATTCCCTCCCATCTCGCGCGGCTAGCTGGTCACACTCTCGTACTTTCGAGATCGGAGATGACTGTTCCCGGTTCCCGTTTTTTCTAGATGGGTCCCCGGGGTCGCGGTCAGCGCTCGGAGTTGCCGCTTCGGCCCGAAACTCTGTGGACCGACGGTCGGGCGTAACATTGCCCCCCTCTTATTTCTGATCGTCCCCATCAGAGAAATCTCCACGGCTGTAAGTCTTTAACCGTTCAAGATGAACCATTTTCATCTTTGCTCTAGGGGTACGTTGGATCCTGTATACCACGTCGTTGATCAGTTTAATGACTGTATATAGACCCTCCCACCTTGGAGACAACTTGGGATACTTTCCTTTCTTCCTCTGTGGATTATACAGCCAAACCAAGTCACCTGCTTTAAATCATGCAGAATTCGCCCTTAGCTTAGATCTGGCTTTCATCCGATCGTTAGCAATCTTTATCTTTGTCCTCACGTTTCGATGGATTTCCTTTAATCTTTCTCGAAGTTCATCAGCATGGTTCTGGACATCTTGCTTCGGTTCTTCTAGTGATCCTTACACCAGATCTACCGGAAGACTAAGTTCCTTACCAAATATATCCTTCGCAGGGGTATGTCCTGTCGTGCAAGGTACTGCGCCTCTGTAAGCCATCATTAGAAGAAGCAGAAATTTGTCCCAGTCTTTCTGGTGGTCCGGTACCACTTTGCAGAAGTATTGTTTCCTTCTTTTCAAGAAGTTGCATGATCTTCTTGAAAAGTTGCGATTCAAAATTCCGTCCCTGGTCCGAATGAAGATCTAATGGTAAGCCCAATCTACTGAAGAATTCGTCAACCAAGACCCTTGCCACGGTGTTAATTTCCTGATTGGTGCATAAGCTTCGGGCCATTTACTGAAATAATCCATGGCAACTAAGATGTATTGGTTGCCATCATTCGTTTCTTTCAAATTCGATCATTTGCATCCTTCTCTTTCTTTAAGGTCATGTTACGGAGAAACAGGTATCACAATTTCTGCACGACTCTTCGATGTCATCTCGGCAATTCACCCAGTAGTACCTTTCTCGAATTCTATCCAGGGCCTTATTCACTCCAAAATGGCCTCTAGACACGCCATACTTACGACAAGCTGGAGCGTGGCACTTTTCCCGTCGGGAGTTTCCCAAGTCCTCTTCAGTAAACCATTCTGAATCGCCAAGGAATCCCATTGAGCCCACATAGCTTTTACTTCCGGGCTCTTATCTGCTATGTCTTTTCAATCAGGTCTTTGATTTTCCAAGTTCTATTGACGTGTTAACCTCACAGCATTATCGGTTGTTTGTCAGGCCCTCATTTGTTCAGTGGTCCAATGTGGTTGTTCAGTGTCGAAATTCTCCTTTACAAGGCATGCGTGATAATGAATATGCGTTACCATGAGATCTGCCTGGACGATGTGCAATTTTAAAATCGTACTGCTGAAGGCGTTCTATCGATCTTGCAATTTGGCCTTCAGAATTCTTTATTTGGAGAAGCCACTTCAGCGCTCAACGATCTGTGCGAATCAAAAACTTCCTTCCGTACAGTTACCGATGGAAATGGTCCACGGACTTCACGATACCCCGCAGTTCCTTTCTGGTAACGCAATAATTTCTCTCTGGCTTACTCAACACCTTATTGAAGTACTCAATTACTTATTCCTGGCCGTCTTGTACTTGCAAAAATACTGCTCCCATTCCATGGTTACTTGCATCGGTGTCCAGAATAAACTATCCCTCGGGTCGCGGATAGGTCAATATGGCTGGCACATAATGCTACATTGAGTCTTCGAAAACCGTCGTGGCATTCATCGTTCCAATAGAATGGCATCTATTTCTTCGTTAACCGATGCAGCGGCTTGGCGATGTTGGCGAATCCCTCGACAAAACGTTGATTATAGGCGCATAGTCCCAGAAAGCTTCTAAGTCTATGCTTATCTTTGGGTTCTGGGCATTCTTTGATAGCTGCTATTTTATTTTCACTGGTCTGTATTCCATTTGACGACATGTCTGAGGTACTCCACCTTCTTTTGGAACAAGCAGCATTTCTTAAAGTTTAATCTTAAATGGGCATTCTTTAATTAGCAGAATACTTCTGCCAGGTTGTTCTGGTGATCTTCGAGGTTTCGGCCAATTACTATTACATCGTCCAAATAAACCAGGCACGTTTTTTACGTTAACCCTTTCAAGACTAGTTCCATGAATCGCTCGAAGGTTGAGGCAGCATTGCAAAGACCGAAAGGCATAACGGTAAACGGGACAAGACATCCAGTTGAGAATACTGTCTTTTATCTATCCTCGCATGCCACTCTAACCTGCCAGTAACCACTTTTCAAATCCAACGTGGAAATTGCGATCCTGATAAAGTTGCCAGGGTATCGTCAATTCGTGGTAACGAGTAACTGTCCATGGTGACGTCGTTCACTTTCCTGTAGTCTACACAAAACCTAGTTGTTCTGTTCCTTTTTTTTTACAAGAATTTCCGGAGTACGTCATTTGTTTTCTCCATACGCACACCCAAAGTGGGCTCTCTAATCCTGGGACCAAAAAAGTAGCAAACACGTCCTAGGCAATAAAAGTACAGTCAAAAGTCACCTCTAACACTAGCGGTGGTGGCGCATATAAAAACGATTTTCATTCTTGAACACTAGATGATACCAGATAGACCGATCTGAGTGTATTGCCATCTTTACATTCTTATTGAAAAAGTAAAGAATGGGAATACTCTCAGAGCGCTAGAGAGCACCACCCGAAACTGTTATTAATTTGAATTCGGAAATTACATCCCGAGCGCTCGGGATATCAGTCTATCTCACCCTAGCTGGTTAAGATTTTAGGAGATGGCCTGTGTCCGGAGCGTTCGGATGGAATTACCGAACTCTACTTTAGTCGAAATCGCATATGTGACGCAGATTTCGTCACGTCTCCGTAATTCGTCATGTATACCAACGTTGCCAAATTTATTGGGGTAACGACGGATGTCTGACAAGACTGACAAGCAAAGACACTTGACACAATTGACATTTAACTTATGCGCAGGCCGATGGCGCGGAAGCTCCGCGGTATCGGTCTGTGCCTCAGAAGTCTGTGCCGTTATTTCAACACTCAACAGGAGGCAGGCAGCACTCGGCAGTAGGTTATACGGCATAGGGAACCGGTAAAGGACAGAAAAAGATCAAAAAGAAGACGCTTCAAATCTCGGTCAGTCAGTCTTTTTGAGAATATCGCAGTTTTGTTTGTTTTTACTTTGCAATGTTTGTCTTCCTAGTACTTAACTTAACCAAGGCCAAAGAGGATACAACAATACTAAGTAGATGCTTAAGTAAAGAATAATACCCTCATTGGTGCTTAACATACAGTTCCAATCATATTATTTTTGCTCTTTTTTGTAACTGTTTAACTGGAGTTATGTTTTTAATATATTAATAGCTTTATTGTTGTTGTAGAGTATGGAAAGGACAAATAAGTAGCTAAGTAAGGAAACAGAAGCCATTCCTTATAAGTAGTAGTGTACAGCAAAACACTGACAATGAAAGAACAAAGATATATTAAAAAGAAGATAGCAAAAGGACTTCCTGGCATATATTTTTAAACATATTTACTTAAGTACCTAATTTATTTATATAATTTAGAAATACGTTTTTATATTCTAGCAGTATCAGTGAGATCATATCGAAGAAAATCTTTGAAAAAGGGTTATAATAAAATGTGTGTTCCATTAAGAGACAGGTTTTGTTTTAAATTCTTCGATAATCAATTATAGCCCCAAAGTAACAATATTCTTATATTAAATTGAGGAGGAACATTTACAATTTATTCTAAATACCACATTTTAACAAACCACCTAGGTTGTGGTCTGGTAGCCTATGAAAATTATTTTTCCTTAATTTATCATTGCACAGTTCAAGTGTTATCTATTTCTGATCACAGTAATCACCAAATTTTTTTACAATGGGTTCTTTGTAGACACCAAAGTGCTTGATTTACATTGATTTGGTGCAAGATTTCCAATTCTAGAGTATATACGATTCAGAATTCACGTCTACAAGTGTTTAAATATCTTATTCCATCTTCCAGTCAGGTAATCACATTATACCTTTTAACAATCCACTACTTTCTAGTTTTTATGGCCCCAAAATCTATTGGGAACACCAAACCTCTACTTCCATGCTTCTTTGTCTAAATTTGAAGTAGATTTGAGGCACAAAAAACGTTTCAAGTATTTCAAACAGTTACAGTTCAAATGTTATCTATTTCTGACCCCATTTATCAAATTTTTTTTTATAATTACTTCCTTGTAGACACAAAAATTACTCGGCTTATTTGGATTTGGTGCAAGATTTTCAAGTTCAGGGCGTATATGACTCAGAATTCACCCCTACAAATGTTTAAATATGTTATTCCAGCTTCCAGCCAAGTAATCATATTATACCTTTTAACAATCAACTTTTTTTTGGCTTTTATGACAATAGAATCTACTGGGAACGCCGAACCTCTATTCCCAATTTCCAGAAGCATGAAATTGTCTCAATTTGATGTGGTTTTGAGGCACAAAAGGGCTGGTGGTACTTGGAGGTAGGCCTAGTCCCCAAGATATTGCTCTCCTTACCACTTATTTCGACATAAAGGTAATTATTTTTTGCTTCACTATCAAGAACGATGATTCTAAAAGGCCTCCAGCAAAATTTAAGTTTCGTTCGATTTAAGATAATTGAAAAAAATGTGATTAAATGCAAAAATTTCATTACTTTACATGTATTTTAAATGGGTGAGGTTATGTTGTCTGTCACACCACAAACTGTCACTTCACAAATTGCATAACTTTGGCAACTTTGGTATACATGGCGAATTACGGAGGCGTGAGTTCGTCTGTTAAATGTCATACGCGTCATCATATTTATCTGCCAATGTGATTTTTATTAATTTAGTATAGATAATAATACTAAAAATTTTTAGTTTACCATAATTTACCTAAACCATCTAAACCATTGGTTATGATTTAATACCATTAAAACCATTAAACATTGAAAACCTCCGTTCTAACACATTCTATTTATTTTACAAGTAATATACCCAATTATAATTGGGTAAGTAGCTAGACCCGCTTAAAGAGGATGAGAGAAAACTGCAAAACTGAATCGCTCTGAAATAGAATTCTTATTTCTTGCATGCTTGAAAAAAAATAGTATATGCTAGTCGGAGTAAATGGTCTTTTTGTGCTTCGCCCAGTTGCAGGCCTCAGCTTCGCTTCGGGCGTCAATCTCTGGGCTCAGCGCGAAAAGACCCACTTTTACTCCTAGTGACATAATCTACTATTGTTGACTCGATACCTGCAATATTTCTCGAAAAAAAATAATTATAAAAAGCAACACGATTTTAATTAATAGTCGTATTCTTTAGGCACTAACCCTTCATATTCTGTATATGGAAAACGACTTATTTAATTTGAAACAGTAATTCTAAATTTGTTTTTTAAGACATGCTGTTATAGCAGTGTATTCGAAAAAATTAGAGCTTGGTAAACAAAAAATTTTATATTTTTGAAATAGGCCTTCTTAAAGAAATAGACCGTTCCTAACTAGCAAAAAGTTTCAATAAACGTGTATCTTCTTTTTGTTTATACACTTATAAAGTTTTTAATTAGTCTTTCCAAGCAGTAAGCCACGGAAATTTGACAGGTTCCTCCCTGTATAAAATTTCCACAATGTCAGTATTTTGGTTACACTACCATAATTTATAGGTTAGCAAATACGGCCATATGAAGTAAAATATTTAAGTTCACTATCAGTTAATGTTGGCAAATATCGTTAACTACTAGAGGACATTGTATAGGGATGATCAAAAGTACAAGTTACGGAGTAAATGCGATTTCTATATTTGAGCCACTAGATGAGACTTTTTCAAGGCAAGTTTGAACTCTACCTGAAGTTGAGACTCCACATTGTTTACCTGTCTGATAATCTTTCGTTTATCTTCGAACTAAAATTTAAATTAAATCCGTAAAAGTCGCCCTAAGTGGTTGTAATCAAGAGTAAGTTAATCAACTAGTCAATAACAACTCAATCAAATTAGTTACTTCATTTACATTTCCATTTAAAGTTGCAGTTCAATTTCACTTAAAAGAAAAAATCTTTTAAATGAAACTGAATCATTTTGAAGTTTGAAGTTGTAAATTCCGGGATGTTTGTGTTTTTGTGTCATTAGTCGTTTTCGTTTCACTGGACCGCTTAGGACCATCTTGAACCAGACAGGATCGTTCATTTTCGATTCAAAACGGTGACGTCATCGTTTCGACCAGGTTAAACCAGGTTATGAATTATTAGGACCAACTCGGAGGATTTGTTGTAAAGTACTGTTGACGTTTTATAAGTCAATTTCTGCGTTTTGTTTATAAAGTTGTATGTTTTTTTAGCTCAAATTTATATTTTCTGAAGTTACAATCTTTGATTATCGAGGGCAGCAAGTTATAAAAATCTCTCACCAAACAACTAGGGCCATTGTGAGTCCTATGAAATAATGGACAAGCAGCCACTAGATACTAAATCACACACTGTAATCTTGACCTATTCCTCTTAAGGTACATACAGGAACAGGAGTCTCTCTAGGATGTACTTAGGCAGCGTCAGTTTTCTGTAGATAACGAAGTAATAAAGAAGTCCTTACAACATTGTCATTAAGAGAAGTTTGCGAGAAACCAAACCGCTCTATAATTTTCAGTTTTTCTCAAATGTCTAAACCCGCTTTAAACCTTCTCAATTTACCTTCTAATAACAATTTGTAAGTCTCTACACCACATTCAAATGAAATCTGCTTGCCTCCAATTTCAAATAGCACCGCGTACATTTTCCTACTAACTATTAGAACTTTTGAAAATTAACAGATTAAAACAAACTTTACGGGTGTCAACAACTCGGATTACCCAGAAACAGGTCATTCGTTTCAGCTTTTTAAATACGTCATCAAAACATCATCAATCAGAACCGATAGTGACCACTGTCAAACATTTCTGTCATTTTTATGTCAACCAGAACCAGTAGTGAAACGAAAAAGACTATTGTAAGGAGTGTCATTTTAAAAATCAAGCCAACGCTAATTTGGTCATATAAAACTAAATTTTAGGTTTGGTTTCGCATACAAGGAGATGGGATAAAGCGAGTCTCAGAACCGTTCCGGTTACGTCCCTGACATTTAAAAACTCAGTCAAAGTAACTTTAAATACGCAGAAGCTTGTTTCAGCGTATATAAATCCTCTATTTCTATCCAAATTTTTTTGTAAAATGCGAACACTTACTATTAATTGTTTGAAATATATATTTTTGATCAGTAAGGACAAAAAATTTAATTATTTTATTGACTTCGTAATTCCAATTTTTTCAAGCTTTGCTACAAAAAAAAACAATTTTACAAAAAAATATTTCTTGTGCGTTGGGTAAAAAACAATTAATTTCGAGACATCCTTTATAAGGATAAAATAATTAGTTTTTGTAAGATGCATCTTTTCAAGCATAAAAAGTTGAGTAAATGTACAAAATGCCCTAGATGTGTCTTTGATGATTAAGGGGCCACTTTTTCATTTTACATCTCTAGTATAAAGCCCACCTAAAGTTAAACTTTGGATTTGACGTATACTACATTGTGTGTCTATCAAACAATTATAGCCTCAAAAGTAACAATATTCTTATATTAAATTGAGGAGGAACATTTACAATTTATTCTAAATACCACATTTTAACAAACCACCTAGGTTGTGGTCTGGTAGCCTATGAAAATTATTGTTCCTTAATTTATCATTGCACAGTTCAAGTGTTATCTATTTCTGACCACAGTAATCACCAAAATTTTTTACAATGATTTCCTTGTAGACACCAAAGTGCTTGATTTACATTCATTTGGTGCAAGATTTCCAAGTCTAGAATATATACGATTCAGAATTCACGTCTACAAGTGTTTAAATATCTTATTCCATCTTCCAGTCAGGTAATCACATTATACCTTTTAACAATCCACTCCTTTCTAGTTTTTTATGGCACTAAAATCTATTGGGAACACCAAACCTCTACTTCCATGCTTCTTTGTCTAAATTTGAAGTAGATTTGCGGCACAAAAGCGTTTCGAGTATTTCAAACAGTTACAGATCAAATGTTATCTATTTCTGACCACATTTATCAAATTTTATAATTACTTCCTTGTAAACACAAAAATTACTCGACTTATTTGGATTTGGTGCAACATTTTCAAGTTCAGGGCGTATATGACTCAGAATTCACCCCCACAAATGTTTAAATATCTTATTCCAGCTTCCAGCCAAGTAATCATTTTATACCTTTTAATAATCCACTTCTTTATGGCTTTTATGGCAATAGAATCTACTGGGAACGCTGAACCTCTATTCCCAATTTCCAGAAGCATGGAATTGTCTCAATTTGAAGTGATTTGAGGCATAAAAGGGTTGATGGTACTTGGAGGTAGGTCTAGTCCCCAAAATATTGCTCTCCTTACCACTTATTTCGGCATAAAGGTAATTCTTTTTTGCTTCAGTATCAAGAATGATGATTCTAGAAGGCCTCCAGCAAAATTTAAGTTTCGTTCGATTTAAGATAATTGAAAAAAATGTGATTAAATGCAAAAATGTCATTACTTTACATGTATTTTAAATGGGTGAGGTTATGTTGTCTGTCACACCACCAACTGTCACTTCACAAATTTCATAACTTTGGCAACGTTGGTATACATGGCACTTTTTCATTTTACATCTCTAGTATAAATCCCACCTAAAGTTAAACTTTGGATTTGACGTATACTACATTGTGTGTCTATCAAACTTCTTTATTCAACTTTACATGGAGTTTAAACCAACCTTGTAAAAGTGGGCCTTTAAAGGAAAAGAAGAAACCTTTAGTTTTTAAGATTTTTCTCCTTAGCGAGGCCTCCTCCAAAAATCAATAGCCTAAAAGCCTAAATCTTGATTTTTGTAGCATGTTCGTTAATTTAAAGCTAAATCTTGATTGTGCAGCCGAGTTATTTTAACATAAAAAAGTATTGTTATTGGCATATCATGAAAGATTATGAGGACAAATCCTTCAATTTCCTATAACTTAGTTCTTAGTGCCTCTAGGCTTGACTGGTTAAATTTTTTTGATATCCTCATGTAACGACAGGATTGCTAAATAATAAGTATAAAACAAAAAACCTAATCTCTATAAACTTATGTGATACAACTGCTAAGCTATATTTATGCTGTAATAAATAACTCCCATCAATCGGCCCATATTTAGCAGAGGCATAACCCCAGGGACAAGGGACCTGCGGTGATGGTTATCGCGCACCAGTTCTTTTATGGCATTTAGGGAGCGTTGATGGGACGCGGTTACGTCAAGGGGATTAGAGGAACACAATCTTATCTAGATTTGTTTTGGCGCGATTCATATTGAAATATTACGCCTGAAATATCGTGTAGCACTTTAGGGATAATGCAAGCGGGGTAAAAATGGTTGTAGATCATTTTTGTACATAGCATATTTACAATATTGTACGTATGAAAGAGACACGAAATCTGGTTTTCAAAAAATGGTGCAAAGAGAATATTGCCTCCCAGAAAAGATACAAAAAAAATCAGTCTTGAAGTCTGGTGCTGATCAAAGTGCAAACTGGAGTATTTAGTAGCAATGTAGGAAGACTCGCAACTTCAAAACTCATCGACTTGGAAGACCCCCTAACCGAAGCGAGAACTAGTAGTTCAGTTGTCACGGATTTCTTCTCTTCCAAAACAAATCGCCGCAAAGAGGTCAGCAGATGGTGGAAGAATGTAAGGAAGAAATCGAAAGTACACCTAATAAATCTCGTAAAGAATCAATGAAGAAAAACCTATAGTTATTTGCAAGCGAAAAAAAAATACGAAGAAAATGCATTACATGAACTATGGGTGCACTTATTATTTTAGTGCACTAAAGATATGGAAAATGTTGAACTAGATCTATTAAATATCGTTGCCTCTGTCACACTACCAATATTGTGAAGCGATCCAAAAACCAGTTTTCTGCAATATTGTCACTTCCCACAGACAAATGGCCGAAATTTCGTACCTATATTGTCTGGGGGCGACGTTTAGCAGAGTATCAGACTCATTTCTCTATCAGGCAGAGGAACCATAGACCGGTTTGGCTCTTATTCGTCGCCCCCAGACAATATAGGTACGAAATCTCGGCCATTTGTCTGTGGGAAGTGACAATATTGCAGAAAACTGGTTTTTGGATCGCTTCACAATCATCTCGCATGCCCTAGTGGAAGCACCCGCCGTCGCCAGATGCCGCCACTTACATACACATACAGGCGTTTAAGCAAGATTTAGATCAAATTGCCGTTGAGACTTATTTTCTATCAGGTTCGAGGTAAACCATGCTGATGAGCTCTAATAAGAGGGAAACCGGTCTATGGTTCCTCTGCCTGATAGAGAAATGAGTCTGATACTCTGCTAAACGTCGCACCCAGACAATATAGGTACGAAATCTCGGCCATTTGTCTGTGGGAAGTAACAATATTGCAGAAAACTGGTTTTTGGATCGCTTCACAATCATCTCGCATGCCCTAGTGGAAGCACCCGCCGTCGTCAGATGGCGCCACTTACATACACATACAGGCGTTTAAGCAAGATTTAGATCCAATTGCCGTTCAGACTTATTTTTCTATCAGGTTCGAGGTATACCATGCTGATGAGCTCTAATAAGAGCGAAACCGGTCTATGGTTCCTCTGCCTGATGGAGAAATGAGTCTGATACTCTGCTAAACGTCGCCCCAAGACAATATAGGTACGAAATCTCGGCCATTTGTCTGTGGGAAGTGACAATATTGCAGAAAACTGGTTTTTGGATCGCTTCACAATCATCTCGCGTGCCCTAGTGGAAGCACCCGCCGTCGTCAGATGGCGCTACTTACACTACCGATATTGAATAAAAATTAACCCCAATACAAAGAGATTTGTTCAAAAAAATGGCTGATCCAATAATGTGAGTTTCAGTAATCCATATTACACTCTGTGTAAAAATAATAATATTGTTATAAAGGATATAAACTCAAACGAAAACATAAAGTGTTCCTAATCATTGAATTTCTAATAAAAAGAATCTTCAACTTTTAGCATTCAAATACAAAAGCTACATTTAAAAACCTGAGGTTGAAGATGTCCCACAATTGTCCGACTAAAAATTGAACAACTCCTTTTTATTGAGCAGGAAGAGTACAGAACCCTAGAATATCGCTTTAAAAGTTCAGGAAAATATAAAAACGATTTTCGTAAACTTTGTTAATTTTTTTGAATACCTTCAAAATGAGTCGAAACTTTAAATTAAAATTTTAAAATGTCATAATAATCTGAATCCAAATGAGCAACCTTGCCCCAATTTGATCGATCTCTTACGGTTTATGAGATTCCAATGCTGAGCTATGAATTTGAATAACCCAGTATTTTCTGTTACGTGCTTATGGCTAAACCATTAAACAAATAGTAGATTATGTCACTAGGAGTAAAAGTGGGTCGTTTCGTGCTGAGCCCAGAGATTGACGGCCGAAGCGAAGCTGAGGCCTGCAACTGGGCGAAGCACAAAAAGACCTTTTACTCCGAGTATAGTATATTTCAGAGTGATTCAGTTTTGCAATTTTCTCTCATCCTCTTTAAGCGGGTCTTAGGTACTTACCCAATTAGTGGTGTATATAAATAGAATGTGTTAGAATGGTGGTTTTCAACGTTCAATGGTTTTAATGGTATTAAATCATAATCAATGGTTTAGGTGGTTTAGGTAAATTATGGTAAACTAAAAATTTGTAGCATAATTATTAATACTAAATTAATACAAAAAGGCATTGGCAGATAAATATGATGACGCGCATGACAACCAACGATATTTAACAGAATTCGAGAACCTATGCGAATTTGACTAAAAACGGTTTCGGGTGGTGCTCTCGAGCGCTCTGAGAGTATTCCTATCCTTTGTTATTCATCAAGAATGTAAAGATGGCAATAAGATGGTTTATATATGCGCCACCGTGATAGTAGCGGTAACTTTTGACTTTACTTTTACTGCCTAGGACTTTTTTGCTACTTTTTTGGTCTCAGGATTAGAAAGCCCACTTTATGATGTGACGCTTTTTCTCTGCTGATTTAATTCTCGGGCGCCACCCCTTGGTTTAAACGAGGCAAGGGGACCTCTTGCGCTTGGGAAGCCTTTAACAGTAGAGTAGGGTTCGCTGTTCTGTGTGCCGCTCTAAATAAAACTCGGAACAAGGTTAAAGTACACTATATTTTGTACGGGCACATTTACATCCTAATCCGGTAGCACACAAATATGATACAAATAAGGATCACGGTCATTCACGGATAATATACGATAGCAACAGAGAAGTATGAAGTTTAGATATACCCAAAAGTAGCGGGGCTTATCGAAACTTCTCCACATCCGACAGTCAATTCGACATCCGCCTGAATTTAACTGGTGGATGGGCGCACACGGTTCAGGCGAGGCTCCGAGCAAGTCGCAAAATCCTCCTACGACTAGTCCGGCATACCTACACTCTATTCGGAGTTTGAGACGAGATCCCTCGGAGCTCAAACGGAGAATAAGGGGCCTAGTAGCAATAAACCACAAACGGCCCGGACAAGCCACAAAATCCTCCTACGGCTTGCACGGTCCTCTTATCCAACGGTTAATCCAACAACCGCCTGTTTCAACCGAGGGATAAGTTCGGACGGATACCATCTTTACCCACAGTATTTAACCTTACGGTTGCGTCGGCGTCGGCGTCGGGGTCGGATCGGTTGCGCGGTGTAATGGGTGGTAGGAAGCGGAGTGGGAGGTTCTGTGTGCACTGTTGCTAGCTAAAGGCTCGGTACGACGGCCAGTTTGTTTATGTTAAAAAAAATCAATAGCACGGTCTTTTAAATTAGTAACTTCGTTACAATGGTGTGCGTATGGAGAAAACAAATGACGTACTTTTAGTCCGCTTGAAAAAAAATTTTTTTTTTCTTATTTATGTAGTTTCTACAGACGCACAATTTATATATTTTTTTAAATTTAACCGGGTGCCTCTGCGGAGAGATGGACTCCCTTCCGGATTCCGCCAATTTCGCACAATTGCTGAACTCAGAAAGAGGAAACCAACTAGGTACAATGAAAAAGCAGGACGGAATATGGACGGGAGACCAGGGAGAGACCCTAGAGATTCTCCTGGAGACCCACTTCGCTGGAGAAAATGGCGGATCCGCTCCTCCTGATGTGGTTCCAGTCCTCTGGATAATTGCAAGGGAAGTAGTGACCGACGAAGTCATTAGAAGGCCGGCGGGCGATTTCATTTCATTTAAGGCAGCGGGACCAGACGGTGTATATCCAGCAATGCTGCAGGAGGGACTGGACAATATGCTCCTGTCGCTGAACAGAGTGTTCACGGAGAGCGTCTTACTGGGATAAATCCCTACCGTCTAAGACGTGGAGATCCGCAATTGTGGTCTTCATACCAAAAGCAGGGAAAAGTGACTACAATGTCGCTAAATCGTTTAGACCCATAAGTTTGCCATCCTTTTTAAAAAAAACCTTAGAAAAGATAGTCGATGGGTGAACCGTAGGGTGACGGCTTCTCTGGGAGATCACCGGTGGGAAATCGAGGTCGAAGGCAGCTGCTTATCGCTGCGACTATGGTGTCTCTTAATGGACGGTCTTTTGGAAAAACTACAAGCCAAGTTCAGTGCGTAAGCGCATGCGGATGACGGACTGGTCATGATACCAGGAAAGTCCATCGGCAGCGTTTGTGATAGAATGCAAAGCGTATGCAGAATACTAGAACAATGGTGTACCGAGACGGGACTGTCAGTCAATTTTGGCAAGACAGAGCTTGTGCTTTACACCAAAAGGAGCAAAACTACAGGATTCCGGTCATCCACGCAGTACGCGGAAGCTCTCCTGCTAAATCCGGAGGCTAAGTGCCTGGGGCTGATTCATCGACAACGGGCTGACCTGGAAAAGTCACGTAGAAAAGGCGCGCAATAAGGCAGCAATACTGGTATGGCGACTGCGCAGGGCAGTGGGCAGAAGGTGGGGTCTAAAACCACTCGTCCTGCACTGGCTCTATACTGCGGTAATCAGACCGAGGATACCCTATGGATCTGTGGTCTGGTGGCCAGCGGTGGACAAGGCCTACTATATGTTGAGGTTGGCCAGACTACAGAGAATAGTCTGTCTAGCCATAACGAGTGTGTTCAGAACAACACCGGAAGCAGCTCTCAATGCCTTACTGGGTATGCCGGAAATTCCAATATGGACGAAGAGGGAAGCGATGGCTTCATGTAGGAGGATGGATTGCTTCGACCATTGGAAGGAAACAATCATGGGAAGCGGTCACACGCAGATCGCCAGCCTCAGCGGGACATCCTAATTGTCCTGTAGCACGAGGGACGCCCTTGCAATCGGCTGAAACTAAAACAGCCATTTGAGATAAACATCGCAACAAGAGAAGAATTTAATGAAGAGCTGCTTCATCAACCTTCTGAGAATAATTAGGTGTGGATCAAGAATGGCTGATTCACAGTCGTCAAGAGCGGGAATATACAAAGCAGGCAGTGGAGAGGGCGAGAGCTTTTCCTTGGGAAGCCACACGATTGTTCTTCAGGCGGATGTGTTTGCAATACACGACTAGAAATCAAACAGGGCGCAGAACAGAACATTTTTGTCTACTCCGACAATCAGGGGGCCCTGCGAGCCATCTGCAGGAACAGGTTGAGTTGAAAACTCGTTCAGGACCACAGGGATGCTCTAGAGTCACTGGCAGAAACAAAAAGGGTAACTTTGGGATGGGTTCCTGGACACACGGTCATTGAGGGAAACAATCGGCAAAGCATAGTTCCCAGACGTGCTTTACAGGACCGGAGCCATGTCTAGGAGTTAGTAATAAGTACGTTTCTCACACTCTAAATGAATGGGCATGGGAGAGTACAAGGACAAACTGGACACAGTCAGGAATATGTAGACAGACCAAGCAAATCTACCCTGACCGACTAAACAGACAAATGCACCTCCTAGGAAAGGTGGACAGTCGACTCTGCACCCACTGTGGAGCAGGGGAAAAGTCGTCATACCATTGTATGGGAGTGTGCTGTAGGTGGGCGCGACTGCGCCACAGGAGACTGCGAGCCGCCTTCTTCCATCGAGAGCTTCTGACCCGAGATGGGACGAGTTACTCTCCTTCATTAGATGGACGGGTGGACTCGTGGAGGGAATGAGGGCCCAGGCGGAGTAGGGATGGGTGGATCGTGAGACTGTGAAAAGGATCTTTAAGGCCTAGCCGAAAGACTTCGCCCCCCCCCCTCCCAATGTCTCCTACTGCCACTGCTACTACTTACAGTGTGTCTCAAAAAATAAGATAATCCCATAGTTGTGTTTTTTCAAATGGAACATCCGTAATTTTTTTTGTTTTCGAGTTTAGTGGTGCTAATTTAGTTTTTCATAATTGAATCAATATTGGCATTGTCAAATAGCTTTTGTTCTACAGTTCTAAGTTTTAATGCTAATAATCTCAATTTTTCAGCCGCGATTTTCTCGAAAACCGTTTGTTGCAGGCTTATTATTCATACGGCAAAATTTACTTAAGAATTTGGGTAATCTGAATGTCTTGAAGAGAAAAAAGATATGACTGAAGAAGCGAAAGAGAAAGCTTAAAGAGGCCACAGAATGCAAAGAACTTATTCTTGTAAAACTGAAGATAACGAGCAACCGAAAGTTATCCGCAAATATAAACGGAAATCGAATTGCGAGGAGACACAGGAAAAGCCGCAGCTAAGACAATTCCAAAAACCTGAAGAAGAAAGAACTAAAGACAAGACCTTGATAAACTTAAACAGTTAAACAGTTGAAAACTTTAATTTTGAGCTATCAGGAAAAATGGTATAATATCTTGAAATATAAAAAGCGGAAAAAATAGAAAATAAGAGGCCAAAGAAATTCGAAGACGTTGAGAAATATTCAACAGAGCTTGAGAAGCTCGACCTTAAAGTCGAAGATCTCAAGAAGAAAAAGCCGAAAGAAATCAATAAGCTCGAGGAAGAATATGTTGTTATAATCAAGATTATCAAGTCAAGAAAAAGTAAAGAACAGAGAAGAAAAAGGAGGTTGATACTATTATTTTGAAGTTTAAAAACTATGTAATTAAATTATATTATACCGAAAAAAAGATACTTATGCAAAGAAGTAGAAGTAGTAGACATTGGGGAGGCCGAGGCCTTGCGACTAGGCCTAAAGGCCCTTTTCACATTCCCCGATCCACCCATCCCTACTCCACCTGAGCCCTCATTTCGTCCACGAGTCGACCCGTCCCTTTAATGAAGGAGAGTATTTGAGGATTTCTTTCATTGTTCACAAAGACTTTGTAAGACTGAAGACAGTAATTATAAACAAAAACAAAGCGTGATTGTAGACACGGTCTCAAAACATTTAATTTTAAAAGCAAGAAAAAGAGTATCCCGTCTCATCTCAAAGTCGGAAGCTCCTCTCGATGGAGGAAGGCGGCACCCAGTGTCCTGTGGTGCAGTCGCGCCCACCTACACTTCCAGAAAATGCTATGACGACTCTTCCACTGCTTCATTGTGGGTGCAGAGTGAACTGTCCACCATTCCTAGGAGGTGCATGTGTCTGTTTAGTCTGCTATGACCAGTGAGGATCCCTATAAGGTTTCTCATACACTGCCGGCTTCCCCAAGTTGCCACGAAGCCTTGGATCTATTTGGGTTAGGGTAGATTTCCTTGGTATGGCTACATATTCCTGACTTTGTCCAGTTTGTCCTTGTACTCCCATCCCCTCTCATTTAGAGTGTGAGAGACGTACCACATACCGATTGCTTACTCCTGGACATGGCTTTGGTCCAGTAGAGCACGTCTGGGAACCACGCTCGGCCGATTCATCGACACGCTCGTTTCCCTCAACGTCCCAATATCCGGAAACCCATCCCAGAGTTATCTTTTTGTGTTTCTGCCAGTGACTCTAGAGCATCCTTGCAGTTCTGAATGAGCTTTGAAATTTTGCTGTTCCTGCAGGTGGCTCGCAGGACCGTCTGACTGTCGGAATAGATGAAGATGTTCTGTTCAATTCCTTGTTTGACTTTTGGTCGTGTGGCCACTTCGAGTATTGCAAATACTTCCGCCTGAAGAACAATCGTGTGGCTTCCCAAGGGAAAGCTCTCGCCCTCTCCACGGCCTGCTTTGTACACTCCGGCTCCTGACGACTGTGAATAAGCCATTCTTAGTTCGTCTGTATACCATACCTGATTATTCTCAGAAGGATGCTGAAGCAGCTCTTCTTTGAATTCTTCTCTTGTTGGGATGTTTAAATTAAACGGCTGTTTTAGTCTCAGCCAATCTCAAGGGCGCCCCTCCTGCAACAGGACAAAAAACCGAAGGCTGGCATTACGGGCGAAGACTTCAAACTTTTTAATTTTTCCCATAAAGTTACTGAAAAGGAGATGTATGAACCTACAAGTCCTGAAGAACTTGCAAAGTAAAAGAGGAACACAGAAACCGAGAAGATAGCCATCAAAAAGGGTATAACATACACCTAGACCCGAAACGGAAGAACCCTAAGAATTCAAGCTTGAACGAAACATAGAAATCTCAGGAGGAAGAAGGCGAGGATTTGATTAAGGTCGTCAAGCCACCGCAGCTTGCTAAAAGAAAACAAATATTGCCAAAGCTGACGAAATATATTTCGATATCTCCATCATCCAAACCAAAGAAGAAAGCTCCAGAGCAAGCAGAGTTTGCCGAAAGTACAAGTAGTTTTCAAACCTACCTAAACATAAAAAAACATATATAATACTCGCGAAACTGTAAAGTTCTGTTAAACAGAGCGGCACCAGCTAAACCTGAAGAAGTAGGGCCAAAAGAGTTTTACTGAAGAAAGCATCCAACCAAACAGTTAAGTAATAATCCAAAGTGTTTTCTGGGCTTTGAAGTCGTGGCCCGATGGAATTTCTTCCTGACGTTTCGGGTACAGCTGCGGCAGACTTTATCAAGGCGATGAGGCACTGGGCGAAGTAATCGCCCGTGCTTCCCGACGTTGACTGATTGGGATGAGCTCCATGGTATTTACTCCCCCGCTGGCGCCGTTGCGCTGCAATGGAGGGACTAGGGTTGGGGGGGTATTGGTGGCGCGGGGTTTCGGCGCACTGGAAGTATGTCGTACAACCCGCTTCCAGTCTGCATTTAGAAACGTAATTTCCTCCTTCCTGTTGAAATTGTTGTCGTGTTTAAAGATCTCAATGGCCTCTCTCCTTAGTCTCGGATAGAAACGCTGCGATTGATATAAGATATCCACCTGGTTGAAAAGGATGTCGTGACTTTCGGAGAGAGCGTGCTCTGCTACTGCTGACTTTTGTGTTTGTCCCGGCCTGCAACTCCTCTTTTGTTCCGTAATCTTCGTGTTGACACTGCGTTTTCTGGTGCCAACGTATACCGTGCCACAGCTACATGGAACTCGGTAAACTCCGGTTGTCCATAGGGGATCTCTGCGATATTTGGCCGATCTCAAGCGCTGTTGTATTGCACGAGTGGGTTTAAAGAAAGTTTTGACATTGTGCCTGACAATCCTGTCCGTTACTTTGTGGATGTATGGTAGACTAGTATATCCGCGCTTTTCTTCATCTTCTCCCGTTGTTTCTTCCTGGCCCTCTACATTCCTTGGACGGACGGCCCTATCGAACTCGTGCTTGCTATATTCATTCTCTTTCCAGATACTGCATTTCCCTTTCCAATTCAGCCGGCTCACAAATGCACTTGGCTCTCACAGACAGAGACTTTATGACTCTCGTGTTCTGTCTGAGATGATGATTTGATCCGATATTGAGTTATCGGTCAGTATGTGTTGCTTTTCTATAAACGGTGTGCGCAAGCTTCCCATTTGGTCTCCTTGATACCAAAACATCCAAAAGCGGTAGGCGACCTTACTTTTCTATCACCATAGTGAAGTGAATTTGTGGGTTTATATTGTTGGTGTCGTCCATGTATCGGAACCAGCACTTTGGCCTCTTATTTGCCGTTGCCAACGCCTTGGCCCCGAAAGTTTCCATAAAATAGTTGGCTATTACTGGACTAAAAGGGCTGCTCATAGCTACTCCATCAGTTTGTTCGTAGAAATCTTCCTTCCATTGGAAATATGTAGTGGTGGGGCAGTGTTGGAACAACATGGCAATATCTTGTGGAAGTTCTAGGTTTATATGTTCCATGGCCTCCTTAATGGGTATTCCATCGCGAAGAGCGATACAAGATCGAAGCTAACGAGAATTTCTCCCGGAGAAAAGGTCAAAGAATGCAGTTTTTGGTCGAAATAAGGGGAGTCTTTTATAAAGCTTCCAGTATTTCCTATTTTAGGTTGCAGCAGTTTTGTGAGGTGTTTTGCGATTTCGTACCTCGGGCTTCCTATGGTGCTCACGATAGGTGTCAGTGGCGCATCCGGCGCATCCGGTTTGTGGATCTTTGGCAAACCGTAGAGCCTTGGTGGCAAAGCTTCTGATTTAGCTTAGTCATTTCATCCGATGCCACGTCCTGGATTAATATGTTGGTGGCCCTCAGAATCCTGTCGGTTAGATCACGAGTTAGCTTCTTGTAGAAGAAATTCCATCGGACCACGGCCTCAAAGCCCGGAAAACCCTTTAGATTGTGTTTTGACCGGCCGTGAGAGCCTTCACAGCCTAGTTAAGTAATATTTACCGTTGAACTAAAAAAAAAAGAAATTGTAAAAGAAATAATCATTGATATGAAGAAGAAAGATAAAATTCTTAAACAGAAAGAAGTTGTAGAACAAAATATAGAAAAAGGAGAACCGCATCCAACGGAGTAGAGTTCTCCCGAAGAATGACACAAAAATGACGTGCACACAACGTGTTTGTTAAAGTGGATGTTTTGTGATGACGTGTAAAAGTGTCATTTGAAAAACGTCATTTAGTTGGCTGTGAAATGTTAAAAGAAAAGCGATCTATATATAGATCAATTGATTACAAAAAAAAATGAATATAAGAAAAACATCTAAGTACCTTTTCAAGTAGTTTTCTGCATAAAATAGTTATTTTCTTATTAAGAGCGCAAAGTAACACTTTTGCGCACGCTACTGCCGTTGCCCGAATGACGCGAAGCGGAGTTCGGGCAGCAGTCAAGTGCGCGAAAGACACTTTGCGCAAGAATTAGGAACAAAATTTTTTCTACAACTGTATAAAAGTCCACCTGCCACTAATATGGGACATATTTAACGATTTTATAAATGATTAAGCTTTACAGTTCTTTTCTGCTACCCCTGTATTGACGGCGTGCGCGAAAGACTTTTTTCACGTGTCCTGTGGCAACGAGTAACTTTTTTATACTGCTATGGGCGACGTGCGAGAAAGATAACCGTGAAAATATGTGTCAGTTTACATACTGTCAGTAATGCGCGAACCGTGTCATATTTTGACGGTTGTAGAAAATAGTATATTGTACAACTAGTGTCGAAAATAGCATTTTTCACACCAGTGTGATTTTCGTACGTGTTGTACACTTTATTTTTTCTACGACTGCAATTTGCTTCATAAATGATCATTCATATTATAAAATATATGCAAGGCGTGTGCAAAACAATCAGAGTCCTGTGCAAAACAATCAGAAGCGTGTGCAAAGTGGACTTTGCGCACGCTGTTTGCAATATGCGAATTTCAACGGTAGTTAGTAGTGCGGATTTGTTCATTTACGAGGCAGTCGTAGAAAAACTAGTTTTTCAATCAATTACAAAACATAATTTGGATTTTATCGGGTTAATACGTATTCAACGAATCACAGGTAAAAGAAGGGGAGGGGGGGAAGAGTAACGGAACTTGGCTCCCACTATACGTAATTCTCCGTATTTCCTGCAGGGTGGCAGATCCTATACATTCATAAAACTAACTACTCCCAATTCGGGGAGTTCTTTTTTGCTCTGCCGAAACTAAATTCCCGTATGGAAGTGCAATTTGTCTAAAATAATGTGTAGAGCCGAGCAAAAAAGCTTTTTGGCCGTGTATCAAGCGCCTGCCGGCGTTATTCCCGGTCACACACGAGTGGCCCTTCGGGATTTCGAACAGTGACAGTATTTTATATTATATGGCCGGCCAATAGTTTACTGCGAATTTATATATCTATTTGGATGATCTATTACACCGTTTCGGGAAAATTACCTTTATTGTTCCGTCCGATTTATGGACGAGCGGGAAAAGTCCCGGATTTACGAAACCGGCGGTTTTGTTTCGCGTTTAACTATATCATTTAAGCCGGACCACCTTTGCGAGGTTTTATTTTTTGGCAGTCGCTATTGATCCGTCAGAAATGGGAATGTTCCGCCCCCATAAATATTCAGCACAAAACAAGTGACATCAATCATGGCGCTAAGCGAGCTGTCACCGGAATCCCGCCCGCGATGATATTCTTTTGTTCCTGGTATACACCCGACACTTGTTTCAAATGCCTACTTCTCATTCTCAGCTATGTAATTTCAGGGAGTTAGAAGACTCAAAAGGGGGTGTATCCGATAGTCATCAATTAGCACTTATAGTTAGTGTGAGTCTGCTACAACCTTTCAATTCATTAAAGCAGACGCCTTTTTCTTGGATATTAACGGCTTTACGTAATGGATGTCATTTTCAACTTCTTTCCTTCAGGGATTACTTTGGATGGTTTGCGGTCCGTTCCACTTCATCCGGCTTGACTGATGGGGCTTAATTAAGTTCCTCGGTCAGATTTTTCCATTTACTTTTATCTTCATCTTTTTGTTTCGCGGAACAAAACCCAGCAATTAAAACCAATTGTTTTCATTTGCCCCTTTTAGGACGCTATTAATTACTCCTCGGGAATCTTTTTTTCTCTCCTTATAAGGGTGTTTTCGGTATTCTTTGCCACACAGCAAATCGTCTAAAAAGTGTTGGGGGAAAGTCATTTTTATTCCTCCGTAACCTAATCTCGAGTTTCGAGGAAAACCTGGTAATTTTTCCGGCTGGTAAGGTTTTCTAAAATGGCCGGATCTACTCGAATTCAAATGAAGCTCGCACGTTTCTCTTTATTCGATTTATTTCCGCTGACGCAGCTCTGAAGGAAACTCCGCTCTATTCAGTGGTTTCTTGATGTTTCTGCTTATATTTACATCAAAATAAGGGGGGTCCGATCGAAACTGTCGAAGGCGTATTGGATGGAATCGCGAGTGTTAAGCTTTCCCTTGCAATGCTCTCTTTTAAATCTATCCACTTGATATTGTCTCCGTGATTTTTAGGGGGTAGGTATCGTTTGAAAATTGTATCACGTTGCGTATTCATTGCGATCCATCAGAAAGAAACGAGCAGAAAAATACTTCGATTATTTAAATTATTCAGGAATTTTAAACCAAATCCAGATAAAGTGCTTCTGACACAGGTTTTACTTATCTAACAAATTTTAGTTCCGAACATTATTACATTTTTTAAAAACTACAAAATTATTACTGCGTTCTATTTCAAAAACCAAATTCAAGTTTAAATGGAATTTCCAGTATACGATTTGTTTCTATTTGAAAAAGGAAATAAAACCCTAAACTGCGACCTCCGCGGAAAAGTAGTGCGCCCATAAACTCGTAATGAATTTTCAAAAAGGAGTAAAACCGCAAATAGAAACTATGAAGATTTATCGATGGCGAACGTATATTGGTTTGCCGAAATTTGATTGAGTTATCGCATTGTTCTGACATGAAATCATTTGAATTTTATGACTTTTCTTTCTTTATGTTTTGCTTTATAGTCAATGCGTTCCAACTTCGACAAACATTTTTGTTTGTTTATTGGCCTAAAGCACATATTTAAAATAGTTACGGATTTAATGTTTTGTATATTGTAATGTGCCTCATGTGTATACAGTGCGTCTCCTAATAGGTGAGAAAATTTTGTTTTTTGGCACTGGAACAATTTCAAACATAATTTAAGTTTCTAATATAAATCAAGGAGGCCTTGGAAATTGTCAAAAAAAAACTCTTTTTTGGTAAAGCTTTCTCTCTATGACAGATACTACAGGCAATCCTTAAGAAAAATTGTCTAAAATCAGAAACTATGCTAATATCCCAAATTTCCGAATCCTCGGTAAACTATGATATTTCAACTTTTATAAAATGCTTACAATTTTTTGCAACAGATACGTCAAAAAAACCAACAACATTACTAACTTAAGTGACAATATTTAATAATAAGCAACTTTTATATGCGTTTTTTTTACAAAAAGTCATTGTTGCTAAATGCTAACGTCAAGCAAACATTAGCATTTAACATCATGGACATTTATTATCTTTAATATGACAATCTTAAATGATAAATGCAAGCAGAGTAACAATT
Organism: Taphrorychus bicolor; assembly: GCA_951812265.1. Classification (NCBI taxonomy): domain Eukaryota; kingdom Metazoa; phylum Arthropoda; class Insecta; order Coleoptera; family Curculionidae; genus Taphrorychus; species Taphrorychus bicolor. The sequence continues at coordinate 42,077,137 of OX638298.1, read as the reverse complement.
GTCAACAGTTAAGTCAATGCTATGCAGTTACTAAAAAGAAAAACAAACCACTACAATTTAAATATTATTTGGATTTTAGAGTACAGTTACCCTCAATATCCGCTCAATCATAAATTTGGCAACATTGCTGAGAGCAGGAAAGCACACCAATAATTTTCACAATGGCTCAGGCTGAATATTTTACAATTTTTTCTTCAAAGACTTTTAAAACACATTGGATCTGTCACATAATTTTTTTTTGTCAAATCTTGGTATTTTTTTACAAACATTACAGTCTACATTATCCAGGCCTAGCCAAACTATAGAGAACGTAATTATCGTTTTGGCTTCTCATTTGAGAATTTTTAGACGAGCCATAATTGTTAATGATACCATAGAAAAGAAAATAGTCTCCCGATTCTGATTTTTATTTGACCTTTTCCATGAATTACGCAGGTTGAAAAACTCAGGTAAATTCGATCAGTCTTTGAGCGATTGAGCTTTCTAATTTTGCAATAATTTTTTTGAAATCCGCTGTGACATTTCCTGTGGCTTCAATCCCACAGGCCCTGTTGCTCACTCAGAAGATCACTCTTTGAATATGCTCGGCCAGTGATCATCGTCCTTTGTCCCAATAGTTGAAGGGATGCCTGAATGACTTACAGTAAATTATTATTCAGAGTATGAGCAAGTTTGTCATTTTTTGGCGATTGGTTGGCGGTCTTTTAGTAAAAAAGCGAACATTTTTTAATAAGTTATTCACTGGTGAAACCTTTAAACGAAACGTAAAACAAACGTAGTGGTAGTACTAGACAAAAGGGGGGGGGGGGGCGCCTATAGCGCAGTGCGTCCACCTAGGACACTCTCCCAGAACGTGGTATGACGGCCTTGCCACACAGTGGGTGCTGAGTGGACTGTCAGCCATTCCAAAGAGGTGCGTGTGCTTGCTTAGTCTACAGTGTCCAGTAAGGATCCCTATAAGTGGGAATCCTTCTTGGGATCCACGAGGTTTGGATCTATCCGGGTTAGGGTAGATTTCTTTGGTCTATCTCAGAGATGGGCGAAGGGAAACAACCCAAAAAAACTTTTAAACCCAGTTTTGGGTTTTTATCCTTGGGTTTTTTTGAAAACACCCGTTTCTTTCAAGATCTGAGGTTAAATTTAATTCCGATTGTGATTCGCTTTTTTACCATAATTCAGTTAATTCTTAAATGCCCAGTTACTATAGTTTCACGAACAAACTCACCCAGAAGGGGTCGTGGCTGTCACCTTCACGCCACGACCACCGGATAATGTCTGGAAGAATTTCTTCCAGAAATCTCATGCAAGAGGAAATCACGGTAGTAAATCAAATAAGCCATTGGCGGAATGTAAATTTTGTGGAAAAACCTACTTTGGCAATGTTTCCAAACTTAGGAATCATATACAGGCATGCAAAAGATGTCCTAACAATATTAAGACGAACAATATAACTCCAAAAAAAAAACTGAAGGCCAGTTGAACAATTTGATGAAATTTCTGAGAGTGGTGTAAGTGCTAAAGTACCTATGTGCCGCCTGGCAAAGTAATTACAATAATAACGAATTTTATTTATTATATACTATATAATTATACTAAATATAATTAGCTTAATAGTGAACCTGAATGTTTTATCAGTTTTTTGTTTTTTTCTTAGGATTCTTCAGGGACAAGTTTTGTTTCAAATCAACCTCTCATGAGAAAAACAAAAAGGCATTCATTTTTTGACAGAATGATTTCTGATGAAAAAGAAAAATTAACTGGGTTATTTGCTAGAGCAACTTTTTTATCAAATGCCCCTTTTTTCATGGTGAACAATGCAGAATTCCAACAGTTTATAAATCAAGTCAAACCAGGTTTTGCCATGCCGAGTCGAAAGTTTTTTCAGGGCGACTTTTACAAGTTCAAGTAAAACTTCAGATTGAAGATAAAGCACCAGACTTGATGTACATTGCATTGTTTACCTGACAGATAAACAATGCAATGTAGGTTATATCTGGAGTTTTATCTTCAATCTGAAGTTTTACTTGAACTTGTAAAAGTCACCCTTAGATACTGCCCTAAAGTGCTTTTAGATCTACTGCCCTTTTAGATATAGTGAGTATAACAAAATAAAAATTCTTGTTGAAGAAAAGATTCAAAACTCTCATCAATGGCATTGCTCTCAGATGGTTGGACAGACTGCACAGGAAGAGGAACACCGATTATTAGTATTATCTTGGCAACACCTGACACAATTTTCCATTCATGTGTAATTGCTAACCAAAGGCATACTGCTGATTATATTTACAGCATCTTGAAAATTGTTGTTGATGAGTTGGGGCCACAAAAAATTAGTGCAGTTGTAACAGACAATTCTCAGAACATTTCGAACACGCTTCGAACAAGTTATCCCCATCTTCTAACGTATGGTTGTGCAGGACATGGTTTGAATTTAATGGCCAAAGATATCTGCAAAATAGCCTCGATTTTAGAGGATATTAGGTGCAGCAAAGAAATCATACATTATTTTACCCCATGTTCCAAACTCTAAACACGTTCCGAAGATGGTTTTTAATAAACACCAAGAAGAAAGAAACATAAACATAACTTTGAAATCACCTGTAGACACCAGATGGAGCACATTCAATTACTTTTTTCGAAAGTGACAAACCATTGTTGTGTGAGAGTCCAAAATGCTTGTTTTGAAGAAACTTGTGATTTATTTCCAGAAGAAGAAAGAATTAGTATTAATAAATATTTTCATGAAAGAAAATTATTTATTTCAAGTGATGTACAGTTAGCTGCCCGTTTTTTGACTCCAGTGTATTATGAAAATGATATGAGTTCCAGTGAAATTGATGGGCCTATAGCCTTTATTGAAAATATGGATGACAATATAGAACAAAAGAAGAATGGGCAAAGCCATCAATTCGGAATGCAGCTGAAAACATGAAGGCGATCACATGGTGGAAAAGTTTCCTTCCTTAAAAAAATTTGGCTGTTGTTGCTTCCAAAATTTTGGTGCTCCCTGCAACGTCTGCAAGCTGCGAATGCAATTTTAAAACCTTAACAAACACAACAACAACAAAGAGAAATAGACTGACTAATGACAAAGCTATCAAACTTGTCTACATTCAGCATCATAAAATATGTATCTGAAGACTTGAAGTCGAATGCATTAGCTAATCGAACCAGAGAGGATCTAGAACATAACTCAAATTAAGAAGTAATAGAAGTGGATATCGAAGAGGATATTTCAGGAGAATCGGAAGGTGCCATATAATTTTTTGACACAGAACATAACTTTGATCCTGAAGCAGATGTCCCCTTGCCGTTTTCAGATACAGAATGAGATACTGAACCTGAAGCAGATATCCCCCTACCATTTTCGGGTACTGAAACTGATTTTGAATGTAAGAATGAAACCTTCCACTTCTACATCAGCCATAGCTCCTACAAGAACAGTAACAACAGTTAATGGTGAAAAATATATCATTTTGCAAATTATCAATCTACAGTCCAGAGATCCAGACAGTAGCACTTTACAATGCTCTTTTGTTACCGAACTTGCTGTTCGTTTTGATATTAGTTTGTAATTTGTATAAACCTGAGTTGATTTATTATTTATTTTTTATTACTACATAAATCAGTTTGAGGTACTGAATAATAACGAAATGTTTATTATGTTTGGTTTGTTTTATATGTTTATTCTTGTAAGAAAAGTTTATTTTATGTTTACGTTTATATTCATATGAATAAAATGTTTCATTTTGATGTTTTCTCATTCAAAACAACGTAAACCACAAAGCTTTGCAAGTTTTTCTTTTTAATATTAAGGAGATTAGAAAAATTATTATTATTTTTTATAATATTTTCACGTTGTCGTTAAATTAAAATTAAATTTAAAGGTTATAATGGAATATACCCGGAATATTCCGGCAGCTTCGCGACGAATAAACCCTCAAAAATTAAAAAACCCGGTGAAAACCCATCTCTAGCTGTCACATATTCTTGACTGTGTCCAGTTTATCCTTGTACTCTCCCATTCATTCAGAGTGTGAGAGACGTACCTTCTACTTACTCCTAGATATGGCTCTGGTCCAGTAAAGCATGCCTGGGAACCACGCTTGACCGATTCGTCGGCACATCCCTGCTAACCTGAACGAGCTTTGAACTCGTTCCGCTCCTGCAGCCGCCTGACTGTCGGAGTGGATGTAGATGTCCTGCTCTGCTTCTTGTCTGACGTCTGTTCGTGTGGGTACCTCGAGTATTGCAAACACCCTCGCCTGGAAAAACGTCGTGTGGCTTCCCAAGGCGAAGCCCTCGCCCTCTACATGGCCTGCTTTGTATATTCCGGCTCCAGACGACTGTGTATTAGCGATTCTTGATCCGTCTGTATACCATACCTGATTATTCTCAGAAGGTTGCTGAAGCAGCTCTTCCTTGAATTCGTCCTTTGTTGGGATGTTTATCCCTAATGGCTGTTTCAGTCTCAGCTGATCGCATGGTAGCCCCTTCTGCTACAGGATAATCGGAATATCCCGCTGAATGAGGCTGACGATCTGCGTGTGACCAATTCCCATAGCTGTATCCTTCCACTGGCCGCAGCAATCCATCCTCCTACAGGACGCCATCGCCTTCGCCTTAACCCAGATTAGAAGCTCCGGCAGACCCAGTAAGACATTGAGAGCTGCTCCGGGTAATGTTCTGAATGCACCCGTTATGGCTAGGCAGACTGTTCTCTGCAATCTCTGGGCAACCTCAGCATAAAGCATGCCCTGTCCAACACTGGCCACCAGACCACGGCCCCATAGGTTATCCTCGGTCTGATTACCGCAATGTAAAGTCAGTACAGGACCTGCTGCTTTAGACCCTACTTCCTGGGCACAGCCTTGTGTAGTTGCCATCTCAGTGCTGTTGTCTTATTGCATGCTTTTTCCACGTGACTTTTCCAGGTCAGCCCGCTGTCGATGGCCACCCCCAGGTATTTAGCCTCAGGCTTTGTAGCAGAAGTTCACCATAGGGTGAATGAGGTTTTCTTTTGGTGTCTTTTGATGTAGAACACAAGCTCTGTCTTGACAGGGTTCACTGACAGTCCCGTCTCGGTACACCGTTGTCCTATTATTCTACATGCCCTTTCCATTCGATCACAGATGCTGCCAACAAACTTTCCTGGTGCCATGACCAGTCCGTCGTCCGCATACGCTTGCGCACTGAACTCCTCGGCTTGTAGCCTCTCCAAAAGACCGTCCATTAAGAGGCACTGCCTTGTGGACAGCCGCCCTCGAGCTCGATTTCCCTCCGGTGATCTCTCTATGGTTACAGAGTGCCGATCAGACCCAGCTTACCAACTGTGTGGGTTTCCCGGGCACTAAGGGCCTCGCAGATGTTGTTTGTTCTGGCTTTGTCGAATGCTCCGTCAATGTCGAAAAAGAGTGCCAACAGCACTTCCTTATTCGAGTATGCCTTCTCTATTTTATGCACTACAGAGTGGAGCATAAATCCCCTTGCTGTAGGCATGTTAACCTTTGTTTATGGGGTATCTTCCCAAAATTTCCTTTGTGATATGAAAATAAACGTAAATTTTTATGTTTAATCGTGGGGACCATCGACCTTAAAACTAGATAAACTCAGTGAGTCAATCGTAAATTGTCAGGTTTGTTTACTTCCAATATACATATGGACCACAAGGGGCGCGCGTCGCGAGGGGAATGAAAAAATGGCCGCCAAGTCGGGTAATCGGTGAAAGCTTTTATAACCTGAAGTCTTACATATGCCACAATATCTCACCATAACGATAAAATCTTTAATAAAGCACCAAAAAATCGCACAAACGTTCGCAAGCACTGTCTCAGCTTCAAACACAAAGGAAACACGTTTTGAGGTTTTGTGGTTGACATCAGTTCAATGAGGTTGACACACACATTGAATTGACAGCACTGTTGCCAATTCGTCAGTTAAGAAGCTTTACTACCTATGTTTTAATCGTGCTGTATGGCTACATTTGGCTACACAACACATAAACATATGGGTTGTGTAGTTGGACCCTGAGAGGGGGCAACACCGCACCGAACCTTTAGAAATGATGCCAGACAAAATTTTGTAAATAAAGGATTCTACTTAATTCTTCCTCTGTGGTGGGGACCTACAGGTATTTTGAATGTCAAGATGACGTTTATTAGGAGTGACTTTAGGACTATGTCTCAAATTTGATCTGACATCATAAATCATTATATAACACTCAACAGCAATTATTTCTACTCTAAATGCATCTAAATAGAACTAAATCAACACAAATGTATATAAATACATTAAAATCTATATACATATATCTAGGTTTTAATGTTTGTTTCAGCAACTGCTTGGCTTATAACTTTTTAATGATTTCTGAACGTAACTATTTTACACTTGCCTGTGTTGATAGTGATGATTGTGATGGTCGTCTATAGTAGAGGGTGATTGAAGAGGTCACTATTGAGTGAACAAGCACAAATACTTATGCTAAAAAGGCATGAGAGAGAAATTGGTGAATAAAATCTCACTACCTTTTCAGTACAAAAATGATTATAAATTGACAGAAAAATACACATTTTTGATAGAAAAAATTGGTGTAAAAAAATGGTCGTTTGTCACTTCTCACCCCCTCCTTTTCCTCCACGACTTTCTATTAAGTTGGTATGAGAGTGTAAATTAGGGATTCATGGCTTGACTTAATTTTCAAGCTTATTGACTTGATTTCGAGTCAAGTTCAAGTCAAGCTTAAGAAGTAAACGCTTTAAGAAAAAAACTACAGACAAGTAAAGTCGTTTTTCTTTCAAGTATTTACTTGAAAAAATAGTTTGATTCCAACTGGGAAAGCAGTGTAAGCACAGATTTACAGGCACAGATTTACAAGCAAACACTGGTAATTTCACATAATATATGAGTTTAGTCTGTTTTTCATATTGTAGATTTAACCGTTTGTACAAAGGAAGTAGTAACTTTCAAAATAAACTTGCTCAATAGGCCATAGTAATTTACAGAAAAGCGGTGAGATGTTGTACAGAGCAGGAGCACCAGCGTATTAGATCTAAAACTGCATGGCAGATGGCTCTCAGTTTGAGAAGCAGCCCATATTGCTCTGTACCTCGCAGGTTATCGAAACCACAACGAAGTGTAAAGAGTAAGTGGTCACCAATTTGTCGATCAACCCATCTGCAGTACAACATCAGTACAGCTTTGGCTGGTCGACAAATTGGAGACCGTTGACCTCCTAGATCCCCAGATTTGATCCCGCTTGTAGTACAGCTTTGGCTGGTCGACAAATTGGAGACCGTTGACCTCCTAGATCCCCAGATTTGATCCCGCTTGATGTTACAATGTGGAGACAAATAAAAGATAAAGTGTACTCCACTCGTGTAGATACCTTGAGGACTTGAGATACCTCATCGAGGTAGGCTTTTCAGCAATAGACCAACCGCAAACAACGTTTCTCTGCCGGAAAGACTACGAGCATGTGTAACAATAATGGAAGACTTGAGAACATTTTATGAAAAATAGGAAGAGCATTTCTGTTAAAATATTTTCGTTCATTTAATTTCAATATTACCGACGCCACAAATTAATTATTATAGTTAGGAACATAATAAAATTAAAATGATATTACTCCTAACAACAAAATTCATAAATTCATTTATCTCAAGAAATATTGCCGGTATGGTCTTCCAACAAGAGTACCTTTTTTATGTAGCAATCTTCAAATTTGCCACTTTTTCAAATAAATTGTCAACATGAATACACAAAAAAAGTTTAGGTACTTTTTATACAATATCGCCTTTTGTATTGACCGTCATTAGGAAAGTGTGTTCCTCTCCATTTTATTTGTATAAGGGTTTACAAATTTGTGGTAACAGAAAATTTTATTATCTTATCTGAAAAAACCATTCTCAAGGAACTAACCTTTCATACCCTGTATATGGAAAACGAGGCATTTTTCGTTACATGTTCATACAATGTGTTTGTCTTATTTAGAGCTCAGAATAAGTGGTTGCATTTACGGTACTATTCTTCAAAAAGACCTCGTATATACAGGGAGTTCTAAAAAAAATGTCACGATAGTCTTTGGGTACTCAGTCTTTAGATGATATATTCGCGTGGAATGGAAAGTACGCCGAACTTTGAATGAAAGTAGTCCATTACAGATTCCTCAGTGACATCAAGTGATACCTTGGAGACAAAGATAGTGGTTCGTGGTGTGTGTGTGCTATCCTGACGCTGCAGACAAACCAGCAACCGATTCCCTACACATAATGAACCTATTTGCCGGACTATGACCGCTGGCTCGACTGGGGTCATTTTCCACTGCGACGTTAATGTTAATTGCTGTGAGAGGGTTTTGAAGTTTGAGGCGGGGTCTAAGGGTTGCTTTTTTTACAATTTTTGTCCTGCTTAAAGGTTCCAGACGTCGTTATTTAGACATAGTATGTCTGATTTTTTGGCATGGAGTTGCTTTGGTAGATGGTGCTTTAATAGATCATTGTACGATGTTTTGAGTGCACTTGGTTCCTATGTGATATCCCTGTCTTTCGGTTTTCCACTCTGAATAGTGAACTACGACTGCGCCATCTGTTATCTAAAGAAGTCCACACAATCCCAGAGACCACAGCGCTCTGGCCCTCCCTCAGTTGCTCCACTTGAATCCTCATGATACCAGTCAAACTGGCTATACTGTTAGATACCACAGCTCGCAGAGCTTCATTCCATGTCTTCATTGCATTCTAGCTCTTTGAACAAATCTGATTAAGTTTCTTCATGCCTTCCTAAACTTCAGTGATAGCTTTACTGCTGCTACTGAGATCACTGAGCACTTTCGCAATATTCTTACTAGACTTCAAAATAAGTAAGTAAATCATCCAAGTTCAGGTAGTCTTGAAGCCAAGACTTCAGTTCATTCACATTTTTCGGCTCATTTTGCCGCCATTTTCAAAGCAGTGTTTAGTTGATCAAAAGCTAGTCATCAGAAAATCCAACTAAAAGAACCTAGACCAAGTAGATCCGAAAAATTAATAGTAAGTTAATGACGCACATAACGCTATTTTTGCACACATTGCAGAACGAGGAAAGTACGTCTCATGATGGTATGATGGTGTTAGAAATGTCATTATCTCAAGCTCTATCAGTGTAGGTAATAGCAATGAAGATTTTAAGTAGCAACGTATTTTTGTTTTCTCGGATGTTGGTACAGTTAATGGTATCACTATAATGCTCATTTGCGAAAACACAGGCACAACTCAAAAAACGTCATTCTGAGATAATTACGATTTAAAATTCTTAGTTTTATTATTGCGTCGCAAGATAATATTACAAAAGATAGAACTGCGAAATTTTTAATTGTGTTTTATGTACTGGTTAACTTCTTGATACCCATAAATTTCTACCATTTGTTTTAAAATATTCTTTTTTTTTAGCGTCTTTTTTATGTTAATTTCGAGTTGTGACGTTATTTTTGAAAAGTATTTGATAACTATTGATTCATAAAATAAATAGCGATAACACATTTGAAAAATTTTTTTACTTACAAAACTTAGAAAACTTACAGGCATATAGTAAGTAAGTAAAAAAAAATTCTAGGAACTTGAATAAATCAAAAATACAAAATGCCTCACAGTCTTTCCAAAATTAATGTGAAGGGGCAAAAAGCTATTCTGAACTATTATACTGATTCGAAAAATGGCTTATACATTTTGGAAATATGATTTTTTTTGAATAAGTTTCATTAAATCGGTCTTCTTTCTATCGGCTATGCGTGGCTTTTTAGGAAAATCTGGATAATTTCAAAACTTGTTTTAGATTTCTCCCTACTAAGCCGTTTCGTAGTTCCGTCCAGTTTCACTTCTTGAAATTCGTCATCGGCGTATCTCGTTTTATAAAAAAAAGATCTTGGGTAATCTCTGTCAACTCTTATAACTTTAACTTCTGTAATTTTAAAATCCTCGTTTTCATTGATCCGGAGGGTTCGGGGCAAAATTCGGTTAGACAATTCTTTCCAATCAAAGAAAAAGTTGTGTGAGAGTTCGTGTACTTGATAGGGTGTTCCAAATTTCTTTGAACCTTTGATAATAGCAACACACTGATCGGGGGTCTAGCCTTTAATGTTTTTTAAACTTGCCTTTCAATTCTTGAATGTACTGAGTCTCCCTCATTTTGTGTATGCCCAGCTATTAGAAACTTGTGCTGGATGCGCTTAAGGTTGGAAAATTGTTGAAGTGCGTGCAGATATAATAATATCATGATTTTGTTTTTTTGCTGACCTCCACAGTTGTCAGTGTAGAATACAATTACAAAGTCATCTCCTTTAGTTTTCGCTACTTTTTCTATAAATCTATATACCCAAGTCCCAATCTCGGTTACTCCTCGATCACCTTCGCCTTCATGCCAAACATAACAACTTGCATTTTTGTTCTTTATTTCAAAAAATCATAAATTTAAAACATTTAGTTTCGATTTGTAATAGAATACCGAAGTATCACTTTTAGGACATTGAAACACCGCCTGCAAATCACAACAAGTAAGTATTATCTCGCCAGAACCTACTTTACCTTGTTCTTTTTCCTTTCTGGCCAGGTCTTTTTCTTGCAAATGCTTTTCGTATTTTGAAATTAATGCATCTTTTTCCTCACCAGTAGAATTTTCAAAAGCAACACACGTTTTGCATCTATCTTTTTTTGGAATTAAAAAAATATATATTGAACTCGCTAGTAAAGATACGATAAAGTAAAACGTAATTTGCAAAGGGCTTATTTAACTCTTTTCGCGTATTAACATAGTCTCGGTGAATTTCTGCAATACTCTTGCTTCCATCAATGAAACGGCGAGTAGTATTATGGCTATATATGCTCGTGTATAATGGCTTTCTATCGATGGTATTGCAGAAATATGGTCTCTGACACTCTCCTTAATTTCACTGTCAACTTTTGGATGATTCTCATGTTGTCCCCGCTTTTCTGGCTCAACAATATTAGGCACATTGGGGTGGGGAGAGGATGGGATGAAAAGTTTCCGGCCTCGACGTGATTAAAGCAAGATAGCCCTAAAAATACAACTTGTTTATCTGGTGGCGTGTGACAATTCTTTGAAATTAAAGTTTCGTGTTAATATGTCAAATAGTTTTGACGTTTTCGTTTTATTTGTACTCATAAGTATTTTATTTTCCAAGTATGGAAAAAAACGAAGTTCGCGCTGTCATAAAATACTTATTTATCAAAAGTTTTTCGCCAACAGAAATAAAAGTTGAGCTAGATTCCGCACTAGGCAGTTCATCGCCATCATTTTCCACCATTAAGGTATGGGCTGCAGACTTTAAGCGTGGCGGAATCAGAAGAAAAAACGCCACACGTTCAGGAAGACAAGTCAGCTACCACTGAAGAAGTTATCGAAAAAGTGCGGCAAGTTGTGTTAGGTGCTAGGAAATTAATACTGACTGAAATTGCTGACGTTGTGGGGATATCTAAGGAGCGGTCACATCATATCTTAACCGAGTCCTTTCACATGAGAAAGTTGTCTGCAAGGTGGGTGCCGAGTCTGCTTACCACTGAACAAAAACTGATTCGCTTGAACATCTCGCGGCAATGTTTGGATAAGTTTCAACAGAATCAGGCTGAGTTTTTGCGGCGCTTTGTTACAATGAATGAAACATGGATTCATCACAATTCACCGGAAACCAAAGAACAATCCCGACAATCGACAGCCTGTTCCAAAGAAAGCCATAACTCATCCTGTAAAGTTATGACGAGTGTTTTTTGGGATTCAAAAGGTATTCTTCTTATTGATCACTTACCAAAAGGCAAAACTATCAACGGGAAATATTATATGAACCTTTTAGAAGAATTTTCCCAAAGAGTTCTAGAAAGACGACCAGGATTGGCGAAAAAGGCGATCCTGTTTCATCAGGACAATGCACCATATCACAAGTCTCGCGTCGTGGTGGAAAAAATTAAAGAATTAGGGTTTCAATGGCTGCCACATGCACCTTATTCATTCACCAGATGGCTCCCTCCGACTACAGTCTATTTCCTAATTTAAAAAAATTTCTTGCCGGTAAGAAATACGGATCTGATGCTGAAGTGATAGCCGCACCTAATTCGTATTTTGAAGAGTTGGACCAGTCTTCTTTTAGGGATGCCATAAAGGCCTTAGAGTATCGTTGGACTAAGTATAGTATAACATTCATAAATTTCTATTGTTTTCTATCAGAGGTCCGGCCTTTTCAGAGGTTCACCTTTTCATCCCATCCTCTTTTATTTAGGAATAAGTGTTTCCATACTATGAGCTACAAAATCTTTGTCTCTGTAAGTCTCCCATTTCCCAGTAATAGTCAAAAATGTATGCAGCTTTCATTTCTCTAGCTGATATTACTTTTTTACTTTTTGTCTCATACTTCTTTCCACTGTTTCGCGGCTTTTTATTCAAAGTTTGTCTCCAAGATTCTTCCCTTCGTTTCCTTTTCCTTCCTTTTTTTGCACTTTTGACAACTTCATCTTCTAAGTCTGGTTCTGCTTCAGGTTGATTATAAGGTGGATCTTTCACGCTGTCATCAGAATCTGAATAGTAATATAAACAATTTAAAAACTTATGCTATTCTGCTAACTGCGGCAATTCATGAAGCGGCATAACCCCAAATAATACAATTTTTTTGAAATTAATTACCACAAATGTCTTCTAATGTTTTCTTAAATAACGGCACAATCAGAAAAGTGCTTGTATTTAAAAAAAAAACTTAGTGACATAAGCGTAATAACACAAAATGTGCCATTCTTTGCGGAAAAAATCCTTAACTTGATGAGTGGTTTCTCTAAATGTGTCACTCTTCCTGTAAAAAACACAACACTCACCTCCTACGCACTAGACACAACTGAGATGTGTCGGTTTTTCACCAATGAAACAAACTGAACGTTGATATGTGACATCAGCTAGGGCGCCAACTCGCGAAAACTACTATAGATAGAGTTATGCCATTATTCCTGTATAAAGAAGGAACCTTTCAGTGTTCATTCATACAAAAATGTCAAAATTGACATCTTTTGAGTTGTGCCTGTATTCTCGCAAATGAGCGATAATGCCCAACCATCTTCCCACTAACAGAGGTTGTTTATTTGAAAATATCATCTAGTTGACTGTAAAGTGTCAAAAGAAAAGAATGAAAGAACAAAAGTCTTTTTACTTTGACTATGTCACTCTTTTCTTTCAAAAATTCATAGCCTTCTAGACAAAGTTTTCTAAGGAGCACGGGGTATGCATGACACAAATAATAATCTACAGATGATTTTTAATTGAACGCACATAATGACTGCCAAGTCGTGTAGGTAGTATCTAAGTAGTAAATAGTTGCCGTTTAATTGGTTAATAATTTTCCGTGAAACAAAAAGTAATCGAACACACTGTACTGTTTTATTTATCAGCGCTAAACGGACGGCCCAAAATGGAAACAAAAACTTATTCCGGGCCGTGACAAAGAGTAATGATGGCGTGAGTCGCCTGTGCCTCGCACCAATTTCCTGCTAATTCAATGTCTTTCAATCCAAAGATACGGCGTGATTGATCGCCGCCACTGCCCCGCCCTCTGGCGGCTCTTTTCGCACGAGCTCCCTTGAATTAATTCCATCTATAGTATTTTCAATCACTTTTTCGCTGCTCGTTTCTCAAATAAACAAAAAAAAAATGTATGTCCCCACCAGGTGTCTGGTTGATGATGCATCGGTAGCCATGCAAATTCAACCCCCCAACAATCGCCTGCACAGCAGCTATAAATCTCAATAGCCGCGGCCGAATTCGAATCCTGGATGCAAATCCCAATACAATTTCCAGAGTCGATAAAATTTTCGCATCGTAAGCGTGAGTGAGGCGGTCGCATCAGAAAGAATCGGAAATAAAAGACGATCTAAAGCCGCAATTCGCCAGTCAATTGTCACGTCACAATACAATCGCTCCGGGTCCGAGGCCCGCATGTTTCGTTTATTTTATTGGCCTCCCTATTTATTTTATTGCATCGCCGGGACGATCCCTTGAAATATTCGATCCAGAATTGAAATGGAATTATGAAAAATACGATCGCCGCGATTGGTATTTGCGGATATGGAGAGAATGGAAAAGTTTCTGGAGAGCGTCAGCAGGGGCCCTGGAAATACAAACAAGTAAATGGCTTTTCCACTTATTCAGTGATTTTTTTATAAATTTCAAAGAACCTGTTGGTACCTGTGTTCAGTTTAGGTTGGTCTTCTATTCTAGCAGAATATTCATACAGAATTTCTTTGAATTTACTACTTGAGAAAATAGATAGATACATTTCCTTATCCCTGTCCTTATTTGTCAGGTTGTAAGCACATAATGTGGTGTCTTATAACCTTTGGACTGGAACAGCATCAATAATATTCAGTATTCATGCTGCGTCTATTGTTTTTTCATTGTGCACTCCATAAGAACTGCATGCAGATACAGCCATGTTGGAAATTACAAACAAAACAAACGAAGCAAATTACAAACAAAACAAATAAAAGTTTTTACAAACAAAACAAATACGTATTGACGACCTAGTTTTCTAATTGATTATTATGTAAAAATCATACCTCAGGTGATTTGCGCCACGGCTACGCTCGTGGGCTCAAACGCCACGTTCGGTAAAGATGGGCGACATTATATGCTTGTTGAATAATATACTATTTTCTACAAACGTACAATAATGACACATTCTTCGCTTTCAATTATTGACAAACAAAAAGTTGACCTTTTTGAGAATTTTAATTTGCCGCCCGTTACCAAGGGCAGCGAGCAACTATGTTATGTTTTGCAAGGATGGATGTGATAGGCGTATCGAACGAGGAAAACGAGGATGGAGCATCGAGCACGATATCACAATACGATCACGATTTGACAATCTACCCGAGTTTTATAGCCTATTTTTCCTACAACTAATTACACTTATACCCAAGATTAATTAATAGTAATAAATTATTATTTTTAGTACCTTTCCATGTTTAATTGAGTTCAACATCGACATTTTATGGGTATCAAAAAGGATAGCGGATTTGTGTTTTACATATGGAAATGCCCACGATTGGTCTATTTTATATTTTATAAATATGGTTAGCTGTGATTGAGCTATTTCATGTCGCTCAGATAGAATTGCCCATATCATTGATCTATTTCATATCTCATAGCTACGAGTCCAGCAAGCTGCAATTGCCTAATTATCCACTCTGTAAACTGTTACGGAAACCGAACATATATCTATAAGAGTAGAAAATAGTATATTGTACAAGGGTGGATTGATGGCCATATTGTCACAAAGGAACAAAAAAACATAAAAATTGCAGGTATAGTAACCAAGCATTAGCTGAGTCAAAGGTAAAATAAAACCTTGCAAATTTAATCAACATGTGGGTACATCGCTCATGGACTCTAACAAGGGCTTTTGTTAGAAAATAGCCCTGAAGAAGACGTTATTATACGTCGAAACGTTGGCCGTTTTTCTATCTACAAGGGTGTTTCATTTGTCCTAAACCTGCTAACCACCTGAACTGTAAGTGCTAAGGACGCGAACCACCACTACCATGTATTTAAAGATCTCAATATCCTCTCTCGTTAGTCTCGAATAGAAACGCTGCGATTGATATAAAATATCCTTGTTGAAAAGGACGTCGTAACCTTCGGAGAGAGCGTGCTCTGCTACTGCTGACTTTAGTGTTTGTCCCACCCTGCAACTCCTCTTGTGTTCCGTAATCCTCGTGTTGACACTGGGTTTTGTGGTGCCAATATATACCGAGCCACAGCTGCATGGAATTCGGCAAATTCCGGGTGACGAGGGGGATCTTTGCGGTCTTTGCCCGATCTGAAGCTCTCTTGTATTGTAAGAGTAGGTTTAAAGAAAGTTTTAACATTGTGCTTTTCCAGTAGCCTGCCGATCCTGGCCGTTGCTTTGTGGATGTATGGTAGACTAGTCCATTCGTGCTATTCCTTATCTTCTCACGTTGTTTTTAACTTGACGCTCTACATTCCTTGGACGGCCCGGTCTATCTACCATCGAACTCGTGCTTGCTGCATCCATTTCAACCAAAGGCTTTTTTCATATGCTTCGTTTGCCGTTCCAATTCAGTCGGCTCACAAATTCTCTTGGGTGTCACAGACAGTCTTTATGACTCCCCTTTGTTGCCTGTAGTGATGATTTGATCCGTTATTGAGATATAAGTCAGTGTGTGTTGGTTTTCAATAAACGATGTGCGCAAGCTTCCCCTTTCGGCCTCCTTGATAACAAAACATCCAAAACCGTCATGCGTCCTTCCTTTTCTACCTCCATACTGACTTCAATTTTTGGGTTGATAGAGTTGAAGTGTAAGAGGAAGTTTTGAAGTTTTCCCTTGTCATGGCTCCAAAATATAAAGCTGTTGTCCCTCATCGTATCGGAAGCAGCACTTTGGCTTCTTATTTGCCGTTGCAAATGCCTTGGCCTGCAAAATGTCGATAAAATAGTTGGTTATTACTGGACTAAGGGGGTTGCCCATAGCTACACCATCAGTTTGTTCGTAGAAATGTAACGGACAGGATCGATAGGCTATTAGAAAAGCACAATGTTAAAACTGTCTTTAAACCATAACATTAAAACATACATTGCAACGCAAAATTAAAGGATTTTAATATTTTCACTTCAATTTCAAATTGAGATTATCACCAAACCATAAAGCCGATTTTCAAGAACTTTTTCTCACTTTGTTGATACGTTCACAGTTTCGAGTTTAATGTATGGAAAAACGTTTTGTTGCACGGCGGCTTCATTATACTGGGGAAGCAGGCAAATATGTTTGCGTGAACGCATTTTCTTAAACCCGTACTAATTTAGTGACAGCTGTCAATGGCCTGTTTTCTGTCTAGTCATGACTCCATCTTCGCTTTAAAAGTACCGGTTTGGAGTTTGACTTTGGGCGAATTCCAAAACTCACCAGATCATCTACCAGGTAGATCAGTCACCTGCTTAATCCCTTAAATTGTTAGGTGGCCATAACATGACCAGCTTAACCGGTAGCTGACCCGGTGAATTTTGGGATTCGCCCTTCTTCTGCACAACTTTTGGAATTATAATATTTTTTCTGCATTGGAATCTTTTTTCCAAAACATAAACTAATCATGTTGCCATGGATACTTTTATGAAACTTATGTGACATTTTCTGTCATTCAGGTATAATTCCATTTGAGATTAAACAATCATGCTAAGACGTAGTTTAGGAAGGAAAGAAGTAGAGCTTGAAAACAAAGTTTTTTTGAAGTAACTTAATCTCATGGCGACGAGGCCAAGGTCGAAAAAGAAAAATGTAGGTGCAGCAGGACCGTTTAATTAACTTAATCGCCAGAAGAGAACCGAAAGCCACTTCAACTCTAATCGGACATGCACTGCTGCATCTGGAGTCGTGGTGTCAAAAGATACTTTTAGAAGAAGGCTTAGAGAAGCGAACTTGGTGTGTCGCAGACCAATGAAGGGCGCATCACTGGGAAAACAACATAAAAGAGCCAGGGTGACATGAGCACAGGAACACAAACACTGGCCAATTTAATGGAACACCGTTCTATTCAGCGATGAATCCCGCTTTGACTTGCACAACGATTCAAGAAGAATTCGAGAATGGCGGCAAAGGGAAACTCCTCGGCATTTGAGTGGTGTACAAGAAGTGCATCCATTTCGTGGCGGAACAGTATTGGTTTAGGCAGGTATAGCTAGCTGTAGGGCGACGTAGACCATTGCATGTTTTTGACACCACAATGAATGATGCAATTTACGAAACAGCTATTATTCAAGGTATTGTAGTTCCTATTTCCCGACAAATAGGAGAAACTTAATTTTTTTGGCCTGGAAAATGTAATTCGAGTGCTTGAAGACGAAGGCATCAATCATCTCAGGTTGCCTGCTTTGTCGCCAGATTTGAACCCCATAGAGCATGCCTAAGATATGCTTCAATATGCATTAAACCACCATCCGCAGCCGGTTGAGAATCGCCAACACCTTAAGCAAGTGTTACCCGTTTTATGGCAGAACTTGCCTCAATATGACTTAGTACAATTTAATAACTAATATGCCAAGAAGAGTTCAAGCCACACTTGAAATTCGTGGTGCTCATACGCGTTACGAAGTATATTCATTTGTTTTATTTTGTTAGATTAATTGTTGTAATTAATGCCATTTTTATACAATTTTAATAAGAACTAATAAAAGTTTTTAATAGAACGATACCAAGGCAGAAAAAATAAATAATCTCCAAAACTAGTGGAGAAAAGTCAAACTCCAAACCGGTGCTTCTAAAGTAAAGACGGGTCGATGACCAGGCAGAAAATAGTCCATTGACAGTTGTCACTAAATTAGTGACGGTTGAAGGAAGTTTGGAAGGGCAACATGCTTGCCTGCTTCACCTTGTGCCCGTATAATAGAGTGGCCGTGCAACAAAACGTTTTTCCATGTATTAAACTCGAGACTGGAAACTTACCTACAAAGAAAAGGAAAGTTGTTTTTAAATCGGCTTTATAGTTTGGGAATAATCTCAATTTGATATCCAAGTGAATATATTAATATCCTTTAATTTTGCGTTGCAGTGTATAAATGATTTAACAAATGTAGCTATCTCAGGAAGGTTTACGTTATTTGCTGACGACGGCACCATTCTATGGAACCATACCAACAAGGAAGGACTGAGATACTTTATTGATAAGGACCTAAAAATTATAAATAAATAGTGTCAAGCAAGCTGCCCGCGTAGGAACTTGGACAAGCCGTGCGTGATATCTTTCAGGTGTGACTTGAGTGAGATAACCCTTGGAGACAATGTGATTACTGGAAGGGCACAGAGCAAGTTTTTGGGGGTATGGATTGATCAAGGCCTCAGATTTAAAAAACACATTGAGTCCATAATTAAGAAAATTGCATGTGGCTGTTATGCATTGAGGGTAATATCCAAAGAACTGGATCAACATATGACCCGAGCAGCGTATTTTGCCCTGGTTAAAAGTCACCTCAGATATGAAATCAGTTAATGGGCTGTCTGTGGAAAGAGACTATTTGACAGTGTTTTTGTATTACCAAAAAGAGCAGTACAGTATATGGAGAGAGCTAAGGCGCGTGAATCTGGTCGTCAACTATTTGTAAGGCACTAGATGCTGACACTTACTGCGTTGTTTATCCTAGAAGCCACCACTTTAATATACCGCAAATATAGAAATGTAATCAGCAATGCTGATAATGCTAGAACACGTCAAGTATATAAGGTGTCTTTGCCCACACCGACGTCAAGTCGGTATGGGCTTTGAAGTCACTCATATTTAACAGTAGAAAGGTATTCAATCACTTGCCGAAATTTTTCAGACGAGCTGCATGCAGAAAGTTCTTTATTTTGCATATTATGGTGCTTATATTCATTGATAGTCCTATTAACTGAGGATGTAGGGTAACTATTTTGTTTCAAGATAATTTTAATATTGTTTTCATTCTTCGAACGATATTCAGGACTACTCAATATGTGGCATCTAAAATATAAATTTTTTATTGTTGCAATTTTTTGTGAGGACTGATGAGGAAAAATTTAATTATTTTAAGTTTCCCTACATACGTGGTTTGTCAGAAAGGTTAAAAAAACATTTTCAAGATAAAAACCCTCAATGTAGAATGGCGCTTTACAACACCAGAGTGGTGGGAGCCCTCTTTTCCAATCTTAAAGATTCTACACTCACACAGTTACAATCAAACATCGTATACAAAGTCCCATGTAGTGACTGTGATAAGTGTTACATAAGACAAACTAGACAGTACTTAAAAACCCGCACTTACCAACATAAGTACGATTGCAGAGAATACAATAGTGAAAAAACCGCTCTGGCCTGTCACCATTTTTCAACAGGCCATTCGTTTCATTTTCCAGGTGTAACCGTTGTTGATCGTGAGAGTCATTATTGTAAACGGAACATCAGTGAGATGGTCCACATAAAATTAAATAATACCGTGAACTTTAGGGTGGATACCCAAAACTTGGGCACTCAGTATGAGCATCTTCTGAGGCTGTTCGGCACAACAAATAAAACAGTGAATGGATGAGCGTTTCCGATACAAGTAAATAACAACTATACAATTAATGTGATTCTATATAACAATAAGAGAAACATTGTACAGCAAAAAAGACTTGTATTGCTAGGCTGGGCACAAGACACCAGATGGGTTGCAGTTTCAAACAACCTACTATCGAGGCGGTTCAATGTTTGTTTGGCCGAATAAGTCATCTGTCTTGGGTTTAAGTATTTAAGCTTAAGGCTTAAGTGAAGTTTTATTTTGAAAGGGACCAATCATATACGAATGATGTCACAATAAAGATTAAAGTGGGTCAAAGAAGCAAATAGTTCGGATTAAAATCTTACTCTCTTAAGCCATTCACTTATTATTGTCG
The DNA here is from genome assembly GCA_951812265.1 of Taphrorychus bicolor. Lineage (NCBI taxonomy): Eukaryota > Metazoa > Arthropoda > Insecta > Coleoptera > Curculionidae > Taphrorychus > Taphrorychus bicolor. The sequence continues at coordinate 42,056,714 of OX638298.1, read as the reverse complement.
TTAAGTAGGCGTTGGAAAATTGACTATGACATTTTTTTCATATCTTCTAAACGTGTGCTAAAAGGACATGGGGATAAAAAAAATGAAGGTTTCAAAGGTAACTAGATGACAACACTAAGTGAATGGGTAATATACACACACACTCTCAGAAGCATCTTTTCACCCCTCCATCCATAGCAAACCGAAACTGAAACAATAACTCACTTTAATCCGACGCTTTTTAACAACGGCGCCCTTGCAACCTCAATTGTGCAACAAAACGGGGTTCACTCCCGGGTCCCGGTGACTCCCGGTGAATTTCTCTCAAGGCGGGGTGGTCTCGTCTCTTTTCGGATTAACAACACTATTAGCCTAATCCGGCACGTGACCGCACGCCTGTCACGTGACACTCTCTGATAGATGTCGTCGGTGATTTATCGTTTGAAGATTCGGTGCGATTAAGGTTGGACGCGGGTCGCTGTTTGCGGAACTAAGTGGATGGCTCTGAGTGCGTTAGACACGGTTTCGGCAACGCTAATAGGTTTTTTTGTTGATATTTGTTTGGTGTTATAAAATATTAATTGGAATGCCTAGTTATCGCCAGTTATTAAATCTTGAAAATTAGGAGACAAAAAAATCTTCATGTAGCGAGTGGGAAGACTCACCTGCATGCGCTTAATCACCATCCTTCCGCTTTTGAAACAAAAGGAGAATTCAAAAAACTTAGAAAAGAAATAGTAAATTATGTCCTAAGATTCATGTTCAGTAAAGCCTTCACAACTTCTGGTTTAGCAGAAGAGTTGCAAGTTGTACAAGAGTTGCACCGAAGCAGTGATGTTGCAGGAGCGCTTGCAGTCGTTGAAAATGAGACTGATACTAACACGAGAAGAATTTCGGTACTACTGTAATTGTACTTAGTACATTAGGTACTGTGAATCTTTGTCTTGAGTTGGTCTTTGCGAATGGAGGATTAGTCATCTGAATACTCTTACAAGAAACATTTTTTGTGATAAAGCTACATTTACAAGAGATGCAATCAACAATTTCTATAAAGCTTATGCTATTCCAAATAATGAATGAAGCATCGGGAAAAAATATACGAATCGAACGGATATTGCAAGCACGGCAAGTAGGACTTCGATAGAACAGTTCGTCTAAGGAACGTGGATCGTCATGAAACATCAATGGGAAGTGATGAAGAAATTCGTAGTTGACTAGTCAGTCTATAGATCAGTCGGAGATCGGCCAAAAATCAAAGGAATTTTATAGCAGCACTCCCAGTTTACATTGTTCCATGAGGTAGTATACATTTGCACTATAAAATGCAATATCAGCACAAGGACTGCAGAATTCAAAAGAGGTTGGAGGCTGGGACAAACAGACTATAGCAGTGGCAGAGCACGTTGTCTCTGCAGAACGTTTCAACCAAGTGGATATCTTACATTAAGCGCAGACTTACTGTAGAAAATCACAGCTCTAAATTCGGATTGAAAGCGAGTTCTGACTTCGAAGTCCAACTCCAGCCCTACCCAATGCTAGCATGACAATGAAAGTATAAATAAGACGAAGCGTTAGTCGAATCAGTCAATGTCGAGACGCAAAGGATATCTGACTAGTCGACCAGTAGGCGGTTAACTATTCAGGCTTATTACTTACTACGTCACGAGGGGTAGAGCATACTATTCAGTACTGGACGCGCAGCATGCCGAACAACAGAGCAATCACCACAACCCTTCAGGATACAACAGTTTGCTTCAGAGCCGCCAGGGGGTATCCGCAGGGAGGAGTTCTAACACGTCTTCTGTGGTCCGCCCTGGTGGATGACCTGCTTGCTGTGGTTGAACTATGGGATGTGAAAGTTCAGGCGTATGAAGACGACCTTGTGATCCTGATTCCAGGCTATCATGGAGAACGCATAACAGCAATACTCCAGGAGTGGTGTCTTGGGGAGAAGCTGTCTATCAACCTTGACAAAACCGTGGTGGTTTTGTTCACAAGGAGAAGAAAATTGGACTTTTTAAGGCCTCCCTCCTTGCTCGGCAAAATCATTCCATTTGTAGAGGAAGTGACATTTCTAGGCGTAACACTAGATAAAACACTAAACTGGAATGCACATATGCAGCAGGGGTAAATTGTCATTGTGGTTATGCAAAAGGTACTGCGGAAAAACTGTTGATTAAAACCCGAATTAATGCACTGGCTATAGTGACGGTCATTAGACCAAAGATCATCTATGGAGCCATTGTGTGGCATTGCAAGGGCGAACAAAGAAGTTCAAGGTGCAAACTGAGTAACTTGCAGCGTCAAGCCTGCTTGGCGCTGGGCGTAGGGTATTTGGCATCACTCCAACATTGGCCCTGGAAAGACTTCTCGGGCTAATCCCGTTCCACATGTTGGTGGAGAGAGAAGGCAAGTGAAGTATATACAGACTCCATAACACACAGGGGGGGGGGGGAGGTTACATTCGAACCAAACCCATTGCAGGCTGAATCAACCGGCCATGCTTTCCTAAGTATGCCTTCGGACATGATGCCCCCTGTCACCTACAATCTACAATCTACAAAGGAGGAGTGGGATCATAATAAACTAAGACTACTGAGAGGACTCCAATGGTGGTACGCGAATGGCTCGAAACTTCCGAGGTAGTGGGAGCTGGGGCGTATGGCAGTGCACAGAGATGCAGACTCCAGGAGAGTCTGGGAAAGCACGCAACAATATTCGAGGCGGAGATCCATGCCATTGAAATATCTGCCAGGTCGATAAACTGTCAAAACTGGACAAACAAAAATATCAAAATATATCCGGACAGTCAAGCGGCACTCAAAGCACTTGACTCCAGCGGTATCTCCTCGAGAACTATCTGGGGAGTTTAAAACATACTGAACCACATTGGGGAGCATAATACGCTAACCTGAGTCTGGATTCCAGGTTACAAAGGCCTTGAGGGCAATGTTGAGGGCTAATTCTTATGCAAGGGAAGCGGCGAGTGCTACCTCCGTAGGGTCTGCACAAGTCTTGAGTATCGCAAGAGAGGCATCGAGGAGGGCAATAATCCAGATGGGGAAAACAGACCAAACGTTACTAGATACATGTCCACTCAAAGGCGTTCATACAAGGACCCTGTGAGAAAAGGACAAAATACTTATTAAACCTCGACAGACAAAAGCTCAAAGCCATCGTTAAGCTATCGGCTTATACACAGCACTGTCGATTAAAACACCACATGCATATTATAGGCCTGCCAGACAATGCCAAATGCAGACTGTGCATGGAGGATGAAGAAACTGTAGAACACATCCAGAATGAATGTCCTGCAGATGAAAGACTTAGATTTCAGAACTTCGGAAGAATACATATCCGACCACCGAATCTCACTCAAGAAGATAATGGATTTTCTAAAATGACCGGGTCTTCTGACTGAACTTTAATTGATACTGAGGCACAATAGATCTTGTATGTCGAGGTGCACGGGCCCTCTTGGGACCATTTGGATTCAATCAGTTACGTCACGCTTATCAACTACTTCAATGGTTCATGATCAGTCCACACATAGGTCCCAGAGAATTCCAGATAACCTCGGAATTTGTCAGTAACAGCCAAGACCATAGCTACGGCGTCACGCTCGGTGGTCGTATGGTGTTGTTCAGCTGATGTAACCAATCTGCTGGCGATCTCTATTGTTCTTTCCTCGACTTCTCTTCCTTGAGCACACATACACCAGTAGCAGAAGCTGAAGCGTCTATCTTCTAAATATAAGGCTTTGTGAGATCTACTTGGTGGCGAATGGGATTAGATGTTAGGGATGTCTTTAGTTTCTGGTAGACTACAATTCGAAATGGACCAGGATTGGGTTTTGGTCCATTTCCATTTGGTATTCTTCTTTGTAAGGTTGTCTGCTGGTTTAACAATCCTAGCAAAATTATTGATGAATCGTCTGTACCATGAGCAAGTCTGAATGAAAAAAACAAAATTTACTTGAGGTTTTGTGGTGAAGTCTTTTCAGCAAAGCCAGCTACCTTACTTCAATTTGGGGATAAGACCTTGAGTGTAAAGACATGCCCAAGGTATTCAACAGATGAGCAGCAAAAATCGCCCTTATCACGATATACATTAGGAGTTTTTCAAACACTCGCTGCAAATATGAAATATGTCCTCAAATATATTTGACAAAATAGTTAGGTCATCCAAGTTTGCAAGTAAATTTAGATCTTGTAGGCTTGCTCGGAAATGATCCGTTAGTGGTTGGAATGTTCAAGGTGCATTCCGCAACCTGAATGGCATCCTAACATATCAATTTTAAGTAGTTTTATATAGATAACTGGCTTTGACAGCAATCTGGTGGTGTGCAGATCTCAGATCAAGGGTGGGGTACATAAATTGTGTTTGTTGACGTGCTTCAAGGAGTATGTAGTCGATACGGAGAGACGGGTACCAATTAGGTCTGGTATTGGCATTCAATTTGCAATAATTTATCGTGAGACGTACACCACCATTCTTCTTTGGAACAAGCACCTCAGGAGTAGCATATGGATTTTACAGCTAGAAGCTTGTCAAGTTCGGTATTGAGTTGATCTTTTATATGGTAGGGAGGTATTGCAGCCGACCATCCAGCAACCATATGTGGTGCTTCCCAGGTAGTAATATTACGTCTCACAACGTCATTTTTGGGGCTCGACCAACGTTAATGACGTCCTAATGAACGTCGTGGGACCGTCTCATAACGGGCAAATGTCTCGTCGACAGACGTAATTTAGCGACGTACTGAGACGTTGAATTAGACGTTTATATTGAGCTAAAAGAGACGTTCTATAACGTTACTTTTTTATTTTTATTTTCACTTTCCATTTATTTATAGCAGACGATAAAATACTGCAAGCAAATGGGATTTATATAGGCAACAAAATAACGAGAATATTTTTTTTTAAATATATTTACTGAATAGATAACATCATAAGTATAACTTATGACTATAGTTACATATAATAACATATAACTATAGTTACAACTTCAAAGAATGACTTCTGCTATTGAAGAACCTAGCTAAAGCTGCGTTTTAAAAGTAACTATATTTCGCTTTAAGTACTATGAAACTTGTATTTTAATATGCTAATATCTAATTATTTTTTATATCCCAAAGGTTCTGATTACATTTTGTTTGAAAAACTATATGGTCTAGATATGACGTACTACGACGTCAGTACAATGCCTTAGTGGACCTTAGTATAATCGGTCACGGGTGTGACGTAAGATGACGTAATGTGAAGTCTTGTATGTACGTTACAACCAATTATGTCTCGTGACGTCATTTTACAGTCGCAAGGTCGTAAAAGACGTAAAGTTACGTAGTTACGTAATTTGACGTAACTGAGAGCTTTTTTTGTCACCTGGGTTAGCAAAACTAGGTCGTACTACACTCAAAGGGTTTCTAATTTTGGATAAGTAATTTTATAAATTTGTCCCTTTAATGAGGACTAACTCTTACGAGCTTCATTGTCTCTTAGCAAATTTTCACTTTGTTCAGTCTTAATAAAATGAGTGTACACTGGTTTTCTAATTTATCACTAATGGCAATTGGATAAGCTATTGATAATTTCTCTTCATAGTACATTTGCATTTGTTGGGTATATCCAAAACAATTTTATCAGTTTACAAACAATTATCTCCAACTAATGTTTTACTATGTTGGTACTCTACGATAGCATAGAAACATATCAGGTGAGTAAGACCCTATACAATGATTGACTTTGTATGTTTGAACATCAAACAGTTTAGGCTATCCATCAGCCAATGTCATCTTAGTGAGTTGGGTCTCATATGAGACTTGAATATCATGTAGGTAACCAGGTTAAAGATATTCTTTAACCTGGTTACCACAAAGATTATAGGACATTTTGATGAAAGGCACTCGACAGTATGAATATAATCATCAGTCAAATCCACAAACTTTCCAGTTGTATCACTGGCACCAGGCTCTGGAACTCCCTTGCAAGTTGTAAGCACAACTGCAAGAACTCTGTTGTAAGTTGGACAATTGCCCTTTACATATCCTGGTAAACCATAACCACAACAGGCCAATGGGTTGGTCAGTTGTCCGTTGTGGGTATCTCTGTGTAGAGGATCTTGTAGTGGCGGTTACTCTGCTCTTGCTTCACATTACGTGTGAAGTGTATTGAGATGAGCTAACTTAGGGCAAACATCCCTGTTCATAATTTTCGCAATAAACACATTGCTCACTTATTTAGGGATCTCGCTGATTCTTGAGTACAGCTGGAAATATTGTGAGAGTAGATGTTTCCTCAACCTCACTACTTGATTCAGTTCATTTTTTGAATGAGAAGATGCGGTCACGTAATACCTTCTCTCTAATACGTATATTTAGGAGTTCACACACGATATCCAATTGTACATGTTCACTTTTAGCAGAATCAGCTTTCAGTTGTGAGAGTAGTGATCGTGCCTTACTAATATAAAGGTCAGTCTTTTCTTCACCTTGTCCACTATGAAACAATTCTTTATAGATTTGGTGAGGTGATTTTGCCTCGCTATATGCGTGTTTTAATGAAGAGAGTACATCAACAAATGTAAGGGAGGAGTCTTTTACACCCAGCTACCAAGTGGCTGCAGCGACAGTTAAAAGTTAGATTATTGACAGATATGCAAGTTACGTGAAATCTTCAGTTTGTATCCTCATCTCAACGCAATATTTTCTGAGATTGTTCAGAAACTCATCGGACAGCTGCAAGTTGGCTTTGGGTAATTCGTCTTTCGGTTTCCGCAATAACATAGACCCTATACGTAATTAAAAACGAATGGTATTTTCCCACCTTGCTTCAATGAAAAAAAAAGGAAATTTTAATTCAGAACTAATGTTTTTACTCATTAGTTCTAAACCTTTTTGGCACAGTTACCTAATCACCCCAACAATTTGTTATCAACATCAAGTCGTTGGCCCGATACTTTGAACTGAATCAAGAAAGACGCCAACCTGAAACTAATCATTTTTATCCTTAGGATTACTTCCACACCTTATTACCTCTTCACGCATAAAACAGCCTAATAACGAAATTATTCCGACTTCCTATTGGCCCGATGCCAATTACCGCACATTATTAATATGTTTCCAACTTGACAGCTTTCTTTTTCGGTATGCCTGTTTTTTAAATAAATTATTTGCCTTACACAACGGCTTTTAACCGAAGGCAATTTACAACGCCTTCAGTGGCTATACAACCATAGGTAGAATTTTTTCAATCAGGCCGATTCGTCACGGGTTATTTTCGAGATTGTTGATTAAAATACCGACCACAATCAAGCACCGTCGCTCCTGGATTCGTCGTTTTTCTTGTAACATTATAACGATCTGATTATCTCTTCAACTAGTTAATTATGTTTACTGCAGCTTCAATATATTCGCATGTGGCAAGGGGAGGGTTCTCGCAAATGAAGGTTGAATAATTGACTATCCAGATGTCCCGCAAAATAATATTCCTCCACAGACCGCAGTATTCCCCGAGTCCTAAGTAGGGCCCTTTTTCCGGCCCTTTTCACAATATTTCGCCCAAATTAGCCTTTTTCCAGTCCCGGCACGTTCGGATCAAAGTGAGCGAGGGCGCCGGTAATGCATGGCCAAGTAAGATGTTCGTCGTTTGTTTTATTGTTCAGCGAAGTTCGATATTTCTTTACGTTACCGTATGCGTGTCTGGTACCTACCTGTTTAAGGAACTGGCATAAAGCGTCAAGCCAAACAGGTAAATCAAATATGGCGGGTTTGTAGCCTTTTTATACGGCCTTTCTTTATATGGCTCAATGTCATACCCTAGATGGCAGAGTAAGCTTGACAATTTTTCAAAGCTCAATTGACCAGAACAGCTGTTTTTTAAAAGCTATTTTAAGGGGCATAAAAACAGTGTAGTCTTACATACCGATTTTTTTGTGCTTATACGCAAATGCTGTTGGCACGACTTTTAGGATGAATCCTCATTAAAACAATATTTCTCTGTTATTATTCGCATTTTTATTAACATTATCTTTACCTTTACTTAATTTACTTACTCTCTTTACCTTAATTTACTTACTTGTAACGACACATAAATACTAAATTAAACTCTAAAAAATAATATAATCTAAAAAATAGTAAGAACGGCAACACAGCAGCCAGTTTATTAATTATGAAGAATGTATTTGTTTTGATGTTTTAGGTTTTCCTTCAGTTCTTCAGATACAAAACTATACCTTCTTCCTTAGAGCTTCTGTCTAAAAATTAAAATTTAGGAATATATAAATATATCTCAAATCAAACACGAAACATGATGATCAAGATGAAGTTTTAAGTTCCGTCTGACATTTAAACCGCATTTGGTCCGCCATATTCCCTTGAGGGATAATAATGTCAAGTGACGTAATTCTGGAATGATCAATCGATCAATGTCGATGTCAGTTTATTGTCAAATTCGTTTTCAAACTCCAAGAGCATCAGTCTATCTCACTCGTCTTTGGGAACTATGTGGCGGGAACTGAAAGAAAAGAGAAACTAAAGCTAATGGTTTCATTATAAATGAGTTGTGCTTCGTTTTTCTTTGTTGTTATGGTTACGGTTTGTGTTTTTTACAAACTAGTAGATTATGTCACTAGGAGTAAAAGTGGGTCTTTTCGTGCTGAGCCCAGAGATCATAGATTATCAAATAGATGAAAAACTGACATAGGGGGCTCTGAAGGAGGAAATTTGACATTTCAAAAAAAACTCCCAAGCCCCCACCCCATCTAAAAAGTGCCGGTGTTGGCCGATTTCGGCGATTTCTACGCGGAAACAGCCGAAATGCCGAACTCGATTCGATTTGTTTGTATCGCAAAAATGGCGTCGTTTTTGTATTCATGAATATTATAATCTTTTAGTTTATTTCTGGTTTTAAATATAAATTTAATACAAAATTTTCGGGTGTATCACGTTATTAAGTGGTTTGGTGTGATATGTGGGTAATGGTGATGTTCCTACCTAGAAAATAAGAGGGGCAGAGGCAGTGGCTTATCAACCATACCGCCGAGCCCCGCGACGGCGGGGGGCCCGCTATACAGTCTATAAGGGGCCCTAAGCGAAGCCGTTACGTGGTTGATTGAAATATTGATTTTAACAAGGCACAAAAATCAAATTTGGCGGGGGATCCCGCCACAGTAATCCAGATCCTCATTGAGAATTAAAAAAACGTCAAAGCAATGTCCAGTGTAGCAATGTAAGTAGGTTTGAAGCAGTAACCACTAAAGCTAATCTCATGCATAATTTTATGCATAATTGTAATTTGAAAAAACAGTTTTGTTTTGTGTAGGTATTGGTGATTGTGATTCAAAGAACTACTTCTATGCAAGCAAGAAGGGACTGCAAAGCTATAATTAACATGGATTGATAAATCAATAGCAAACAGAATAGTCCACTTTAAAATTTGGTTGTCTCTGCCATGCTGTTTCTCAAAGGGTTGGACTGTTCACAAAAATCCAGAGGCAAGATTAAAGTAAGTACAATAGATGATTTTTTTTTTGTTTTAGTAACTGCAACTTTATCAATTAATAATAGAAATTTCTACTTACTTTCCATGCAATTTCTCGGAGAATTTGGTTTCCTAGTAGTACACATTATACATGCATAGAAAACTAATTAAAAAAAAAAACATGGAATGCTTTTTTGTGGTAGGCTGAGTCTATAGTCTATAAAGTTATTAAAAAGATGCATGAAAAAAGGTCCACAGTTTGAATGCAAATGTGGAGATTTAAATTTGCTATAACTTTGCCCCTGGACCCTGACTTTGTCTCTATAATAAGTTGTGGCTTCTTCATTAGGCTTTACATGTTGTAACGAAGTTACTAAAATTTATTTTTAAGAGGAGACTGAGGAATGGTTTTTAATAAGGAAATGTAACTAGTTCAGTTTACATGTAACCTATATGATGTCAAATTTAGATTAGAAGGTTCATAGTTTTTGGTTATTTAGTATTTCAATGTTTTAAATTTCAGTCATTTGTCAAATGCTAAACCTGTCTAGTTGGATTAAAATAGTTTGGCAACCTTACCCGATAATACAGGACCAGTTACTAGAAATTAGGCAGTGGGCTTGTTAGGATTGTTGAACAGATATAAAAGACGAGAGCATGACAGCCGAAACACATTCCATTGCTAGCAGTTGAAAAATAAAGAGCTCTCTAAAGAGTTAAAAGTAAAGAAAACTGTTTAACCGAAATTCAAACACACAATCACTGCACGGGGGCTGGCATTAGTAGGACTCCGCAAACATTCACTACATGGGTGCCTGGCAGTAGTAGGGCCCCACACACACACACACAATCACTACACGGGAGTCTGGCATTAGTAGGACTCCTCAAACATTCACTACTTGGGTGTCTGGCAGTAGTAAGGCCCCACATACAAACATTACACAGGTGCCTGGCATTAGTAGGGCTCCTAAAACATTCACTATACGGGTGTCTGGCAGTGTAGTAAGGCCCCACATACAAACATTACACAGGTGCCTAGCATTAGTAGGGCTGTAGTAGTGTCTGGCAGTAGTAGGACCCCATATACACATTCAATCATTACACACTAAAAGTAGCAAAGCATTAACAGGTTATTCAAGTATTACAAATTAGTAGTTTAGCCATTTGATAGTAGGGCCCCATTCCGTACCGTTATCATTTATATTCTCCTCTGATTTCCTCACCCAAACCCTTCCGAATTAGACTTTCTGTAGATTTATTATAAAGTTCAAGAATTTCTTATCTGCCTAGTTGGAAATACTGTGATAATAAATTATCGATCTTGATTACTAAATCTTTGAATCTGTTGGTGGACTGAATGCGTGTTGTGTGACTTTCATCTCTAAGAATAAAACAACATATCCTGGGAGTCATTCTCCACTGTGTAAAGGCTTATCCGTTAGGCATTTCTTCTGTGGCCCCTCTACCACATAAACCCATAGAGGGTGGCGCCCAAGACACTTCTTTTTTAGGTAATTAAAATAACTCAAAATCCTCATACTAATCCTTCAAAGAAAGAACCCCCTTTTTCCTTTTGCAATGTATAAGGCAAAGTATATTACTCCAATGTCCTGTTTAATAAATGTGAGTTGCCTCTGCCCCAACAGTTAACTAGGAGGCAGCTGTATTTTTTCCCTATATTTTTTTAAGACTTGGGGCAGAGTCACTTCTAAATAATTATAATTATAGAACATAAAGGTGATATTTGAGCTTTAAGCTTTTTCAATTATTGGAGACCCTATTGTAAAACTAGAGCAATTTTTATGTCTGATGATTGGTAACATTTGTGCAGTTTGGTATGTTTTATTGGAAAAGTGATGCAGTGAGTTTTGCACAGTGCAACATTTTCAGCATGAACTCTAGTAGCTATTTTTTTTTAGTTTGATCTTAGTGCAATCTCATGTTTTAATGAGAATGTACTGGGGCTATTATTTGAAGAGACTGGAAGTGCACTGTTGTTGTCTCAGTGGAACACTCATTTTTCTAATCAAAATTGCTATTAAAAATCATGTCATAATTGCATATAGCTAATGAAATATGAAAGTAATCCTATTATACATGACTTCAAATACTATAAAATTTGCAAAAAAAACAGTTTGTTTTAATTAAAAATAACAAAGGTCAACTATGTTTAGGTACATAAGTAGGAAACCTCTTTTTTGTGTCCCAACTTTAAGTACAGAGGCAAATTTTATTAAAAAACAAAAAAATTTCCTACTCTTTAAAATTGTTCCTACATGTATGGGGTGTTCAATATAAAACTTCATTTAGCAAGCTTTGAAATGTTTACAGACAATGATGACGTACCTAATCAAAACAGGTGAACCATTTGCAACCTCGGTTATGATTAGATGTTCTGTTATTTATGGTAATCCTGTGAATCCTGAAAACCAGTTATATATGGAATGGTGCTTCTGAAAATGGTATGTCAAGAGTGTCTCTGAAGCTACCAAACATCAGTCTTCGGTTTTCTCAGTTAATCTGTCAACATTGTGTGTTTTTTTAAACTGTTTATGAAATTTGGATTGTTTTTCATGGTTTATTAGATATCAGGTCTCAAATATAAAAATAGTAAACCCAAGAGTAAACCATTTGTTGCTGAAAAGAGAACCCTGTATCCTGTTTTCTTTCTTTTTCTTTAAGATTGTATGACAGCTGGTCACTGATGGTAGTGGTGATAATTAATTTTGTTCCGAAAATAACCAGGTTTTCAGGAACCTTCGTATATCAAATGTCAAATCAGTTATTTACCAGGTGGTTAACCAGGTCTGGAAACAGTACAAACATGCCCAAAGTAAAAGGACTTCTGTTAGATGTCTAATTTCTGTTTCTCTTTTGTTAAATTTTTAAAAGGCCACACTTCAATGTCAAGTTCGAAAATATTACATCGTTTCTTCCTCAATTTACTTTATTACTTTATTACCTATGTTACTACAGCAGTAGTGAGCAGTCATCATATGGCCCAACAGCTATACAATGCCTATTTTTCTGTTCATTCATCCAATGTTCCATTATGCACAATATGTCCATGGGACTTTCTGCAAGGAAGGACTTGATATAATTTTGTTTATCCACAGCAGTTTGACGCTGAATGTGCAGAGTTTTCATAGTGGAGCTCCTGACTGATGAAGATTTCAATCCCCCTAAAGAGTTTTGGGTCTCGCTACCCTGTTTGAGTCTGTAGCCTTGTACAGCTCTGGAGGTGCAGAATATGGTTAAACCATATCTCACCATGGGCTATAAGTGACTCGCGTGTGTTGTTGGCTTGTCTAATACTTAAATTTTCTTTCGTTTAACTTTACTTTACTTTAAGTTTACCCTTGAGATGTAAAAGTGATTCTTAATGGCTGTAGAACACTCTACTTCTACAATAACTTAAGGATCAACATATCTTTATTTGTTATTACTTAAACTTTTAAAAAATGGACCGACTACTTGTAATCTGGATAGACAAATTATTTCAAATCATTTTATCTTTTCTTGATGAATCCATCATAACAAAAAGTCACGATTTTTTGACACAACTTTTTGTTAACTAAGGGCATAGACAGAATTAAAAACTTAAGTAATAAGTTTTATGCATTTTTCCTCATTCAGTTGGTCAAGAGCAATATTTTGGCCAATCAGTTTAAGAAAACCCTTAAAACATAAAACCTATTGCTTAAGTTTTTAATTGTGTCTGTGTCCTTTATGTTACTTAAGAATAATGCTTTATGGGCCATTTGCACCAAGCAATTTTTAAGTGCATCTAGTTAAGGCTTCCTTTATTGGCCCACTTAAGGCCCTACCATGGTTACTCATGCTTATAACTATGGTTTAGGGGTCCTTAACTTTAGGTTAACCTAAATTTGCTTGGTATAAACATAGTTAAGGGCCATTTGGACACCTTTTCTTAAAAAATTTAGTACGTGACAGATTGAGTGACATCAATGCATTATATATGGGAAATTTGAACTTCCACCTTAGATCAACACTTTGGGGAAGGTGTGCAAATGGCCCTAAATGGAACATTTTACTGTGAAGTTTAAGCAATTTGATAATAAAAAGCATTCCTCAAAAATTGAATTTGACGCACTCAATAGATTTTTCGATATGTCCGCAGCATCTTGGGGGAAAGCAAAGCCCTCCCCAATATTCTCCAATAAATGGCTAAACTTTCATTACAGAAAATTGATAAACATTTCTTGACTTTGCCCGTTACAGTAGATAATTTTGAACTAAAAGTCAAACAACATCTACTCATTTTATTTTTTGCAATATGGAAACACATTGTGTAACTATCAAGTCAAGTGTTAGGGACGTAAAACTATTAATATCACAAAATCACAATATTTTATATTTATTTCTTCTTAATGTATATGTTTCTTTTTTTAGAAAAAGCCCAAAAAGAAAACTTTTTGTTCCTGATAATTCAGTCGGACACAGAGAATAATTTTAGGTGTTATTTTTAGATGTTTATGTGTTTATTTGCTGATAATACAATTTAAATAGATCTTTTTTCCCTTTTAAGTTATATAAAAACGTAAGTTGTATATAATAAGGCCTCAATGTTGGTGTATTTTAATGATTTAATAAAGGGTTGTCGTACATCTGTCGAACATGTCAACAGTTTATTCTTTTAATAGAGCAGGTAAGTAAGTGGTTTTTGAAATTAAGGCCATTTCAAATTGATATTCATCTAGCTGGCTGGAAAGTTATGTAATATTCACACAGTCTACTAGATGAATATTTATTTGATATAGTAGACATTACCTGTGGATAAAAAAAAACTATATATGGACAATTGTTACGATTCAAGTGGGTAAATAATTAAGTTGATCGCTAATGGAAATGCAATGCGAATGCGCTGTGTCACTTGTCAGCTGTGGCAGCTTTGGTTTGGGAGCAAAATTTGGCCTGTCATAATCGTCACTTCAGTTGATTGACTTTGACACTTACATCTAAATATAATTCTCCTATCTATGCCAGAGATTGACGGCCGAAGCGAAGCTGAGGCCTGCAACTGGGCGAAGCACAAAAAGACCTTTTACTCCGAGTAACATATACTATTTTTTTTTCAAGCATGCAAGAAATAAGAAATCTATTTAAAAGTGGTTCAGTTTTGCAATTTTCTCTCATCCTCTTTAAGCGGGTATAGGTACTTACCCAATTGTGTATATTATTTGTAAAATACATAGAATATGTTAGAATGGTGGTTTTCAATGTTCAATGGTTTTAATGTATTAAATAATAACCAATGATTATGGTAAACTAAGAATTTGTAGCATTATTTTCAATACTAAATTAATAAATGTCACATTGACAGATAAATATGATGACGCGCATGACATTTAACAGACGAATTCAGAATTCGAGAACCTATGCGATTTTGACTAATAACGGTTTCGGATGGTGCTCTTGAGTGCTCTGAGAGTATTTCTGTCCTTTGTTTTTTCAACAAGAATGTAAAGATGGCAATACACTCAGATCGGTTTATCTGGTGTCATCTATTATTAAAATAATGTTGGTAAATGAAAATCGTTTATATATGCGCCACCATGACACTAGCGGTGACTTTTGACTTTACTTTTACTGCCTAGGACTTTTTTGCTACTTTTTTGGTCTCAGGATTTGAAAGCCCACTTTAGGTGTGCGTATGGAGAAAACAAATGACGTACTTTTAGTCCGCTTGAAAAAAAAAATAATTTCGTAAATTGTAAAAACTTATAAAAAACTCAGAAGATTTAAAGAAACTTAAGGCAGCAGCTCAAAAAGCTTAACTACTTGACTGCTGAAAATGTGTACATCTTTTTTTTGGGGGCAGCTTCAGCAAAAAGTATAAAAAAGTAGCGAAACGGGGCAGCGAGCAGCTTCAGCAAAAAAACAGTAAAAGTACGCAAAGTGGTTAGCGTGGATAGCGTCTAATCGTCTAAGGGCAAGGCTGTAGTACTTCATGGCAGAACTGGGGCTAGTCTTGTGACTCGTGAAATGGGTAAACTATAATTCCTGATCAAATGCTTTTAGTGCCAACTCCCGGGCTTGCATAAGCAAGCCATTCCACAAAATGGTATGATCGGATTGATCTTCCACGATTTACCAAAAAGTGAAAATTGCTTAAAATTCGGCTACAGGATACAATCTTATCCAGATCATAGAAACTTCTTCCTCTTCTAGTGCCGTACGCTTCTTAGCGTGTTGGCGTTTTGTTCACTGGACAATATAAAGTGTTCCCTCATCGGATCTTTTGAATATCGTAATAGCATCAGCGATGTTACACAAGTTCCGGATAATGCTAGCCAAGAGTGTTGTTTTCGTCTTGGTCCTCTTTTTCCCTCGATTTTTCCCAGCAGTATAGTTTTTAGTAGATTGTACCTAGGACCTCGGAGAATATGTCCTAGGTAGGATGTTTTTCGTTGTTTTACGACGTTTAACAGTTGTCGGTCGTTGTTTGCTCTCTGTAAGACTTGCTCTATTCTTTGAAGGGATTTAACCTTTAGTGACCAGGTCTCTACTCCGTATAGCAGCATAGGCCATATGTAGCATTTTACCACACGAAGGCGGAGCCCTAGTGGTACCTCCTGGCACAAAAGGTAAGTATTGAACTTGACAAGCGTGTTTCGAACAGTGGCTATGGGTATTTTTATCTCTTCGTCGTTGTCCCATTTGTCGTTCAGTGTCCAAATATTTTCGTTCTTCGTTGTCGTGAAGTTGACTGCTCACTATCGTCAGTTTGGTTTTGTTTATGTTGATATTAATGCCAAACTCCTTTCCTTTTGCGTTTATGGCATTTACGATGTCTTGTAGATCTTCAATGTTATCTGCTAAAATCGCCATATCGTCAGCGTATCTTAAGTTGTTGATGGGAATACCATTTACCTTTATTCCCCTTGGATTATCCTCCAGTGCTAGTTGAAATATCGTGTTTCACGTTGTCGAAAGCCTTTTGATAGTCGATGAAGCATACACAAACTTCTTTTCGTTGATCTTAGTAACCCTGTGTAAGCTTCTGCATCCAGTACAGGGCCTCTCGCGTGCCCAAACCGCTTTGAAACGAAACTGTGTTTTGCCAGACCTTTATTCGCATTTTTGGCATATTCTCTTGTGGATTATTTTTAGAAATGCCTTTAGTACATGAGTCATAAAACTAAAAAGTCGGTGGTCTTCGCATGTTTTTGAATCCGGTTTTTTGTCGCATTTGCTAGGTGTTGAGGTTCGAGCGCCTTCGAACAGGCCCTGTATACGCATATGTTTCCCACATCTTACATATGTCCTGGGGATCCTTTAGAATCTGATTATTTTTAGTGATTTTTGAGGTATTTGCCTTCTTAAACGTGATGGTTTTCTCTTTTATTTTTTTGTGTAAGTGGAAGCTGTCATGTTTCTCGTGTAGTCTTTCTGCTTCTTCACATTGTTCAGATAACCATGTGTTCTTTACGTCTCTAATTCTGCGACGAATGTTTCTGTGGATTTCATTATATTTCAGTATATTACCCTTTGCTAGTCTTCTTTCCTCCATCATATCCAGGATCTTGTCGGTCATCCACCCCCTCTAAGCTTGTCTCTTTTTGTATCCAAGGACCGTCTCTGTAGCTTCTCGTATATTGACTTTGATTTTATTCCACTGATGCTCTATGTTCTCCTCGGCAGCTGTGTTGTCTGCAATTCTCTGGTTTAAATCATCCCTTAGTTTGTCCCGTTATTAAGTGTTGCTAAGTGCATCAATATTGTATTTTTTTGCTTTTGTTCCGCAGGTTACTAGTTTATCCTTAAACCTAAAGTTGCCTATTAATGGATAGTGATCTGATGCGACGTCGGGTCCGGGATAAGTTGCCACATTCTTGATGTTATTTTGATATCTTTTGTTGATCAGGAGGTAATCATTTTGATCACGAATTATTCATCTTGAGGGGATTTCCATGTGTATAGTCTTCTGGGTGATAAATTGTAGAACGTATTCGTGATGACAAGCTCTTCTTTTTTACAGAATTGTATGAGCACTCCTCCCCTTTCATTCCTCCTTCCAAGTCAATATCTTCCCCCATAATGCCGTCTATCGAGTCTCTTCCCAGTTTCCCGTTGAAGTCACCGATTATTATCCAGATTTTATTATTTTTTACTGTTCTTATTAATTCCCGCAGTTGTTTGTAGAATTGTTCGGCTTCGTCAGTGGGTTTATCGGCTGTGGGTGCATGAACTTGTATTATGTTTATGTCTATCGGCATCCCCGCCATCTGTAGTAACAGTATTCTCTCGGAGTAGGGTACGAAGTTTTTGACGTGTTTCCTAAGTGATTCTTATATCAATCCCACTCCATTTCTATGGTGAGAATCAGTCTCTTCAGCTCCTGAATAATAGAATGTTGTTCCGTCTTGTGAACACGTTCCGCTATTTGCCCATCTTGTTTCGCTGATTCCCAAAATGTCAATGTCTAGTCTTTTCATTTCCTTTACTGCATTTGCATGTTTTCCCTCTCCGATTTCAAGTTCCAAGTACATTCCAAGTTCCGATCCTGTTCTTCAACTTTACTATGTCAAGCCGGGGGATTCTTCGCACCCACCTCCTGGTTATTTAACACCTGCCCGGAACTGGAGGCCATTCTTATAGGTTTTCTTTCCATAATAAAGTCTGTCAACACGTTATGTCCCGTTGACCCTTTTAGGGTTTATCCGCCTTTAGAAACAATTTCTCGTTCCTACGACAAGGAGTAGCCCTGATTCTCAACAGCTCTTCCACCCGAAGGTGTTGGTTGTTGAGATGGGGCTACTTATTCCGGCAGCCGTTCGGTCGAGGGAGCCTCTTTAGTTGTCCAGCATCGTAGGACCAGCAATACTATATTTCGTGTGCATAGTATTGGCAGAGGGTAGAATAATCTCAGTGACGTCACGATGGTAGCATTTGACAGTGACAGGGCGATGCGTCACCGAAATGACGCCCTGTCAAGTCTGTCATTGTTAATGACCAATGGCGCCCTGGGCACTTATTCTATAGAAAGGTGTGAAAGTGAAAATGAAAATCTCTGGCCAATGGAATTGGTGAACTGACCAATCAAGTTTGTCAAAATTTTCAATCTCACTTTCACAACTTCCTACACAATGAGGCCCTGGACGCTTATTTTTAAGGAAGGAGTGAAAGTGAAAGTGAGAATTTTGACAACCTTGATTGGTCAAAAAATTCTATTGACAAATTCCATTGGCCAGCGATTCTCACTTTCACTTTCACTTCTTCCTAAAAATAAGCGGCCAGTAGCTCGCTAACGTAATATTTCATACTTTCATAAAGTGTTTTTTATAGAAGTTTTCAATCTAGTAGTTAGTTTATCTATTGTTATGGCTATAGTTTGTGTTTGTATAAAGAAAAAAATGTCGCAAACTGTAAACATTTATAAATATATTTGAACAAATTTGAAACAGCTGCACAAAAAGCTTATATACTACAATTTTGCATATTTGTAAGTCTGATTCTTACGGTACAAAACAGGAATAGTTATTAAGCTTATTAGCAGCGTCAGTTTTCTTGAGTTATTTGTGCTCTTTTCTCCAGACCAGGCCAATGCAAGAGGTTTCTATTAAAAGACGCAAAAGTTGAAGAATCCTGGGTACCTTCAACTTGGATAGTGTGGCTTTACAGAAAACTTTGTTGTGAAACTAATGTACAAATGATTTTATTAAAACTTATGTGGGTTTATGTTGCTTTATTATTCCTAAAGAGCAGATTGATATAGATAGACCTTTTTCTGAAATCGTTAAGCTCTTGATCTGGAAGGGATTTTTTCCTATCAGTACAATCGGATTGACCATCCACGATAGGCCAAAAAATCAATTTGCTTATAAATCAGCTACCAGCTACAGGGATCAATCCTATTCAGATCATAGGCACTACCCAATACTATCCACCTTGTGTATAACATTGGCAGAAAGTAATCTCAGTGACATCACAACTGTAGCATCGACAGTGACAGCGCGATGCGTCAAATTACCGAATTGACGCCCTGGCAAGTCTGTCATTTTCAATGACTAATTGACCATTCCTGCGACGTTATTCTATAGGAAAGAGTGAAAGTGAAACACCTTGATTGGTCAAAAAATTCTGTTGACGAATTCCATTGGCCAGCAATTCTCACTTTCACTTTCACTCTTTCCTATAGAATAAGCGTCCAGGGGCATTATTCTATAGGAAAGAGTGAAAGTGAGTATTGCTGGCCAATGGAATTCGTCAAAAGAATTTTTTGACCAATCAAGGTTGTCAAAATTCTCACTTTCTCTTTCACTCTTTTTTATAGAATAATGCCCCAGGGCACTCATTCCATAGAAAGGTGTGAAAGTGAAAATGAAAATCTCTGGCCAATGGTACTGGACAATAGATTTTTTTGACCAATCAAGGTTGTCAAAATTTTCATTCTCACTTTCACAACTTCCTACAGAATGAGACTCCAGGGCACTTATTCTATAGAAAGGTCTGAAAGTGACAATTAAAATCACTGGCGAATGGAATTGGTCAACAGATTTTTTTGACCAATCAAGGTTGTCAAGATTTCATTGTGACATTTCATTCTCACTTTCACAATTTCCTACAGAATGAGGCTCCTGAACAGCTGTATTTGACAAACTTTTTTGAGGGGCATACAAGCAGTGTAGTTAAACTAGAGATGGGCTTTCATCCGTTTTTTTAAGTTATCTGTGTTTATTCTATTTATATATGGAAAATTCTCGGAAATTCCGGGTTTGTTCCACTTTGACCTCTATATTGAAACTTACGTTTCTATTTTCAATACGCCTAACACTTACTGATTAAGCAATAATTTGTTGCTTTGTGCCGTTTGAGGCTTTTGATCAATTGACCAGTATTTAGTTTATCAAAAAGCAAACCAAAATCTGGATTTATTGAATTTTATCAGATCAAGATGAAGTTCTAAATTTCGTCTGACATTTAAATAGGGTCCGCCATATTGCCTTGAGGGGCAAACACGTAAATGACGTAATTCTGGAATAATCAATTGACCATTCCAGAACAGCTGATTTTGACAAACTTTTTTGAGGGACATACAAGCAGTGTATTCAAACATACCAAATTTTCTGTGTTTATGTGGAAATGCTGAATAAGAATCGACAATGCAAAGTCGTTTGTTCTTTTTAGATAATATGTCTTTCTTAAAACAATATATTTATGTTGTGTATTATCACATAAATAAATTAAAGTATAAATAACTGGTTAGAACGGCAACACCTCAGCCAGTTTATTAATTATGAAGAGCAAATTTGTTTTGATGTTTTAGGATCTTCTTCAGTACTTCAGCTACAAACCTATAAATTCTGTCTTCGATATTTGCCTAAAACAGACAATTTATGAATATAATATAAATACATCTCAAATCAAACACGAAACATGATCAAGATGAAGTTCTAAGTTCCGCCTGACATTTAAATAGGGTCCGCCATATTGCCTTGAGGGGCAAACACGTAAATGACGTAATTCTGGAATATTCAATTGACCATTCCAGAACAGCTGATTTTGACAAACTTTGTGAGGGACATACAAGCAGTGTAGTCAAACATACCAAATTTTCTGTGTTTATGTGGAAATGCTGAATAAGAATCGACAATGAAACGTCGTTTGTTCTTTTAAGATAATATATCTTTCTTAAAACAATATATTTCTGTTGTGTATTATCACATAATACACAACAGAAATTGTTTTGATGTTTTAGGATCTTCTTCAGTACGTCAGCTACAAAGCTATAAATTCTGCCTTGGAAGTACTTTGTAATGCCGTAATTCTGAAATTATCAATTGTCATATCAGTAATGTCATTATTTTGTCATTCTGGTCACGGTTGACGCCTGACAGTTCAATTTCCTTCAATTTTTTATTTCCGGGTTTCTTTTTATTATTTTATATAAAAAAATTACTTTATATTATTTTATATTTGTATTTATTATTATTTTATATAAAATTCCCGGAAAATTCCAGGTTTATTCCATTATAACCACGAATTTTAATTTATCATTTTCAATACGCCTAACAATTACCGATTAAGCAATAATTTCTTGGTTTGTGCAGTTTGAGACTTTTGAACAATTGACCAGTGTTTAGTTTATCAAAAAACAAACAAGAATCTAGATTTATTGAATTCTAATCTAAAATCTGACCTTAAATCTTGAAACTGGAGGGTGCTTTCAAAAAAAGATGGAAAAAAAACCTGTAAAAACCCAAAATTGGATTCAAAAGATTTTTTTGGGAATTTTACCTTCGCCCATCTATATTTCATTTACAAAGTTCAAAATGGCGATCTATTTATGATGTGAAACAATCGACACAATCAATATCCGGCCCGGCTTTAAGTTGCTATGACGCTTGTATGACGTGCGCTGACGACAACGTCATAGAAACCTTAAGGGTTCCGGACTACCGGCCAAAAAACGGAACCATTTTTTAGGGAAATATCGGCATTTGGTGGCTCTGTCCACATCTTTTAGCTCATTGAGCGCGATAATGTAACGTCTCAGGGCGACGTCACATACAGCGGAATTTGGTTAAAAGCGGAACGGAGCGGAATTTGACAGTTGAATTTAAGCCAATCAAATAAAACCTAAAATCATAATTGACAAGTGTAATGACGTCATTGACATGTGTAATGACGTTATTGACATGTATAATGACGTTATTGACATTTCTGCTTCATTCCGCTCCGCTTCGTTCCGCTGTATGTGACTTCGCCCTCATACTTTCATAAAGTGTTAAATTTCCAGACTTGAACTCTTTCCAATAGAAGATTTCAATTTAGTAAAGTGTGCCTATGGGAACTCACCGTGGCCACAACAAAGAACTCGACTAGCCACCAATCCGAATTCCCACCCTCACATGGGTATCTATGGTCGGCGACGAAGAGCCATATATCAGAAAGCAATTACCTTCAAACAGGTTGTCAAAAAAAGCTTGTAAAATGGTTCTGGGGCTCGGCGTAATCGGTCGTACCGAGGCTTCGGGATAATGAACGCATACACGTAATAAACATGTAACCTGTCACATAAATCTGCTCGAGGTGCGAGGAACACTCACAACTAACGTTTCAATCAAGCTACTCATTTCGTTTTTAAAATTAAATTAGCTCTCGTCCTTTAAGCGGTTTTTCGTCACCGACATTTCGACAAGCTTATTAAGTACCTAGAAGCCTACGCAGCTGCATGGTCAGTAGGGTTGCCAACTGTTTTGCGGGACGTCCCGGATTTGGACCCGTTAGTCCCGCGTCCCGCACTGTAGTCGCCCGAGACGCGATTTGTCCCGCAACTAATATCAAAACTCAAATTTGCGAAGTTTTTCGTAATGCGGGAGACAATGTTACGTTATAATATATGACACTTTATTAATATTAAACATCACGGTATTTAGTTCGTACTACCTTGAGGTATTACTTACCTTTGCATAATAGTATATTATACAATAAGCATTTCTGCCTGAGAGTCGTTATTCTCGAGAGTAACGTTTGAGCCCACGAGCGAAGCGAGTGGAAAATTTGCCCGAGAGAATAACGCTCATTAAACGCTAGTTGAGTACTGTACTTTATCCACGACCAAGATCCTGGGTTTTCGAATAAGAAATATGATAGGTTATAGATGCCACAAAGATAATTCACAATTTTAAAACCACGACCACGATTGGTTTCGCTAATCGACGGCGCGACGTTTGATGCGTCAGATAGATGACGGTCTAGTCGCCCGTGCCTTTTCATTTCAATGCTACGAAGATGGACGGTAAATGACTTCATTTTATGGCTTATTTTATGAATGTTTCAGTAAAAAGTACATTATTTAGTGAAAAAGAGACACTGTAACCTACGTTTGTCTCAATATATCCCAATAGAAGGATAATTATTTGAGTGAACCGATGATAACTACCGATTTCACGTTTAGGGCAGTTTCCTTTTTAAGTTACCAATTGCCTAAAACATGTTTCGTTACCAAATTTACCTCAAAAGTAAGTTTTATTTATAACAAAAAAGTCTGTTCTAAAACTGCCAGAAAATCGACCACCGAAGGGGTCTATTTTCGAATATTGCACCTACGGGACTTGCGTTGGTGGGAGGTGAAACTGGTGAGTCAAAGCTAAGTAACACTTATTCGTTGAACTTTGAAGAATCAGGTACCCCATTTGGCTTTTTCGGAAACTTACTCGGGTTACTTACCGCCGAGTAGAATTATTAACCCCAGATTACTAACACCCAATACTTTTAAAGTGAGGTAAACTAACATTCAGAGTTAGATTAGTGATTGAGTTAACTAGTAAAGTTCTGATAATTGAGCGTCCTTAAGAGCATTGCTACGAAGATACAGGCTGAAACTTTTATTAAAAAATATAAAAATGTATTTATTGCGTCAAATATGATGATGGGAAATGTATTCCCAGAAAAGACTTTTTGTTATTCACGGAAACACCACTAGAACGACCTGAGGTCGATATTTTTAACCTACGTAGGTTGTGCAGTGAGTGATGAGAGAGTTTGCTGATTGCTGCGTGCGGTGAGTGTGAGAGAGATGCTGCTCTGGTAGTCTCGTGGCGTTGAAGGGAGCCTTGTTGCAGGCTTTTGCTCGGAAGTTTGTGTTGCTGTTGTCGAGGGTCACCAATTATGGCGTCGGATAATGACGTGCTATAGATGGGAAATGAATTCCCAAAAAAGATTTTTTTGTTATTCAGGGAAACA
The DNA here is from genome assembly GCA_951812265.1 of Taphrorychus bicolor. Taxonomy (NCBI): domain Eukaryota; kingdom Metazoa; phylum Arthropoda; class Insecta; order Coleoptera; family Curculionidae; genus Taphrorychus; species Taphrorychus bicolor. Next base: position 42,032,544 of record OX638298.1, on the reverse strand, counting down.
CCACTGGCACGACCTGAGGTCCCTATTTATAACCTATGTATGTGGTGTTGGCGTTTCGTCCCGGGGTCTACCTTGGACTCGTCAGTATTCGGCGCAGGAAAGGCGGTGTGACGTTATGAAGGATTTCGACTAATGCTGCCACCTGTGAGTCGGTGGGTAAACTTTTGGCACTGGCACCTGTGAGCCGGTGGATGAAGTTCCGCCACGTATTACCTCCGAAACCGCTTGAAAGGCTTTTAATCAAATTTTGCAGATGACAATAGCTATCGAGTGGCCATGTTTCTATGGAACGAAACATTTTTTGAAGAACGAAATAACATTTTATTTTTGAAGAAAGAATGGTGCCCCAATGGTATATAAAAAATCTAAATAAAATGGATCTGTTGAGTTTTCTTCGTTCAAAGCGTCATTTTCGAGTAAAATAATATAAATATTCTTATTGGCATTTCTTAGAATCGTTACTTCAACAGTTATTTTAATTCAAATTTGAAATGACGCTTGATTATGACGGTTGGCAATAGTTGGATACTGTATTAACGTATGCCAAATGATGAATCAATAGAAATCAATCTTTCAAGCGGTTTGGGAAGTATTAATACGAGGATGGGATGAAAAGATTCGGGCCTCGATGTGATTAAATCAAGATAGTCCTAAAAATGCAACTTGTTTATCTAGTGGCGTGTGACATTTCCTTGAAAAGTTTCGTGTTAATATCTCTAATAGTTTTGACGTTTTCGTTTTATTTGTACTGATAAGTATTTTATTTCCCAAGTATGGAAAAAAACGAAGTTTGCGATGTCATAAAATACTATTTTATCAAAGGTTTTTCGCCAACAGAAATAACAGTTGAGCTAGATTCCACACTAGACAGTTCATCCCCATCATTTTCCACCATTAAGGCATGAGCTGCAGTCTTGAAGCGTGGCAGAATCAGCACAAAAGACGCCACATGTTCAGGAAGACCAAAGTCAGTTACCACTGAAGAAGTTATCGAAAAAGTGCTCCAAGTTGTGTTAGGTGATAGGAGATTAAAACTGACTGAAATTGCTGACCTTGTGGGGATATCTAAAGAGCAGACCCATCATACCTTAACCGAGTCCTTACACATGAAAAACTTGTCTGCAAGGTGGGTGCCGAGTCTGCTAACCACTGAACAAGAACTGATTCGCTTGAACATCTCGCGGCAATGTTTGGGTAGGTTTCAACAGAATCAGGCAGAGTTTTGCGGCGCTTTGTTACAATGGATGAAGAAAGAGAGTGGAGAAGAAGTTACATGGATTCATCACTATACACCTGAAACCAAAGAACAATCCCGACAATGGACAGCCAAACATGAACCTGTTCCAAAGAAAGCCAAAACTGTTCCATCAGCCGGTAAAGTTATGGCGAGTGTTTTTTGGAATTCAAAAGGTATTCTTCTTATTGATTACTTACCAAAAGGCAAAACTATCAACGGGGAATATTATATGAACCTATTAGAAGAATTTTCCCAAAGAATTCTAGAAAAACGGCCTAGATTGGCGAAAAAGACGATCCTGCTTCATCAGGACAATGCACCAAGTCACAGGTTTCGCGTCGTGATAGAAAAAATAAAAGAATTAGGGTTTCAATTGCTGCCACATGGACATTATTCACCAGATTTGCCTCCCTCCGACTACAGTTATTTCCTAATTTTAAAAAAATTTTGCCGGTAAGAAATACGGGTCTGATGCTGAAGTGATGGCCGCAACTAATTCTTATTTTGAAGAGTTGGACCGGTCTTCGTTTAGGGATGCCATAAAAGCCTTCATAGTTTCTTCATAACTTTATAAAAGTATCGTTGGACTAAGTGCATTGAAGTTCAAGGAGATTATGTCGATAAATAAAATAATACTATTCATCAATTTCGATTGTTTTCTATCAGAGGCCGGAAACTTTTCATCCTATCCTCGTACACTTTTATAGTTTTTTTAATTAAATTGTAACACCTTGTATCTTCGTATTCTTCTTAACGACACTCTTAAGGACTCTCGGTTTTTAGAACTTACTATCCCTAAACTTAATAGTCAGTTTAGGGATGTTCAGGATAGATTTATTGCCAAAATTAGTTCATCTGAAAATACAATTTTTAATGTTTTGGCAAAATTCAATTTTTGAAAAAGGCAAATTTTCTGATTTGATATTTTTAGTAAAATTACATATTTGTACTAAAATAAGTGAAGCTTGACTCAAAATGCAGATCTGGTATTTTTGGAGAATTTTAGGTTAGAATTAGCGCCAAAATTGGTAAAAATGACACAAAGCATTTAAAATTGCAAATTTGGAGTTTTTAGAGAAATTCAATTACAAGTCATTATCACCCGAAACTGATTCAAATCTTCTAGTTTGTTTTTTTTTTGGTAAAATCAAAACATTTAAAAATTCAAATTTGATGTTTTTGGAGAAATCGAAAATAGAACAAATTCGTAATTTTTCGAAAAATATAGGTTAGGATTAGAACCAGAATTGGTTAAAAATGACTTAAGCCGTCTAAATCATGCAAATTTGGAGTTTTTAGGGAAATTCAGGCTAGAATTATTACCAAAATTACCAAATTTAGTTAAGTTTGGCAATAACACTAGCCTGAACTTATATCCCTAAATTTATAAAACTGATTTAAAAATAATGCCAGCAATCACCTGAAGTTTGTCAAAGAACTTTTGAATCACCCTGTAGATCTGTATTGGCGTCAACAAAACACGGTTTGTCATTTGGAAAAAAAGCTTTTGCTACCGCATTTTTGTGTTACCCTATTTTTCAGATGTGTGTGTAACAAACGCTTTTTGTATAAGTCTGAAGGTTGTATCGTTTCCAGCAACATAAATAATGAATAACCAATATATTCGGGTACCAATACCATATTTTCGGATTTTTTTATGACTCAGGGTAAAGGACACAAACCGCCTTTTCAACGTTTGGCAGGTGGAGTAGAACTTAATATGTATGTGGCGGAACTTTATCCACCGACTCGCAGGTGGCAGCATTAGTTGAAAATCTTCATAACATCACACCGCCTTTCCTGCGCCACTGCGTATACGCACGCAACATCCAGCAAGCTCCCTCTTCACTCACTGCAACGCGGAATGATCTCACACATATCACTCTCTGGTACCGTTCTCGGCAACAGTGGCATATCCTTCATCACTCACCTCGCTCAAGCAACAGCAACACAACTTCGTCCCCTCAGTTCGCAAAAAGAGCTTCGCTTCTCTCACATCCTTCGTCCTCGTTCTCACTGGGAGAAGAGCATTGTGGCGGAACTTCACTCGCCGACTCACAGGTGGCAGCATTAGTCGAAACTCTTCATAACATCACACCGTCTTTCCTGCAACGAATTTGTCTTCAAATACAAGTACCAACTATGAACTCTCACCCCGGCGTATAAGGCCAGGAGTTTACCAAGCTTTACTGACGAGTCCAAGGTAGACCCCGGGACGAAACGCCAACACCACATAGATGGGCTACAACGATCTCAGATCGTCCCAGTGGTGTTATATAGCAAAAATCCTTTCTGAGATGCATTTCCCTTCTATGGCATGTCATTATTCCACCTCATATGTAGATTTCCTTAGTGTGCTGAAATATTGAATTTTAATATGTATATAAAAACCTAAAGAAACAGGATGCAAGGATTTGAATAAATAATCAAACTTTAGTTTTCGCCTTCATTGGTTTCCCTTTTTGTCGCGAATTGAATCCCAAATGCAATCACAAGCAATTAGAACACCGAAGGTGAGTTCAAGGAGATGCTATTCAATTTCTTAAGGGATTTACTTTTTTTTCTAAATACTACTCTGTAGACGTATAAAAAAGATTTCTGTTTCATCAGTCTTTTATAAATTGTATAAATTATGCCGTTATTTTTCCCACATAATAATAAGACACCCCAACACCATTTATCGATGATATATGTGAAAGATAAAAGGATTAAAGAGATACTGATTTAAGCGACCTACGGCAGAAGCTTTTCTACCCAGCCAACATGGGAACTTTTTCGATTTGCCCCCTCCTACTTCAATAACAACCCCATTATTTCACTTGAATTAATAATTATTTAATATCTATTAATATCAAATGCTTAATAACTATTAATCAGCTTCTTGAACGTTAATGACCTAGAGGTGTGCGGTATGCGCCAAAGTCATAGCATTCTCACTAACCATTATCTCCTCTAATTAACTAGTGCCTCAACGATTATTTTTGCTACCGCTGTCCTATAAATAATTGTATTTTAACCCACATCGCCGCAAATAAATTCCGCCATCCTAATAAAATAATTAATGGTCCCGCCGTTAAATTAAATCCCCAATTATATAAAGTGCCCCCCCTTGCTCGCCGGGCGACCGCAGGCGCCACCCCTGGCCCGTAATTAGTTGCGCCCCTGTCGGAAAAACAGTCGCGTCACGCCGCCAATCCATCAAAAAATAATAAAGGCTAAATTTCAACTAGCCCCAAAAAGGTCCATCAATTTTCGCGATAAATAACGAAACATATTGACATCACCTTATATTTCCCCGTTAATGTTATTCGACTATGTGCCGGGCGGAGCGAGTCCATAGGCGTCCCTGTCGCGAACCAATCGCGAACAACGCGAAAGAGAGAGGGCTAGAGGCGGCTGCCGCCCCTTTGGACACGGAGCACTGGCCCGTTACATCAAGAAAATACATCGACACACAGTTGGTTTTGAAATAGTTGAGCGCCAAGTTCAGGGCATCAACGCTCAAAGCATTACACTGAACAGTGCCGGCCACGGTTCTACCATCAACCACGAATTTCGAGAACGCGAGTGCTTATTGTAATGGACACCCTCCAGAATAGGATACTGAATGAGACCGTGACCTTCCCAGTACCTTGTTAGACGTAACTTTTGAAAACAGCGTGGAAAAGTGTGAGATGACAATTGCCGCTAATAAGTGACCCGCAGCGCGTTAACTCCGCCAAAGTGTCCGAAGAGGTCAACAAGATGGTCTTGGAGACGGGGGTTCTGCCTCCGCCTCTGCAACTCTACGCGGCAGCGGCCGCTCATCTGACACCCAGACCGCCGTGGGCACCCTTGTTACAGTTCCCAGGAGCCGCCCAGTTGCTGGGGCAATTTCCTGGTGCTTTTTCGCCGCTTAACAGGCCGAGGTATCCGCATGGACTGGGAACGGGCTTAAGGGCCCCACCGGGGCCCCCGTCGGAAGACTCTGGCAGCGAATTAAATGGTAAAGGTATGTTTAGGATTAGTGGTTTTGGACAAGAATATTTTGCTTTTGGGTTGTCAAGAAAACTTGAAGGTGTACCTACAAAGAGAAATTTTCCTATACGGGTGTAAATAAAGGATATAGCTGGTATATTTCTCTATCTATATTATTTTTGGCAGAAAAGTTGTAAAAGCGTCTGACGATATAGTAGTTTGTTCTTATTATTATTGATGATTACAGTGATTAATTTTCCCTTCAGCTTCAGTTGTTTATGCATCGCAAACTTTGAGTGCAATTAAAAAGTCGAAAAAACTTACGTTTCAAAAAACACTAAGTATAGAAAAATAATGAGGAAAAAATTCACTACATACCATGAGACAACTATCTCTTATCGCTCACTAGTTGCCTTTTCTCTCTATTCATGGCATTTACTAGGTATATAGCAGTTATGGAAAGCATCTAAACTGCTGGCCAATTGCTTTGCAACACTCGATTTTTGCACGATGTTTGAGAGAGCATAACTCTAAAATGGATTCTCCAGTCGAAGCAAATTTGAGTAGACCCATCCTGGTACTAATTTATGTGGTACGTTCAAACAAGGTAAGTTACTCAGGTGAAATTATGCAGGGTTGAAAATATGTTAATGTAATTTTGCGTACAAATCTTGTTTGCAAAACTTTCAGAAAAAAAAATTGATTATTTGATACAGGATTATGAAGAATGATGTATCACCTCGGGACATCTTCGGGTTTTTTTTTATATATTGGTAAGTTCGATAAATATACCATGTTTTTGTAAAAGTCCATTTTCTTAAACATTCTATAATGAAATGGATTCCGCTTGATACTTTTATTCAGTGCTCTATTCATGATCGATGCAGTGAGATTACATGATTCATGCACTAAAAATGGCTTCCACATCCGCTAGATACCAGGAGTAAGAAAAATGCCTAAATTTGCACCACATTTTCTAATTTGATAAAATATACCTACATGATCGGCATTATTTACAAAGGTTGTACTAAATGTTACAAAACCATTGATTTTATCAGATTAAAAGTTATGGTACAATTTTAACATATTTCTTTCTACATACTGGTATATCTTACCGGATGTATAAGTCATTTTTAGCGCATGAATAAGTAACTGTACTTTGGAACTTTTTCGAAAACATGGTATATTTATCAAACCAGGCAATATATCGAAAAAAATCCAAACACGTCCCGAGGTGATACTTCTTTCTTTATAGTCCTGTATCAAAAAATTATTGTTTTTTCTTTTTTCTGAAAGTTGTGCAAGCGAAAAGTGTAAGCAAATTTACTTCACCTTATTTTCCACCCTGTATTATTTCATCTGAATGACTAACCTTATTTAAACATACTATGTAAAATAGTGCAAGGACAGGTCTACTCAAATTGGCTTTGTTCGAGGATATCTGGTGGTCCGTTTCAAAGTTATGCTTTCTCAAACTTGGTGCAAAAATCGAGGGTTGCAAAGCAATCTGCCAGCAGTTTATATGGAAAAGAAAATTTTGAAACTGTTTTTTAAACATAATAAACTAGAAAAACAACACTGACATGTAACTGGAAAAATGTTAAACAGTAGGCGGTCACCAATTTGTCGATCAACCCATCTGCATACCAGTTTCGGGGTCCTCATCAGTACAGCTTTGGCTGGTCGACAAATTAGAGACCGTGTGTCGTTGCTTAAAGCCAAAAAGCTAGGGAAGAGCGGTGAAATGTTGTACAGAGCAGGCGACATCCACCACCGTATTAGATCTAATACTGCACGGTAGATGGCTTTCAGTTCGAGAAGCAGCCCATATTGCTCTGTACCTCGCAGGTTATCGCAACCAAAACAAAATGTAAAGAGTAGGTGGTCACCAATTTGTCCATCAACCCATCTGCACACCATTTTCAGAATCTACCCCTCATCAGTACAGCTTTGGCTGGACGACAAATTGGAGACCGTTTGGCTTAAAGCCAAAAAGCTATGGAAATGCGGTGAGATGTTTTACAGAGCAGGCGACATCCACCAGCGTATTAGATCTAATACTGCATGGCAGATGGCTCTCAGTTCGAGAAGCCGCCCATGGAAAAATGTTCCTTCATTTAAATTTTCCAGCGTTTGGGTTACATTAACACTTTATTTGGGTTATTAAATCAGTCTTCTCTTAATCGTTGTTGCTGTGAACTTTGTGATAATCGTTTTATGTTCGCACATTTTCAAAGATGATTTCACACAGTTCAACAATGATATGAGAGGAAGACCATTGATGAAAATTTTGTTTTTGAACACCATTTCCTAATCTCGAATATAAAGTCCTTTATTTCCGATATGTACACTATTTCCGTTATTTCTTAATGTTTCCTATAAGATAGTTTGTTTCTCTTATTTCCGATATTTCCTTCATTTCTGAGGTTATTTTCCTGTACTTCCTAGTATATTTTCGTCCTAATCGTCCCTATTATGTTCCAAAAGTTCTTAGGTTTTTTTGAACTTATCCGGACTGAAAAAAAAGTAAAGAGAATTATTGAAAATGGTTAAATTTATAATTGTTAGTCTCGGCATCCATATGGGGAAAAAGGGTTCAATCAAGGGTTCAACTATATAATTTTTTTCGAATTTAAAATCAATTTCTATGATTTCCCTAGGTGAAAAAAATTTATATTACAATACGAAATGGGAAGTGTTTTATTACTGTCCAAAGATTATGTTCTTTACATTACTGCTCTAGGACGGGAATTAGCTACTTCCAGTGATTACTTCTTAAAAATGTAACACTTTCAAGACCGCAAACAAACTTTGTATTTTGTTTTTGGAGATACAGAACTAATTAGAGCTAAAAGCACTGTCGAAGAAAGAAGCCACACATCTTCCAATAGGTGCTTCATCTCGTGTCCCGTAAACTGAATAACAAACTGATGCACTTACGTTGGTGATCGGCATTTTGAGCCATTTTGTAACCAGAACCAAATAAGTCTGAGTTAAGAAGATACAAAAAGAAACAAATTAAGCAGCTTAGAAGAGTTTCAAAGATCGAACACTTTGGTTGTCCATTTTGTCGTAAATACTGAAGAAACTATAACCACAAACACAAAAAACCATTAGTGAAATTGAAGAATAACCAAAAAAGAAAAAGAGTTGGGAAATGCTTAGCATTTATTTAATTATGAATAAGAAAGGTGGAAATTTGCCAAAAATATTGAGGAACGCGACGAAGAAAACTGACGATTAAACATGAGAGGAGACGATGGAAATACCAAAAGAATTCCACTTAGAAGAGATAAAGGAAAAATCAAGCAGATTAGAAGATTGAAGGCATATTTAATCTATATTTGGTATAGGACTGTTTTGAAAACACCTATAATTTTAGTCATAATCCTCTATTCGATGCAGATACACTGAATTAAGTTTACAAGTGGGCTTCAGAATTTCTCTCTAGAACTCAGAGAGATGTTGCTGTTATACAAATTTTGCTTATAAATTCCTATCCACAAACGCACTTTGTTTTTTGTTTTTGGAGATACAGAACAAACTAGGGCTAAAAGCACTGTCGAAGAAAGAAGCCACACATCTTCAAATAGGTGCTCCATCTCGTGCTCCATAAACCGAAGAACAAATTGATGCACCTACGTTGGTGATGATCGGAATTTTGAGCCACTTTTGTAACCAGTTTTATAAAAAAAAAGTATATGTTTTTGCTGTTTACCCATATTTTTCATCATAAAATAACATTTAACTCAAAACGGTGCACTTTTGCATCCCCCTCACGGATGCTGCATGTGGAGAAATCGATGCTTTTGCGATGTGGCTATATCGATGAATCTTGAGGACACCATGGACCGCTCATGTAACTAATCAACACGTATCGACAAATGGGGAAAGATGAAGTATTACTGTTGAAAGAGTGCGTAACAGTGAGGTACTTCAACGCCTCGACAAGCAACTGGAAGTTCTGTTCACACTAAAAAAGCGCAAACTGGAGTATTTCGGTCACATCTTAAGGAATGATAAATAACGAATTTTAAAACTTATTATAGAAGGGACGATCGAAGGACGAAGAGACCCGGGTAGAAGAATGATATCCTGGCTAAAAAAACTTAAGGCGATGGTATGGAGTGAGCACTACCACATTGTTCCGCCGAGCTGTAGACAAGGTTCAGATAGCGCTGATGATTCCTAACGTCCGAAGAGGACAAGGCACCTAAAAAAGAAGAAGAAACTTAACAATAATTACTTTGGACACATAATGAGGAATAGCCAAAGATATGGAATGTCACAGTTGATTATACACGGAAAGATAAACGGTAAACGGGGTCCTGAAAGACGAAGAATTTTGTGCCTAAATAATCTACGCGCATGGTTCAACACAACAACTGTGAAGCTGTTCAGAACAGTGTGCGAACAATGTACAGATTTCCATGATGGTCGTCAACATCTGAAACGGAAAGGCCCTGTAAGAAGAAGAACAAGCAGATTAGAAAATGCCAAAAATATTGAAGAACGCGACGAAGAGAAATGACGATGAAACATGAAAGGAGACGATGGAAATACCAAAAGAATTCCACTTAGAAGAGACTAACGGAAAAATCAAGCAAATTAGAAGATTGAAGGCATATTTAATCTAAATTCGGTATAGGACTGTTTTGAAAATACATATAGATTTAATCATAATGAATAGGAACAGGTTTGCAGGTATAGGACTGAATAAAACCAGCTCGTTAAAAAATTGCCGACGTTTCGATTGTATATTACAATCTTCTTCAGGGATACAAATATAAAAAAGAAATTGCACAGCAGGCGTACAGAATAAATGTAAAATTTGTTCTTAATAAATATAAATATAAACATATAAACATTTGAAAACTTATTAACATAACGACAACATAACGTAACAATAGACGATCACTCGTATATGATTTTACTAACCTTTTTTTTTATGTTGAGAACATAGTTGTGTCAATAGAGTTTAGTGCACCAGTACACATAATGGAGGAATGACACAACTATGTTCTCAACATAAAAAAAAGGTTAGTAAAATCATATACGAGTGATCGTCTATTGTTACGTTATGTTGTCGTTATGTTAATAAGTTTTTAAATGTTTATATGTTTATATTTATATTTATTAAGAACAAATTTTACATTTATTCTGTACGCCTGCTGTGCAATTTCTTTTTTATATTTGTAGCCCTGAAGAAGATTGTAATATACAATCGAAACGTCGGAAATTTTTTAACGAGAGCTGATTTTATTCAGTCCTATACCCGTAAACCTGTTCCTATTCATTATCAACAAGGACGTTAACTACACATAATGTTTAATCATAATCTTCTATTCGATGCAGATATACTGGATTAACTTTACAGGTGGGCTTAAGAATTTCTCTCTAGAGCTCAGAAAGATGTTACCAAACTTTAGAGGGTTATAAGATTTACTTTGCTTGTCATACAAATTTTGCTTATAAATCTCTATCCGCAAACGCACTGTTTTTTGTTTTTGGAGATACAGAACAAACTAGAGCTAAAAGCACTGTCGAAGAAAGAAGCCACATATCTTGCAATAGGTGCTCCATCTCGTGCACCATAAACTGAAGAATAAATTGATGCACTTTGCTTGGATGGAATTACCGAACTCGGCTTAAGTCGAAATCGCATATGTCACGCAGAGTTCGTCTGTTAAATGTCATGCGCGTTATCATATTTATCTGTAAATGTGATTTTTATTAATTTAGAATTGATAATAGTTCTACTAATTTTTAGTTTACCATAATTTACCTAAACCCTCTAAACCATTGGTTATGATTTAATATCAATAAACCATTGAACATTGAAAACCTCCGTTCTAACACATTCTATTTATTTTGCAAAGAATATACACCACTATAATTGGGTAAGTACCTAGACCCGGTTAAAGAGGATGATAGAAAATTGCAGAATTGAATCACTCTGAAATAGAATTCTTATTTCTTGTATGCTTGAAAAAAAATGGTGTATGTTACTCGGAGTAAAAGGTCTTTTTGTGCTTCGCACAGTTGCAGGCTTCAGCTTCGCTTCGGCCATCAATCTCTGGACTCAACTCGAAAAGACTCACTTTTACTCCCAGTGATATAATCTACTATTAACTCAAAACGGTGCACTTTTGCACATTTTTCTCAGTGGTGTAGATGTTAGGGGGAAAGCAATCCTACAAAACACAAAAATCTACGCCACTGGTATAAAAAAAAATTAGCTGTAACACTTATAAAGTATGACTTTCTGAGATATTAAAATACAGTTTTTTAAAATGAAGGAAATGGAGTTTAAAATACAGCAATTTTCTTTAAATTTTAAAATCTCGTGTCGAGTTTATTTCTCATTATTTCCATTTTTTTCTATTATTCTCATCATTTCTCAATATTTTCATATGTATTGCTATTTTCCGCTTATTGCTGTTTATGATCCCGATCTGATTTCCGCGAATTATGTATATTAAATATTCAACTAGCATAAATGTAACAGTAATGTTCATTCTGTCGAAAGTGAAGAAACCATTAACTGAACCATAAAATGAAACCACTAGAGGTATTGAAAAATAACCAAAATAGGAAAAGAGTTACAAAATGCCTATAAATAATTTAATAATTAATGAGAAGGATGCAAATTTGCCAAAAATATTGAGCAATGCGACAAAAGAAAGGAATAGAACATGAAAAGAGACAGTGGAAAAACTAAATAAATCTTAGTTAAGAAGATACAAAAAGAAAAAATGAAGCAGATTAGAATTGTTCACATGTTCTAACAATTTACCAATAACAATTAGAGCAGGGGAAAAAGCAATAACACAATTCAAAGACGGCAAAGCCCCTGATCCAGATAACACATATGCCGAGTTCATAAAGCTTTTTGACGCAAAGGGCATCCAACGCATACCTACAATTTTTAACAACATATACCCTATAAGTGGGATAATACCAAAGACATGGTTAAATCAACATTTATTGCTTTACCTAAGAAAACGAGCTCTGTGCCTTATGACGATTGCCGTACGATCAGCTTGATGAACCATCTCCTGAAGCTGTTCCTAAATATTACAAATCAAAGAATTTTTAGGCTATGTGAAGAACAAATCAGCCGTACCCAATTTGGTTTTCGAAATAACCTAGGAACAAGAGAAGCCTTCTTCGGTATACAGGTGCTTTTTCAGAGTTGCAGAGATGTAAATTGCGTTGGTTATGCCTGTTTCATTGACTATCAAAAGGCATTCGACATAGTGAAACATGACAAGCTTATGGAAGTATTAGCAGATATTGGGCTGCATACCTGCGATCTGAGGATTATTGGCAACCTGTACTGGAATCAAACGGCTTCTATACATACTCAAGTAGGAGATTCGGATGGAATCAAAATTAAACGTGGGGTCAGACAGGGATGTGTATTGTCGCCTCTGCTGTTCAACGTGTATTCAGAGAAAATTTTTAAGGAGGCTCTCGAGGATATTGATGCCGGAATCAAAGTAAATGGAGAATGTATCAATAACGGAAGATACGCAGACGATACGGTATTTTTTGCAGACAGTTTGAAGGAACTTTGGAAATTATTGGTCAGAGTTGCCGAAACCAGTTAGAGATATGGGTTGTCACTGAACACTAAGAAAACAAAATACATGGTAATTTCCAAAAATAAGATTCAAACGGTAGGACTAATTGTAAACAATCACCGAATAGAGAGAGTGAAGACATATACCTACCTTGGACCACTGTTAATGAAGACTGGGACCGCACGCTCGAAATTAGATACAGATTAGAAAAACCAAGAGTTGCATTTCAGAGGCTGGCTAGACTCTTCAGATGTCATGATTTATCTATGCCCTTAAAAATTAGAATATTGAGGTGTTATGTTTTCCCTGTATTGTTATATGGAATAGAATCCTGGACTCTTACGGACCCTGCATGTGGAAAAATCGATGCTTTTGAGATGTGGCTGTAATGACAAATCTTGAGGATACCATGGACCGCTCATATAACTAATCAACACTTATTGACAAAGACGGGGAAAAATAAAGAACTACTGTTGAAGATAAAAAAATCCAAAACTGAAAACTTTGGCCACATAATGAGGAATAACCAAAGATATGGAATTTTTTGGCCTTCCCTGATTCTACAGGGAAAGATAAACAGTAAACGGGGTCCTGGAAGACGAAGTATTTCGTGGCTAAGGAATCTACGCACATGGTTCAACACAAGAACTGTGGGCCTGTTCAGAACAGTGTGCGAAGAAGGTACAGATTGCCATGATGGTCACCAACATCCGAAACGGAAAGGCACTTTAAGAAGAAGAAGAAGCAGATTAGAAGAGTTTCGAAGTTTCAAAGATTGAACATTTTCAAAGATCACGCAATTCAACACAAATATAACAAAGGTTGTCCATTTTGTCGTAAATAGTGAAGTAACTATTAACTTAACCACAAACACAACAAAACCATTGGCGAAATTGTAGAATAACCAAAAAAGAAAAAGAGTTGGAAAATGCTTACCATTAATTTAATTATGTATAACAAGGTTGAAAATTTTTCGAAAATACTGAGGAACGCGACAAAGAAAAGTAACGATGAAACATGAGAGGAGACCATGGAAATACCAAAAGAATTCCACTTAGAAGAGACTAAAGGAAAAAATAAGTAGATTAGAAGATTGAAGGCTTATTTAATCTAAATTCGGTATAGGGCTGTTTTGAAAATACTTATAGTTTTACGTCATGGGGATAGGAACAATTACATATAGTGTCCCTTATTTTTAACCCTTTTGGCACTGCAGCCTGAAAAAATTAGGTATTCCATTTGAAAAAAACGAGTTTTCGTCATTTTTCTGTTATCTGGTACATTATGTCTTGTTGTCAATTGCCACCTGAAGAATTTAAAAAAAAACTTAATTTTTTTTTAAATCAAATAGAGCTCAAAATCTGCTTCAGATAGCCTGCATGTTTTCCTTAAAAATGAACGTAGAATTGAAAAATCCAAAAACAATTGTGGCGTAACATTTAAAATAGTGAAGTTGGTACCAACTCGAGTACCTACAGTGGTACCTCGAAAAGAAAAATATTTTAGATGTGAAGGCCCCAACGTAAGTACTAAACCCTGAAATTTTCAAATAATTACCTTTTGTAGTTTTCGAAATATCGACCCCGGTAGTTCCCGGTGGGACGAACGTGGAATAAAAAATAAAATTTTTTTTTGCTTTTTTTGATTGGAATTGCACGCTTGTAAATCCCAGAAGAACGTAACAAACTCCATTCGAATAAAATTACCCTCTAAAGGAGTTTTTTTAAAAATGGTCCCAAAACGGATTCTAAAAGTGCTTAGAAATCTACTTCCGAAGGGGTCTATCTCCGAAAATATTGCACCTACGGAACTGCCGATTATGGGAGGTAAAAGAGAACATCAAGAAGAAAGCAAAATAGTTGGATTCACTTCAATCGGTCCAGGCGTCCTCAAGTTTTTTTTTTGCTCTTTTTGATCGGAACAGATCGTTTGCAATCCCCTAAGAACGTAACAACCAAATATAACGAACCAAATGCAATAATTGTGGCGTTTCAAATATGATACTTAATTGAAATTACATAATTTCGTTCCCCACGAGTTGCCCGAGAGAATAACGCTCATTAAATGCGCGTTGAATACTATACTTTATCCACGACCAAGATTCTGGGTTTTCTCAAATATGATAGGTTATAGGTGCCACAAAGATAATTTACAATTTTAAAACCACGACCACGACTGGTTTCGCTATTCAATGGCGCGACGTTTGATGCGTCTTGTCGATAGATGACGGTCTAGTCACCCGCGCATGTCACCGCATGTTCATTTCAATGCTACGAGGGTAGACGGTAAATTACTTCATTTTATGGCCTATTTTAAGTATTTTTCGTATTTTAAGTACATAATTTAGTGAAAAAGAGACACTGTAACCTACATTTGCCTCAATACATCCTAATAGAAGGATAATTATTTGAATGAACCAGTGGTAACTACCGATTTCATGTTTAGGGCAGTTTACTTTTTGAGTTGTCAGTTGCCTACGACATGTTTCGTTTCCATGACAACTCATTATTCACTTGTGAATAATGTTCATTATTCACAAGTGAATAATTATTATCGTTAGTCTTGAGAATGTACAAGAATAATGTGATTATTATAGTATGGTCGTGGATAAATAATTTTAATAAAGCTTTTCATTTTAGGGAAACCTTGAAACTAATGCTCGGCTACTGGTAAAAAAGTACAAGAAAAATTGTTTAACTTTAATCGATAAACAAAAAATTGCAAAAAACTAAACTAAAAACATTTTATAATTTGCAGCTTTGGCACCCTGTATTGCGAGCACGAGATTCTAAAATAAAAAATGGGATTATACAATTCGCATTATTTTTCCTCAGATTCTGTGGTTAAAGGATTGGCGTACTTTTTTGTAACACCCTATATAGGTAAAAATATTTTCTTTGGTGTTTCTGATAGCTTCACATCATCACCTTAATCGAATATAATGCGGTGTCAGCGTCCTAAATAAACTACTCACCTGAGGCGTCTCACTCTCGATTCTAGTTAAGATTCAATTTGGGCCTTGTTTACACAAGTTAATAATTTTAATTTCACGGTTCATCATGTCCCGAATGTCGAGCCAACCATAAAGTAATCCCGTGCTATTGTAGTCGTATCTTCCATCATCGAATAAAAAAATACCAATCTTGATAAAAAAAAACCTGTTTTTTTGGGTCGTCTCTTCTAAAATGATTTAGGATTTTACAAATCTATACTGATTGCCACTGTTTAGTTTTTTTTTCTTCGCGAGGCAAGTGGAATGTAGATGTTAAGAATTTATTCTGCAGTTAGATTCACGGAAACAAAATGAGAAAACATATGAAAGGAAAACAATTTAAAAGCAAGAAAGGATCAAAATGGTAAAATAATGTTTTCTAGAGAAGAAGATCTCTAGTAGTCAAATATATAACAAATACAAAAGAAACTTGAATAAGGAGCTGTGGCACAAACAAATGTTTCTTCCCTTTTTGTCTTAAAAGCCTGATTCCTTATGTTGCAAACTCAGAGTTCAATAATTCCAGTGTAATGAGTTAACACAAAACACTATTTATTTATCCCACAAATACACACAAGTACAATTTTACTACTAAATAACGCAATACTTATAGCCTTCTATTATTGTTTGGTACTTACCTATAGCTCGATTAAATAAGACTACTACAAACGGCGACGCTATTTGCCTTTTATACAAAATCCTAAAAATACAGAAAAGCCTAGAACATTCTTAGAAGAAAAATTATTGATAAGAGACACACAAAAAAAAAGGTCGTAAATAACTGCGTTCTAAATAAATAGGGTAATAAATCATTCGTGACAGTCCCCACGGTCACAACGCCGCAGCGCCCGGATAGGTCGCGAGCCGCGAATGTCCAACCTCCGATGTCGCTCGTAAGTAAAAATAAATAATTTTTCTGACATTCAAAATCTACTCAATTTCCTTAATAATCACTCGAGTATTTTAGAATTCTAATAACAATTTTTCGTATGTTCAGACACTTCAATATGACTTTTAATTAAAACATAAAATACCGAAAACTTGATTAATTACTTGTAATAATAGAGAAACTCATTATGTCATTTGTTTTCTTATTATATTCACACGTTTCATAATATGCTGTTAAAGTGACTACTGATTGAAATGTTTAATGGTTTTTGTTGTTTAAGGTTTGGCCATAAACGCAATTTTTAGTATTAATTACAAGTGGTAATTACTAGAATAATAAAAGAGGTAAATGCATTTATTATTATTACAGGTGTATTTTGCCTAGTACAAAGTGCAATATACGGTATTAGACAAAAAATGATGGTGAACCAAAAGTATTGGTAAATAAGGAAGTCATTTGTTAGTAAATTAACAGACAAAAATGTAAAATTTTTTATTTCTAAGCATTTTGGGACGTTTTACGATGCCTTTTATGATATTATTTTTAAGTGCTTTGAGATGTTTTATGACGTTTCCTATTCGTTTTAGTCCCAAATTGAATTTTAACAGAAAAGTGAAAATTTGCATTTTTAAACATTTAGGCACTTTTCACGAGGTTTTCTCAGATTTTTGCTCCACACATTAAATTTTACCAGAAACTGTGAAATATTGCATTTTTCAGCGTTCCGACACGTTTTGCTGTGTTTTCTACTCCTTTTAGCCCCAAACTGGATTTTCCAAAAAAAACGTAAAATTTTGCACTTTTAAGCATTTTGGGACGTTTTACGATGTTTTAGCAGAATTTAGCTCCATACATTAAAAGTTTTGAGACGTTTCACGTCGTTTTCCATTCGTTTTAGCGCCAAACTGAATTTTAAAAGAAATGTAAAATTTTGCCTTTTTAAGTATAATAATTTTGTTTCGTTGGCCCGTGTGTTTGTTGCTTGTCTTTTACGTGCACCGTCTGGATTTTAACAATTTTGGTTTTATGTACTGCCATGACGGTCTGTATAAGCTTTGGTGACATTCTTCACTGACTGAAAAAGCCCTGAGGAAGACCTAAAAATAAAGGTCGAAACGTTGGCGATTTCGAGAAAGTGAACTGGCTATTTGTCCTACACCTGCGATCCAACACCTTTCTAATTATTGATAGGACGCAAAGCGCAATATAATGACTTTTTAAGTATTTTGGAAAGTTTTACAATTTTTTCTCGGATATTTGCTCCACAATTAATTTCACCACAAAATGTCAGATAGTGCATTTTTAAGCATTTTGAGACGTTTTGCGACGTTCCCCACATTTTTTTAGCTTCAGACATACAGAATTTTACCAAAATTTGTATATATATGAAGCTAATAGGAATAAAGGACATTGCTGACTGAGAGACCATATCAAACAATCATCCTGATTAGATCTACAAAAAAGTTTTGACTGAACTTGCACGGTAGTCTGAAAATCCCTACAGATCAAGAGGTATTAACCAAAGAAAAACATAATTTGGTAGAATTTGCAAGAGAGACAAAACGCGGATTTGGTTCACAGGTTGAAGAAGCTAATACAGAGACTCAGATAAGCAAAACACTAATCAGAGGAGAATCAAGAAGAGGGTGAATTAAGAGTGGAAGAACTTTTTGAGCAACTAAAAAAGTCACAGTCATATTTGAAGTCGTTCTATAAAAAATATCGTGAAAAAGCGAGTGTTTAAAAATAATGAAGGTGAAAGTGATAAGAAGAGACCTAAAAAAGTCAAGGAACCTAAGAAAGGTGAGTTGGTTACTCCTGAAAGATATCTAAAAGAGCAGACAAAGAGAGCAGACCGTTCTAGGCAAACATCCTAAGTAGATTTACAAGAGATAATGACCACAGATCAAGAACAAATAACCTCATAAAAGATCAACTTAACTTTGTAGAAGTTGCAAACGTAGATTTGGTCTAATGTATTTCTAGGAAGACAAAAAGAATTGTAACAGTTGAAAAAGCTGGTAAAACCGCCAGATAACCAAAACACTAATCGTATAAGAAATTGCTGACTGGTCAAGGAGCTATATTCTAGGCAATCATCCTGAGAAGATCTGCAAAAATTTGTAGACTGGACTTGCATAGTAGTCAGAAAATCACTACAGATCAAGAGCTATTAATCAAAGAGCAAATTAATTTGGTAGAAGTTGCAAGAAAGACAAAACATAGATTTGGTGTATATATTTCTAGATAAAAACAAAAAGAATTGTAACAGTTGAAAAAGCTGGTAAAGAGCCTCGGATAACCAAAATATTAATCGCAGGAGAAATCGCAGAAGATCGTAAATTAAGAGTGGAACAACTTCTTGAGCAATTATGAAAAGTCACTGTCATTTTTAAACGCGTTCTGTTCAGAAAATTGTAAACAAAAACGTATGTTTAAAAAGAACAAAATGAAAAAAGGGATGAAACCGCAATTTTTACCATTGAAGTCATAAAACTTTAACGTTTTGGTTCTAGAACGTGACAAAAAGATACCGAAAAAAGACAAGAAACCTAATAAAGGACATTGCTGACTGAGAGACCATGTCAAAGAGCTACATTCTAGACAATCATCCTGATTTGGGGAAAGCCATTGAGATCTTTAAACACGAAAACAATTTCAACAGGAAGGAGGAAATTACGTTTCTAAATGCAGACTGGAAGCGAGTTCTGCGACACACGTCGAGCGCGTCGAAACCCCGCGCCACCACCCCCACCCCGGCCCCACCACTGCGACGCGACGGCGGCGGTACGAATACCACGGAGCGTGCTACAGTCGAATCAGTCATCGTCGGGAAGCAAGGGAGATCACTTCGCCCACTGCCTCATCGCCTTTGATAATGTCTGCCGCAGTAGTAGACGAAACGTCAGGAAGCAATTCCATTGGACCACGGTTTCATAGCCTGGAAAACACATTAGATAATGTTGTAGACGTTGGAAGAGAGTCAAAACGTATAGATTTGGACTAATGTATTTGTGTAAAGAGTGAGAATTAAGAGTGCAATAACTACTTGAGCAAATACAAAAAGCCACAGTCATATTGAAAGGGTTAAAATCGCAATTTTCACCGGTGAAGAAGAAGGCAAAGAACGTTATGATTCTAGAAAGTGATAAGAAGAAACCTAAAAAAGACAAGTGTGTATGTCGTCCTGTATGGCGCTCCTTTGCTCGTTTTTTCGTTTGACTGGGGATGTTTCAATTTCAGTGGAATGTTGTTCCTAGTTGACAAACTTCGCTTATTGAAAAAGCCCTGAGGAAGACCCCAAAATCCATGTTGAAACGTTGGTTCTTTCACAAATGTAAAGAAGTTATTTCTGTCCTACACCCGCTCTTTTCACTTCTTTAGACCTGATATAAAGGACGCAAAACATTTATGATATCAGGGTAGTTCAGGATAGTTCAGCTTCGTTTCGTTCTCTCCAGAATAGAGTAAAATGCCATCTTCTTCCAACTTCCAAAAGATAATAAAACGGAGATATTAACCCCTTCGCTAGACAATCGAGTTGGTTGTTTGGAATATTTTTAGACTCCAATGATGTCAGGTTAATTCAGGTTAGTTTGATTCTCTCCAGAATGGAGTAAAATGCCATCTTCTTCCAACCTCAAAAAAAAAAGCAAGTTAGAGGTACCAGCCCATTCGCTACACAATTGAGTTGTTTGGCAATATTTTTAGACTCCAAAGATGTCAGATTAGCTTAAGATTGAGAGTCCAGCTTCGTTTTGTTCACTTCAGATTGGAATGAAATGAAATCTTCTTCCTTCAACTTTCAAATGATAATAAAATCGAGATACCAACCCCTTCGTTAGAGAATCAAGTTGGTTGTTGGAAATATTTTTAAGCTCAAAGATATCAGTTTAGTTCAGGTTATATTGATTTTCTCCAGATTGGAGTAAAATACCATCTTCTTCTAACTTCGAAAAGATAATAAAACAGATATACCAACCCCTTCGCTAGACAATCGAATTGGTTATTGGCAATGTTTTTAGACTCCAAATATGTCAGGTTAGTTCAGGAAAGTTCAGCTTCGTTTCGTTCTTTCCAGATTGGAGTAAAATGAAATCTTCTTCCAACTTGAAAAAAATAAATAAAAATTAGATATTCAAGCTCTTTCGCTACAGAATCGAGTTAGTTGTTGGCAATATTTTTAGGCTACAAAGAGGTTAGGTTAATTCATGTTAGTTGGTTCTCTCCTGAAAGGAGTAAAATGTCATCTAGTTCCAACTTCCAAAAATAAAAAAATAACTAGAGACACCAGCCCTTCCAAACGTAAGGAAGATGAGTTGCAATATAAAGTGTCTTCCGGGCTTCGAAGCCGTGGTCCAATGGGATTTCTTCCTGACGTTTCGTCTACAGACGCTGCAGGCATTATCGTCGATGAGGCAATGGTCGAAGTGATCTCCCGTGCTTCCCGACGTTGACTGATTCAATTGTGGTGAGCTCCGTGATATTTATTTCCCCTCCGTCATGCTGCAACCTAGGGGGGGAAGGCGTGGGGTTTCGGCGCACTTGAAGTATGTCGTAGAACTCGCTCCCAGTCTTCATTTAAGAAACGTAATTTCCTCCTTCCTGTTGAAATTGTTGTCGTGTTTAAAGATCTCAATGGCCTCTCTCATTAGCCTCGGATAGAAACGCTGGGATTGATATAATGTATCCACCTTGTTGAAAAGAATGTCGGGATCTTTGGAGAGAGCGTGCTTTGCTACTGCTGACTTTTGTGCTTGTCCCAGCCTGTAACTCTTCTTGTATTAAGTAATCTTCGTGCTAATACTGCGTTTTGTGGTGCCAATATATACCGAGCCATAGCTGCATGGAACTCTGTAAACTCCGGATGCCGATAGGGATCACCGTGGTCTTTGGCCAATCTCAAGCTCTGTTGTATTGTACGAGTGGGCTTAAAGATAGTTTTAGTATTGTGCTTTTCCAGTAGGCTGCCAATCCTGTCCGCTACTTTGGGTAGACTAGTCCATCCGCGCTTTTCTGCATCTTCTCCTGTTGTTCCTTCCCTACGCTCCACATTCATTGGACGGACTGGATCGAACTAGTGCTTATTGTATCCATTCCAACCAAAGGCTCATTTCAGATGCTTCATTTCCCGTTCTAATTCAGCCGGCTCACAAAGTCTCTTGACTCTCCCTTCAGTCTTTATGACATCCCTTTTCTGTCTGAGATGATGATTTGATCCGTTATTAAGATATCGGTGAGTGTGTGTTGGTTTTCTATAAACGGTGTGCACAAACTTCCCATTCGGCCTCCTTGATACTAAAACATCCAAGAACGGTAGGAGGAAGGAGGAAATTACGTTTCTAAATGCAGACTGGAAACGAATTCTACAACATACTTTAAGTGCGTCGAAACCCGCGCCACCCCTACCCCCACTCCAGTCCCCAGACTGCAACGCGACGGCGCCGGTGGGGCAATAAATACCAAAGAGCTCACCACAGTCGAATCAGTCAATGTCGGGAAGCACGGGAGAACATTTCGCCCATTGCCTCATTGCCTTTGATAATCTTTGTCGCACCTGTAGACAAAACGTCAGGAAGAAATTTCATTGGTCCACGGCTTCATAGGCCGGAAGACACTTTAGATTGTATTTTGACCGGCCGTGAGAGCCTTCACAGTCTTATGAAGATGAACTGGTCACTCCTAAAAGATCCTGAGAGAAGAGCTGATAAACAAAGACCAAATTAATTTGGTAAAAGTTGCAACAGACACAAAGCGTAATTTTGGTCTAAAGTATTTCTGTAAAAACCCAAAAAGGTGTCAGCTATTAGCAACATACAAGGAAATGTGACAAAGAAAAACGTAAACCAGACTCCTTTTGTCCCTTTAGGAGCCGATCAATGTCTTTGTGTCTGTTGTTATTCAGTCTTTGTTCAAATGCGATAAACTGCCCGCTCTTGTAGAGGAGTCTCTCCTATTGAAAATCCCAGATAAGATCGTCCCTCGCATCATATAATTTTATATCCGCAGACATTTTACGAAAATAAAATATGATAAATAGAATCAATTCGTCTCGGCAAATAGAATTTTCCGGACGGACATAAGGAATATGACTGGAGGGTTGTAATCTGGATTGGGACAGGGACGGATTTAAACCCTACGACCTAGATGTTGGAGAGACTACACTTCGAACTATACTTCTGTGACACTCTGCAAAGCATCTGCAACATACCAGATAACTTAAAATTATGGTCAAAGCTTACTTAATTATACGAGATCCGGTCCTGCTTTATTCGATTATAAACATCTTGTCTCGGGTTACATCTTTTGATTTATTCAATTTTTGGAATTGCCCGGGCCACGGAGATATATGGGCCAGATAAGATCCAGTTCCAGAAGGGACATCTATATCTATAGTCGAATACATATACTCGGGAGATAGGAGAAACGACCGAGATTTATTGTCTTTCGAAACACAGAGAAGTCGTTGAATTAAAACTTTTTGATGCGAAAGATGAATCCGGTTCTATCGGGTTTTATCTGGTTGATTAGAGACTTTCACTGATTTTGAAAAAATTCAAGTAAGTTCAGGTTAGTTGTTAAGAACCAATATCTCATTGGTTCTTTACACTTAACATAGCAAAATTGTGCCTCTCCTTTAAGGTGGAATCGATAGAATGATTTGCATATAAATTTAATTGGAAATTAGAGTAAAACGAGATTTTTTTAATTGTTAGACAACCGGCCATTTCAATTTGCCTTGTCCCGTTAAGAGAAACAACAAATCAACATATTAAAGTCAATTGATTTAATTTATGCTTATTGCCTTATTTACGACTTTTTTTACTATTTAATCAAACTCGTTCTCCGCGTTAATGATTATTTTCATTACATCTTTGATAGAAGAGCGTTTCAAAACGACCTTTCTGGAATTAAAATTCCTAATGCATCTTCCGGGACTTTGAAACCAGCCCGGCACGATAAAACTGGCAAGTTTTTGAATCAAGATCACGCAAAATTATTGTTATTAGGGCGCTTTGGAAATTGATTATGCAAGCGGGTAAAGGAACGTCTAGTCTTGTTTATCGGAAAGTCATCGTTCTGTGATGTATTTCCATTATCCTTTTGAATAATGCATTAGGATTAAACGATGTCTCGTCGTGTCGAATTTTTTTATTTAACCCTTGAGCGAAAAAGTCCAGTTCGGAAAACAGTGAGTGAAAAAGCGGAAAATAGATGGTACTCTAGATGACGTTTTTACGTCTTTTACACCTTCAAGGATACTTCGTTTTATTGAAGACTCTCTTATATATTCGATCCTACACTTTATATATTGTAAAAGGTCTCACTGATTGCTGATCTTAGAGTTCTTAGAGCTAATTTTTTTACCAAATTTCTATTATCTTTTTGTTTATTGCTATAAACTTGATTTTGATATATATCTCTAAGTTTTGTCCTTTATCCGTTTGTTGCGCTTTGTTCATTATATCTTGTGATAGATTAATTGCGCTCTCTGCAACTATAACGGTGTCATCTGCATATGAATCCGCAATATTAGTAAATATTGTGTAAGTTGTTGGGTTTCAAGAAGTTGCTGAGCGAGATAATCCAAATATCAAGCGATGGATCAAGATACCAAAAGAGTTGTTCTATAAAGAACGAAAACAGGAGAAAAAGGTGATAAATAATAAAAAAAGAGATAGTACCTTGGCTAACTTACATATAATAAAAAATTATATAGAAAGATGTAATACAAAGTATGCCCAAGTTTTTTTCGAGTATAAAAGTCGAACTTCAGAATTCGAATTTATGTTTGAGTTTGGTTAAAGCTCGTCAAAATGCTGTAAACTTTAAAACTTCAAAATGCAATATTTGCAATTGGTTCTTTTATTTTGACACGTAAAAAAAAAGAAGAAATTCATTATTTTAGGTTTCTAAAATTAGCATTTTCTAAAAAAAAAGCAATAGGTTCAATAGTTCAACAATTCATAATTTCTATTCTCAAAAAATAGAGTACCTAAGGCTTCTAAAATTCCTGCTTTGGTTCAAAACTATCCAAAAAATTCATCGTTTAAAAAATTGGTGAGAAATATTAAATGCTGTAAAACGCAGTATTTGGTGTTGTTGCTGAAACTAATGTTTGCGGTCAAAAATTGGTCTAAAATAATCGTCTCAAAACGTTGTCAAATGTAAATAAAAACAAAACGTTATACATCGTTTTGTTTTTATTTCTGCAGAAATTTTTGAAAAAGCTGAAGATGTCTCCATGAACCTATTACCTAGTACTTCCAATTATAAATATTTAAGCGAATATGATATAAACCACAAAATCGCTCTTAGTCTCGATATTTTTCTTGTTGATTTTGAACAACGATCCAAAAAATTCAAATTGTCTATATCATAGTCAATTTATTCAATCCTGAAAATTACTGTAACATTAAAGCACAACATCCAGGTATCAAAAAGGGGTGGCATCTTTGAAAAGAAAAGCAGAAAACGACAGTCCAAAGAAATCCCAGATACTCACTCAAATCCGAAAATTTTAACAAATTTGTAACCAATATACCAGACTGCAAATAAGATACTAAGACATTTTACTGTAACCGGAAATTTTTATGAAATTGTTAAACGCTATGCCATTCTTCGACCTTAAATGACCCTCGAACATGGAGGAAAAGCTTTTCTTCTTGAACCTAAAACAAAGAAAATGTACTAGAGCAATTGATGCCTTCTTGAAACTCCTAAATGCCAAACAGTAAATAGGTTTTTATTAAAAAAATCGATTTAAAAAAAATAATAAATTATCACTTGCCTTAAAAAACTAGCTATACGCCACTGGATTCTATAGAAAAATCTGCATTTAAACTTTTTTAAAAATAACTGAGTTACGGGGAGCTCCTGAAAAGTGATAATTTTTAATTCCACTCTGTAGCTCAAAAACCAAAAAGAAAAATTCGATCACAGCTTTTTATTGAAATGTTTTGTGCTTTCCATGTAACGAAAATAATACTTTTTCTCATAAAGAAATTGATAACTTTATTTCCACGCAAAAACATGTCAAATAGTTAATTTATTTAAGACAGAATTAATATAATTATTTTAAAACCTATAATGTCTTGGATTTACAATATCTTTGTCTTAGTTGGAAGAGACCTAAAATATGATGTGTTATTGCATCAAAACCAAACTTTTTTTGAATGAAACTTAACACTTCCTGTATTCTAGAAAAGGTTTTTAATGCACATTATTTTTGTAATAATAATTTTTCTATTATTATTCTTTGTCACGTTTTCTCCATTTTTTTTTAATTTTTATATATTTATTTTCGTTGATCTAAATTCGACTTTATATTAGGTTTCATTCATGGTTTTTATAATTTATTTATAATAACTTGCTTTTTTTGTTTACTCATTTTTCTATTGCAATTATTGTCTCTCCTGTTTTCTGTGGCAGTTCTGCAGTAAAGATTCCAGCAATTTAGTTATTTGTTTCTCCTCTACGTCACCAACAAAATACCGAAATAAAATTTACTGCTGTTTGGAATTGTTTGCGTTCACTTGTACTGTAAACGTTTCTGCCTTCTCTTTCTTGTCGTAATTTTTCTTTGTCCAAGTTTTCTGTCTTAATGTTTTCTTCATTATTCAAATATGCGTTGTTATGTTGTGTACAACTGTTTTTTTCTCTTAATTTTTTTTCTTAAATTGGATTTTCAGATCGAAGATATCGGTTTTCATTTTTTTGAGAATTTTAACCAAAATTGATTTTTTTTAAGGACCAATTGGAAAGTATGGCAATTTGTAATACATATTGTAATAAGAAAAAATTGGTACAAAATAAGAAATATTTTAACTTTTATTCCTTTAGCTGCAAATTTTGGATAATTTTTTTAGTTTTTTTTTCATTTTTCTTCTAATAATTATTTTTAACTTAATATTAATTTTGTTGAACTAATGTTAATTTATATTTTGCCAAACACTCCAAATTTGTATTCTTACACACTTTAAGTAATTTTTCACGTAATTTGGCCTTAATCCTATCCTGACTTGACTTTCAAAAAACATTAAAGATGTTATTTTTTGGTAAAATCAGATCTTTTCAAACAATTTTAGTTCTAATTCTAATCTGAGATTCTCCAAAGACTTAAAACTTGCATTTTTTGACGCTCTGTGTAAATCTTTAAGTCCTAATGCTAACCTGAATTTGCTTAGAAGCTGTTATTCTGCATTTTTTATGCTTTTAGTACCTATTTCTTAATTGATTTTTGCCATAATCTTTATTTGAATTTTTTTAAAATTTCAAAATTTGTATTTTTACACACTGGCTGAGCATTACAAGGTATTTTGACCTTAATCCTAGCCTGACATTTTCAAAAGATGTCAAAGTTGTAATTTTTTTAATAAAATAAGTTACTTTTATACAATTTTAGTCCTAATTCTATTGTAAATATCTGCAAAAACACCAAATTTGCATTTTTAGACGCTTCGTGTAATTTGTTAACCAGTTTTGATCTTAATCCTAACGTGAATCCTAACTGCTAGAAACTTTAATCGGAATTTTTTGATATTTCGATTAATTTTTAACTGATTTTAGCCATATTCTTAATTTGAATTTTTTCAAAGCCTCCAAATTCGCATCTTTACCCTCCTTGAGTAATTTTTCACGTAGTTTGGCTTTAAACCTGACCTGACTTTTTCAAAAAACATAATAATTGTTATTTTTAGGTAAAATAAGATTTTTTCGAAAAATTTGAGTTCTTGTTCTAACCGAATTTCTCTAAGACTTCGAATTTTCGTTTTTGACGCTTTTAGTAATTTTTTATTTATTTTGGCCATAATCTTATTTCGAGTTTTTCAAAAGCCTCCAAGTTTTTATATTTACGCACTTTGAATCATTTTTCAGGTATTTTGGCCTTAATCCTGGTTTGAATTTTTCAAGAAATATCCAAATTGTCATTTTTAGGGGTAATGAGTTCTTTTCAAACAATTTTAGTTCTGCTTCTGCTTCTAATCTAAATTTTCGTTGTTTTATTTTTTTTTCTTTGATTTAAACTGGTTTTTTTCAATAGATTTTCATTCTTTTGATAGAATTTTGACACAAAATTGATTTTTTTTAAGGACTGACGAATTAGATTTTATACTGATTTGTAATACATATTATAATAAGGAAAGTTTGCTTGAAAATACCTGCAAATTTTTGATAATTTTTTTAGATTTTTTCTGCTTTTCTTAACTTAACTTTTATTTTTAAATTAATATTAATTTTGTTGAAATATTGTTAGTTTGAATTTTGCCAAACGCTCAAAGTTTGTATTTTTGCACACTTTAAGTAATTTTTCACGTATTTTGGCATTAATCTTAGCCTGACTTTTTCAAAAAACATAAAAATTGTTATCTTTAGGTAAAATGAGTTTTTTCTTAAAATTTCAGCTCTAATTCTAATTTAAATATCTCCAAGACTTCAAGTATTTTACTCAGTATTCATTCAGTCATTTTTAATTAATTTTGGTCATAATCTTAATATGAATTTTTTCGAACATTTTTTTAAAGAAAAACAATCTTTTTTTTTAATAAGAAATAGTTATGTTGCTTTCACGCTTAATATTATTTTAGTGGCTTTTATTTGCTGCTAGTACCCAATATAGTCCAGTTGGTGCCTCGGTTGGTGCTATGTAGTTCGATTTTTTTTTCAAGTTTATTAGACATTTGTGTTGGTTGAGAAAAATTAGTTAAAGACAAATAGAAACTTTGTGGTTCTATTTTGAAAAACTAGTAAATATCTCGAAACCAATTTAAAAATAAAAAAAATAAATTGCATATATGGTAGTGCATATATTCGTGAGACTCCACGAAATTCATTAGACGATCGTGTTAGTTCGTTTGTATATTTTTCAAAATAGCAAAACTATTCAATATCTTGAGAAGAGTTTGAGGTTACGAAAAACGATTAAAAATTTAACCAAAAATTAATACAAACTTAATGTGTTTATTTTGGAAAACTAGAATCTTATTTAATATTTTAGAATGGCTTGAGGCTCCAAAAAAATACATTAGACTACCAACTTTGTTAGAAAAAATGAACTATACACAAACAGAAAATTCGTGATCGATTTTGAAAAATAAAAAAATTAGTAAATATCTCGTAAACCGTTTGAGGTTTCAAAACTTGTACTGAACCATTTTAATTGTAAATAATTAGCTAAAAATGAATACAAACTTCACGGACTAATAAATTTTGGAAATTTACTAAATATTTTGACGGCTTGAGACTTCAATAAAATACATTAAACTACTGCTTAACTGCATAACTTTTGATTTAAAGTTTCTGAATTGTTCAATTCATTTGATGTTGTACGGTAGTGTATTGAAAATTTTTATTTACGTGAAATAAGGACATTTTTCTGTAATGGCTAGTCTATGCGCAGGTGATTTATGGTAGCAGTTCTTGTATTATTTCCATTTGTTGAAAATAGAGTTTTGTGTTTATATAGTTATAGATACATATTTTACATAATTATAGATAATTGGAAATAATTAGCTGCAAATGAATATAAGCCTTATGGGTTTATTTTGGAAAATCAGAAAATAATTAAATATTTTGAGAATGGCTTGAGACTCCAAAAAATGCATTAGTCTACCCCGTTTGCTGAAAAAAAATGAGTTACGCAGAAGCAGAAATATCGTGATCGATTGTAGAAAATGAAAAATTGTGTTAGTATCTCAAGCATAGTTTGGGGTCTCAAAACTTGGACTGAACTTTTGTATTAATTGGAAATTATTATAAATGTCTTAAATCAAATGTAATGGTGGCCGTTCGGGATTATCATACTTAACCAAAATATTTTTTATTAAAAAAACAGTTTTATGTAATTGATTATTGAAGAAAGAAAGAAAGCGAATGGATTAGTATTTTTCTCAAAATAATTTTTACTCGAAATTTGTCTCCGTTTAAATTGTAAGCACCATGTATGTAAGCCAATAGAAATTTAGTTCTTTTTTTGTCTTAAAAAAATGTATTTGTCTTACCCGTAAATATAACTTATAAAATAATAATTTTACACAAATTTGATAAAAAAACATCATATTTTATTCGTTAGAGAAAACAATAAGAAGATTATGAGAATCTTCAAGAAAAAACCAAATTGATTGTCTTCTTCTAATAAATAGAGGGCACTTATCCGTCTAAGAAAAATATGCTGGATCTGATAAAACATTTTTTAAACAAAAACATTTTGTTTCTTTCTTATATCAAAAAAATATTTTTATGTGTGTCAACTTTAAAAAATTAGCACCCTGTTGCGAAAACGGCATCCATTTGTCTTTAAAAATAAGAGAGAATTCCTGGAAACGTGCCCAAAATACCATGTACCTACTAATTAAATTTGATTAGTGACAAATGACTTTTCTTTTATTCATCGTAACCATCACTCTTTCGATTCAAATTCAATAATTTAAGTCCGGTTAGAAATAGTAGTTTCATTGAATGTTTTGGCTTACTTACCGCAAAGGTTCTAAATTCGTAACTCAACTACGTTTATTAGTCTTTCAGTTTTGTATCAACCAATAAAGAGTATTTAAAAATGTCTGAGAGTTTTAGGAATAAAACATATTTTTTTATTGAAATTCAATACTTTAATAAGTTACTTATTACATATTTTCATGCATTTACTTACGACAAAATATTTAGTAGGAAGCATAATCTTCAGTAATCTCATTTCACGACAAATAACTCGTCTCCACACTCACGCAGCGTGTTCAGAAAGTTGACTCTCAAAACGCCCTCACGTAGCTTCTTGTGAAAGTCGCACTTTTCCCACTCAATTTCTCTCTCTTTTTTCAGTTTCTTTATCTTCTCCACCTCACTCATGGTTAGTTCCCTTTTCCTCTTCAAATCCCCCAGCAACGACCTCGCTGGCTTCGATTTGGCGATCTTGGCATGGATGTGTTTTCCAATCTTCTTAACAACGGTTTTGTCAGAAGATGTGATCACCTTTACTCGACATCCTGCTACACTGCACAGCCAAACACTTCCTCCCTTAGGCTTCGAGTAGTGGTGACGGTACTTCAAGCTATCTACCTTAATTTCTTCAGCTTTGCGGAATTCGGAGAGATAGTTAACCATGTTGACACGAGCAAGGATCAAGTCGTTCTGTTTTCGTTCTCTAAGTACCAGTCTAAGTTTAAAGGGAGATTTTAGGTATAATTGCTTTTTACGATGTTCCAGTGACCGCAATAACAGTTAATCCGGGGTCGATTTTATTGGGGTAGCGGTTTGTTTACCGTATTATCTACGCTGATTGAGAATCACAAAAAGATATAAATATTCAGGTCAAAAACCCATTTGTCTGAGTACCCCAATAAAAAACAATTGATAGTACTAAATATCTTTGCAAAAACATACGTGACTTAGACCAATATTGTCAGATTAATATTACTTGTCCACTATGCGCCGTAACAAGACAGACAATCTATCTGTTACCTTTTCCCTACTTTCACCTTGTTAGAACAGCTCAATTTAGAATTTTTTTTTCTCTATTACTTGAACATAATAATCACAATAAAGAAAATTGTAAATAATATAAATTTGTAAATCATAGGTAGCAAGACCAATAGGTCGCTAGCGTTTTTCTCTTAGGAAAAATAAAGATATGGAATATGGATATGGAATAAAGATAGGAACATGGAATGGATGTTTTATGAACGAGAGAAAAGTTGGTAGTGAAAGAGACTGAAATAGTGAATTGTTCATACCCATGACCATGAAATAGGTACGTGAGTCTTCAGGCATTTTTCATTCCTTTTGACCACCGTTTTAAATCCGTCGCTATTCAAGATATTTTATCTTTCCGACTTTCAACTCAACTAATCTGAACGCAGAATTTTATTAAATTCCTATTTTGGACTACAAGATTTATGAGGCATTAACCTCAACAGAATGGGTTTCGTGCACATGACGTCATTTTGACAGAATTTTAGTAAATATAACCTCACTTTAATAATTAATTATGTAATGTTTGCAGTAAAATTGGTCTTTTTGCATTAATTTTAAATCCTATTAAGGCCTTTTTGGGGGATCCAAACTTTAAATTTAGTTATGTTGCTATTAATGCCTGATGCAGAAGCACACAAATACAATATATTTTTTGTTTTCAACAAGTGTAGTCACGTGCCGCACGAAACCCATTGGTGTCTCCGACATGGTGTAAACAACCCGACGGAACAATCAGGTAAGACCGACTTTTACAACTATCAGCAAAACTTCCGTTTAAACTTTAGTTCAAGCTTCAGATAAAACTTAAAACTAAACATACGAAAATGTCATGATGAATTCAACTGTCACTTGAATGCTTTGAAGGTGACAACCTGAAAAAGATTCTTGGTCGATTGTACCGACTCTGCAGATAAGGGAACTTAGTTAAGGGATACTTAAAATTTAAGTCTAACTTAAATCCGTATATCTTGCTCCGACCACCCCTTAGTTAAGTGTAAATAAGACTTGGCAACATTGTAAAAAATGTCTGTTTTCTGTCTTTTTTCTGTCATAAACGTCAATATCATTTTTTATTATTTTGATTTTTTCTTCTAGACAGCATTTTCAGGTTCCGGTTTGTAGTGCAAATTAGTGGAAATATTTGACAATTTCATACATTATAAATTATAAGATTTTTGTTCATGATATCTATAGCCTTAGCTAAAAGAAGTCGTTTATTAAAATTTGTACCGACTGTCCCAGCCCCAGCCCAGAGTCAAGCAAAACATTTTTGTGGTGTTTGCTGCTCGATATGGAAGAAACCGATAAAAAGCGATCCCGGTCAACAAATTACTCTGAACGAGACAAGCAGTTTCTGTTTAGTTTGGTTTTCCGCTACAGAGATGTAATCGAAAATAAAAAAACAGATGGTGTATCAGTAGAGGAAAAGAAACAAGCCTGGGAGAAAATTGCATCACAATTTAATTCTTCTTCCTCAGGTTCTGAATCTTTAAAAAAATTCTATGAGAATAGGAATAAACAAATTGTGGCAAAAGAGAGATGTGAACTGTATAAAACTGGTGGAGGACCTAATCCGTTTGTGAAAAAGCATGAAGATGATATTTTATTAACAATTGTGAATCCAAAAATTGTTTTTGGCCTGCAAAATAACTTTGATGGTGATAGTGCAGCAAATGTGGGTAGAACAGTCTATGTCCAACTACTTCAAATGAGGTATATTCTGGATTTATTCACTGATACATTATTATCTCACTAATGATATATAATTATTCTCTCAGAAACTTGATTCGTCCATTACTCAAGATAAACGTGGAGGCATTGCAGAAAAATCAATGTTTTCTCAAAATCCTACAAATGATTTACCAAAAAACACAGAAGAAATTTTCTATTACAGAGAGGTAAGCTATTATGTTTATTTTATTGAATTTGGAGTTATGGTGAATTTTACCCAATATACAAAACACTCAACAAAAAAACATCACTTGTTCTCACACAAAAAGTGCCGGTTTCTCGAGGTAGACAGACTAAAGTCGAAAAAATAGTTCAGCTTACTCAAAGAGACCTCTTTTTGACAAGCAAAAAATGACAAAGTCAAAGTCTCATTTGCGCGTTACTCAAGTTTCGTTCCCAAAGAGCATCATCGGATGCATTACGTACCTTTTAAAAAACAATCACCAAACCCTTGCCCACATTTACATACTACAATGGGGTGTACAGTGTACTAGAATAGTAGATGTAGGTATGTGTTTGGTGATTGTTTTTTTAAAAGGGAGGTAATGCATCCTATGATGCCCTTAAGAGCAAAACTCAAGTAGCACTTGTGTTTTTCTAAATGAGACTTTTACACTTCATAACTGTTAAATTTGCTTTTTGAAACTAATAATTGGGATTTTTTTTTGAGCAGACAGTTTTGCATTAATTGATATAATATATTATACTATAGGTAGTTATACTATAGGTAGATGAACTTGAACTTATCAATGAAGCTACTAATTTTGAAAAATTTAACAAAACCACTAAAGACCGGAGACGCCCGGCAACAGTGTCGGGTCGGGGTTGTTGAAGTATGATCAACTCTTGGAGAAAAGATTACTGCTGTGCAATTATGAAACTGCCAAAGTCAAAAGGAGTATGGCACAGCAAGAGCAAGAACACAAGTTGCAAATGGAATCCCTAAAACTGGATATAGAAATAAAAAGAAAAAAATTAAAAAATATGTAAAATATTAATCTATATATATATATTAATCTATAAAAATGTTGTTAATATATCAAAGTTATATTTAGTTATGTAAATATATTTTGTTTTTCTGTTTGTTGTGAAATTATAAGTTAGCTACATTGAAAAGCTGTTTTATTTAAGAAATACAATCTCAGTAAGTAATTTCTATTCTAACTATCTAAAGAGTTATCTCAAACTAAAAAAATTTATAAACTCCTGTCTCGTTGAATGCAATGGAGCACCCTTGTTTGGATGTGGTGTATTGATATTTTCTGTCTCAATTAAGTAATTTAAGTGATTCATATCTAATTCATCAATATGTGGAGGTTCAGGTTCATTCATTTGCTTTGCTATATTGTGCAGACGGTCCTGAAGAAACAAAACATTTTTGATAGACATATAATACAAAATAGTTTAAATAAGTAAATACAGTTGAAATGCAAATGGCCATTGATATTTCCAACTTTACTCTTAGTCCATAAGCCATTACTGGAAAACGTCTTTTCCTCAAGCCTAGAGCTCTTTCAACACTATTCCTTGCGTTGATAAGGTATTGATTGTAGAGATCCTCCCCTCGATTTCTTGTAGCCAAAGGAGTCAAAAAATACTCACGCAAAGGGTATCCACTATCACCTAAACCTAATACAATAAAAATTTTAAACAAGTGACTTTATGCAAATTATAAATATGTCCCACAAACTAGTAATGGTTAAAGTTATTGCATTACAATATTAAGTACTTAAAAAATACTATTTTGGTATTCACCAGTTTCCATTACTGCTTTTAAACGGCTATTAGTAATAATTGTTGCATCATGAGCTGATCCATGCCACCGTGCTACAATATCAATAGATTTTAGGTCTGCATTGGTTGTAAATTGAACATTAAGGGAAAAGTGTGCCTTCCTATTGCGGAATACTTCGCCATCTTCACCACCTGAAAATAATGACCTCAAAATTTTACAGAAATATTGAAATCTTTACAAAAGTATTACCTGGTGATTGTAACCGAATATGAGTGGTATCTACTATACCCAGGATTCTAGGAAACCCAAATGCTTCATAAAATTTTTCCTGCTCTGCTACCACAGTTTGTCGCCCTGGCAGTCTAATAATTCCGCTAAGTCCTGCAAGTCCTGCTAATTCTTGGGACACTTTTCCTATAATTCTTGAAGCAATTGACACATCAATGCCCATAAAGTTAGCAACTGAGCGAAGGTGGCCAGCAGAAGAATAAAAGCGTAATGTGTTCAATAGCTGATTCTTGGCAGAAACGCTGTGATTTCTAAAACAAGCCCTTTGTAGATACGAAATAGTTCATTAGGTAGATATATTGAAGTAGGCTACTACACCTACTTCCCCATAGTTCTATTACAGAATGTATTCAGAAAATTTTATCTATTATCTGCATACCCCAATCTATCTTCTATTAAACCCAAAACGTACAAGAAGGTCTCTTTATACAACCTAAATGTTTTAAAAAATGTTAGATTGTCCATGTTTTCAAAATGGTATAAGCGTTGATTTACACGCCGCGGAAATCCGTATTCAATTATTTCAATGATATCTATATCATCAGTAAAAATATCCATTATTTGATTTGGATTGCATGCACAAAAAAACTAAGAAAAAGACACCAAAAATATAGAGAAAAATGGTCACCACTACGAAAAAAAAATTAGGTTAGAATGTTCAAAATAATCAAAAATACGCATGCTCTTGAATTTAAGTGAGCGTTAAACCTAGAACAGTGAGGGCTTAAATTTAAGTTCCCATAAATACCGCTTAGGATGCGGTCCAAATAGTTAAGAGATACTTAGACCTAAGCCAGCCTTAAAAACCTCGGTGCAGTTCTTCCATATCTGTCTGTTCTTCCATATCAGCTAGGTCATTGTTTGTAAAACAATTGCATTTTACAACCTATCATACACTCCAAACTGATATTTGACCGATACCGACACGTCAGAACAATGAGCTAGCAAATATGGAGAGAGCCAACAAATGCCAATATTTTCCTAAAAACAGTCCCCCTTTTTGGCCCGTTTTTCGCCGGAAGTCTGTCACTTCAAAAGTTCCCCTGACGTAGTTCAGCACACGTCATACAAGCGTCACTGCACCTTAAAGCAGGACAGGAAATTGATTGTCGATTCTTTTTGGTTTTTGTTAGGTTCGAAGTTAAGTTTTAGAAAACGTTGGAGCGAGGTCAGGTAAGGGCTAAGAGCCCCAGCGCTCTAGTTAGTAGATGGATATAACGTCGACATTCGATTGGATTGGAAATAAGAAGTAATAAACATAATGACAGTGACAACTGTTCTGTAATAATTTGACGTAAGACGTCACTTCCTGCGAAAGTCGTCATCAGTTCAAAGGTTCCCACTGCTAAAAAGGGGGGCCGAAACTATGAAACAGTCTCCAGATAGCTCGATGCGTCAGAATCTTAATTTTTCTCTTTGCCACCTTGATAGCATTCAAGTGATAGTTGAGTTTATCATGACACCAAACATAACCGTTTAACTAAAATATATAATGTGCTATTTTTTCATATCATCAGTTTTACTCCAAGTTTTATCTGAGGTTTGAACTGAAGTTTAAACTGCAGATCGACAAACATTTACGTTTTACATCCTTTCGTAAAGTCCAAACTGCAGTTTCACTGATACTGACACGTCAGAATAATTTTCACTGTGTCATCTTCAAAGCATTCAAGTGACACATCTTCAGTGTTAAGTTTTATCTGAAGCTTGAACTAAAGTTTAAACTGAAGTTTTGCTGATAGTTGTAAAAGTCGGTCTTACCCGTTTGTTCCATCGGCGTCGGGTTGTTTACATCATGTCGGGGTCACCAATTCTCTAGAGGTTTATACCTCATAAATCTTGTATTCCAAAACACGAATTTAATAAAATTCTGCGTTCAGGTTAGTTGAGTTAAATGTCGGTGTCTATTTTTTTTTAATCAACAAGCATCTCCCAACTACTAAGATAAGTAGATAACCAAGATGAACAGTAGTCAAAATGGAAAAAGTAATAACTGGAAAAAAAGTATAATTTTCAAAGTAGAGGGTGTGGAAAAAAAGATAAAGTATCACTGATAACTGATAAGTGACGGATTTAAATCGGTGGTCAGTGAAACCAAAATGAATTAATGCCTGAAGACTCACATACCCATTCAATGGACATGGGTATGGAAAAAGAGAAGAAAACATTGATATGAACAATTCAGTATTTCACTCTCTTGAACTACAACTTTTCTCTCGTACATATAATAACCATTCGATGTTTGCTACAGAATATACTAATTTACACTTTAATATAAAAATAATCTTACAGAAAACATATTGTCTGATAGGTAATATTAATCTGAAAATATTGGTCTAAGTCACGTGTATTTTTGCAAAGATATCTATAAGCAAAGACTTATTATTGTCATCAAGTAGGCGTTGGAAATTTGACTTTAACATTTTTATTCTACCTTCTCAACATCTGCTAAAAGGAGATGGATATAAAAAAATAAAGGTTTCAAAGGTAACTAGATGACAAAAATAAGGGAATGAGTAATAGTACTATCAATTGATTTTCATTGGGGTACTCAGACTAATAGGTTTTTGGGTTAAATGTTTATATTTTTTGTGTTTCTCAATCAGCGTATTTTAATTAAACCTAAAATTTCCCTATAACCTTAGACTGGTACTTAGAGTACGAAAACAGAAAGACTTGATCTTTGCTCGTGTCAACATGGTAAATCATCTCTCCGAATTCGGCAAAGCTGAAGAAATTAAGGTAGACGGCTTGAAGTACCGTCACCACTACTTGAAGCCTAAGGGAGGAAGTGTTTGGCCGTGCAGTGTAGCAGGATGTCCTGCTACACACCAGTCTGCAAACCTATCACCAATCAAACAGTTTAATCCTTGTAGTGTGCGAAGACTCAACTGAAATCGACCAAACGATCTGCAGATGAAAAACTCCGTAGTTTGCGTTGGCCCTAAGTCAGTCGTATAGCATTAAAAAATGCGAATAATTATAATTTCAATACGAGAACATTCACTAC
Source organism: Taphrorychus bicolor (assembly GCA_951812265.1). Classification (NCBI taxonomy): domain Eukaryota; kingdom Metazoa; phylum Arthropoda; class Insecta; order Coleoptera; family Curculionidae; genus Taphrorychus; species Taphrorychus bicolor. Next base: position 41,994,653 of record OX638298.1, on the reverse strand, counting down.
AGTACTTGACGTTTAACCAAGAAATATCCAACTTGACACCCGACAATTTCTTGTTAGTTCACAATACAGAGAAATACCATGTGTCATTAGAAACCTTCATATAGTTGGCTGTGAAATGTCAAAAGAAAAGGATGAAGAAACAAGAGTCCATTTACTTTGATTATGTCATCGTTTTCTGTCAAAATTTCATAGCCTGCTAGATGAAGTTTCCTGATGAACACCCCGTATATAAGCAATACCAAGCCGTACGTGGTATTCAAATAATGTATTGGCGGTGGTTATGGTGAGGTTCAGAACCAAGTCCGAAGTGCGACTGATGGTTTTAACTGTTGCCTTAGGACGACTTTTCCAACTCTCAGGAAAACTTCAGTTTGAAGTTAAAACTTCATATCGACAAACATTTGCGTTTTACAACCTATCGTAAACTCCAAACTGAAGTTTGACCGATACCGACACGTCAGAACAATGCCCTAGGGGATATGGACAAGACCAACAAATGCCACTATTTTCGTAAAAATGAGCCCCTTTTTGGCCGGAAATCCGTCACTTCAAAGGTTTGCCTGGCGTAATTTTATCGTCAACACACGTCATTCAAGCGTCATTGCAACTTAAAGCAGGACAGGAAATTGATTGTCGATTGTTTTTGGTTTTTGTTAGGTTCCAGGTTAAGTTTTAGAAAACGTTGGAGCTAGGTCAGTTAAGGGCTAAGAGCCCCCTCTAGGTACAAGATGGATATAAGGTCGACATTCGATTGGATTGGAAATAGGAAGTAATAAAAATAATGACAGTGACAACTGTTTTGTAATAATTTGACTTAAGACGTCATGACGTCACTTCCTGCGAAAGTCGTCATCAGTTTAAAGGTTCCCACTGCTAAAAAGGGGGACCAAAACTGTAAAATAGTAGGGGGTCTCAAAATTAGCGCAATGCGTCTGAATTTTAATTTTTCGCGCCACATTCACAGCATTCAAATGACAGTTGAGTTCATCATGACACCGAACATAACCGTTTAACTAAAACATGTAATTCGCTGTTTTTTTATATCTTCAGTTTTACTCCAAGTTTTATCTGCAGTTTAAGCTTCAGGTCAGTTTTACAACCTTTCGTAAACTCCAAACTGAAATTTAACTACTGATACTGACATGTCAGAATCTTTTTTAGATTGTCACCTTCAAAGCATTCAAGTGACAGTTGAATTCATCATGATATTTTCGTGTCTTCAGTGTTAAGTTTTATCTGAAGTTTGAACTAAAGTTTAAACTGGAGTTTTGCTGATGGTTGAAAAATTCGGTCTTATCTGATTATTCCGTCGAGTTGTTTAGATCATGTCGGGGTCACCAATTCTATGGAGGTTTATAACTCATAAATCTTGTATTTCAAAATAGGAATTTAATAAAATTCTGAGTTCAGGTTAGTTGAGTTGAAAGTCGGTGTTTATTTTTTTAATCACCAAGCATCTCCCAGCTACTAAGATTAGTAAATAACCAGGATGAACATTAGTCAAAATGAAAAAAGTAATAACTGAAAAAAATATTCAATTCAAAGTAGAGAAAAAGAAAAAAAAATAGTATCACAGGTAACAGTGGTAACTGATAAGTTAGAACGCCACAAAGATAATGAAATAGTGACGGATTTAAATCGGTGGTCAATGAAAGCAAAATAAATAAAAAATGCTTGAAGACTCACATACCCATTCAATGGACATGGGTATGAAAAAAGAGAAGAAAGCATTGATATGAACAATTCACTATTTCACTCTCTTGCGCCACAATATTCCATATTTCATAACTTTATTTTTTCTAAGAGAAGAAAGGCTATCGACCTATTGGTCTTTCTGCCTATGATTTACAAATGTATATTATTTACAATTTTCCTTATTCTAATTAATATGTATAAGTAATAGGGAAAAAAAATTGATCTAAAGTGAGCTTTTCTAACAAAGTGGAAGTAGGGAAAAGGTAACGGGATTGTCTGGTCTGTCTTGCTACATAAAGTGGACAGGTAATATTAATCTGACAATATTGGTCTAAGCCACGTATATTTTTGCAAGGATCTAGTACTCAATTGTTTTTTATTGGGGTACTCAGACTAATAGCTTTTTGGGCTAAATGTATCTTTTTGTGTTTGTCATTCAACGTAGGTAATACGGTAAACAAACCGCTACCCCAATAAAATCGATCCCGGATTACCTGTTAATGAGGCCACAGGAACATCGTAAAGAGCAATTATACCTCAAATTTTCCTTTAACCTTAGACTGGTACTTAGAGTACGAAAACAGAACTACTTGACCTTTGCTCGTTTCAACATGGTAAACTATCTCTCCGAATTCGGCAAAGCTGAAGAAATTAAGGTAGACGGCTTGAAGTACCGTCACCACTACTCGGAGCCTAAGGGAGGAAGTGTTTGGCTGTGCAGTGTAGCAGGATGTCGAGTAAAAATGATTACAACTTCTGACAAAACCTTTGTTAAGAAAATTGGAAAACACATCCACGCCAAGATCACCAAATCGAAGCCACCGAGGTCATTGCTGGGAGATTTGAAGAGGAAAAGGGAACTAGCCATGAGTGAGGTGTAGAAGATGATGAAGCTGAAAAAAGACAGAGAAATTGAGTGGGAATAGTGCGACTTTGACAAGAAGCTACGTGAGGGCGTTTTGAGGATCAACTTTTTGAACACCCTGCGCGAGTGTGAAGACGAGTTGTTTGTCGTGAAGTTGGATTACTGAAGATTATGCTTTCTACTAAACACTTACTTATTATTGTCATCAAGTAGGCGTTGGAAATTTAACTTTGACATTTTTTATCTTACCTTCTCAACATGTGCTAAAAGGAGATGGGATAAAAAAATGAAAATTTCCAAAATAGACCCATAAAGCTTATATTCATTTTCAGCTGATTAACTTCAATCCGAGAACATTCACTACAGTACTTGACTTTTGTGACTGTGAAATGTCAAAAGAAAAGGATGGAGAAACAAAAGTCCATTTATTTTGTTTATGTCATCCTTTTCTGTCAAAATTTCATAGCCTGCTAGATGAAGTTTTCTAAGGAACACCTCGTATACAAGCAAAACCAAGCTGTACGTGGTATTCAGATAATGTACGAGCGGTGGTTATAGTGAAGTTCAGATCCAAGTCCGAAATGCGACTGTTGTAACTATTGCCTTAGGACGATTCTTCCAATTCTCAGTAAAAATTCAGTTTGAAGTTAAAACTTCAGATCGACAAACATTTGCGTTTTACAAACTATCGTAAACTCCAAAGTGAATTTTGACCGATACCGACACGTCAGAACAATGATCTAGCAGATATGGACAGAGCCAACAAATGCCAATATTTTCCTAAAAATAGCCCCCTTTTTGGCCGGAAGTCTGCCACTTCAAAAGTTCCACTGACGTAGTTCAGCACACGTCATACAAGCGTCATTGCACCTTAAAGCAGGAAAGGAAATTGATTGTCGATTGTTTTTAGTTTTTATTAGGTTCGAAGTTAAGTTTTAGAAAACGTTGGAGCTAGGTCAGGTAAGGTCTAAGAGCCCTAGCGCTCTAGTTAGTAGATGGATATAAGGTCGACATTCGATTGGATTGGAAATAAAAAGTAATAAACATAATGACAGTGACAACTGTTTTGTAATAATTTGACGTAAGACGTCACTTCCTGCGAAAGTCGTCACCAGTTTAAAGGTTCCCACTGCTAAAAAGGGGGGCCACTGTGAATCAGTCTCCAGATTAGCTCGATGCGTCAGAATATTAATTTTTCTCTTTGCCACCTTGACAGCATTCAAGTGATAGTTGAGTTTGTCATGACACCGAACATAACCGTTTAACTAAAACATAATTTTTTCATATCATCAGTTTTACTCCAAGTTTTATCTCAAGTTTGAACTGAAGTTTAAACTGCAGATCGACAAACATTTACGTTTTACATACTTTCGTAAAGTCCAAACTGCAGTTTCACCGATACTGACACGCCAGAATAATTTTCACTTTGTCATCTTCAAAGCATTTAAGTGACACATCTTCAGTGTTAAGTTTTATCTGAAGTTTGAACTAAAGTTTAAACTGGAGTTTTACTGATAGTTGTAAAAGTCGGTCTTATCTGATTGTTCCGTCGGGTTGTTTACGTCATTTCGGGGTCACCAATTCTGTAGGGGTTTATATATACCTCATAAATCTTGTATTCCAAAATAGAAATTTAATAAAATTCTGCGTACAGGTTACTTGAGTTAAAATTCGGTGTCTATTTTTTTTAATCAACAAGCATCTCCCAGCTACTAAGATAACCAGCTACTAATAACCACGAATAACCACGATGAACATTAGTCATATGGAAAACCACTAATTGTACTGAAATAAGCATTTTAGCACATTTTAAGTCCTTTTACGTCGAATTCTACTGGTTTTAGCTGAAAACCTAAAATTAAACCAAAAAACCACTAATTGTACTGAAATACGCATTTTAGCACATTTTAAGTCGAATTCTACTGGTTTTAGCTAAAAACATAAAATTACACCAAAAAACCACTAATTGTACTGAAATTCGCATTTTAGCACATTTTAAGTCGAATTCTACTGGTTTTAGCTAAAAACATAAAATTACACCAAAAAACCACTAATTGTACTGAAATACGCGTTTCAGCACGTTTTAAGTCGTTTTACGCCGATTTCTACTGGTTTTAGCTAAAAACCTAAAATTACACCAAAAAAACACTAATGGTACTGAAATACGCATTTTAGCACGTTTTAAGTCGTTTTAGCTCCAATTCTACTGGTTTTAGCAGAAAACATAACGAATAATGGAAAAAAAGTATAATATTCAAAGTAGAGGAGGTGGAAAAAAAGATAAAGTATCACTGATAACTGATAAGTTAGAACGCCTCAAAGACATTGAAATAGTGACGGATTTAAACTTCAATCGGTGATCAGTGAAACCAAAATGAATTCAAAATGCCTGAAAACTCACATATCCGTTCAATGGACATGGGTATGGAAAAAGAGAAGAAAACATTGATATGAATAATTCAGTATTTCACTCTCTTGAACTGCAACTTTTCTTTCGTACATAAAACAACCATTCCATGTTAGCTACAGAATATACTACTTTACACTTTAATATAAAAATAATCTTACAGTAAACATATTGTTTGACAGATAATATTAATCTGACAATATTGGTCTAAATCACGTATATTTTTGCAAAAATATCTATAAGCCATTTACTTATTATTGTCATCAAGTAGGCGTGGGAAATTTAACTTTGACTTTTTTATCTTATCTTCTCAACATGTGCTAAAAGGAGATGGGTGTAAAAAAATGAAAGTTTCAAAGGTAACTAGATGACAAAAATAAGGGAATGAGTAATAATACTATCAATAATTTTTTATTGGGGTACTCAGACTAATAGGTTTTTGGGCTAAATGTTTATATCTTTTTGTTTCACAATCAGTGTAGATAATACGGTAAACTACCTCAATAAAATCGACCCCGGATCACCGGTTACTACGGTCACTGGAACATCGTAAAAAGCAATTATACCTAAAATTTCTCTATAACCTTAGACTGGTACTTAGAGTACGAAAACAGAACGATTTGATCTTTGCTCGTGTCAACATGGTAAATCATCTCTCCGAATTCGGAAAAGCTGAAGAAATTAAGGTAGACGGCTTGAAGTACCGTCACCACTGTGTAGCAGGATATCGAGTAAAAGTGATCACATCTTCTGACAAAACCGTTATTAAGGAAATTGGAAACACATCCACGCCAAGATCGCCAAATCGAAGCCAGCGAGGTCGTTGCTGCGAGATTTGAAGAGGAAAAGGGAACTAGCCATGAGTGAGGTGGAGAAGATGAAGAATCTGAAAAGAGACAGAAAATCAGTGGGAAAAGTGCGACTTTGACAAGAAGCTACTGAGGGCGTTTTGAGGATCAACTTTTTGAACACCCTGCGCGATTATGCTTTCTACTAAATAGTATGTTATGTTGTCGTAAGTAAATGCATGAAAACATGTAATAAGTAACTTAATAAAGTATTGAATTTCAATAAAAAAATATGTTTATTCTAAATCTGTCAGACATTTTTAAATATTCTTTATTGGTTGATACAAAACTGAAAAACTAATAAGCGTAGTTGAGATATGAAATTAGAACCTTTGCCGTAAGTAAGCCAAAACATACAATGGAACTACTATTTCTAGCCGGACTTAAATTATTGAATTTGAATCGAAACAGTGATTATTACGATGAATAAAAGAAAAGTCGTTTGTCACTAATCTCATTCAATTAGTAGGTACAGGGTATCCCGTTTTGGGCATTTTTGCAGGAATTTTCTCTTATTTTTAAAGACAGATGGTTGCCGTTTTCGCAGCAGCGTGCTAATTTTTTAAAGTTTACACACATAGAAATATTTTTTTCATAAAAGAAAGTTGGCTCTTTTAAAAATAGAGTTTTTGTTTAAAAAATGTTTTATCAGATCCAGCAAATTTTTCTTCGACGGATACGTGCACTCTATTTATTAGAGAAAAATTGTTTTTCTAAACTATTGTCTTTCTTCAAATTTCATGTTATTCAAGTAAAAAGAGACAATAAATTTTGATTTTTCTTGAAGATTCTCGTAATCTTCTTATTGTTTTCTCTATCGAATAATAGTAGATTATGTCACTAGGAGTAAAAGTGGGTCTTTTCGTGCTGAGCCCAGAGATTGACGGCCGAAGCGAAGCTGAGGCCTGCAACTGGGCGAAGCACAAAAAGACCTTTTACTCCGAGTAACATATACTATTTTTTTTTCAAGCATGCAATAAATAAGAAATCTATTTAAAAGTGGTTCAGTTTTGCAATTTTCTCTCATCCTCTTTAAGCGGGTCTAGGTACTTACCCAATTGTGTATATTATTTGTAAAATACATAGAATATGTTAGAATAATAATAACTAATAAGATAAATAATAACCAATGATTATGGTAAACTAAGAATTTATAGCATTATTTTCAATACTAAATTAATAAATGTCACATTGACAGATAAATATGATGACGCGCATGACATTTAACAGACGAATTCAGAATTCGAGAACCTATGCGATTTCGACTAATAACGGTTTCGGATGGTGACTGGTCGGTCTTGAGTGCTCTGAGAGTATTTCTGTCCTTTGTTTTTTCAACAAGAATGTAAAGATGGCAATACACTCAGATCGGTTTATCTGGTGTCATCTATTATTAAAATAATTTTGGTGAATGAAAATCGTTTATATATGCGCCACCATGACACTAGCGGTGACTTTTGACTTTACTTTTACTGCCTAGGACTTTTTTGCTACTTTTTTGGTCTCAGGATTTGAAAGCCCACTTTAGGTGTGCGTATGGAGAAAACAAATGACGTACTTCTAGTCCGCTTGAAAAAAAAATATGTTTTTTTATCAATTTTGTGTAAAATTATTATTATATATGTTATAAATACTTACGGGTAAGACAAATACAATTTTTTTAGGTTAAGTATGTCTTACTCCTGAACGGCAACCATTATATTTTATTTAAGCCATTTAAGCCATTTATAATTTATTTCCAATTAATACAAAAGTTTACTCCAAATTTTGAAACCTCGAACTATTCTCGAGATATTTACACAATTTTTCATTTTCTAAAACTGATCACGAAGTTTCTGTTTCAGCATAACTCATTTTTTCCAACAAACGTGGCAGTCTAGTGCATTTTTTCGGAATCTGAAGTCGTTCTCAAGATATTTAATAGATTTCTAATGTTCCAAAAGAACCCATAAAGCTTATATTCATTTTCAGCTAATTAATTCCAATTACCCACAATTATGTCTGGTATTTCTATATAAACACAAAACACAAACAAATGGTTTTCAACAAATGGAGAGAATGCAAGAACCGCTACCATAAATCTACCTGCGCATAGACTAGCCATTACAGAACAATGTCCTTATTTCATGTGTATACAAAATTTCAATAAACTACCGTGCAACATCAAATGTATTGAACAATGCAGACACTTCAACTCAAAAGTTAAGCAGTTAGGTAGTAGTTTAATGTATTTTTTTGAAATTTCAAGTCGTTCTCATAATATTTAATAATTTTCCAAAATTATTGGGTAAAGTTTGTATTCATTTTTAACTAATTATTCTCAATTAAAACAATGGTCAGTACAAGTTTTGAAACCTCAAACGGTTCACGAGATATTTACTATTTCTTTTTATTTTTCAAACTCGATCACGAATTTTCTGTTTGTGTATTGCTCATTTTTTCTAACAAACGTTGTAGTCTAATGAGTTTTTTGGAACCCCAAGCCATTCTAAGATATTAAATAATATTCAAATTTTTCAAAATAAACACATTAAGTTAGTATTCATTTTTAGTTAAATTTTCAATCGTTTTTGATAACCTCAAACCCTTATGAAGATATTGAATAATTTTGCTATTTTGAAATTATACTAACGAACTAACACCATCGTCTAATGAATTTCGTAGAGTCTCACACCGTTCCCAAGATTTGTCTTGGGACGTCTTTATTTTCCAAAACAAACCCATGAAGCTTTAAGCTAACTTTTTCTTAGTAAGCCAAGTAAGCAATTTATTTTTTTGATTTTTAAATTGGTTTTAAAACAAAGTTTATATTTGTTTTTAACTAATTTTTCCCAACCAACACGAAGGTCTAATGAACTTTAAAAAAAAAAAGATTTTGAACTACGTAGCATCAAGTGGACACACTGTATATTGGGTACTGACAGCAATTAAATGTCACTAAAATAATATTAAACTTGAAACCAACATAACTATTTCTTATATCAAAAAACTATTTTTTTTCCTCAAAAAATTTTTGAAAAGATTCAAATTAAGATTATGGCCAAAATCAATTAAAAATTACTAAAAGCGTCAAAAATGCAAACTTGAAATCTTGGAGAAATTTAGATCAAGAAACTCATTTTACCTAAAAATAACAATTTTTATGTTTTTTGAAAAGAAAACAAAATTGAAACAACAAAAATTTAGAATGGAAGTAAAACTAAAATTGTTTGAAACGAACTCATTATACCTTAAAATGACAATTTTGCTATTTCTTGAAAAAGTCAATTCAGGAGATTAAGGCAAAAATACGTGAAAAATTATTCAAAGTATGTAAGTAATAAAAAGTGGGAGGCTTTTGAAAAACTCGAATTAAGATTATGCTTTTGACATTATTGGAGTTTTTTAAAAAAGTCAGGCCAAGATCAAGGCTCAAGTACATGAAAAATGATTCAAGGAGGGTAAATATAAAAACTTGGAGGCTTCGGAAAAACTCGAGGTAAGACTATGGCCCAAAAATCAATAAAGAATTACTAAGAGCATCAAAAATGCAAATTTGAAGTCTTGGGGAAATTTAGATTTCAATTAGAACTGAAATTTTTCGAAAAAAAACTCATTTTAACTAAAAATAACAATTTTTGTGTTTTTTTTTTAAGTCAGACTAGGATTAAAGACAAAATGCGTAAAAAATTACTCGAGGAGGATAAATCTCGCTCATTGAATGCAATAGTGGCACAATTCAAAAAACATTGTTTTGGGAAAATCAATAATTAAGATTTAGGTTATACATAGGACACTGTTTTGACTTGAAGATTAATTATGAATAATACGATCATAAAAAGAAATAATTTTGTGACAGTTTTCGCTCCAAGGTCCAATGTTGGTGGAATTTCTAGTTCGGACATTTTGTTATCTAGAATTTCGACTTTTTGACTTGTGCCACTATTGCAGTCAATGAGCGATATGCAAATTTAGAGGCTTCGCAAAAATTCAAATCAAAATTACTGCTAAAATCAGTTAAAATTAATCAAACTGTCAAAAAATTCCGACTAAAAGTTTCTAGCCAAATTTACGTTAGGTTTAAGATCAAAACTGGTTAACAAATTACACAGAGCGTCTAAAAATGGAAATTTGATGTTTTTGAAGAAATTTTCAATAGAATTGTCAAGAAAAAGTCAGGCTAGGATTAAGTTCAGAAAAACGTAGAGAATGACTCAAAGTGTGTTAAAATACATATCTGGAAATGGCAAAAATCAATTAAACATTACTAAAAGCGTCAAAAATGCAGAATAAAGGTTTCTAAGCCCATTCAGGTTTGCATTAGGATTTAAAAATTACACAGAACGTCTAAAAATGCAAATTTGAAGTTTTTGGACAAATTCAGATTAGAATTAGAACTAAAATTGTTTGAATATAACTCATTTTAATCAGGCTAGGATTAAGACTAGGACACAAAATCAGGCTAGGACTAAGGCCAAATTACGTGAAAAATTACTTAAAGTGTGTAAGATTACAAATTTGGAGTGTTTGCCAAAATTTAAATTAACAATATTTCAACAAAATTAATAATAAGTTAATAATAAAAATTAGAAGAAGAAACATGAGAAAAAAATAAAAAAATTGGCCAAAATTTGCAGCTAAAGATCTAAATTTAAAATATTTCTATTTTGTACCAATTTTTTCTTATTACAAAATGTAATAAGTACAAATTAGCATACATTCCAATTGGCCCTTAAAAAAAATCAATTTTTGTCAAAATTATCTCGAAAGAATAAAAACCGATATCTTCTCTTCGATCTAAAAATTCAAGTTAGATCGAAGAAAAGAAATAAACATTTGTACAAAACATAACAATTAATATTTGAAAAATTAGTAAAACAGTAAGACACAGAAAACTTGGACAACAAAAAATACGATAAAAAAGAGAAGACGGAGAGGTTTACAGTAGAAGAGAACGCAAATAATTCCAAGCAACAGTAAATGTTATTTCGGTATTTTGTTGGTGACTTAGAGGAGAAACAAATAACTAAATTGCCGGAATCTTTATTGCAGAACTGCCAGAGAAAACAAGAGAGACTGAGACTATTATTTTATAATGATGGATTACAAATAGGACAACCTCAGCAGCTCTTATTTTGCGGCTATGGCATGAATAGAAGGGGGGTACGTTTAATCGGAGCTTGGCCTGTCGGAGAACCTTCCATTTCCCCCCGGGACCAGTACTTTCAGCACCCGACTATAAATGAGGCGAACTGTAGATGTTTACTGGGCGCCATCAAGGAAAAGTCATGCGGAAGATTCGTCAGGTACCGTCAGTAATAAATACACTTATAATGATTAAAAAAATATTTATTACACTGAAAAGTTTCAGTTGAAATTCTTACTGCGTAAAATTGGGTATTCGCTACCGTCAAAAAAAAGGTTTTCGCCTTGGGGAGACAAAAGGCCAACTATACAATTGCTATTCTATCACTTACATCAAGGGGCACGAACCCACAAGACCGCTCTGATGGCGCTCAGCCTACAGACCAAATAACAATGGCTTCATACAGCGATTTCGGGAACAAGGAACAAGGATGGCTCTACCAATAGCCAGCTAGACCTATCTCCAATTAGGGCTTCAGGTCAATTAGAGGCAAAAACTCGAAATTTCGCTTGGGAAAACCAGTGCTAAAAAGGTCGAAATAGCGTATCAAAATAAAGGAATAATCGTGGCTGTGAATTTACTGCTTAACTGCTTAAAGATACAAAACTGATATTAAAAGTCAATTCAATTATGGAGATTTTCAGAAATATTTAAAGGAAAAATGTGTAAAATACCTAAAAAAATACCCAGCAACGTTGTCCAAATTTGAGTTTGCATACGAGTTAAACAAATGACTTGAGAATAAATCCGATAGCTGAAAGGCATTATCTCATTGTCAACTGTCAAATTCCCAATTTTTTTATACAGATTGCAAACCTCATTCAGATCTGAATGTTTCATACGATATAACAAAAAATTGAGAATAAATCCTATAAACGAAGAGAATTGTCTCAGTATCAACTGTCAACTTCTCAATCTTTTTGAAGTACTGATAGAAACTTTATTCAGATCTGAATTTTGCATACAATGTAAACAAAAAACTTGAGAATACATTCCATAGATAAAGAGAATTCTCACCGTGTTAATCGTCAAGTTCCCAATTTTTTAAATACCAACAGCAATTTTATCCAAATTTGAGTTTTGCACACGATGTAAACAAATGACTTAATAAATCCCAGAGACGAACATCATTATCAAAATGTAGAATTCGCAATTTTTTAAATACAAATTGGAGGCTTATCAGTTCTGAATTATTCATACCTCATAAATTGAAAATAAAACTCAGAGACGAAAGAAAGTCTCAGTGTCAATTGTCAAAGTCTCAATTTCTTCAATAAGCACAGCAATGATGTCCAAATCTGAGTTTTGCAAACGATACAAACAAGCGACTTAAGAATAAATCCTATAGATAAAAATAATTTTCTAAATGTCAACTGTTAAGTTATCAATTTTGCCAATATCCACACCAACTTTGTCCAAATTTGAGCTTTGAATAAGATGTAAACAAATTACTTGAGAATATATCCCACAAACGAGATGAATTAATTATCTTAGTGCCACCTGTCGAATTTTCAGTTTTTTTAATACAGATTGGAGCCTCATGCAGGTGTTAATGTTTTATACGATATAAACAAATGATTGAGAATAAATCCCATAGACGAAAGAAATTCTCAGTGTCAACTGTCAACGTCTCAATTTCTTCAATAACCAAAGCAACGTTGTCCAAATCTGAGTTTTGCAAGCGATGTAAACAAATGATTTGAGAATAAATCCCATAGACGAAAGGAATTCTGTGTCAACTATCAAATTCTCAATTTTTTTCAGTATCGATAGAAACCTGGAACTGAATTTTAAATACGATGTGAGATACGACTTGAGAATAAATTTCACAGACGAAAAGAATTCTCTAAGTGTCAATTGTCAAGTTATTAATTTTTTCAATATTTACAGCAACCAAATTTGAGTTGCACAAGATGTACACAAATGACTTGAGAATAAATCCAATAGACGAAGAGAATTTGCTCAGAGTTAGAGGCCGTGTTTCCAATTTGTTTAATTCCGATAATAATTTATTCCGATCTAAATTTTACGTACGATGTATACAAATTACTTGAGAATAAATCCCATAGACTAAAAGAATTCTCTGAATGTTTACTGTCGATTGACAATAAATCTCACTGATGAAGATGATTCGTTGTGTGTCAACTGTGTCAAGTATTCAATTTTCAGTGTCAGACCAAATACAACTTTCTTTATTCGAGTGTTGCACTCGGTGTAAACAAATGTAATGAGGAAAAAGTGAATTATCCCAGTGCTTCTAGTCAAGTTTTTAATTTAAGCAATTCCGACAACCAAGTATTCAAAGTCAAATGAATTAAGAATAAATCCCATAGGCGAGGACAATTTTCTGAATGCTCACTATCGAATTCCCTACTTATTCGATACCAAACTTCGATGTAAACAAATATAGTAAGAAAAAAGAGAATTGTTCCAGCGTCAACAGTCAAGTTGTCAATGTATGCAATTCCTATAAAAAATTATTCAGGTCTGAACGTTGAGTGCGATGTAAACAAATGACTTGAGACGAAGTCCCGTAGACAAAGAGAATTCTCTGAATGTCCACTGTCGAATTCTCAATTTATTCGATACCAAAAGTAATTAATTTTTTTCAAATTTAAGTGTTGTGTTCGATGTAAACAAATGTCATGAGAATAAAAGAGAATTATCTGTCTAGTTTTCAATTTATCAATTCTGATAAGAACTTATTCAGATTTGTATTATCGTACGATGTAAATAAATGACTTGAGAATTAATCTTACAGACGAGGAAAATTCTCTTAATGTCGCCTGTCAAGTTCTCCTGAGTTTTCTTTCTACACGATATAAACAAACGTCGTCAACGAAGACAATTCTCTTAATGTCATCGACATAAAAACCTTTTTCAGGTCTATGTCTAAATCCACACAACACTGAAATTATGAAGATCCATTTAGACAACGAATCGGCGACAATACTATAATAATTATTAGTTGGGTATACTTTGGCGCTGATGGTGGCTGAGAGCCGAAACCAATCACAATGCCTTAGCGAACATGTATAACAATTTTGCCTAGCAAATTGATGCAAATTGTGGCGACATTAAAGGAAAAAAATGAAAAGTTTTAAAATGTTTCACATACCAAGCAAAATAGCGGATGTTTAATAAAAGAAGTCATCAAGTTAGCTGTGAACCAATCATCTTAGTAATAGGGCTGAAGTAGAAAGAATGGCGAAGAAGGGAGAATAAGTGATGAGCACTAAGAGAGAAAGACCAAAGTAAAATATAAACCTTCTAAATCAAGATTGCAAGGAAGAGTTCACACATCATAGGAGTTGCAGGAAGAGAGATTTGTCTCGAAAAGTTGATCGTCAACATTAAGAACAGAGGCAATTAAAGAAGAACATCAGTTGCTTTGCAAATTTTAAAATATGGTTGCAACTGAGGATTCTGAGAACATCATTAGTGGATACAAAGACCAATAAGACTGAGTAGAAGGACGACAAGGGAGGGATAATATGTGACGAACACTGTCAAGAGAGAAAGACCGAAGTAAAAATATGTAAAAATAAAAAATGAAGACATTCATAAGAATGTAGCATAGAGGTAGATATCATGGCTCGAGACACCTCAGGACGTGGTGATGCAATCAAGATGAGCACCAATATTAGGAAGCAATAGCTGAAGCAACGTTGCTGCGGATGACTCAGAAATTTTTGAAGTAGTTGTAAAGGAAATTTCTGAGAATACTATGAGTGTATAGAAAGACCAACAAGGCTGAAGTAGAAAGATGAGAAAGGCGAGAGAATAAGTGACAACACTGTCAAGAGAGGACCACCGGAATAAAATATAAAATTTCTAAAATAAATTTTACAAGGAAGAGCCTAAACATGAGTGAAGTTGTAGGAAAAATATGCTATGGTTCAAAAACTGTGCCGTGTTGGACATGTGCTGCCACCAAGATGATCGGCAACGTTAGGAATTAATAGTAGAGTTGATTAGCGTCCTTCTCCAGGCTAGTTTGAAAGTGGTATAATAGAATGAGGACAGTAAATACAAAACTTCTACTTGCTATAGCCTCACCCGGCTATAGCAAGTAAAATACAAAGCTTTAAGAATCAATCTTACAAGGAAGAGTATATGCAGAGGAGGAGTTGCCGGAAGAAAGGCATCTAAAACAGCACAAAACCACCTACAATTTTTTTTTTCTCTTTAAAATCGTTCATTCGTGATCATTAAGAAGAAAAAAAGGTAAATTTGCGCCCTTCAAATGACTCAACTTTTGATAGAATTTTTGTCAACTTTAATGCTTTGGATGTGTGCCCAAGTCTTACCTGAACATCACCAATATAATTCCGACTTGAGAGGTGAAGCTTCGGTGCCGCCACTGGTATCTCAACTTACAAAACGACTGCCAAGCGTGTGAGCTAATAAAGCCATTGGCCGAAGAAAAACAAGAGCCTCCGGGATATAATCAAGCCATCGAAATGTTACCATATTTAACAGCTAACTCTTGTTTATGGGTAAAAGAACCGCGCGACTTTAGTTGATTATGTTGTTCGTGCAATTATCCTCGGGTATGCATATTTTGTGATCCCTTTCATGACGTTAATCGACAAACTGCGACGATTAGTAGTAATTATTGTGGTTGCTGCCTCGCAGTTACTGTTTTGGGGTAACAACTGCACATTCTTACCTCCTTCATCACCAACACACATTAAGATTTCATCTAGAGTCGAGTCGGTCAATCTACATTCAATGGCTGTTTACAAGCCATCGATTATTGCAGTTGAACAGGCAGGAGTTATTAAATTAATGGTTAATCGCTGGCAATTTGTATTCCCGCCATCTCGGGCCTGATGAAGATACCCATTAATATTCAATACTTAAATTATAAGAGGGAAACACTTAAATCTGGTAAACGCCGCCTGGAAAATTATAAAGCAATTTTTTATGTTCGCGGTACCGGACTGACAGGTTTCAGCTCTTGCAAATTCCTTGCAAAATCGCTGGTGGTGGTGACGAATTCCCCATTTGCCAACAGTAATTCCGAGCAGAAAATCCAATAATCTGTCATTAGGTTCACACCCTCTTATACGATCATCCCCCAAATCCTGGAAACAAATCTCCAGAACATCATCAATAGCTAATACAACAACATATTTACCGCAAAACAACCCTCTGCTGGAAAACAAACCTTTGGGACGCTTAAATCCCAATACGCTAGGGGTTAGCTTCTGGGTCATTCTTCAGGAATAGAACAGTCCGATTTTGCTCTACAGGGTTCACAATGTTCTGTAGCATTTGCCATTATATCAAAACTAAATACTTTTGATAGTTTAGATAAAATTACTTCTCCATATACTACAGTAACTATAGACACTCCAAGAAATGGGTTTAGATAGGTGAGAGATCGGTCGAACGCCCCCTTTAATGGTAAACCCAAAAAAGAGCAGACCTCAGCCTCTTTATTCGGCAATGATTTATATTCGTTATTAAGCCACTCTAACAGAGCTAACCTTTTGATTTGTTCTATACAATAATAATAGAGACTGCCAGGGAACGAGGCCCGAGAGGCCCATATCTCAAGCGCGGCCCTGGGGCGACGCCCCAACTCAATTTGACGCTACATTATATTCGGAGCTTTGGTTAAACTCGACTCCGACTTAGGGTGAATTCTAATGCCAGGATGTAGGTGGTGTGTCACAATTTTTTTCTATGTAATTAATTTGTTTTTTTAAGTACGTTTTTTTTGCCATCAAAAAAACTATTGTTAGCTTTGATCTGGGGGTGGGAAATTCGATATGGGAAGTGGGTAGTGATTGAACTCTCAAACTCCTAAATGCCATTGCTCCTGTAAAAAGTTTTGACTATGTTTAAGTTTTTTGGGAATGAGTCTTTTTTTGTAGTTCTCTAATCCTTTGCCATAATGATTTCAAATCTCTTTTACAAATGAAAATTGTGGCAAGCGCGACTTACCATATCCGATATGGCGTCTTGTGGTCCAAAATTGACAAATAAAAGTGATAGAATTTTTTTTTCTAAATCAACTTTATTTATATTTTTTTTGACTTATCCTCAACTGCAACAATTTCAGTTTTTCCTTCTCTTCCATTTTTCTTTTCTTCGGTTTTTTCGCAGCTATTTTCTTTAGAATATCTTTCTATAAAACATCTTTTCTACTTCTTCTGGTAACTCCTCGATAGTATCAGTTGGTCTCTCTTGTACGGTGACCGTGTTTGGAGGTTTTTTGCCTTTTCCCTCTACAGTCACGCTTTCTGTTTTCTCCTTTTTGTCACCCTACTTATTTTTCCTCTTCACAAGCTGCTTCTTAGCTACTTCGTGTTCGATAACAATTTTTTTTTAATCTTCGGGTAGTTCTTGAATTTGATATTGCCTTTCTTCAAGTTTCTCTTCAAATATAATTGCAGTGAATGGATCTCATCCAGCCTTTTCAACTGTAAAAACTTGTGCTCGTTTTTCTTTGACGTAGTTTTCCTATTTTGGACAATTAATCCTATTTTGGAACAATTAATGTTTTAATTACTTTCGTAGAAACACCTTTCTCAGGACTATACTCTAACGTCCGGGAAACGTCTTCAACTGTAATTGTTGTTTGAGTCAATTTAATTTTTTCGTCCATAGTAAAAATCTGTTTTTTCCTTTTGCGCTTTTCTATTTCTTTATTACTTGCTTTATGGAAGCTTTCTCTTTAGGTAACTAATTCTTTTTCTGTGACCATTATTGTCTCTTTTATTTGGTGTGGCAGTTCTTCTACAATAAATTCCGGCGATTTAGGTATTTCCTCCTTCTGTAAGTAACGAACAGATAACCAAAACAAACATTACTTTATGTGGGGGTTGTTTGCCTTCCAATTCTATTATTATTTTTTATGTTTTAAACTTTTAGTTCTTTAACAATTATTTTTTTCATGTTCAAAACTAAATTGGACCTCTCAACGAGTTTTAATTTTTGTCGAGAAAATTTTAAACCAAAATTGAGCTTTTTCAGGGAGTGATGCATGAATAATTCCTGATTTTTTGAACTTTTTATACCGTTTTAATTTTATATACTCGAAGTAGAACTAAAAAGAACTTTTTACACGATTGCATAACATTAGAAATTATTTAAGCTTGTGCTTCTAACCTTTCTTTGACACATTTTTTTTCTATAGAATTTTTCTGGAGATTTCATTTATTGCTTTTTACACGTCTTCATTCAAGATTTTTATTTTTTATTGTTTATTTTTTTTTATTTTTATTCTTTGTCATGTTCTCTTAATGTTTTTTTAGATACATCTACATTTAACTTTTCATTGGATTTTCATTCTTTAGAAGTAGTCATGACTCTACGAACTACGTACTTTTTCAACGAATAAACTATAATTGTAGGTAATATAAATTGCAAGTTATAGCGTTCTCCGGGCTTTGAAGCTCTGGTCCAATTGAATTTCTTCGTGACGTTGCGCCTACAGCTGCGGCAGGCATTATCAAAGGCGATGAGGCAATGGGCGAAGTGATCTCCCGTGCTTCCCTACGTTGACTGATTCGAAGGTGGTGAGCGCCGTGGTATTTATTCCCCCTCCGTCGGGCTGCAGTGGAGGGATTGCGGTGGGGGTAGTGGTAGCGCGGGGTTTCGGCGCACTTTAGGTATGTCGTTGAACTCGCTTGAAGTCTGCATTTAGATTTAGAAACGTAATTTTCCCCTTCCTGTTGAAATTGTTGTCGTGTTTACAGATCTCAATGACCTCTCTCGTAAGTCTCGAATAGAAACGCTTCGATTGATATAAGATATCCACAGGTCCCAGCCTGCAACTTCTCTTGTGTTCCGTAATCCTCGTGTTGACACTGCGTTTTGTGGTGCCAAAGTATACCGATCCACAGCTGCATGGAACTCGGTAAACTCCGGGTGTCGTAGGGGATCTCTGCGGTCGTTTGGCGATCTCAAGCTCTGTTGTGTTTTTCGAGTGGGTCTAAAGGCAGTTTTAACACTGGGCTTTTCCAGTAGCCTGCCGATCCTGTCCGTTACTTTGTGGATGTATGGTAGACTAGTCCTTCCGCGCTTTTCTTCATCTTTTTTCATTGTTATTTCCTGGCGCTCTACATTCCTTGGTCGGACGGTCCTATCGAAATCGTTCTTGTTGTATCCATTCCAACCAAAGCCTCATTCATTATTCATTTTCTATCATCGTAGTGAAAAAGGAAGGACGCCTACCGCTTTTGGATGTTTTAGCATCAAGGAGACCGAATGGGAAGCTTGCGCACACTGTTTATATAAAGCGTTCCATAAAGTTTTTCCAAAGGCTATTATTAGAATGACCCCTATATAATTTTTGAACTGTGTCAAATTTAATGGTTATGTTATAAAAACCGTAAAGGAAAGATTCCTTCAACCCTGACAAAAGTCAGCAGTAGCAGAGCACACTCTCTCCGAAGGTTACGACATTCTTTTCAACGAGGTGGATATCTTATATCAATCGCAGCGTTTCCATCCAAGACTCACGAGGGAGGTTATTGAGATCTTTAAATACGCAGACAACAATTTTATCAGGAAGGAGGAAATTACGTTTCTAAATGCATACTGAAAGCGAGAAACCCCGCACTACCACTACCCCCACACCAGCCCCTCCACTGCAGCGCGACGGGTGGGAATAAATACCACGGAGCTCACCACAGTCGAAACAGTCAACGTCGGGAAGTACGGGAGATCACTTCGCCCATTACTCTATCGTCTTTGATAATGTCTGCCGCAGCTGTAGACGAAAAGTCAGTAAGAAATTCCTTTGGACCACGATTTCAACGCCTCGAAAAGACTTTAGGTTGTATTTTGGCCGTGAAAGCCTTCACACTCTTATAACATAAATTGATTTACATTGAAACAAATTTATTTAAAACTGTATTTTTAAATCAAATATTCCTGATTTTTCAAGTTTCCATACGGTTTTAAATGTTTCAGTTAGTCAAATTAGATTTTATTGTGAGAATTTTGATTTGAAAGAACTTCTTTCAGAAAAATCAAAGATTTAGAGTAGTTTAGACGATCTTGGCCCCAAAAAAAGATATGAATTATTTTAAATTTGTGCCTTTACCTATCTCTCTTTTGGACGTATTTTTTTTAATTTTTAAATTTTTCAACCTTTCTTAACATTTGCAGTTTTTAATTAGTGCTTTTGTAGTTTTTATTTTTTTTCTCTTATTGTTTTTTTTTTTAGTTCAAAATTCTCTATTCTAATTATTTGTAATGTTCTGTTAAATATTTTGTTTTTCAATTTTTTTTTCTTTGATCTAAGTTGCACTTTGCATATTCATACTTCCAAGATAACTTTAAACCAAAATTGCATTTTTCCAACGAGTGAACTCTTGTAATTTAATTGATATCTTTTGAAGAAATTTTGGCAAAATACGGTTTTTTACCATACATTCTTCCTGATGTTTCAGCATTTTTTATATTGGCCCGCAATAGAACATCTCCAACACATCAAAATACATTTTTATTGACAGCATTATAGAAAAAATACCGCTTTTAGCAAACTTTTGAAAGGTTTTAAACGATTTTGGTTTAAAGCTAGAAATATTTTTAATTTGTGTCTAACTATCGGCGACTTTTGAACAATTAATTTCCTGACCATTTCAGATTTTTTTAATTTCGATTTTTTTCACCATTTTTTATTCAAATAGTTTGTTTCTTATTGTGATTTAATGGCACTAGATTTATCCAAAATTTTTAAACACAAAATCTGGAGCGGTTGTGTAAGCTTTTGTTAGTTTTTATAGGCCGGAATTTATCCATTTATCTAGAACCGAACAACAAATATACGAGAAAGTTAATGGACGGTTGCAAAGCGGACTCAATCAAGCAAGCCATAGAAAGTCCTAGTCAAACCAGGATTAATTAATAAAAATATTGAAAATCAACAGATTCATGGGACAGGTTGTTTGTTTTTCAACTATTTATTTGTCACATATTTTAAGTTCATCGTCCAAATTTCTGTGGAAATTTTCCGTTGTTTCTTCAAAGATATTCTTAATCACTTTTTTGCAGTTTTCTTCAATCAAGGAACTTTTTATTACGGCCAAGTATCTTCCAAAATATTGCTGTTATCTATGACTTTTTAAAGTTTCTTCATTGGCACCTAGAAAATCTTGGTGATCCCCCATACAAATTATCGCTACAAGAGTGTGCAACTAACGTATTTCTTCTTTTTTATAATCTTTATCTTCTTTATGTGTATTTGTATTGTATTGTATTCAATGTGAGTGGACTTGTACAGTCCTCCACCGCGACCTGGGGTCTGTTGTGGTTCAGTCGACGTGTTGCCCCTGCTTGCACCCATTTTGCCCAGATCCTCAACGAATCTGATGAGTCTCTCGGGTGACCCTGCGTTTACATCTTGAGGTTCAATGATCATGTTTCCGAAGAGTGAGTATCTCGATCTGGCAATAGCCTGGCAGTCACATAGGACGTGCTCGACTATCTCGTGCTCCTCCAAACACAGCCCATAGTCCGTTTCTTCGGACAATCCGAGTCTGTGCATGTGAATTCTTAGGTGGCTTAGGCAAAAAAATAGAAATCAAAACGAAAAACACACATATATATATATATAGACTCGAGAAAGCTTTGATAAAAACCTATCCAGCACCGAAATTTGATTCGATAATGTTCCAGTTTTTGCACCTCCATAAGTTCTTGAGATATTTACTGACTTTGTTTTTGGAAACTTAATTTTGGAAAAAACTAACGAAGAAGGAGAAGCCTTAAAAATCATTAAGACGAAAAAGAGACAGTGAAAAGATAGAACCAAATTCAAAGCATAAAAATTTAAGATCGAGGAACGGTAAAAATGACAATAATTAAATTGAAATCATAAAACACATCGCCAGTCACAATAGAGATTGGCAAGTACGTTGTGGAAAGGAAGAACAAGAATGAAATTCTATGGCAAGGAATGAAAGAACAAAATTAATAGATAAATGACAAAACTACAGAATATTCAAGACACAAAAAAAAGCTTTAAAGCCAACAAATGCAGGAAAACTAACAAAACAAAAACAAGACATTATTTATTAAATTAACTATTTTTTTAAATTAATTGAATTAAAATTATAAATAGAATTAAATTAAAAATCAAAGGAGTAAAAATTGCAATAGAATGGCGACAGAACAAACGAAAATTCCAAATAAAAAAATAAGAAAAAACGCAAGAAATAAAGAGCAAGTAAACAATATATTGCACTCAAAAAAAAACCTTGGTAACAGAACGAAGTAAATGTAAAAAATGCCGAAGTGAAAGCATAATTTTTAACAAAAGTTACTGTGTAAAAACGGGATTGAAAAAATAAAAAAATACAAATATGAAAATAAGACAGAAGATAATTCGAACTAAATAAAAATAATAACCAAACGATTGTGAAAACAACAAAATTTTGAAAGAGTGGTCCAAGTTAAGAAAGAAACAAGCAGAAGAAAAAAGTGGTTTCTTAAAATATTCGATTGAAACCTTTGCAATATACAAATTACGGAAAACTATATAACTAGAATCGAGAAAAGGTCCGAAAATTGAGGAACAAACCAGCTTGAATCATAATTAAAATGAAAAAAGAATGGACTTGATTGATATCAGACAAATGTAAGCCCAAAAATCCGTGGAAAGTGCAGTCGATCAGAAAAGTGATTTAAATAAGAAAAATTATTGAAATAATAACGTAAGAAGTTTAAAAGAAAAGAAAGAAATCACACATACTTTTCCAGTATAAGAACTTAGGAGACCAAAAGGATGTTGGAATACAATGATTAGGAACCTTAATTTGTGAAAAAAAGTACTATTCATTAGAGTAAGAGAAAGCTTAAAAAATAAGAAAAATTAAAATAATAACAACACGTAAAGAAATGAGAGAACAAAATTGCCGCCAGAAAACTTTACTTAAACGCTTAAAAGTTCTGAAAGTGATCATTAAGATCGATTAGAGATTCCAGAGAAAAAACCATCGTTTTACAAAAAAAAACAGCAATTTGAGCCAAAACTAGTTTGATAGATAAGAAAAACTTAAAAATAAGAATTGAAAAGAAAAGGATACTTAAAAGCCAGAACAAGGCCAAAATGAACTTGAAACCGGTAAGAAAAACAGAAAATGCAACATATTAAATCGACTAGAGAATTTGAACGAGGAAAAACAAAAAAGGGAAATAAAAGAACAAGAAAAAATATTTTAGAAAAATGAGGAAGAGTATTTACAAAATTTCGGACTCGAAAGACCCTTGAAACCCAAAAATTGCAGGCGAACAATTGCTAGGAATGTTAAGTAGGAGACAATATTAGAATAAAAACCAATTTAAAAAAATAAGAAAAATTTGAAAAGAGCTAAAATGAAGATAAAAATCTAAATTAAAACCAAGAAAAATGCAAAAATAAATGGAAGATAAAACGAAAAACACACATATAAATTTACTCGAGAAAGCTTTGATAAAAAACACATATGAGTTCCTGCAGGTTATCCAGATATTGGGTACAGGATGGGATTATGATCCTATCCAGCACCGAACTTTGATTCGATAATGTTCCAGTTTTTGAACCTCCAATAGTTCTCAAGATATTTACTGACGTCCTTTGTATAGTGCAGTGGCCACTCTGATTTGTCTTCTGTTTATTCCGAAGAATGTTTGGGCTTTTGCCCTCCCTGTTCCCGTGATAATTTTTTGAAGTGTGATAGTCCGGGTAGGTTTTCCGACCAGTCCTGGGACTTGGCCCTGGACGTGGCAGACACGCTATTCTCCTGCGATAGGGTGTTCAGAGTCCGGTGGCAGTTCCAAACAGTTTTGGAATTGCAGCGCAAAGACATAAGCGCTAGAAGCGCTGCCCGACTATCCGAGCAGATCTTTATTGATCTATTGTGTCCTCCCTCCTCTAATAGGTGTTGGCTCTCTGCTCTCTGCTCTTAGACTCTCTGCTATGCAGATGCCATCCGATCTCCCGTACATTCTGGAGCCAGCTCCTTCGTCCCAGTCTGCCCGTGAGGGAGGCCTGACGACGTAGCGAGTGTCTACTGTACGTTTTGATGCCATTAGGTCGGACATCATGTTCAATACCGCAAGACCTTCCCAGCCAGCCTGGGCATTATGAGTCTATGTGCGTCACTTGTTGCAACCGGTATGTCGCCTTCATTGCCTCTCGTTCCAGGAGTATTGGAAATAGAAGCGGGTGAAGCATGAGCTCCACGACTACCGTGGGCGTGGTTCTCATTGCCCCCGTGATGCAGAGACATGTTTGTCTTTGAGCTCTGTCTGCTCTTTCGATACCAAACCATGGCCCCATACGTGATTATCTTATTATAGCTATATAATCTTATTATAGCTATATAATCTTATTATAGCTATATAATCTTATTATAGCTATTAGTCATATATAGCCACATAGTTTGTGGGGGTCCCATCCCCCATGATTGGCCGCACAGGTTCTTGCACGACCAAAGGGAGAGCTGTGCCCTCCTAACGGTACGAGTCACATGTGGGATCCATGTGAGTGATTTGTCCAGGATGACTGCTAGAAATTTTACTTTGTTGGTAAATGGGATTGTCGTCGCTAACAAAGAATGCGGTTTCAGGAAATCCAGCTTTTTCCTTTGGGCAAATGGCACAATCACAGTTTTCCTAGGGTTTATTGCTATCCAGCACCTCTTGCATCGTTCTGGAGATTTGTTCGTCTGGGTGGTTTCTTATAAGTATAACGATGGTCGTCCGCGTATGCTTGGATCTCGACTCCCCACAGTTACAAAGTACCCAGAAGGTCGTCCACTAGTAGGGACCACATGAGTGGTGAAAGGACTCGGCCCTGCTGACAACCTCCCGCTGTTGTGAATGTGACAGTGTCTTCGTTTAATGATGTAGTGATCAGTCTGGATTCTAACATGTAGCGAATCCAGTTTGTTATTGTTGGTTCGACCCTTCTCGCTTTACTGGCGCTGAGGAGGGAGTAGGTAGGTGCATTAGTAAAAGCCCCTACGATGTCTATGAAAATACCAACTGCGACACCCTTTGTATCCAGAGTGTCTTGGATTTTTTCCACCAGGTTGTGTGGTGCTAGTTCTGTTGATTTGTTAGCCTGGTATGCATACTGTTCGTTATTATGAGGGTACGTTGTTAGGGCTCCCTCCGTGTCGAGAATGAATAGGTCCAGCAGCTTTTCCAAGCTTTTCAGCAGGAACGAGTTTAGACTGATTGGCCTGAGCGATTTAGGATATTTTCCCCTACATCCCATCTTTGGTATTTAGACCACCCTCACCCTGGACCAGCAGTTTGGAATAAAGTGCCATGCAAGGCTCGCTCTAAAGAGCTTTGTTAATAGAGGTGCGATTTGATCCAGGCCCTGTTGTAATAGTGCCGGGAACGCTCCATCCTCCCCAGAGGATTCATATGGTTGAAAAGCCATAATCGTGGATTTTAGCAGCGTCCCAAGGGGCTTGTGTTAGTCTCCAAATTTGTCAGCCGGCTACCCGGAAAATGACAGCTTGCCAGGATCTCTAATGTTTTACTACCAGTGCAAGGGTATATACCAGTGGATCCATCGGACCATTTTATCGTTCCAAGCTCCTGACACCGTTCCCTGGAGAGAATCCTCGTTTCGGGCTCCTGTTGGCAGGTCTTAAATCCCGCCACAGATCCTTCTCCAAGATTCTCTTTTAGTAGCCCTGATCTTCTTGTTGTAGTTAGTTAGGGCCTGTGTAAGTGTCCCAGTCGCCGTTAATTTTTGATTTATTAAAGAGTCGTCGGACAATTTTTTTCTGACCTTCCAGGCGGTTATTCCACCAGGATGCTTGTCTGTTGCCTTTTTTTGTTCTCGTTGGACAGTTATCTTCATAGGCCTAAAGAGCAGCTTTTGCCAGACGGCTGCCAGCCCTATGTTGATAGGACCGTCAAAAGAGATGTTGA
Source organism: Taphrorychus bicolor (assembly GCA_951812265.1). Lineage (NCBI taxonomy): Eukaryota > Metazoa > Arthropoda > Insecta > Coleoptera > Curculionidae > Taphrorychus > Taphrorychus bicolor. The sequence goes on along the minus strand of OX638298.1, from coordinate 41,968,815 downwards.
TCGTATTCAGTTGTACCTGAACGGACCCCCTATACGAAGCCCAATTTGTGCTTTTAGGATCTTTAAAAGTGACCATAGGTCTGATACCGGTTTTTAGATCAAATATTATACGTTTGTGATCGGAGCAACATTGCTCCGGGAATACTGTCCAGTTGCAGATTTTATTTGAATTAAGATTCGTGCTGATCGTGAGATCTAAAACTTCTTGTCTGTTGTGGTTTATGTTTAACTTAAGCATATTTTCTTAATTTAAATCTTATTCATCTGTGAGAGCCTTCGTCGCATGTGGTAATGTTCCTGCATATGTTTCAGCCCTGATGAAGACCTAAATTAAACGGCGAAATAGGTGTTTTTCGAGAGAAAAAGGAGTTTTTATTTGTCCTTAGCCCCCGAAAACACGAGCTTTTGTTTAACTTAAGCATTAACCTACGCTTAAGGGTAACTTTGAATTAATTTGTGAATATTTTCTTAAGCCAGATTAGCCAGATTTTTTATTTTAAGCCCGAAACTAAAAAATTGTTAAAAAAAAGAAGTTAACCTGGAGACCTCACCTAGAAATTGCTTTGACTGTACTTGAGCTCTTTCCATTTTATCGCATTTTCCATTCTTCTGGTCCTTTTGTACAACGTTTCCCTTAGTTTGAAGTTTATAAGTAATTTCACGATTCTCTCCTAGTCTCACTCTTCGTAACTCTAACTTCTATCACAATAAACATTTTTTAATATTTTTGCCTTTTTTTTATTTAAATTAATTTATTATTCATGTCAAATAAGGCAACTTTACGTGGCCACATGCCTTAAAAGAAAAATCTCATTTTTGTGTCGCAATACGTACAATTTCTTCAGTACTTATTGGTTGAGATTAAAAGCAGTATTAACCTATATAGACAAGCAATATACGAAAACCTGCCTTAGACTTGTTGGAAAATTTTTACCTGTATATCTAAGCAAATTATTACCATAACATCATTATTACCAATGATAATTATGGTAATTTACACAAATATTTGCAGCAGTGTGTAAACAAATTCCATTTGTTTCCTGCAGAGTTTTTTTTTCTTTATTTTGAAGTGCAATTAATGTATTATTTCTTGTTTTTCTACATTCTTCTTCTTCTATATGTCTAACTTGTTCTTAATAGCGGTTTTTTCAACATTAAGGCTTCAAGCTCAAGATTAAAGAATGAGGAAACATATTAACTTAGAAGCCTCACCTACAGATTTCTTTGACCTGTAGAGCCGGGGTAGACTACTATGATGTGGCTAATCTGATGTGCATCCTCTTTGTGGCTTTAAAGCGAAGTTGAGAGCAAATATCAGCACCGAGTTCTCAGGATTAGCATGAGGAGCACATATCTCTCTTTTTGCTCTGCAAATTTCTATCCCTATCTATCTCTTCGTGCTAATTCAGAAGACTCGTTAGACCTCGCAGATGAACGTCAGAACTCAGCAAAACTTTCTTTAGTCCTCAAAATTTGTTCTTCAACTCTTGTTTGGAACCATATAAGAGTACAACCTCCTGTATCTCCTGGTCGTTTACAGGTGAACAAGTCACCGCGCGGTATGCGTTTTCTGTTTTATTCAAAACTTCAATACCAAATTAAGTCCAGGAGCTTCACTTAGGAAAGCTCCTGCTGAACTTGCTCACAATTATTATCATATCAGTTGCTTTTGTTTTTCAACAAATATTTATTCTAGAAGGCGAAGAGTTGAATTGTGAGTTTGGGCACTCTGTAAGCAAACAGAGATAATGCCTGTAGTTAACAAATGCCAACAAAACATTCACACTCATAAACATGTAAATCTCATCATTAACACTTATCAACCCAAATCCGAGCTGCTTTTCAACCCCCCAATCCCCAATTCATTCATCACCCTGCAACCCCCGAATAAAGAGCAACTCGCCGCAAATAAATATCATCGAGAGTGAATGCGGCGTTACAAATGAAACTGTGGGGGGGGGGGGAGGGGACAATAACCTTAATTTCTATTCCTCGCCCGTCTGTACGCGGTGCAAGTTAAGTGGAAACTCCCCCCTAACTTTCGGGGGAACTGCGATAATCCTCCTCATAACCGTTTTCCTTGTATCCGGGAGTTTGTTTCGGCATTCTCTTCTTTGTCGCGTTAAAACCCTACGCGAAAGAGAGAAACGAATCGTTTAGGGGATGGTTAAAACGAGGGCGAAAGTGGGTTTATTGGTTGCCAATGTTCTTTTGTGTTCTCTCGTATGCGGAGGTGAAAGGGGATTAAGCGAAGCTCAAGAAAGGCGCGAGAAAAATAATTTTTACTTAAAAAATCGTTGATCAATATCAATAGTAATGTCCAATTGGGGGCAAACAAAAGCCATTCTCAATATTCGCATTAATACCTTGTCAATTCCCACAATTGAATCGACTTCAATTGTTACTTGATTTATACCAGCCGTTAATCGCTAGCACGCGATTGGTGCGTTTTGCTGATCCCGTTGCCATTTTGGGAAAGTATCGGTTTTAGACGAGCGGAAGTTTAACTTTTACAGTTATTACCCAGTAATTTAGAACTTCTTCTGCTACAAAACTGAAGCTTTGTGATGTGTAAACTTTACTGAGCTTTTCAGCGTTGATAAGGAAAACTACGTAATAAAATTACCTACAATCACTACATACAGTGTCAATCCGCTAGTCTAATAACCGATATCGCCCATACCAGGCAAATCAATGTATTTAGTTGTTAATTCTAGGCCTTTATCAATTTGTACCGATTAGTTTTAGCACCGTGCCATTAGCTAGACTAATAGTTTTGTTAGCTTCGTTGGTTCGGGCTTTTAACATTGTGGAAACTGATCGTTTACAACGTGTCGTTTCTAATGGTCGTCGTTTGTTTTATGGACATTTTATCGAACGGATCTAAAGTTAACTTTTGCTTTCGTAGTCGGGTTTGCGGTTTCGAAACAGATTGTTGGGTATATCGCTTTTCACATCGCATTGTGTTATTAATGTCCAATATTTACAGAATATAGGTGTTGTAGGTAAATTCAAAACTAATTAATATAAAAAATACTACAGGCTGAGAACTATTTATTTATAATTAGGATGTTTTAAACAGAAATTCAAAAGTATACACAAGTGTGTAATTTTGAAGTTGCCGAATTATTACATCTATACCTATACATCTTTCTCTAGTATAACTACTTGTGTAATAATGGATGTACCTACTCAATAAAATAGTTGTTTAATACTAATTCTTTATTATGGAAATTAAGATGTTAACAAAAGTTTTAGGTACTTGTAATGGGAGACTTCGACATTGTCCAGAAACTGCTGCAGGTAGTCACTCAGCAACATGACTATGGCATGCTTTAAAATAATAAAAAAAAATTAATTCAACGTGTACACACAGTACAACGACGGACACACAGTACAAGACTGGTGAACCAAGACCTAAAGGGGCGTCATTGGAATCCGGAATCTAAAGTCGAAGTCTACATGAAATAGTAGGAGTGACACGAGCAATGCAAAGCAAAAATCTCTTATGTATCTTCCACAAATCAATGGCTCTCACTGAAAAGCCCCAGAAAAGAATGCATTTTGAATTACAGATTGGATTCTTCCAAACTAAAAGCACGTCAACAGAGACAATGTCCCTCCACAAAGGCCTGAAGCCAGTTGAGAATCGTGATTCACCCAATTCAAGCCAATATGAAGGCCAAATACATAATTTGACTTCACTTACCAAAGGGACCGATCTACTACCTCCCTGGCCAACACAGGTCCTTTGTAAATTATATTAAGTTAGTTTTTAAGCAATTAGGTCTCAAATTATGGATATGAAACTACTCCTTCATGATGCTGATTGTATCAGTGTTAAAAACTGAGAGTTCCTCGTATGATCCACCTAAAACTATTTGCTATCTGTCAGACAGCGGCACTCCTTATCCCAAAGCTGTCCAAAAGGTGAAGAAAAAGGCCATCATCCGTGTGAAAATAAATTACATTCTAGCAATTAAAAATGGACCCATAAAGTAGGTATTCATATTCAGATTACACACACCCAGATCGAGAAAATCGCAACTGTCTTGTTTAAAAATTATACCCGTTGAGTGTTCATACTTTAATTTTCTTTCTTTCGAAGGCAATCAATCCTATCAAAAACAGCAAAAAAAAATTTTACGATTTTTTTTCGAAAATGTCCAAAGGTATTATGACTTTTTTCTCAATTCTCAAATTTGACCGCCTGTACTTGAGAACGCCTCGACAGATCGGAGTGAGTCCAATTGTTTTTTCCTCGTCTTGGTTTCCTTTTTCACCTCCCACAATCGAAAATTTTGTAGGTATAATGCTTTCGGAGATAGACCCCTTCGGAGTTCGATTTTTAAGCACTTTTATCGCGTTTTTTTTTACCTATTTTAAAAAAGAAACCTCTTTAGATGTTAAATGTATTCGATTTGAGTTTGTTACGTTCTTAGGAAATTGCAAGCGTGCCATTCCGATCAAAATCATCAAAAGAAAATTTTCCGAAATTTTTTCGAAAATATCCAAAGGATGGGGAGAATATGACGCCTTTTTCTCAATTCTTTAATTTAACCGCCTGTAACTAGAGAACGCCTCGACCAATCGGAGTAAATCCAACCGTTTTTTCCTCTCCTTGAGGTCCTCTTTCACCACCACCATTTCGGAGGTAGACCCCTCCGGATGTCGATTTTTAAGCACTTTTTTGACCGTTTTTAAAAAAACCTCATTAGAGGTTAAGTTTATTCTAATTGAGTTTGTTACGTTCGGCAGTTTTCTAGGTGCAATATTTTCGGAGATAGACCCCTTCGGAAGTCGATTTTTAAGCACTTTTAGAACCGCGTTTTTTTTTTTGATCATTTTTAAAAAAATCTCTTTAGAAGTTAAATTTATTTGAATTGAGCTTGTTAGGTTCTTAGGGGATTGCAAGCATATCATTCTGATCAAAAAGAGCAATAAAATGTTTCCGAAATTTTTTCGAAAATGTTCAAACGAGGGGGGGGGGGATATGACGACTTTTTTCTCACTTCTTTAATTTGACCGCCTGTAACTTGAGAACGCCTCGACCAATCGGAGTGAATCCAACCATTTTTTCCTCTCCTTGATGTCAGCTTTCACCTCCCACCATCGGCAGTTCCGTAGGTGCAATATTTTCGGAGGACAGACCCCTCCGGATGTCGATTTTTAAGCACTCTTAGAATCGCGTTTTTGTGCCGTTTTAAGAGGTTAAAGTTGAATTAGCGAGTCTAAAGATGCGCATTTTCGGTTTTTTGAGAAATTTAGGTCAAGATTAGGGCGAAAATTGGTTCAAACCCACTCAAAGCATTTGGAATGCAAACTTGGAGTTCTTGGAGAAATTCAGATTATGATTATGGCCAAAATGGGTTAAAGTTGAATCAGCGAGTCTAAAAATGCGCATTTTTGGTTTTTTGAGAAATTTAGGGCAAGATTAGGGCCAAAATTGGTTAAAACCCACTCAAAGTGTTTAGAATGAAAACTTGAAGTTCTTGGAGAAATTCAGGTCAGAATTCAGACCAAAATGGGTTAAGCTGAGTCTAAAAATGCTCATTTTCGGTTTTTTGAAAAATTTAGGTCGAGATTAGGACCAAAATTATTTAGAACCCACTCAAAGCATTTAAAATCCAAACTTGGAGTTCTTGGAGAAGTTCAGATTAGGACTAAAGCCAAAATTGGTTAAAACCCACTTAAAGCGTTTAGAATGTAAACGTGGAGTTCTTGGAGAAATACGGGTTAATATTCAGGCCAAAATGGGTTAAAGTTGATTCAACGAGTCTAAAAATGCGTATTTTTGGTACTTTTAACCTTTTAAAAAGACCTCTTTAGGGGTTAAATGTATTCCAATTAATTTTGTTACGTTCTTAAGGAATTGTAAGCGTGTCATTCCGATCAAAAACAGCAAAAGAAAATTTTCTGAAATTTTTTCGAAAATCTCATAAAGAGGGAAGGATAACGATTTTTTTCTCAATTCTCAACTTTGATCGTCTGTAACTTGAGAACGCCTTGACCGATCGGAGTGAATCCAACTGTTTTTGATCCAATCCAACTCCTCTTCTTGATGTTCTCTTTTACTTCCCGCCATCGGAAGGTCCGTAGATGCAATATTTTCGGAGTAGACCCCTTCGGAGGTCGATTTCAAAAGTCGTCAAAATGAATGTTTTCAGTTGTGCGTTTGCGTGTATCAGTTAATCAAACAAAAATCCCAAAGAAATCTAAAAAGAGTCGAAAAAAAAGGGGGGGTCGCCTTTCGCCCCCCCCCCTCCTCCGGCCCTTTTTCGGGATCCAATACTACCTTTGTCCAATATGACGTATTGCTGATATTCCTCACCCAGTTCAAGAAAATTGTAATTGTTTTGTTCTTAAAGATGGACCCATTGAGTGTGTACTAAAAAATCCTTAGTTTACTATTTTTAAAAATGTACCCATGAAGTGAATACTAATTTTCAAATTTTTGCCAACTAAAGAGATTTTTCTCGACTTATCTTCAAAGTCGCTGATCTTCAACTAATGCTGCATACAACAGACCAAAAGTTCCAAAAAATTTTATATAAACTGTTAGCCAATTGCTTTGCAACAAGAATGATGTATCACTTCGGGACCAGTTCGGGTTTTTTTTCAATATATTGCTTAGTTCGACAAATATACCTTGTTTTCGAAATTATTTTTTCGTACGTTTTAGTATTAAATGGATTCCGCTTGATGTTTTTTTCAATGTTTCATTCATTATCGATCCAGTAAGATCACAGGAACTTATTTATATGCAAAAATGGCTTCCACATCCGTCAGATATATGAATTCACGGTAAGAAAAATGTTAAACTTGCAGCAAATTTTTTTATTTGATAAAATATACACACATGATGGACATTTTATATTAGAAATTTTCTCGTTTTTGAAATTTGCGAATGAAAAGTTGTTAAACCAAGTCTTTTCTCGTGACCTTTTCTTGTTTTCACCGATATCTTATATGTATATCTTAAATAAGTCCATTTTAGAACAATAACATTTGAAATGCACTTCTGCAGCATGGTGTAGTAAATGTTTTACGGTCAAATTTCCAAATTTTCTATGTTTAGTAATAAATAATTATAAAAATGCTCAGAAATGTTACAAAACAATTTCAAATTCAATAAAAACCTTCGTGAAAAATATCGATCGTAGTTGTCGATTTTAACAGCTTAAAAATGATGGTACAATTCTAACATTTTTCTTTTCACTGGAACATCTTCCGGATTTATAATTAATATTTAGCGCATGAATAAGTTTCCTGTGATGTTACTGGACATCACAGGAAACTGACGATACATCGATTCTGCATAGTGCTTTGAAAAAAGAAACCTCAACTGTATTTTGGGACTTTTGCGAAAATATGGTATATTTATAGAATTAGGCAATATATCGAAAAAAAAACCGAACATGTCCCGAGCTGTTACAACATTCTTTATAGTCCTGTAGGAAAAAAACAACTTTTATGATTTTTTTCCACCCTGTATAATTTCACCACCTTACCTTACTTAACTTACCGTAATGACAGGTCTACTCAGAGCATAACTACTTCAGAGTTATGCTCCCTCAAATTTGGTGCAAAAATCGAGTGTTGCAAAGCAATTGGCCAGCAGTTTAGAACATGACGAAGAGAATGACACACTTAAAATATTTTCATATTGTTAAAAATGACGCCTTAGACATTGGCAGGGTCGACAGAGTCATCAGGATTCCTCAGGGCTTTAGTTGTACCGCAACATATTATGGACTATAAAACAATTATTATAGATCAACTACTCCTACAAGGAAGGTTCAACAAAAATCAGAATAAAATAAGATATTGCATCCTCAAAATCAGTGTTGTCACACAAATCAGTTTAAACTTTAGTTCAAACTTTAGATAAAACTTGGGGTAACCCTGAAGATATGAAAATATCATGATGAATTCAACTGCAACTCCAATGCTTTGAAAATGGCAATGAGAAAAGCATTTTGACGTGTCAGTATCAGTTGAACTTTAGTTTGGAGTTTACGATAGGTTGTAAAACGAAAATGTGTGTAAATCTAAAGTTTAAACATCAAACAGAAGCTTTACTGATAGTTGTAAAACTCGTCCTAAATGCCAGTTTTACAAGTTCAGTTTTAACTTTAAGCTCCAGATTTGCATTGTTAATATGTCAAAATCTTTCCTTTATCTTGAAACTATAGTTTAAACTGAACTTGTAAAAGTGGGCCTAAAACTTTAAATTTACTAAAAGGTGTTTCACTTGAAATTAGAACGTTTTATTAGAATCAGTCGATTCAAGACAGCCGTCAGTGAGCAATATTTATTTTTTTTTTATTAAAGGCGTTCTGAACTTGCACTTTAGAAGTCATTGCAACCAAACAAATGTAAGTAAAATTACGCCCCAAAGCACTATAATTTAGAATGGTTGACGTCCACATTGAAAGAAAGGATGAAAAAAGTAGTGAAGGCCGGTTTAAAAATAATCCAAGAAAAAGAGTACACCTTATCAGAGCATTACATTATTCTCTAAGGGGGTTAGAAGTTATCTCTCACACATCTAGGATGTTTATCATCACTTTTAACTATAATTTACTTTTGCGTGCTTTTCCACTCTACAGTTTTGAGCTGAAAGTCTCATATGATAATAAAAAAACGTGGAAAAAATAATTTTTAACAAATCACAACTTTGCGTTTAGTCAAGTTTGGAGATATAAAACTTTTTTTATCGGACCCCAGCTTTTGTTCTAATTATTTTCGTTAAACTTTCGTAATAATTCATTTTCAGTTTTGCCTTCAAGTTAGTTATTATATAAACCTCAAACTGCCAGAAAATATGGTCAATTTCCTAAATATGAGGAAGTAGGTTCCTCGGGTAATCGGTCTGGGCATCGAAAAATGAAACTCTTTAGCTACGAAGCTTTCGGCAATGTTTTATTGCCTTCCTCAAGGCTACATAATTATGGCTTAAGGCAAAATTAATAGAGAGAGAAATTTACCTACTGCTATGTTGTTTTCCCGATATCGGGTCATCACAATTTCTAGACAGTGCTCATAACTGTAGCCTTAAACTAGCATCTTAAAAAAAAGAAAACAAAAATATAGTCTAAAAAGAAATAAAAGCCACATAAAAACAAATACTATAACACGAGGCATGAAACCTCATACAGTGTTACTGGTCATAAAATTTGCTTGGAAAAATTCTTCCAGACTGTAAAAAGGGTGAGCTAAAAGCAGACTCTTTAGTTTGCACCTGACATAGAATTAGCACATAAAAATCAATTAACTGTGGGAAATCTGGAAGAAACACCAAATTAAATGACAAAGATGATATACTAAAATCCGCAGGTGTAGTTTATGGCATCCATTGTGGAATCTCCAGGGATTTACATTGGTCAGATGTTTAATCTGTGATTACTAATTACTTAATATGAACATCGCAGTGGTGGCAGACTCTCCAAGGCTGGTAGTGCACTCTCTCAGCACTTTCTTGATACGGGACACCACATGAATTTCACTGACATTCGTGTTCTTGACAGGGAACAGCATTACCACAAAAAACTTTTTCTTAAAATGGTGAAAATAGCTAACCATGATAAGGCAATTAACAAACGCACAGACGTTGGGGACTTAAACAATATCTACTCTAACCTCATACAAATATGCAAGCCCAGAAATCCGCAGCAACAGGACAATGACGTAGACAACTCCCAGGATGTTTCCTGGTTTTTTTAACGTCTCCAACTTGTCGATCCTCACTCCACATGTTCATTCACTGGAGTGGGCTTTCTGCCTCTGTAGTTGTCACATCATTTCTTGTTGTTTTGAGTTTATCACTTAACCTACATCCAGAGAGAGCCAAGCGTCAGTTTAGGTTTTCTTCTCTGCGCGCACTGTCTTGGATGGGTGTGTTGTGCCGTTGCTGGTAGTGTCAACACTGTCAACGGAGGAGGGTGCCACACGTAGTGTCAGCTATCGGCCTACAAATAACGACGATTTGTTCCTTGTGGGGCGTAGATAATATCAACAATGCTCTCAAGTCGCGGATTCAGTTTGATTTGATTAGGATGGTTGAAATATTGGCGAGTGTAGATAATTAATCTAACATAAGATAAATATCTGAGATAAAGAAAATATGCGGGTTTTCAACACTTCATATAGCGACACCTTTCATATAGCGAGCCAAGTAGGCATTTAAGAAAAGAAGAGGGTTGGCATTGACTCGATGAGACTTTTTGTTACAAAACTTTATTCTTCTATTATAATCATCATCGTTGAGCTCTTAGAACATCATATAACATGAAATTAAACACATTTGACGTCAAAATCGCCTTTTTATGTGGAGTTTTAAGAAACAACTTAATAAGTTTTGAACTATTTTGGTAGTCGCCTATTTTGCTAGAATAACACACATTTCAGAGAGGTGAGACTATTGTAATGCTATAGGTACGTCCCTGAATCTACGGCTGAAATGTACATAAATCTTCTGTCCTCGATTTCATTAATTACAACAGTTGACAATGGCGTTTTAATTTGTAGAGAATCGACAATACCGTAAATTCCAATATCCGTTGCAAAAGCGATAGAGAGAGCGGGAGAAAGAGAGAGATACTGACTTGTTGGTGTGTCATGGCTGCGGACGCGCTTTGAATGTTAATCGTGGTGAAACTAAATTCCCAAAATTATGTATTATCGTTTATGTCTGATACGTGACGAATTTTCGATTGGAAAGGCTTAATTTGATGGTTAATTTACGAACGGATTGTTTTGTTTAACCATTGAAAGGACAACGTTAGTGATCCATTTTCTCTATTGCCAAATTTAGTGTTTCCTCATATACAAGGTTTTTTCGCCGAAATTAAAAAAAAACAATTTCAAAGTTTTTTTATTCTGTTTTAAAACATTTTTGATTTTTATCCATCCAAATGTGTAGTCAAAAGTTTTGTTCCACGTGTTTCTTGCCACATTTTTTGCCATCCTGGTCCATAACAACCAGGATGACAAAAAAATTAGTTTTATTTACTTTTTAAAAAATATATCTGGCGCTAAAAACCACGACACAACAAAAAAATTAAGACTGTCTACAACGTAATTGTTGAAGACTTGTGAAGAACAATGAAAATTTGCTACCACCGAAACAAGAAATGTTAATGTAAATTGCCTGTTAAAACGAATGCTTCAGGAACTAAAATAGCAGACCTTTGAGTTAACTGCTGGACCTACTGGCCAACCTAACTGGACAGTTATCTGTTGCCTCAGCTAAATTTCTTCAATTCCACCTTCAGTTTACCTTTTCAGTTACTTGAAACCAAGTGAAGAGCAATTAATGTTTTGCCGCCTTAAGTTTTTAAAATTACTTTCTTTCAAGTAGATAGTTTGACTTTTTTTCTGAAATCGAAGCACTTGTTACGAGTTTAGAGTATATTTTATATTTAAAAACCGTGATTATTAAAAATGTTACTCCCACATATTTACCAGTGCTTCAATCACTGAAATTGAGTTCATCGAATACATTCCACAAGTCATAAAAGGCACCATAAACATTTGATTAAGACATAGTTAAAGGCCGAGCATCTTCGAGCTCTAAGCCATTTTGTGTCTGGCTCGTTTTCTAAGTCGAAAATCCTTCTTTACAACGTTCCCAGGATTATCCTCGGACTGTTTATGAGTTATTTAGGCATAAGTAATGGCCGTATAAATGCTAATCAGTTTAGTGTTCGTGTAGAATTATTAAATTTAGCTTCAATGCACGGGCGCAGATCCAAGAAAAACCGTCCGTTAGCCAACGGTTATGGCGGGAGATCAATAAACTTTACTGAAAATTGAGCCTTTAACAAAATCCATATAAAAGTTTATAAACACAGTAATTACTGGAAACGCTGCGGAGCCTTATATCAATTTTGACGATCTTTAAATGCAAAATAACAAGATACGGCATCGTCAATTACCATAAAGGTCTATAACGTCTCTATTAGGATGGACAATTTAACCAGCGGTCGTTAGGGAGCTTTCGTGACCCCTCTGCTTAACGTTAAATATAAAACTGATGAGTTTAGTAAAACTTACACTAATGTCAGTTAGCTAAACTAGATTTTAATTGTCATAACATTTACAACGCTACAAATTTGTGGCAAGTTGTAAAATGACGAAAAGTGGCGATTCCAGATGTTGTGTTCAATTATGTAGTTCTCTTGTGTGTGATATTCCCTACATGCATTATGTAATTGCATCATGACTATTAAAACAAATGAATTGATGATAACCTTAAAAAAAACATTGCCTAAAAAAAGGTTGAGATTTAGGAACTATACTGCACATCCTCTCTATTAATTTCCCACCCTGAATACTTAATTGAAAAAATTATTGAATGCAATTTGAACAACCTGTGATTTAGTGCGGAACTTTATGGGTTTTCAATTTTTAATGTTTATGATATACGCTTTCTGGACCTCTGGGGAAATAGCTTTCTCACCCGGTTCTGAGATACTTTTCAATAACGGTGCACCAATTTATTCTATTTTCTTCCTTAGTTGTCGCCATGTTTTCAGTTACCTCTAGCCCAGTTTCCGTCTTTACTGTTACTTACTTTCGAAACTTTTTTTCAGGTGCCGGAAGTAGTGGAGAAGCCGATTCTGAATCAGCCGCGTCAAAGCGAAGAAGAAGCAGGACGAACTTCAATAGCTGGCAGCTGGAAGAGCTGGAAAGGGCATTTCTGGCTAGTCATTATCCAGACGTTTTCATGAGGGAAGCGCTGGCGATGAGACTGGATCTTAAAGAGAGCAGAGTAGCGGTAAGCTCAATCAATTATACATTTTCCATTTGTTTGAAGGAAACTAATTTTAATTACGGAATAATTTTAATTTAATATTTAATACAAGTGAAAATGTTGTTATTTAATGTTGATAGAGTCACGTGCAGTGTAAGTTTTAATTGCAAAGAAAACACGAGCAATTGGACAATCTCTTTTAATGCTGATGTTATTGTAACATTCAGCAACTTTTCGGCAGTCCTTTTTCTGCCATCATCAGGGCTAAAAACAATTTGACATGACCATGTGTAATCAATATACTGTAGGGGTGTTGGGGAATTCCATAAATTATAATATTTTGTTTGGCTGAGCGTTTAATTTAAACATAACATAAATAATCCATAAAAACGGGGTACTTAAAACTTAAGGCGCCATAACGTAATTCCCACCCCATCTCTCTCCCTCTCTCTCTCTACTTCCGCCTTCAGTTGTCATACCGACCGAAACGGGCGGGACATTCAAACACTCAAACTGGCGCAAAATTCAAAATTCGTACTACAGCTCGGCCAGCCTGACATTTAAATCGTCCTCGATTTACCCCTCAAATTTTCCATAAACATAAGCTTAAAGGCATTTACATAAGTACAAATGACAGAAGTCATCCTAACATAAGGGAAACATAATTATCATAAGTATCACAAAACTTAAGATTCATAACCATAATGCTTAATTAACATAAGTACATAAGTGTTAAATAACAACATAATTTAAATGTAAAATATTTCTCAAAGTATCAAAACCATCTGAAATTTGATTACAAATAAACACATAACATATCATAAAAGTACACAGATCGTTAAGGTACATAAGACTTACAAGAAGTACCTAACCTATACACTAATATAGTAGGTAATACCACTAGTAATTCTGAGGTGATAGAGAGAACATAATAATCAGTTTTATTAACCTCATTCTGAATTATAAGGTTTAAGCCTAGAAGCTTCCAGTACACCGTCATACGGTATTTGCGTATTCTGAAATCCAATGATGTCAGTAACAACATAGCGATCGTTAGGCAAAACTTGACTAATCACATAAGGCCCACGATATTTGGGAATCAGCTTTTTACTAACTCCCACAGTAGTGTCTACATTAGCAACCATCACATATTCCCCTTCCTGATAAATGTGTGGCTTTTTATGATTTGAATCATAATAATTTTTATTGCGCGTTTGAGAATGTTCAATGTTCTGGGCCGCCTTATCACGCAAGTCATCCAAATTTGGCTGTTCCTCCAGAATCTCTGTTTCCAAAAATAAACGCAAATTATCACTCACCGTCCCTATCTGGTGCCTACCAAAAACCAATCTTGATGGAACTTCCTTAGTGGATTTATTAATAGTATTGTTAAAGGCAAACTCCACCCTAGCCAAAGCTCTATCCCATTCAATCTTTAATTCATCAGTAACTTTTGCTAACATAGGAGTCAAACTACGATTGTACCTCTCAATTTGGCCATTCGCCCGTGGTGTCCCTGTTGCTATAAGAATATGTTTAATATCATTCTGTTGCACAAATTCTGCAAAAGCTTGAGAAGTGAAACAAGACCCTCTATCCGAAATAAGTGTAGTCGGCTTACTATATGACTGGAAATATGCTTCCAAATGGAGAATTACTTCCTGTGCATTAGTCGTTTTACAAGAGTAAAATCTTACGAATTTACTAAATCCATCTATGACCTCAAAAACATATTTATTTTTTGCTCGTGTTCTACTTAGTGGTCCATAATGATCTATGTGAATGCACTCAAAAGGTAATTTTCCCTTAGGTATGCTATGCAAAACTCCCTCACCCTTTCCTGCTTTCGGGTTATATTCAATGCACTTCAGACACTGAGATATATAAGACTTAATTTTCTTTGACATGTTTGGAAACCAGTAAGTCCGAGAAATCAACTCAAGAGTTTTCTCTAAACCCACATGGCTCATATTATCATGATAGGTCATGATAATCTGATGTTCCATGCTACTAGGCACATAAAATCGGATTTTATTTTTTATTTTACGATACACTAGGCCATTTCGCAATTCATAAAAAGGATTATCAGCTTTTTCTAGCTGGTCTCTGATTCGGGAAATTTGCTCGTCCTTAGTTTGTTTAATCGATAAAGATTGCTCCAAAGTGTTACCTTCTAAAACAAGAATATTAGTTACTCTACTTAAAGCATCTACGTGCTGCATACGACTATTTGGTCGATGCTCAATAGTATAATCGTAATCCTGTAAAAACAAACACCAACGCATTATTCGTGGATTAACTTCGCGTTTATTCAAAGTCAAACGGAAACTATCACAGTCAGTTACTATCTTGAATGGAATCCCTTGCAAATATACACGGAAACGTTTTAAAGAATAAATTATTGCAAGTGTCTCAAGTTCGTAACTGTGATACTTCGATTCTACTTCAGTTGTCCGCTTACTGAAAAAGAAAACAGGATGGAATTTTCCATCTAATTGTTTTTGAAATAAAATAGAACCAAAACCCACTGCACTGGCATCACAGTGGAGTTCTGTTTCTGCTGTTGGAGAGTATATTGCCAAAATCGGCTGAGAAATTAATTTTTCTTTCAAAGACTCATAAGCTTCAATGTGCTTTTCTTCAAAAACAAACTTAACATTTTTTCTCATTAGATCATACAATGGTTTAGCGATTATTGAAAATCCTTCGATAAAACGCCTAAAATAACTTGTTAAGCCTAAAAACCTTTGGACTTCTTTTGTACTGTTAGGCACTGGATAATTCCTAATTGACTCTACATTTTCCCCATTTAAAGTTATACCCTCTCCACTTATTTTGTAACCTAAGAAATCTATTTGTCGAGCCAAAAATAAACATTTATCCAAGCGCAACTCCAATAAATTCCTAGCTAATCGTTCAAATACTTCACCCAAAATTTCTAAATTTTCCCTATAAGTTTTTGTTGCCACCATTTATATCGTCAAGATAAATTATATCATCAAGATAAATTTGTACCTTCCCTGCCTCAATTAAATCCTGAAAGATTTTGGTAATATACCTTGTGAAAGTTGCCGGACTTGTACTAAGGCCAAATGGCATTTTACAAAATTCATACTGTCCTGTAGACGTGATAAAAGAGGTATATTTCTTGGATTCATCATCCAGAGAAATATGGAAAAAGGCATTGCGCAAATCTAATTTGGTAAAATAACTCTTTCCCCTAAGATTGTCTAACTGGTCGTCTATTAAAGGCATTGGGAATTGATCTTTGACAAGGTTTTTGTTTAAAGTGCGGTAATCAACACACATGCGATATTCACCAGACTTTTTCCTGACTAACACAACAGCAGAACTATATGGAGAATTGCTATGCTGTATAATCCCCTTCGCTAAGAGTTTAGACACTATGTCATTGACAGCTGACTTCTCTGCAAATGATAACCTTCGAGGGTGCACAAAGAAAGGTTCTTGGTGTTTGAGAACTAATTTCATCTTAAAATTTGTTTCTGGTACATCAGGCTTTGAAAAATTAACATACCTATCAAAAAACAACTGTCTCAATTCAGCTTGTTGAATAGGTGTGACGGAAGGAGCAAAATTTAAAAATATCTCCTCAGAATCATACACATCACCTATCAGAAAGATATCTTCATCAGAACTAGTTTCATTCATACTTTGCGTTATACAATCATGTCTTGGAACGACTTTAGCACCTGCACTACTAAAAATAATTTCCTTAACATTAGGGTGATTTAAAAAATTCCTACCCAACAAACAACTAGCAGACATAGTACCATCAGGAACTATATAAAATTGAATCTGGTATTTAAATCCATTCAATAAAATATTAACAGTGCAACACCCCTTAATAATTAGTTTGGAATTGTTAATTCCTGTCAAATCAGGTTGTTTAAAGTTCAAATCACATAACATAAATCTAGAAGGCAAAACACTCTCAAGAAGCATTGAAATAGGACTGCCGGAGTCCAATATAGCAGTAACACTTACTTGAAGATCTAGAATGTCCACTTCCAGTCGATATGCCTCAGGTAGAATGGGACGCTCTTCCACCAGCATTGTGGAACTATTTTGTGCAGAATCTCCTTGGACTTCACCTCCTCTGCGCTGTGGACAAGCCCTAAACTGATGTTGACTTGATCCGCATTCAAAACAACTGCCAGGAGCTCGTTTAGGTTTGGAGCATTTGTTTGCCAGATGCCCCTCTTTGTTACAATTGTAACACTTCAATGACCGAGGTTGATTAGTTGTTGGAAGCACAGGCCTACTCTGTCGATGAGCAGCAGACCTTTCAGTAGGAGACCTATCAGTTATATTTTTCATTGTATTCAATAACGAGTCCAAAGTTTTGAAATTTGCAATACGAGCCTGATTTTGCATATTCGTATCATCAAACCCATCAATCAAATAATCAATTATTTCCTCTTCTTCAATAGCTGCAAAATTTCCAAGTCGAACCTTCTCATGGAAGTACTCAATAAACTTCTCTCCTCGGCGCCAGTGACGAGCCTCAAATGTTTTTCGTAATGCCACTTTGTTTGGCCGGTTTGAGAAATATCGCCGCATTTCGTCTTTTAGGACATCCCATGGCATTCCAACATAATCCACTTTAGATAGGTACCATTTTTTGGCCGTACCCTGTAGCTTTCCTATTGCCACTAACTGCATTACCTTGTCTGCTACCTGATAAACATTCTGGACGGAGTCCACTCGTTCAATCCACATCTCAATATCTTGCGCCTCTCCAGAAAATTCTGGCAAAAGAGCTGCTAATTCTGAATTCTTCGGAGTGGTACAAACAGACTGCGCTGGCACTGACGCAGAACCACTCTGGTCTGCACGGGCCTCCTGTTGAAGTAGCAGAGCCCTTACCGTTGCTTGCACAAGCTCTTCGATAGTAACGCTAACATTCCCTGCGGATCCGTCTTGGAGCCCCTCATAACCACCCTCCATGGCTATATTCACAACGTGACAGGTTATCTTAAATTCTTAAAATCTGCTTACATCTGCCTCATAATGGGAAATCGTTGGTTGAATCCCACTTCTGACGTTGTAGGGGTGTTGGGGAATTCCATAAATTATAATATTTTGTTTGGCTGAGCGTTTAATTTAAACATAACATAAATAATCCATAAAAACGGGGTACTTAAAACTTAAGGCGCCATAACGTAATTCCCACCCCATCTCTCTCCCTCTCTCTCTCTACTTCCGCCTTCAGTTGTCATACCGACCGAAACGGGCGGGACATTCAAACACTCAAACTGGCGCAAAATTCAAAATTCGTACTACAATACGAATAATTGACTAAAAACGAGACAAACAAGAACGTTACTTTTTCACTAAACGTAGACAATAAAACATTAAAAATATATTCTACCACGCATACCTCCATTACACAACAGCAGTGTTTGACTGATTTTTCATTGTAAAAAAACATAAATTGGTCTTGAAACAAACATATCAATGTCTGTAATTTTAAAAATTACTCCAGGCACCGAATCGTGATCTGCTGGTCGGCCGTACTTATCGGCTGTAGAGGTTAAAGTGAAGTGAGATAGTAGTAGATTTGACCATTAAGATACTGACGGCGTTTACCCAAGCCCATCAGATCAGAGAAAACCGAAAGTTAAACAAGGAACACAAGATACAACAAAATAGCTTCTATTCAAAATTCCCCAAGTTGTTATAATATATTTTGTTCAGGTTGTCGCAAACAGTCTTCAAGTTGACCGAATCTTTGTTCCTCAATATATGCGCCATTTCAACAAACAATATTTTTTCATAGCTACATTCAACATCAACCACCCTAACATCATTGAAATCGAAATGGTGTCCTTCATTGAAGTGGTGGAGACTGAGGGCAGTTTTTTGCTCTTTGTCTCTGTTGATAGGATATCAATCGTACTTGTATTGGTAAATTTGTTTTTTCAAATTTGGGAGGTTTGGCCGGTATATAAATTCTTGCAGTTGACACAGTTAATTTTATAAATTACATTGGTTTGTCTATCTGGCGGTACCCTACTCTTTTAGTTTAGAAAATATTTTAATGGCTATAGTCATTTGATTGTAAAAGGCCACTTTGGAGTTTCCAACACCGAGTTCCCTGTTGAAGTTGTTTGATAAGCCTGGAACATACGGCAGCTTGAACTATTTACTACTTAAGAAAGTAGATGACAATTCAAAAAAGAACTATGTCTTCTAATGAAAAGCGCCAACGTTTCGACTATATTGTTTAGTCGTCAACAAGGCTAATTTCAACGAAGAGAGATAGTCAATATTACATAAAATAAAATCAATCAAGCTCTGGTAGTGACACAATAGTAATGGTCTGTGGTGATCTACATGTTATCTGCAGGTATCGTTAGAGATGTTTTGTTTAATGAAATAATAAACATATCGGTTTAAGGAAAGAAGTCAACATTTGTCAATCCAACAAACGTTTCGACTACATTGTTTAATCTTCATCAGGGCTAATTTCTATAAAGAGAGGTGTTCAATATCATATAAAATAAAATTAATCAAGCCCTGGTAGTGACAATAGTAATGGTTTATGGTGACGTTAGATGTCATCTGCAGGTATCGTTAGAGATGTTTTATTTAATGATATACGGGGTGTTCATTATAAAACTTCATCTAGCAGGCTATGAAATTTTGACAGAAAAGTATGACATAATCATAATAAATGGACTTTTGTTTCTCCATCCTTTTCTTTTGAGATTTCACAGCCAACTAGATGAAGTTTTATAACAAACACCTCGAATTTTTAGTGGGTATACTAATTGGTCAAGATAAACTCTTCGATTTAAGTGAAGAGGTCAGCATTTGTCAGTAATCGGTTGCATGTCTCACCATGAATATGCTCCTAGTCAAAGTAGTGTGGAAGGCTACTGTGAATAGCTTTTTAGGCTCTTTTTAGCTCGTTGTTTTTTTTTCCGTTTTTTCTATAAATAGTAGTCAGCACTCTTTTACAGATGTGGTACGTTAGCTGCTTGAGAAAAGTCTATACAGTGTACAGGGTAGTCCTTTGGGAACTACATCGATAGATTTTGAAAAACTACTCATACTCAAAATCTGAAAATTGAAAAGTCGTTGGCGACAAGTTGTCTAAAATATTTTCAAGATGGCAGCCCTTGCGTTTAAACCGGTAGTCAACCCCGATTTTAAAATAGAAGACTTAATTATGAATGCGAATGTCGATTCTAGTGTCAGTTCTAAGTCACTGTTGTCTAATGAACCATGCTTCTACATATACCTTTTTTCAACAAGAAGTTGCTTAGGATTTTTCAGTATTTAAGAAACTGTAAAATAAACTGTTAGCATAATAGATTGCACTTTCCTATCTTGCTTTTATTAGAAAGTGGAATGTTTGTGTATTTTTGAACCCGTCTAGTAGTTGTGAAAACTGGATTCTTGGGTTGTGGTCTCTTAAATCATACAGCAATGACGTTTCGTCACGAATTTCTGCCTTGATCAGAATATGAACATAAGGAATACTTAACAAAATGTCGAATTTTGTTGGGTTAATAAAAAATAATTTTAACACCATTGAAGAACCTACGAAAAACTTAATAATAAAGAAAGTGCAAGTTGTCTTGCTATAACATCAACCGTTTAAGTTTTGCAGCATCTTAAAAGTTAAATAATCTGATGCTGGCTGCATTTTCTTGAAAACGGTTATCTTTAACAACGTGATTCATTTGGTGTAATTGTTTAGAACTGACATTTTGCAATCATCAAAATTAGGTTGTTCCCTTAAAAACAAAAACAAAAATGGCGTTGGCTTTTTTGTTTTTGGCTATTTTAGGTGGTGAGTTTTTCCCATTGAATTTAGTACAGTACCGAATTTTTATATTTTGAATATGAACAGCTTTTCTATAATTGATTGATGCAGTAATTTTTGTCAAGAGTGCAGATTTGTACGGAATCAGCAACGTCTGTCAGGCCTCTTTATAGCAGTTATACGGGTAATCTTTTCAATGATGTTTCGTATATTTAATTAGGATCGCACTTGTTTTATTGAGATCGGAGAGAAAGAAGGAAATTTTCAAATATGTTTGACGATAGGCTTGAAGTAAAGGGAGAAATTCACCGAAACAAGTAGAAGAAATGGGAGACAATCAACAAAAGGCCAGTTAAAGAGCGAAATTCATTAAAGATTAAAAATCTAAAGACTTTCCAAAAAGTTGGAGAAGATTAAGTGTTGATGTAGCTGCCGGGGCCAGTAATATAATGAAATTGAAATGTCATTCAGCTAGAATGAATCGTTATGAAACCACCTACTTGGATGGAAAGTTTTTTTTCCACCTACTAGTACCAATTTGAAGCTGCCGCTCTAGCTAACAGCTGAAGTGATGTTCAGAAAATCACATTAACAGTCAAAGCAATAGAGATACTGAGGCTATTCAGAGAAAGACTAAAAAACTATCCTTACTCGGTGTATGGACATCCCTGTAAGGTAACACTTACCTGAAGGAACACCATAAAACCGAGTTTAAATGCCGAAAACATATGCGGAATCCATTCAAGAATTTCAAACAGAAGTTTAAAGCATTTAGCCATATCCTGATTGTGGATTTTTGGATTGGTGATGGTGATGGATTTTTCAAGGATAAATGTGTCTCACTGAAGATGGACATTTGGAAATAAGATGTCGTATAGAGAGCGCCCGCAACACTTTTATGAAATTCAAACGCATCTTCATAAATACGGACTTTGACCAGAGCCTAAAAGTGAGGTTCATAAGGTTCACATTTGGTCGGTGTTACTATATGGCATGGAGTGCTATACATTAAAGGAAACCACAATGAATATAATGGAGGTCTTCAAGATGTGGGTATACCGCAGAATGTTGAAAAGTCCATGGACTGCCCTAGTAACCAACGAAAATGTCCTGCGAGTGACTGTTACTGATGATTAAGAAAAGAAAAACCGCATACCTAGGGCACATAATGCGGAATACGATGTAGCAGATCTTACAACTGATCACCGAGGGGAATATTGAGGGAAGAAGGGGGATGGAAAGGAAAAAGATATCGTGGCTGCGCAACTTAAGGCAGTGGATCGGCTGACGAACAGCGGAAAGCCTAATACATACGGCAAGAGACGGAATGCAGATGAGTCATGTGGTCGCAAACATTCGTTAATGAATATGCACAAGAAGAAGAAGAAGAATTGTAGATATGATAACTTAGAAGAAAAAACAGTAGGTTCTATTGGAGGATAAATGACGATGCCCTTTGTCAAGAACTCTGAGCGAAAAACGCTCACAAAATCAGAAAGTCAATAGCAAGGATCATTGAGCAAATCGAGGTTATAACATTTTGTTCGGGAATTGTGGTGAATCAAGACACATATAAAATGATTGCCAAAAGATCAGTCCTGATGTTCAAAATCATGTTAAGTGCTCCAAAAATCTGGAAAACTTTAATTTGTTTTTTTTTTTGAGAGGATTATGTTTATCCTAGCCTCGACATCACCTGTGAAAATCAAGATATCTCAAGTTTGTAGTCAGTTTAGCTGTAAATGGATACATTTATGGAAAATTACTGTGAAATATCTTTCCCATTGTCACCACTCCAATCTGATATGTAACCCCGGAGAATCCTGTGTTCTTGAATTTGTAAATGGAGGAACCATTCCAGTAAAAGAAAAGGAAAACACGAAACAGAAATTCGTCTTGGAAACTCGGTTTTTAGTCAAATTGTTGTGCCTGACACAACCGATGATGCCATTATTTGACTTGACTTACCGAAAAATTGAAATTTTGTCATGGACATAGCTTAGGGCTCGAGAAGAAGAAATAGCTCTGATCGCCCCGTCTCGATGAGGTTCAAAGTTATCGTAACGGCAACTTGTGAGGAAAACCTGGATGAAGATCTACTTATTGTCGTAACGGATCAGGATAAAGCCACCTACAAACGAGTTGTGGTCCCTGCCAAAACATTGTGCCGAGACAAACAAAACTCTCAAGAAAAATAAATTTGACAGAACACAACATTTGAAGACAGATGAAAAACTACATATCGCCAACCAGCTTATTTCTTAGTGTCAACTGTAAAAATAGCAACGTACTTTTCTTGTTAGGAAAAGAAAAAAAATATGGCTGTTAAATAAACTGAATAATAAAAAAATACAACCTGAGAAGATTAAGTGTAGAAGTGTCAACTAAGTGAGAGTTGTCAAGTTAAGTAAATGCCCCTACTCAAAATGCTCGGAGAGTACGGGTGGTTTTAAGCGCCACTAAATATGACAGGACAACCAGGAACCAGAGAAGAACAGAAGAGAGGCTAATAAACTACTAAGAAGGAAAAAAAGAGAACAACAAGATCAGGAGTTGCAGCAAATAGAAGTCGACGAAAGGCGCTGCATCAGGAAATCCTAGAAGACAATAAGAACAAGAAAAAAATGGCTTTTTACCCATCAGAACCAACAACATCATCAAGGCGACAACGGAGATCTAATAACCACACAAGACCAAATACTGCAAACATAGTAAGAGTACTTTGAACAACTACTTAACCAGGGTGATACAGACAACGAAGAACCGTCCAGCTTCATCATCTGGAAAAACAAGATCTCAGAAGACGGGAAAGAAAGCGTAATAATCCCCATACACAAAAAAGGAGACAGAATGGTATGCAAAAATTCTAGAAGAATATCGCTTATAAACTTAGTAAACAAAGAGCTATCAAATATAATCCTGTCAAGAACTACCCTATTCACAGAGGAAGTAATAGGAGCTTATCAGTGTGGCTTTCAGACAAACCGATCAACAACCGACCAATTGTTCACAATTAGACAGCTACTAATTTAATAGGTAGCTACACCAATTGTCTATAGATTTTCAACAGGCCTATGATAGTGTGAAGAGAGTTAAGATCTGGCCGAATTCGGAATACCTCATAAAATTATAATAGCAATCAGAGTTTGTGTAGAAGGGTCCAGATGCAGAGTGAGCTCAAATGTTGGGAGCGATATGTCGGACATATTCAAGGTAAGTACGGGACTGGAGAAGGGTGACGCGCTGTCCCCCACTTTTCAATATTGCCCTGGAGAAGGTCGTAAGGGACTCCAAACTCGAAACACAGCTTTTCCAACCAAATGGTTCACAACTGGTACTTGCTGATGGGGACGATATTGACGTGGTGGAAACTAGCGTAATTAACAGCAAAGAAACGTTTGTTAAACTAGAAAACGAGGCTTCTAAAATGGGTCTAAGGATTAACGAAGGCAAGCCCAAATACATGCACATCTCTAGAGCATGCAGAGCGAGACTGGTACAAAATGTGGCAATGAATGAGGACAACTTTGAAAATGTTACGCAGTTCAAGTACCTACTTAGGATCGATCATCTTTCGGTTCCTTAAGAACGTATTTGGATCCAAAGGAGTTACTAGAAGAACTAAAATCAAAGTATATAAAGTCATCAGACCTATCATCGTGTACGGCTGCGAATCGTGGACGCTATCGATACGAAATGTGGAGGTCATCCGAAGATTCGAAAGACGAATACTTAGGAAAATATACGAACCGAAAAAGAATTCACAGACGCAGCAGCACAGATGTAGATCGAATGTAGAACTACGACGAACCAGATCTGTGCAACATAATAAAGGCTCAACGGCTTAGATGGGCAGGACACGTGCGTAGGCAACACGAAGATAGGCTAATACAACTGGTATGGCAGAAAGCCCCAGAAGGGAAAATACCACTTGGAAGGCCCAGATTGAGATGGCGAGATAACATGGCTGCGGATCTGAGAGAACTGGGCGTCGAAAATGGTACGGAGCTTAAGACCGACCGAGTTGGATGGAGGCAAGTCGTCGCGTCAGCCAAAGCCCATCAGGGGCTGTAGCGCCACGGAGTAGTACTGGTAGTAGTAATCAGAAACCTCCAAAGCTGAAGTGTGGAACCCACATTTAATCGACACAACTAGAATAAAGTAGACAAGGGTATGAAGGTCAGGTCAAAATTACAACTTGAAGATGTTTCACTCGTTATATGTATTGAGGACCCCAACAGACTTATCGAATATTCCCGATGACTTATGGCGTAACCAGCAGTTATAAACTCGTTGTATTGGATGACTTGTGCCCAAAACAAGAAACTTCAGACCGGTAAAAAAAAAACTTTGTTCAGGGTTTTTCTTTACTCAACACGTAACGAAGTTACTTCAATTTCTTGCGAAATGGGAACGCGGTCCTAGAGTTACAAAAGTCAAGTGCAGTTAGTTAGGGTTGACCAAAAGGTTAACAGATGTAGGTTAATTTATGGCATGTTTGCCAGCTTTTAAATTTGCGTATTTCCTTCATATTCTGATGAGCGACCGGTAATCTTTAGGTAAAAGCAGTCCTTGGATTATTTTGTTTTCATTGTTGTTTTCGTATAAAAGAGCTGAGGAGCAAAATTTCTGGGAGTCCATCGGAGTCGATCGCCAGCCGTTAAACAGTAAAAATCGCCTAACCTAGAAGTAGAACCGAATAGAATCAGACCGAAGCCCCGATCCTTGTAAGCCTCATTTTTCACACCCACACACATACAGGCCATAGCGATTGTTGAGCCCCATTTACACACACACCCAGGCTGGAGCGTTTGTTGGGCCCCACACCTATACATTTCACCGTCAACTTACCGTATTAGTTAGATTCCCGTACCCGTTCCCATCCAAGGAAAACCATATTTAGAACCGTATATTTTCCTTTAAATCACCGACTGTTAGAGTGCCTCTCGCTATAATCCATAGAAGCCCTAAACTGATAAACTTTTGTAACCTTGTTGACATTGCATCTTGAGTTTTACCGTATTTATTCTACTGCATATCTTTCTCTCAAATCGCAACTAAAGACAGAACGCCTGGACAACTTTCTCCACTGTTTAAAAGCTCCCCGATAGGCATCCTGTGGCCCCTCTACCACGTAAAACCCATAGGGGGTGGCGCCCGAAATAATTTAATACCAGCTTGGACGTCAAACGGCCAACACCAACAGGCCCTTCCCCACGCACAAAAAAAAGAACCGTTACAACGTGGTTACTAATTGCTTTGGCCTCCTCGATGATAATAAAGACCGCCTCGATGCTCTCAAATATTCCTCAGAGGCTGCGGCCGGACCTCGCCAACTAAAGTGAAAAGGGCTCTATGTGCGAAATGCAAGGCCAACTTAAATCCCACAGATGTGGTTAATCTCCTCGCTTTAGATAAGGCAAAAAAAAACAAAAGAAAGAAAAGAAATCACGTGAAGATTCTTCAACAGAACCAACTTCCAAATTCCTTCAAGTTAAGGACGTACCAAAGCGCAAAATGAAGTTAGTTCGTAAGAGGCCTGCAATTCGACGGTCGGCAGCAAAGAAAAAGCCACGAGGAAGATGTTTTCTACTAGTTGAAGGGAGCAGAAGTACAATAATAGGAGAAGGGAAGACACGACTTCAACACTACGCATGCTCGAGCTCGATACTATCGAAAATTAATGATTAACACAAAAGAAGATATTTTACATAACAGAAACAATAATAAAGAAGTTTTGGATACCATCCAGTGTTACCTCAAATAATGCCACACGAAACAATGCCAAAAGTCGATCAATTAATTAATTAATTCGCTATACACACAACTAGTAAATTAAACCTACCGGCACGAGAATAGAACAACACCAATCGAAAGTGCGACAAGTGACAATTTGGCTTGTGACAATTCGCAACAATGGATTA
This sequence comes from Taphrorychus bicolor, assembly GCA_951812265.1. Classification (NCBI taxonomy): domain Eukaryota; kingdom Metazoa; phylum Arthropoda; class Insecta; order Coleoptera; family Curculionidae; genus Taphrorychus; species Taphrorychus bicolor. Next base: position 41,942,336 of record OX638298.1, on the reverse strand, counting down.
CTCCAAACCCGATTGCGAGGAGCAATAAAAAGGCAAAAGGATATGCCATAAAAGTTATGAATAAAGATGGAGATACAATCCAACTTGCAAAATGATATTTCAAAATATTAAACGAAGTCATATTGTAGCCTTCCCTAACCTCACAATCTAAATCGATGTAAACACAACAAGCAGGAGCAAAACGTGAATCTGGGATAAAGTTGGAGGCCTGGAAGCATTATCTGCTGAAAGAAAACTTCTAGCCGGAAAATACAAAATGAAAGAATGAAAATCTAATCTTCGAGAAGCAGTGAGAGTTGTTCTAGCAGAAAAGTGACAAAAGTAGATTCAAAACAAGGGAAGTAAGGAAAGGAAGTAAATTCTAATAACAAAATCTACTAGTAAAGTTAGAATTATTGAATTTAAGTATAGTAAATTGATGGATGGAGCTCTATGGAACCCAAAAACGCATATGGAAAATGCTCAGAACAACAAAGGGGAAAATAAATGAGACAGTATAATTAAATAACATCTCTCAGCAGCCGATTGGACCACCTATTTTCAGGGCCTGTATACGAACAGGGACGAACAAAAACAACGAAATCCCAAGGAGCGAAGGAGGTTGAACTGAGGCGAAGCCGTAGACATCGAGGATGCAGAACAATACATGGAGGATGTAGAACAATACCTGGAGGAAGTAATATCCGAGATGAAGCACCTGAAAAATGGTAAATCTCCAGGCCCCGACAACGTCCCCAACGAACTGCTGAAGTGCGGAGGAGAAGCTCTGGCTCGACAGCTGGTCGAACTATTCAACGAAATATTGAAGGACGAGAAAACGCCAGCAAGATGAAGACACAGCATCACAATCCCTATATTCAAAAAGGGGAAAACCTCAGATCCAGCGAAGAAACGTTCAACGATTGACGCAGTGTTCGTTATAAGGCAGGTTATAGAGAAGGTAATAGAGTATAATAAACCAGCATACCCGTGCTTTCTAAATTTGACGAAAGCGTTCGACAGGATAAGGTTGGAGAACGTTATGAACGAGCTGCACCGCAGGGAAATACCCCCAAGCATCACGAAGACGGTTAGAGAGCACAACACAAACAACACCACAACAGAAAAAATAGAGCAAACCACAGGAATACGACAAGGAGACAGCCTCAACCAACTGCTGTTCAACATCATAATGTACAGAATAATAGAGAAAGTGCGCAAAGTAAGCCAAAGATACAAGATGGGGAACCAACGACTTAAGATAATATGTTACGCAGACGACGTAATGTTATTCGCGGACATCGAAGACGAGCTGCAATGGCTCTTACAGGCATTTAAGAAAGAGGCCGAAAAGATCAATATGGAAATATCAACCACCAAAACAAAAAGCATGGTGACCGCAAGTGAACCAATAATACCATATGGTGAACTCAAGACTGGTGTACGAAACCAGATAAACAAGGCAGCCAGGATAGCAGGAGCTCTACGAACAACACGAGCTGACACAGGGGAAATAAGAAGGATGGCACGAACCAGCGAAATGAGAATACTAAGAATGATCACGGGGAACACACTTTGGGACCAAAGAAGGAGTAGCGACATTAGGGAGCAGTGCGGGCTAGAGGACATGGTTAGATGGATCCGTGCCACAAAACGAAGCTGGAACGAAAACATATCCAGGATGAGATACCAAAGACTGGCAAAAATCGCCAGAAATAGAAAACCAGTATCCAGCAGACCATCAGGACGGCCTCGCAAAAGGTGGAAGGACAGCTGGTTGTCGACATCCCAAAGGGGGCAAATGGATGAGAACAAGCCTTACGGCTTCCGAAAAGAAGAAGAAGTGTAGTAAATTAACACATGGTACGTTTCAGCAGGTACTAGCAGGCAACCAACAAGTTCTCTCGAGAACCAGTGAATGAAACAGAAGGAATAAGTGAAGTCTCGACAAGGCATATAATCGATGTAACATGAGCAAGGTAAGACTTTAATAAAGAACGAATAACAAATATAAGGAAATACGTAGTGAGAAAAATGACCGTGACAAAACACCACCAATTACTAGCACTAAAAAATCCAGGACCGTATTGAAAAAAATTAAGTTTATAATAGTTGCAGGAAAACGAAACAATGGATTTTAATTTTGAAAATACCAGACTGAACAAGACTGGAAAAAATACTAACGGTTTTTACAAATTTCGATGTTTTTGTCAATATTGTACAAACCTTTCAGATACGTCGGAATTTTCGAAATTAGAAAACGTCATTTTTATAGACTTCTAGTTGCCCAACTTTGCCCTAAATTATTCTTTTTTGTATAAACGAAATCCCCATGGTTAAACTTAAAAAGCGGTAACTCTCTATACAGTGTTCAAAAAACTCGTGACATACTAAACTTTACTAGTTTTTTATATACCACACCCTTTGTCTAAAGTTAACCGCGTTTCAATAAATGATGGTTAAAAATATCCCAACTAGAAGCTTAAGAAAGTGTTAACCCGTAAAGGAAAGAAACCTATCCAATAATCCGGTACATATCTATACATATAAAGAACCATAAAGAACATTTTGTGAATGCATTTTCTGATGATGGCTAATTAATAAAATAATCTTAGTAATTCTCAAATTTCTGATGCATGTGAAAAATTATGAGTGTAATTACACTAAAAAATAGCGTTGAGGATCAAAACAAAGAAAGTAATGATGCTAATAACGCAATGCTTGATCTTAATTACTTGATAGTCGAAGTGGTGGCTGATGGATGAAGACATATCACTTTGTGTTTAAGACCTAATTTAAACTGCAATATTGCAGAAGTATCGCTTTAATGTTTAAGCAAGAAGTTTCATACAGTTATGACTTAAAATCCGGTCCGTCCTCATCCTGTTATAACTTCACTATTGATATAATTTGTAAAGTTTTAACAGTTTCTTGTATATGGAAAACATTAACCTTGAAAGGTTAATGTTGTCCATAATATAAAGTTCTTCCTTTTCCTAAGTTATATCGTCGCGGACAATATGAACATCATCAGACAACACCTCATAAAAATACAAAGTTTGAACACATAGACACATCGCCTGAAAAAATACCTACTCAACTAAACAAATGCTCCAGGAATCGTATCTATTGGCCAGGTCAAAGGCGTTTAAATGGCGATGTGGTTGGTAGGAGATGTGCGAAACTCTTAGACCCTTTCAATGCAAGAATGAAAATTACAAAGTTTCTAGCAGAACTGAGAATATCATATACTGAATATTATGTTCTGCTGTAATAATGAAAAACGATCTACAGTAACTTAAAATCCAAGTCTACTACCTATGACGCTGTGAAGCATTCCGGACTGAACTGGGAAAATGCAAAGTAGAGTTCTACCGAAGTATGTAAAATATATGTTATCAATAACGATGGATTAATAGGAAGTAACATAGGAACTAGCAGACAACAGAAAGTTCAACATCCACATTACAAACCTGATATATACCCAAACTTTGGCTAAAAATGTTCACCTGCTTCAGCGGCCTTTAATTATTAGACACCAACATGGTGTTATAAAACTTGTCATCAACATGTAAAGCTTACTTTTTTTAACATATCTCTTTCGTCATAAAGAATGTCGGATATTTTATCTTTGTCTTGACACTGGGCTACAAGAGTATGCCACAAGACTTAGGCACAGCTTTATCAGAGATCGTAATGTAGAAAGAGATGGGGAGCAAAATGAATATTGGACATTTTGCCAACAAATGCTGTCATGCGCCGTATGGCCATGTTTGTATCTACTAATATAAGGTCTCTGACCTGCCTACATGAACACCACAAAGTTGATGCCTAAATTCTTCAACAGTGGAACGATCTAGTTTATTCCGAAGACAAAATGACTGTGACTTCCAGAAGAATAGAAAACATTTATGTTTCTTTTAAATGTGTATGCAAAACATATATAGTTAAAGTGAGTTTTTCACGATTTTTTGACATTTTGCATCCAACAAAATATCAATGCAGAAAAAGATATCTGACGAGATTCTGACCATGCTAGACTACACAGCCTCTCAGTTTCGGTATTTTGTATTTAAACTGAAAACGAGACTTGAGGTTTTGGTCTCGCGAAACACATCTGTAGGTAAAATGTCGATGTTTTGTTCTGCTTTAAGATTGTACGTCATATGGAGACTCACTGTAATATTTTTGAGCGTACTTATCAACAGGAAAAAACAATGCAAGCCGTTATAAACTTATTAAGCAACTTTATTGCATAATCCAACACCACCATCACAACATAAGTCCCGACCATAAATTTCCCAATCAATTTATATGCATATCGTTCAATTACGGCGCTGGCAGCAAGGGCTTTGTCGGCCCTCTAAAATAGGGTCTAGGTGCGAGCAGGCTAGCCACTACACGCCATATAGAGCCGGCTGCCAACCTGACGCCCTCAAATTACCATGTTAATTATCATCGCAAACCCGGCACGGCTATGCAGGTCTGGAGTGTCGAGAGTTTGTGAGATTGAGACAGTCGCTTTATCCATACGGTTAAAAACCAAAACGATGATAGGTAATTAAGTAAAGTGGACGGTTCATCACCGGCCAATAGAACGGAAGACCACGCCTCTCCATGTGTTGTAGATACAAGGCAGGAGTCAAGTTTAACGATGATTAAAGCGAGCGATAAGAGAAGGTCAGAATGTTAACAACGGTCAGACTAAAGTGTTAATTGACGTCATCGTGATAGACAAGAAAAACAATGATCTGAATTTTTCTGTGCTAAATATAAAGTTATGGCTAACTAACGTTTTCATTTTTGGTGTATTTCTGCACCGGGCTTAGAATGCCCCAAATTCAAGTCCACCCCTGCATCTTGGCGTGCAGGTAAGTAATATTAGCCAAACTGGCATGCTAATTTTCATTAATTCCTGCCCGGGTCGGTGTCTTGTTTTCTCTCTGTTTCACCGCCTTTAATGGTAGCAGTTATGGTAATGCCCCAGATAAAGACATCATAACACTTGCTTTAACGATTAAAAAAGGTACTTTCTTGAAACGGAGACGCGACGGTCCTTAAGGGTACAGGTGATAATTTTACCTTTTTTTGTTCTGCCATTTGGCACGCTACTGAACTATGTTCGTTCACTCTTCCGATAAATCTGACATGGGGTTTTCCTCCCTTTTTGGCTGCGAAAGTCAGACTTTATATTCGATTTGCGCAAATAGACCCTTTCGGCGAGGGCGTTGCTACGGGCCCTTTTCGCTATCAATTCGGTTTTTATTCGATTTGAATTTTCCCTTCGACGATTTTATTCTTATTCAAATTTCATTGGGCACCGTTGCGTGGCATGATGTGTTTATCACTTCACTTGTATCTTCGTGTGGTGCACTGTATTTTTAATATAATTTCAAATTGATAGAAATTAACTAAAGCAATACTAACGACATTGATTAATTACCCCTTCTTTTTACAATATGTAGGTTGATTCAAAAATCGATTCAAAAACATTTATTGAAATCAAAATTAACCACCTCCCCCCCCCTCCCCGTTTATAAACATCGAAAGTTTATAAACGTGATAGCTCTACAAATATATAATACTCTGGAAGTATTTTCATCAAGGGGTGGTAATGTTTTGTGATGGATTTGATCTAGACTACTGAAACAAATTTATTCTTTCAGATTCGCCGACGTTTCGACCATATATTTGGTCCTTGATTCACAACTGCTGCTAGCATTATCAAATGCGATATAATACTTCCCCACACCTCCTTATTTTCAATAAAAAAAAACTGTAGTTTTTGAGTCAATTTTAAAGTATCGTAATTTTCCGTAGATCCGTAGTATCGTAAGATATTCAAATGCGGTTTGCACTTGAAGTGGCATATCTTGAAATTTCTAATGGCTAAAACATTTTATAATTTAGATACAAAGTTTTTATACTGGGTGTTTTCATATGTTTTCAAAATTTTAACCAAGATTATCTACTAAAAAATTGAAATGGAATTGTTGGTAAATGCATAAAATATTCTTATAAAGAATATAAAGGAATATTCTTACACCTCAACTCTATCAACTCAAAAATTCAATTCACTACGGAGATGGAAAAGGAGGGACGCCTGCCGTTTTTGGATGTTTTGGTATAAAGGAGGCCGAATGGGAAGCTTGCGCACACCGTTTATAGAAAACCGACCCACACTAACCGATACCTCAATAACGGATCAAATACAACAATCAATAACAGACAGAAAAGGGGAGTCATAAAGACTGTCTGTGAGAGCCATGAGAATTTGCGAGCTGGCTGAATTGGATCGGGAAATGACGCATCTGGAAAGAGCCTTTGGTTGTAATGGATACAGAAAGCAGGAGTTCGATAGGGCCGTCCGTCCAAGCGAGAAAAGAACAACGGGAGAAGATGAAGAAAAGCGCAAAGTAACGGACGGGGATCGGCATCCAGAGTTTACCTAGTTATATGCAGCTGTAACTCGGTATATATTGGCACCACACAATGCAGTGTCAACACAAGGATTACGGAACACAAGAGGAGTTGAAGGCTGCGACAAACACAAAAGTCAGCAGTAGCAGAGCACGCTCTCTCCAAAAGTCACGACATACTTTTCAACGAGGTGGATATCTTATCTCAATTGCAGTGTGAGAGTGACGAGACCGGCCATTGAAATATTTAAATACGAAAACAAACTTCAAGTGAGCCGAAACCCCGCGCCACCACTACTCCCACCCCACTCCCTCCACCGCAGCGCGACGGCGCGGCGGGGGAATAAATACCACGGAGTTCACCACATTCGAATCATATAACGTCGGGAAGCACGGGAGATCACTTCACCTATTGCCTCATCGCCTTTGATAATAGGGCGTATAGACAATGAAGCAATAAGAAAAGCAACAAGGAAGGACACAAAGCTGACAGAGATATGTCAAATATGACTATGTCAAACCGAATAGGTTGCCTAGTCATGTAAGCGAGAAATTGAGACCATATTTTTTTCCAAACGACGCACACTGGGTTCTCGTTTGGACTATGATATATTTTAAGGATGTGTTTTATAGCTATAATCAACTGGATACAAGTACACAAAAGGGGCGACAGAATTCGATAAAAATTAACTGAAATGTAAATTTGAATTTTTTTTTTCGAAATTTGGGTTAGAATTAGGGTCGAAATCGGTTAAAATAGACTCAAAACGTCAACAAATAAAAAATTTTGTGTTTTTGGAGAAAACCAATTTTAGGACAAAATCAGGCCAAACTGACTCAAATCGGCTGATTTCTTGTTTTCGGTAACTTGTATATATCAAAATAACTTAAATTTGACTCAAAAAGTAACTACGGTATTTTTCGAGAGACTCAGGTTGAGATTAGGGCCAAATACGTATATCAAAGCATGTAAAAATACAAATTTTGAGTTTTTGGAAAAAAAAACTTCAGGTTAGAATTAGATCCAAAAGCGGTTAAAAGTAACTCAAAACACCAAAAAATACAATATTGGAGTTTTTAAACTCCAGAATAGGATTAGGACCAGAACAGTTTAAAAATTTCCGAAGAGTCAAAAAATGCAAATTTGCAGTTACAAATAGGGCAAAATCGATTAAAAATAGCTCATTGTGCCTAAAAATGCAAATTGCCAGTTTTTCCAGAAATTCAAGTTAGGATTGTCGGTTAAAATTTATCCTCAAAATCTTCGAATAAAAAGTTGGATTTTTTTACCAAGTGGGCTTAATCTTATCGACAAAAAATTGTAAAATTGTATTTTGTAAGAAATTTAGCTAGAATTAGGTTCAAAATTTATTAAAAATGATTCAGGACAACTAAAAATGAGAAGTTTGGTAACTTGAGTTAGAATTATGGCCAAAATTGGTAAAAAATTATGCAAAGTTTCTGGAAATGCAAAAAAAAAGTTTTTGGAGAAAGTTTGCTTAAAATTAGAGACAAAATGGTAAAAAATGAAAAACATTCTCTAAAAAAATGTTAATTTGCTTCTGGAGAAAGTCAGACTCAGTGTTCAAAAATGCCAGTTTGAAAAATGTCCGATTAAGATTAGGGTCAAAATTGGATGAAAATGACTCATGGCGTCTAAGAATAAACATTTTGAATAACTTGAGCTAGTATCATAGCCAGAATCGGTCAAAAATGAATCAAAGCTTCTGAAAATCCAAAAAGATACTTTGTAGCGTTTTCTTTTTCACAAAGAAAACCTACTGGCTTTCCTTTCATAAATAACTGTAAAATACATTTTATTTCCAAAGAAATATGACTACCTTGGCCGCCATGTTTGTTTACCTTGATTATCGTTTCTATGCGATCTTTCTACTTCGAGTTCTAGGGTTAGAAATCCGTTGAAAGGTGACTTCTTTTGGACATTGACATGTGTCAATGGGTTGATTAATTATTTTGCTATCTATGCAGCATTGCCAAATTTCACCAATATTTTTACTTCGATTCCCTTATTTTCTTCATGTGCTCTTTTAATACTTTCCCTAAATTTATCTTTTATTTAGCAACAATGGCAAGATTTTCATATTTCGCGGTTTATTTTCTCCTTCTTTTTATTCCCTCCTTTTGATACTATAATTTCTGTTTTTTTGACCAATTCAGAGCCCAGGTGGTAAAGGTAAAAACGTTTGATAGTCCCTTTTCCATCTTGACCACTGTCCAGGGCACATCGGACGTCAGCCTGTCCCTAAACGGCTACAGCCTAGCCATGTGGCTATTGTAAAGTTCTCGTATTTTGGGGTCCAATGAGTAGTCCAATGAGTAATCCAATGAGTAGTCCAATGAGTAGTCCAATGTTTGAGTAATAAAACTCAATACCTCCTTTTTTTCGGATCCTACAAGTGCAATGTTTCATCCTGCACGTGTGCCGATAATGGAGCCGTTAGTGACGGTGATGGCTTCTAGGTTTTGAACCGTCCAGCTTTACCACACATGATTATCTACCTCAACTAGCAAGAAAGCCCTACAAACTGGCCAAGTATTTCAACCGGTAGGAGTAGATTTAAGAACGAAGTGTGCACTAACCTTAGGTAAGAACTAACACCATAATAAATAAATGTGCCTAATTTTAATAATTCATGTTGGTTTTACTTTGGTTTGATCACCTAAACAATATGAACATCAATAATTGCTAAGATAATTTTCTCAATTTTAATATTATAGCTATAACCTGTAACTTAAATTGAGTGGCGGCCAATTAACAGGTCTAGCTTATATAGCTATACTAGGCTTCAACTCTTTTGTATGTCATTTTGAACCACGACCTAGCTCTCCACCTACCCAAAGCTGCCATTCGCATAGTATGTAGCTTTGCTAACTTTTACCTTTTTTAAAATACGTCACAACTTTTTGGAGAAATTCAGCCTATAATTAGGAAGAAAATCGGGAAAAATTTACTCACAAAAATGTCAGATTGGTGCTTCTGTTCTTGTGTTCTGTTCTTGTGTGCTTCTGTTCTTGTTCTTCTATGTGGTGAAATTCAGTTCTTGTGGCATTTTAAAGGTAATACCCTGAATTCTAGAAGTAAATGATACCTGGATGGAAGGCGCTAAGTTTATATACGAGGTGACCTCTATTTAAACGCTACAAATCACCCCTTCTGTACAAGCTAGAACAAAAGTTTCAGACCAAAAGTTGATGTTTATGTATGATGAAGCAACAGTGCACTTTTTAACATAAACATTTTTTTCAACGGAACACTCTGTATTTTTTCTTATTTTTAGACTCGATTTTGAGTTCTAATAATATTTAATGCATTATACTTCATTCGGTATTTTGAACTGTTTTTAAAACTACATTTGAATCAACGTAGTTTTATCGTGGTTTTATGTTACGTGGCCTTTAACATCTAAACAGTTCTAGTTAATTTTTTTTACATTAATATATAAATTTTTCAAAATAAATTCAATTATCTATTTTCACACCTTTTTGGTTTTTGGTAGACGTCAAATTAAAGCTTTGAGTTTATCTTAAGAAGTTAAGCCCGAGATGTAAAAACCATTACACTATAAAACAAAACAAACAAAAACATTGAATTTCATGTCTAAAAGTACACTTTTGTATCATCAGGTTTACATAAACAAACTCCTATTAAAAGGTAGTTTAAAAAACCCAGATTGGGATTAACGATAAAATCGGTTAAATTGACTTAAAAAGTTTAAAAATGGCTCAGAGAGTTTAAAAACGCAAATTTGGAGTTTTGTAGAAATTTAAGTTAGAATTAAATTATTAATATAATTACATTTTCTTTGCTTAGAAAAAAATTCGAGTTTTTAGAGAAACTTAAATTAGAATTGGAGTCAAAATCTGTTAAAATTAACTCACAACGTTTTCAAATGCAAATTTGGAGTTTTTGTAAAAAGTATTACTAAGATTAGGGCTAAAATCTGTTGAAAATCACTTAAAGCCTCTATAAAAGCCACATTTACGCTTTTGAATTAATGCAGGTTAGGTTGAAATTAACGATGAAATTAGTTAGAATTGACTTAAAAAGTTCAAATATAGCTCAAAGAGTTTAAAAAATAAATAGAAGAGTTCAAGAATTTTAGAGCATGATAAGGTTAAAATTGACTCAAAATATTCACAAATGAAAATCTTTATGTTTTTGAAAAAACTCTATTTCAGGACAGACTGACTCAAATCGTCTGATTTGTTGTTGCTAATTTTCTAAGAACTATACAGGGTGTCCAAGATAAAAATGGCCAACATAGGGATCATTTACAGGTAAGAGATAAAATTTGGGTTAAATAGGAGAAAAGTTTGGAATTTAGTAAGATGATGTTTTAAAACTTGCAAAACTTGTCCGCAGTTATGCAAAAAAAAGCGAATTTTATCGATTTTGCATTTCGCAAATAGTCGCTTTATGATTAACGTTACATAAAAAGTAAGAGCACTTTATACAAGCACTTTTTAACTTTCTTTCACATACCATCCAAAAATTGAAATCTGACGTTTCGTTTTTGAGTAACCATCATCACCTTTTGTTTTTCAAATACAGTAATGATTTTTTTATGCCTAATATTAGAGGAGCTTATTATTCTATATTCTACCATGTATAAACTTTATGGAAATTCAACCAAATGATGTAAGTTTTATTTTGACTGTTGCGAAATGAAAAATAAGAAAATAAACGCTGTTGTCACAATTGCTTAATCAATTGTAATGCCAAGTTGTTTTATAATCCTCAATTTGGCTTCAATGACAACTTACTAAGGAATAGGATTCTAAAAGTTCTCAATTTATTGCCAAATCTAAATAATACATACAGGGAATCCCATAATCATATGGACATAGAGCCACGACATACATACTACTAAATGATAGAGTCCACTTTTCTCTCAGCAAAAAAATACAGTTCGCGTCGTTTCATCTTTAATTTTACCTGTCAAATTACACTTTCAAGCTTCAAAGTGACTTTAACATCGAGACGCAGTAGGCTTTTGCCATCATGCAGCTGCATTTGCGCAGCTGCAGGCGGCTGCAGCTAAAACTTGTCAGAGACTAAACGTTAATGTATACGGATATTAATTGTTACAATTTTAGAGAGGAAATAGCCGAAACTTTTTTTCATACGCCAAAATATATAAGTGCACAATGATTACAACTCATATATTTGTTAAAAAGGCGTGTAGTAAAATAAAAGTCAGTATAGGGGGGGGGGGGGGTGTAATTGTAAGATTGTGCATCATTTCTAAGCTATTTAATAATACTTTGAGTACTCATTAGTTTATATCAACATAAGAAGGACTCATAAGAGGGTAAGGAAAAATTTCAATTCTCTATTAGCCTTATGTGTGCACACCATTAATCAAGTGGATATTAGTATTTTGAGCATTAGCAAACCCAAGTGCCATCATAAAGCAAAATAACTAATTTAAATTGAACTTTAAGAGTGTGATGCCAATAGTAACTTCAACAAATAGTGATGAGCAAAAAAGTCTTGGTCTGGCAGTCTTGGTCTTGTTCTTGCATAAAATGCAAGAACCAAGTTAAGGCAATGTTAAGACCAAGACCAAGACTGGATAGATGAGAACAAGACCAAGACCGACCTTGCAAGACTGTATTGCAGGTCTTGCAAGCAATTACGAAGATTATAATAAAACCTATAATCTATTATGGCACAGTCCCGCGTTTGTTTTCTTCGTTTTGTCACAGTATAAAGAATAATACATTATATTGCTGTAATTATTACTGTATATATTGTGTAATTATTGCATATTCATTCGTTTCACAAAAAAGTGATACAGTCTTGCGAAAACTGCATCGTTCTATACCTTTGCTATTGCTAGATACCGAAACACCCTGCAACTGCAACGAAGTTGAGACAGCACTACACTAGAAAAGAAAAACTGGGTGGTTCCATTTTCCATTTCAAAAATTAAATTTGACACTTGTATCATGTTTTTGACTCACCATGTGTAAGTAATTAGAAATAGTTTTAAAATGTGCACAAGGCGAAAACCAAGTCGACGGTCGACCTGTACAGGCGTTTTTGCTAAAATCTATTTATTCTGAAAGTTTTTAATATACTCCACAAAGAAATCACTATGAATTCAGTTAAAAATGATGTACAGACAGAGTGTCTCACATAACTTACAGCTATATCTTATCTAAAAAAGTATAAAAGTTAGCAAAAAAACTACAAATACAAAAGTTGCTTGGTTATGGTTTGTTAAGACTTTTTTAATTTATTTTAGTTTTCTATATACAAGGTGGTTCATTTTTCCGCCACTAACTATCTTATATTAAAGGGAATACCCCATATACGGATTATTCGCGGTCTATGGCAGGTTAGACGTTTACAGAAAACAGGACTTAGGATCGTTTTGAAAATTTGGTCAACTAAGTAAATAGATTTGAACTATCGATTTTAAAATATTTGCATTATTGCGACGATGATTTATGCTGATTTTTACCCGTTTTTGAGATATTAACGTTTGAAATATGACACTTTTTGCACTTTGATAGACCGCAACTTATAAACGTAAACGGTTAAAGTTAAAGCAAAGTAGTTGTTATTCTAATTTAAATTTTCAAGACGAGTCTGAAGATTTCATTTGGCAGATGTTAAAAATGTCAAAAAATTTGACATTTGACAAGTTCGGAAAGCATGCTTTCAGAGCGATCTTTAAAAGTTAAGATAGAAATGTAAAAATTATTTTGCTCTAACATTAACGTTTACAAGTTGCGGTATTTCAAAGTGTAAAAAGTGTCATATTCCAATCGTTAATCTCAAAAAACGGGAAAAAAAAACGCCTAGGTTATGTTATACCAAATTTTCTTAGAATTTATGGACAATCGAAAAACGCAATAATATGTGGGGTATTTCATTTAAAATACCAAAGTTGCTGCTACTTTTCAATATAAGCGGCAACGTCGCATTTATGTAAATATTTTAAATAAATAGTTCAAATCCATTTATTTAGTTGACCAATTTTTCAAAACGATCCTATGTCCTGTTTTCCGTTAACGTAAACGTCTAACCAGCCGTGCCATCGACCCTGAATCACCCTGTCACGGAATATTTTTAGCAGACCAATACGCAACTTTTTTCCATTTAACCGACTTGTATCTTCAACTATTGCCAATATCTCTATGTGCATCATTTTAAACTGGACACCCCCTATATATATTGTTTTTACCAAAATGATACGATACAGTTTTGTCTTTGTCATATGTCTGACAGCAATGTATTTGATTAAACATTTCAGTCATTTTAGCTTAAATTGAAGGAGAATTTGTGAAGTATATAGTCCTGTTTGCACTAATTTCCCATAAAGTTAAGCTAAGGCGGGCCTTAAATTTTGCACATAATATACATATTGCTTCCAGACGATTTTTCACTTACCATTTTTTTACAGTTTTGACACCAGTGTATTTTATATGGTAAATTTTAAGGTCCACCTTGGCTTAACTTCAAGGGGAAGATGTGCAAACGGCCTTTAACGGTAGTTCAATGCTTTAAGCTTAATTCTTATGCATTCGTCCATTAATTATATTATTTATTTATATTATTTATTGAGTATAGCCTACTTATAGTAGTTGTAGGATACAGAGTAATAAAAATTAAAAATGTTTAAAAATCTTTGTCTTTACCGATTTTACAGATTTTTATAAGAAATAAAGGTTCAGAATCTGTTTTAAAACCGACCTGTGAACTTGGATCCTTGACTTATATTTCATTTGTAAGACTAGCAAGAGTCTTGTGGCAAGACCAAGACCAAGACTACCTTAGTCTTGGTCTTGGTCTTGTTTTGCCCATAACTATCAACAAACACTATTTGATTGCAACATGTCCGTGAATGACAAGTAGTACTATTTTTTATAGAGAAAATGGCATGACCTCTCAAGTTATGATCTACTTAATAAATGATTAATATCGAGAAATGGCTGTGGCATCAGGCGAAAACATTTTTTTTTGTTCTCCTATAAGAACTGACGTACTGTAATAGACAAGTTCTGGTTACTTAAATACAACCTACAATTTCAGTCTTAGATGCCTGTCTCTACTACTGATTGCTAAAGACCTTAAATAATCACTAGTACTACGTAGACTCGCTTAGATACCCAATCAAATGCCATGATCTATTGACAAAACAAAAATTATACGCATCCACCATGCGACGATTAGCCATTAGCCAAGCGGGCGCAACCAGTCCTGCCGGTTATATATACCAAGTAGCCGGGCTTGATTAATATCTTATTGGTTTCTACACTGAGGGTCATTCGGAGGTACCCGCAATTTGTAGCCTTATTTATTGGATATTGAATTTTAAGCAGAGCTGCTATTAATGGTTATAAATTGCCACGCTGAAAATTGTCTCTAAAGTGTTTGGGCCATGCGGACTATTACGAACGAATGTCGTGGGCAGAATGCGCTGGTATCGAACTCTTTTATTTTTCAATTTTATTACGTTAAATGATAACTCCAATGTTGATTGCAGGCTAATGAAACAACCTTACATACATAAAACATGATAATACTTTAGAAAATAGAGATTTATGTAACTAGTTGAGGAAATAGTAGATTATGTCACTAGGAGTAAAAGTGGGTCTTTTCGTGCTGAGCCCAGAGATTGACGGCCGAAGCGAAGCTGAGGCCTGCAACTGGGCGAAGCACAAAAAGACCTTTTATTCCGAGTAACATATACTATTTTTTTTTCAAGCATGCAAGACATAAGAAATCTATTTCAAAGTGGTTCAGTTTTGCAATTTTCTCTCATTCTCTTTAAGCGGGTCTAGGTATTTACCCAATTGTGTATATTATTTGTAAAATACATAGAATATGTTAGAATGGTGGTTTTCAATGTTCAATGGTTTTAATGTATTAAATAATAACCAATGATTACGGTAAACTAAGAATTTGTAGCATTATTTTCAATACTAAATTAATAAATGTCACATTGACAGATAAATATGATGACGCGCATGACATTTAACAGACGAATTCAGAATTCGAGAACCTATGCGATTTCGACTAATAACGGTTTCGGATGGTGACTGGTCGGTCTTGAGTGCTCTGAGAGTATTTCTGTCCTTTGTTTTTTCAACAAGAATGTAAAGATGGCAATACACTCAGATCGGTATATCTGGTGTCATCTATTATTAAAATAATTTTGGTGAATGAAAATCGTTTATATATGCGCCACCATGACACTAGCGGTGACTTTTGACTTTACTTTTACTGCCTAGGACTTTTTTGCTACCGATTTTGTCCGATTTTGTTACGTGTTTCATACATGATTTTTTCTAATTTTGTAAGAGAGTTAAAGGAAAAAAACGGAAAACTTTTGTGGTAAATTTGTGTAATATTTGCATCAATAGCTCTAAATGATATATCCAACGCAACGAAACTTACTTTATACATATTAATTATCGAGATTTTGCGACTGAACTTTGTAACAGATCATTAAATTGTTAAAACTGGGCAATTGGTTTTCAGGCACCGATATGCCAAGTTACGTCTAAGAAGTAGCCACAAGGACGCTGTTCACACTGACCCTTAGAATTTGAATATGAGCACAATCTTCATTTTTTAAATCTAATCGTTATCAAAACTCGCAACACGTTATACAGTTTCTAAAATGAATTAAATTGCGTAAAAAAAAAGTTCAGATGTATTTCAGAATTCGTCATTTAAATTTCAGAAAATGAATGAATTACGTCCTATTTTTTATATGAAAATATATTATGTTGAAGTGGTTTTTGAGTCCTTCACTTTTGCACTGTACTTTCCTTTTTTGTAGAACTCCACACAAATGTAAAAAACAAACTTTGTTTCCAAAACAATTTTCTGAAATTCAAATGATATCTTCCTAACTACAAGTGACGCTTCTGAAATACCAGTGATATATTCTAAAATCTAAATTATTGTTTTGAAATTCAAGGGTAGTCGTCTGAAATACAAGTGACTATTCTGAAGTACAACTGACGATTTGTAAAACCAAAATCACTATTTTGAATTACAAGTGAAAATGAAGTAGTTCAATTATTAAGAGACAAGCAATGTAATTTGCCACACTTATCTTGAAGTACTGTAAGTAAGATAGAAGAACTGTTTTGGGAAAAGGTGCATGTAAAGAAAACATTAAATCATCGACAGAGTGCACTCAGGGAAGAAGTCAAAGTTAATGTAATATTATCTGTTCAACAAATCCATCATATTTCCACCAGACAGCTAGGTAGTAAACAGGAAATTAGCCAAACTTCGGCAGTAAAAGTTCTCAAAGCTCAAAAGTTGCATCCTTACATACCAAAAATTCTCCAGGAATTCATCGAAAATTATCCTGATATAAGACTTCAGTTTTGCGAGAAAATGATGGATCTCCTGAACAGAAACGTTGTGAACACAAACAATGTTGTGTTCTCTGACGAATCGACGTTTATGCTAATTGGTGAGGTAAACCGACAAAATGTTCGTTATTGGGCAGACGCAAATCACCACTGGATGAGAGAGGGTCACAGTCAACGCTCAGAAAAAGTCAATGTTTGGACAGGAATTGTCGATAATCGAGTTATAGGACCAGCCTTTTTTGAAGAAAATCTCAACGGAGCGAGATATTTAGAATTTTTGGAAGTGGAACTAATTCCGAATTTGGTTACTTTATTTCCTTGTCCTGTAGAAGAAGATGTCCTCAACAGAAATATCTGGTTTCCACAAGATGGTGCTCTTCCCAATTTTGCCAGACCTGTTCGCCAATATATGGATGAAATATTTCCGGACCGATGAATTGGTCGGCCATTGAATGGCCATCCAGGACACCAGACCTGACTCTATTGGATTTTTTTTATGCGGTTACTATAACTATGACTATAACCAATGGTTTAGGTGGTTTAGGTAAATTATGGTAAACTAAAAATTTTTAGCATTATTCTTCTTCTTCTTCTTCCTCAGACTGCATTCATCCACTCCTGGATGTAGTCCTCTTCCAAATTTCTCCATGTCTCTCTGTTTTCCGCTGTTTTCATCCAGTTTCTCCCTGCTATCCTTTGGATATCGTCTCGCCATCTCTTCTGGGGTCTTCCCGCGCTTCTTCTTGTTTCTCTTGGTCGCCAAGTTTGTATTTTGTGCGTCCATCTATCTGGGGTTTGTCTTGCTATGTGCCCTGCCCATTGCCATTTAAGTTGGGCTGTTGTTTTTAGTACGTCCATTACTTGGGTTCTTCTCCGTATGTCTTCATTTCGTACTTTGTCTCTTATGCTGATTCCAAGCATGGATCTTTCCATGGCTCGTTGCGTGATCTGGAGCCTGTTCGCCATCTTGCGTGTAATAGCCATTGTTTCAAGACCGTATGTGAGAACCGGTGATATGGACGAGTCATAGACCTTTCGCTTCAGATTAATTGGTATTTCTCTAGATTTGAGTATGAATCCCAGTTTCCCAAATGCCGCCCAACCAAGTCCTACTCTTCTAGATATTTCAGCCCTTTGGTTTTCTTTGCCCAATTGAATTTTATGGCCCAGGTATACGTAGTTAGACACGTTTTCTAGAAATTTGTCGTCTATTTTTATTCTGATGTTTTCAGGGCTCATTATTTTTGTTTTGTCCAGATTCATTTCGAGTCCTATGTTCAGGGATTCTCTCTGTAGTTCTTCTACCATGGTTTTGAGTTCGTCCGCTGAGCTGCCTATGATGACTATATCGTCTGCAAACCGCAGGTGACTCAGATACACTCCATCTATGTTAATGCCCTTGTTATGCCAGTTTAAGTTCTTAAACATATCTTCTAGGGCTAATGTGAATAATTTAGGGGAGATTGTATCTCCTTGTTTTATTCCTCTTTCGACTGGCATTTTATTTGTTGTTGTTTCTTCGTCTATCTTGATTTGGATAAAGGCATTCTCGCAGATATGTTTGATGAGATTTGAATATCTAGAGTCCACCCTCGCGTTATCCAGAGCTTTCAGGATTGACCAGGTTTCGACAGAGTCAAAGGCTTTCCGGTAATCTATGAAGGCCAAGTGTATTGGTAGGTTATATTCCGTGCTCTTTTCTATCAGTGTTCTTATTGTCTGTAGATGGTCGGTTGTGCCAAATCCCTTTCGAAAAGCAGCTTGTTCCACTGGTTGGTAGGAGTCGAGTTTATTGGTAAGTCTGTTGGTTATGATTTTCGTGAGCAGCTTATATAGGTGGGATAGCAGATTAATAGGACGGTAGTTCTCTATGTTATTGATATCTCCTTTTTTATAAAGTAATATGACTTCCGCTGTTTGCCATTTTACTGGGATCCCTCCCTCATCTATACATTTATTTAGCAGTATTCTCACGATTTCTAGTAGGTCGTCTCCTCCCGCCTTCAACATTTCACTCGTGATTCTGTCTTCACCCGGGCATTTTCCGTCTCTCATCTGGCTCAGTGCATTTTTTAACTCGCTCGTGGTTATGTCTGGAATTTCTTCGGATCCTATGTTTTGGATCTCTCTTTTGTGGTATTGGTGGTTTCGATGTTTTGACCTATATAAGTTTTTGTAGAAGTTTTGTACAACGGCTGTGATTTCTTCTCGGTTGTTGACCAGTGTGCCCTGTTCATTCCTTAGTTTGTGTATTTTCCTCCTACCTTGTGATAATTTCGATCTCAAAACTTTCATGTTCTTGTTTTCTTCTATTGTACTCTTTACCAGATTTGTGTTGTATCGTCTTACATCTTTTCTGATGTTTTTATTTATTTCCTTATTCAGTTGTTTGTACGTCTCTGATTTTCTGTCTGTTTGTGTTCTCTGCCTGATTAAGTTTTTAGTTTCCTGGCTTATTTTATTGTTGTTTGTTTTTTGTTTAGCGCAAATTGCCTTTGTTGCTGTCTGTATATTGTTTTTTATGGTCTCTGCAAGTTCGTCCAGTCCCATCTCTCTCATTCTAGTTTTATCCCTCATCTTTTTGTTGAGTATGTCCTGGAATCGGTCTTTATTTCTATTGATCGCTTCTGTTGTGGGGTATCGGTGTTTCTTCGATATCAGTTTATTTCTCTCTATCTTTGTGTTGATGACTATGTTTGCTCTGATGAGTCTATGATCACTATTCGTGTCGAATTTGTTCAGGACTGTAACGTCTTGACAAATTTCTTTTTTGTTTGTTATGATGTAATCTATTTCGTTTTTGATATTACCATTAGGGCTTTTCCAAGTCCACCTTCTCTGTGGGGGTTTCTTAAAAAAGGAGTTCATTATGAATAGTTGCTCGTTATTACAGTAATTTATCAGTCTTTCTCCTCGTGTATTTCTATTTCCCAGACCGTATTTGCCCAAGCATGGTTTGTTCTCTTCTGTTTCTTGCCCTATTTTGGCATTAAAGTCTCCCATGACCACTACATACTTGGCGTTTTCGCTTGTTTTCGCCGTAGTTATATCCTCATAAAGTTGTTCTATCATTTCGTCATCAGCCGTGCTGGTTGGGGCGTAGATTTGGATTATTTGTAGATTGTATCTACTGTTAATCTTCAGCGTCACGTATATAACTCTGTCTGATATGGCTTTCATCTGTATCACTCGGTGTTTTAGGCGTTTATTTATTAGTATTGCTACTCCGCCTTCATGGTCGTTGGTTTCTGAGTTATTTTGGTATAGCAGGTGTCCGGTTTTTAGATGTGTGGCCAGTTCTCCTTTCCTTCTTGTCTCATTTAGACCCAGGATGTCCCATTTTATATTCGTGAGTTCTTCATTGAGTCTCTCCATTTGTTCTTCCGATCTCATCGTTCTGATATTATATGACGCAATCCAGATTTTTGTGCTTCGTTGTTGCTGTTCCCTAAGCCTCTCGGTCGAAATTTTGCCTCCCCCAGAATCCGTGAGGCTGACTGGTAATTCAGTGCAAGATTCTGAGCTATTCGCTCTACTTGCCTGGGGTATTTTCGTTTTGTAGTTCGACATTAGTACATTTTGGAAGGTTTTGGCATTCAAACGCCACGCTGGCCTTGCGGGTTGGCGAGTGTTTTGTTCAGCCGCTCCTAACATGGAGAAACAGACGCTGTTTGCAGCCGCCCACTCTGGGTCAGACGCTGCATATTTGCAACTTGGCAAACAGTGTTGGTTCTTCCGCCTTCTTCACCGTTGGTATGTAAATAAACAATACTCTTCCGCTTCCAAAGCCGTTGACCGGGTTTCACGTGTATCCTCGCCAGGAGCCCTCACATGGTACTATCAGCCGGGCCAGCTGAACCATGGTTTTTTAACGAGGTTGATACTCCTCCCCCTCCTCCTTTTTCATCCGGGCTTGGGACCGGCAACGGCGGAGGCATTATTATCAATACCAAATTAATAAAAATCACATTGACAGATAAATATGATGACGCGCATGACATTTAACAGACGAACCAAGGATTCGAGGACATATGCGATTTCGACTAATAACGGTTTCGGGTGGTGCTCTCGAGCGCTCTGAGAGTATTCCTATCCTTTGCTTTTTCAATAAGAATGTAAAGATGGCAATACACTCAGATCAGTCTAGCTGATGTCATCTAGTGTTCAAATAATTTTGGTGAATGAAAATCGTTTATATATGCGCCACCATGACAGTAGCGGTGACTTTTGACTTAACTTTTACTGCCTAGGACTGTTTTGCTACTTTTTGACGAAATGACGTAATTTTAATCCGCTTGAAAAAAAAATTATATTATTGTACAGCTGTGGAGAAAGTTACATTTATTACTACAAGTGCGGTGATTCATTCTTGCTAATTAAAGAGCTTCTGGCTGGACGAAAAACTTGAAACCCTGTACAACACTAAGCAAAATTATTTGTGCTTAAGGATTAAAAATATTTTCTAAGCTTGCTATATAAAATTGCATTTTTTTTTCTAAATTGCGTATTTTATAAAATTTTTAGTGATGACGAAAAAAGTTTTGGTTTTGCTCGATTGGGCCTGCTCTTGCACAAAAAGCAAGACCAAAACCAAGAACAAGATTTGACATATGAAAACAAGACCAAGACCAGGACTTTGTATGCAAGAATAAGACTAAGGGCGGCCCGGCAAGACTTTGTAGCGAAAGTCATACAAGTGTTGCTTTTTTAAAATAACTGGTTCTTCATCTACTTCTTGGAGATCTGTCGATCTGAAGGTGCTTCTGCATCTTTTCCTGAGAGGTCAACTATCTTTCCATCTTTTAGGTGGCCTCCCGGCAGGTCTTGAGCCGGGCGGGTTCTTTTATAGGACTATTTTCGGAAGTCTCTTCTCGTCCATCCATCTAGCATGGTTTTACCACTGCTCCTTACGTTGTCTTCCCCATCTCATAATATTTTGTATTCCGCATTGTTCTCTGATCTCTGTGTTTCTTAATCTGTCTCTTCTCGTTTTCCCGACTCTTCCACACTTCTCAGTGCTTTCATTTCGGCCACCCTTAGCATGTGATTCGTCTTGTTGGTGCCTTCACGGACTTCTGTACCTTACATCATGATGGGACCTGTATATTTAAAGTTAATAGTGCCTACTGGTTTGCCATACGTATGTTGTTATTGTAGTCCTGAGGAAGACCTAAAAATAAAGGTCGAAACGTTGGCGATTTCGAGAAAGTGAAGTGGCTATTTGTCCTACACCTGCGATCCAACACCTTTCTAATCATGGTGGGTCTGATACAAGTCTTGTAGATTCGAATTTTGCTATCTTTGCGCATGTACTGGTTTGACCAGACTATATCTCGTAGGCATCCTGATAGTGCGGATGCTTTGTTAATGTGGCTCCTCAGGTCTTTAACTGGGTCGTGAGTGCTTGATATGTCTAGGCCCAGATATCTGAATTGCAACACCTGTTCTATGGGATTGTCTTCTACCACTAGCTTACATCTAAGCGGATCTTTTGCGATTGTCATACATTTGGTTTTGTTGAAAGAAATGTTCATATTGAGTTGGCGGCTTACCTGTAAGAACTGGAAGAGGTGTCTCTGCAGGTCGTTTTCTGATTCGGTAA
The DNA here is from genome assembly GCA_951812265.1 of Taphrorychus bicolor. Taxonomy (NCBI): domain Eukaryota; kingdom Metazoa; phylum Arthropoda; class Insecta; order Coleoptera; family Curculionidae; genus Taphrorychus; species Taphrorychus bicolor. The sequence continues at coordinate 41,919,968 of OX638298.1, read as the reverse complement.
TAATTGCTGCATCATCGGAATAATACACCATACCAATTCTTTTGTTGCCCAGTCTGTATCCGAGGTAAAGATCTGTTACTTTATTTATAATTTTATTCATGAGAAGATGAAACAAAAAGGGACTTAGGATGTCACCCTGTCTAATTCCTCCTGGTGTTGGGATATTTTCCGTGAATTGATCTCCTGCTTTAACCTTTGTTACGTTATTGTTTTTTAGGTTATGGAATATCTTTGTTATGTTCGCCGGCGCCTTATTTTCATATATGTAGAATGTCTCCCAAACCAACCCTGTCAAACGCCTTTGTTAGGTCAATGAAGCCAATATACGCTGGCATATTGTACTCTATAGCCTTTTCTTTTATTTGTTTTATTATGAATACTTGCGTCTGTTATTGACCGTTCCTTTGTGAAGCCCTGTTGTTCTTCCTCATTCTTAATTTGCGTTTCCAGTTTGTCCTTGAGAATACTCGTGAATAGTTTCATTGCTGTATTTAAGAGGGCTATTCCTCTATAGTTTTGTGGGCAGGTTTTTAATCCTTTTTTAAATATGGGTATGTTGATGCTATTATGCCATTCATCTGGTTGTCAGATTTTGTTAAATAGTTGCGATAGTTTCCTTGCAAGTTCGGAGCCTCCATATTTCAAAAACTCGTTGGGGATGCCGTCTAGCCCGGGTAATTTTCTGTTTTGTTTTATTTTTTTAGTTTTGTTTCTATTTCTTCGTCAGTGACTGTACCACTTATGTCTGTTTTGTACTCTTTATATTCAGGGTTTCTTCAGCGTCGTAAAGCTCTTTAAAATGCTGTTGCCATGTCTCTATTGGCACTGCTTTGGTCTGCACGAACTCGTTAACTTTGAGCACCATATAGGACGTGGTCCATGTCGTTAGTAAATTTAGCCCAATGTTCTCTTTTGATTTATTTTATTCTTGCGTTTACTCTGTTTCTTACTTGGACATATTCTGCGTGAGTTTCTTCCGACGGCGACGGTGCGCTTTTGTATGTTAGGTTAAAAAATACTAAACTTAAACCCAGATCCAAGAGGTCTCTCGCTAACCTGAAAAATGTAACGATACTTTAAGAGTTCCAAGCTTCTGGGGACAAAGAATGACTGCCATAGTCATCCAGTAACCTAATTGGTTTATTCAAAATAAGGCGACAGTGGAGTAATTTTTTATTTTACAAGCAAATCTTTTGGTAAGTTTTTTTTAGATTTTTTCACATACACTTTTTACTCTTTTATCCAAAAAATTATTACTAATACTCCAAGCTTTCTCTATTTTCACAAGTAAGAAAAATATAGGAACAGTTTAGCAATAATACCATGGCCACTACTGAGTTATCCATCATCAAAAACTCCCACGTGATAATTTAGATAATTTTAGTTTTCTGAAATATTGAACCATTTCTATACTTTTGATAAAAAAAAGTGCTGACGTATAAAAACCAAATGAGATAGAGAACTGAAATTTTCAAGCAGGAATTTACAAGAATTTCAGTACTAGTAAGATTCCAGTACAGAAATAATGGTGTTCGCATTTAAAAAACATTCTTACACTAAGTATCTGTCCAAGTGTAAACTTGGCAACAATGCGGTGGCCACTAATTTTAGTAATTTTGTCTTTAACGTGACTGAAATATTTTACCATGTCTTTTGAATTGTACTTTTGAATAACGCTGTATAAGTACGGGGTGTTCATTAGGTCATATAAACGGCTTTGAATTTTTGAGGAAAAAAGATGACACAATCAAAATAAATGGACTTTTTTGGTTTTTAATTTTTTTCTTTTGACGTTTTACAGCCAACTAGAAGAGGTTTTTAAATGAACACTCTCTATGTACTGTATACTCAATTATAAAATAAAACATTAATTTAAAGTGCAAATATTTAAATAAGTAGAATAAGAAAAAAAAGTACTTTTTTAACCATACAGACAAGACAGGCTACTATTGATAAGTAAATAAAATTTTGCAAAATGTACAGAGTGGCAGTTTCGGAAATATTCGCAAAAAAATCGCAATTTTGAAAAGACTTTTTTTTTTTTGGTCTTAATTTAAATAAATAATTAAAAATACCTGAACTACCTAAAAACTACTTTCTGCTCCCTTGAACGTGGTATTTTCAAATTTAAAATTCGACGTTTAATTTCCATCATCAACATAATTTTTGTAAATATGGTCCAGGATTTTTTTATATCGGATTCTAAATCTCCTTGCATTGCTGAACCATGCGATATGCGACAATTAATAATTTTGTTAACTTTTAGGTGAGTTTTAGGTCAGATTTTGCTGATAAGCGTTCGAAGATTCATCCCCATTTGACTAAACTATCGGCCGATAAAAAAGTAGTCTGCAGGGTCCAAAAACATCGTAACCCGACTTTATCAACAAAATTTGACAATCACACAATAGCAAAATTTGACCTAAAAGTTATTAGCATTAGTAATTATCGCATTTCACCGAGTACAGAGTTGCAAAGATCCAATCCAGAACCGTAGTAAAAAAATGAAGTTGACGAAGGTTGCATGAAAACGAGACGTTTTATTTCAAATTTAAAAATACCGCGGTGAAGAGTGCAAAAAGAGACTAGGAAGAAGTGTAATTTATTTGTAAATATCTTTTAAAATTGATATTAGAAAAAAATAAAAGTGTTTTGTCAAAATTTCGAATTTTGATTTATTTATATATTTTTATTTTGATTTGTGTATTATTTCCAGAAATAGTATGAATTTTTTTAATTTAAAAAGTTTATTTTATAAATCTCTAATTTCACAATTTTGCTCTATTTTAACCTTCTTGGTATCTCTTCAAATAATCAAAATATCCAAGGTTAAACTCGAAAAAACGATTCCCGTGTGTGTAAAGTATACTCAATTATAAAATACACACATATTTAAAGTACAAAAATTAATGCAAAAAAAATATTATAAAAAAATACTTTTTTAACCAAACAGTAACAAGTTACCAAACAGTAGCAAGTTAACCAAACAGTGATACTGTTTGTCATGAGGTTTTGCGTAGTAGGTTGAGTGCTTGTGGCATCAGGGCTGCTTCCTTGAACCTTGTTGGCTCTTATCTAACAGGCAGAAGACAATGTGTTAGTGTTGAGCGGGAGGGCGTTAGAACTTACTCGAGAATGATGGATGTAGAACTGGGTGTGCCCCAGGGACCAACCCTGGGCCTTACACTATTTATCATCTATGTCAACTCATTATCGGGTATTATCCCATCGGGCGTAGTATGTCAGTATGTCGATGACACTTCTGTTGTCGATTCTGTCCCCTCTGTCGGCCTTCTGGCGGATCAGGCGTGTGAGGTGGTTGATCGGATGCAGGCATGGTGTGGTCAGCACGGTCTAACTTTGAACTCCAATAAAACAGGATTAATCGAATTCTCTAAATCTCAGTGTATTGAATCAATGTTGGTAAAAACTAATGGCAAGTCTATTGCAACTACACTCAGCATAAAATTTCTGGAAGTGTATTTGGATCCTACAATGGACTGGAAGTGCCACACGTCTCAAGTCCAATCCCAGATACCAAAACTGTGTGGCTTGATGCGGAGATTAAGACTTATTGTCTCTGTTGAAGTGTTACGAGTATTTTACTTTGCGCAGATCCAGTCCTTCCTACAGTATGGTCCTATATTTTGGGGCTCTTCACGAGGTGCTGCTGATGTTTTTAGGGTTCAGAAAAGAATTCTGAGTTGGGGGTTTCTCAACTCACATCTTGTAGGCAACTGTTCCCTGATCAGAGAATTTTGACACTGCCTTCTCTTTACTTTGTTGGCTTGGTTATGTTTGTAAAGAAAAATATGGGACAGTTCTCGCAGAACAATGACTTCTATTCAGAGTGCATGTCCATGATGACTAGACACCGGGAGCAGCTGAATGTACCATTCCACAGAAAGGCGTTTTTTGAGAGAGGGGTGTACTATAGATCACTCAGGGCGTTTCGAATGCTTCCCAGGAAAATGCAGAGTATTACCAGTGTTTCAATCATTAAGAAAAGAGTTTAAGGATGAGTGCACCAAAAATGTTTTTATTTTTTATTGTTATACTTCATTTTAACTTATTTCTTGGGTTCATTTTTGATTCAGAATAGTTACTACCATCTAAGTTTTAAATTTTTATTTGTTTTATCGCGGACACCTCGTTGTATTGTAAAGATATCTTTTGTTGACGCTGCTTGGCCATATAATTGGTATTGTTAGCAATAAAGAATATTTGATTTGATTTGAAGTCATGCAATCATTGTTCTAAAAAGTAAATTTTTTTAAATATTAATACAGATACAGCACTTATGAAAGACCAAGATTTTGCTTCTATGTGCAAGAACAAGACCAAGACTCTGCATGAATACCAAGACGGAGACCGCCTAAGCCTTGGTTTTAGTCTTGTTTTGCGTATCTCTGAAAATGCCCATTTTCAAGTTCAAGACAGTTACAAATATTTATCTCGATCCATTTTGTAGTATTGCGTTTTCTATTTGCAAAATTGACTTTTTGAAGACTTCAATGAAAAATTTTGGTGAGTCCAATCAGACATTTTTTCTATTCGACAGTTACTTCCTGAACTCCGTTCCGCCATCAATTCAAAAAACAATAGACATATCGGGGCAGGGATTTATCCCCACAAGATTGCCAGTCAATATTGGAAAGTTAGCGAGTATCAAAGGCCGATCTGGCAGTCCGGGCAATCGATCCTCCGGGAGTTTGGTCTTTTGCGGCCGATTCCGGAGCTTTTTAACCCCCGTCCGACCCCGAGGCGACCGGGACCCCAGGCGCCTCAGGGGCGTAGGCCACTCTTACCTAGGCGAAAGAAAATAATTACCGCTCGCTTTATTACCGTGGCCGAGGCCGGTAATTACGGTTGCCCAAAACTACCGCAACCGTCGGGTATTCGTGAAAGCAAATTAATTTTATTTTAGAAAAAGCCCCGCTATAATACCTGTTATTAAAAAATTGTTAGGCGCAATTTCGTGCGGTTTTAGAGACGAAATCTGGGCCTAAAGTCGAAACTAACGACCCACTTAGGTTCCGACTAATGAAGTTATTTTAAAGAGCGCACAGTGGGTTGAAGTCCCCTTAGATTTATGGCCGTTACGCAATTTATTTCTTTCCTTCTTCTAATAATTGTGTAAAGTATCAGCCACTCGCTACTATTAATAAAAACTATTTTCTTGGGCCCTTTTGCAATTATTCAACATTCCATATAGCGGCGTTTCTTCAGCTTTTTGCAATCTTTGTTATTTTTTGTAAGTATATTCACTCTCAGACTTTGGCTTTCTTCAAAGATCTGAACACATCTCTGCATATCTTGTAGATTCTTGGTGAGTCTATATTTTTGAAAGATCTCATCGAAACTTGAAAAATCTTTGTTCCATCGTTTGTTCTTAAATCTCTTAGACTGGGACGATAGGTTTTGACAAAATAATTGTTAAGCGTGATGATTTTGACCGTCTATTTGCTTTAATTGGTGCCATGAAAATAACAACAGCTTTGATATAAAAAAAGGAATGTTCAATTTAAGAGATTCTCTCATTTTTTTCATTTGCTGGTCACAATGAGAGATATTTTTTGAACAGCCTTATAGACATACAAAATCGTTGTATCAATCGCAGCAAATTTGTATCCTTTGTTGGATCACTGGTGACCAACAAAATACCGCCTTCTTCTTTGATATCCGTCATCCCACACAATTCCACTCTTCTGCACGAGCCAAACATACCACAAATGGCTCAAAGAAGAATTTTGGTTATCTTGTCTTTGGTGAAGATCATCGACTGTGAAGATTTTGTCCCGCCATAAAATTATGTAATTTGTGGTATAAAGCCAGGTTTGTCCATCTTAAATGTTCAGCAATTTCTGCAATTTGGAAAGCATTCACGGCATCGTTGAAGCTTTCCAAGCAGCAAAAGAAAAAAAAAGAAAAATCTTATTTGAAACTCTTAATTATTAGGTGATAAAAGCAAGGAAGATCTAGATTTTCTCATGCGGTAAACATTGAAGTATTTACATTGTGAGGTGAACTAAAACCCGTTATCACTTCCCACAGACAAATGGCCGAGATTCGTACCTATATTGTCTGGGGGCGACGTTTAGCAGAGTATCAAACACATTTCTCTATCAGGCAGAGGAACCATAGAGAGGTTTCGCTCTTATTGGAGCTCATCAGTACATATACCTCAAACCTGACAGAAAAATAAGTTCGAAAGGATATTGGTTATTTTTATTGCTCAAGGCACTGTGTATATAATATGTATTTAGTAATGAACAATGTAAATACTGAGTATACATGTAAATACTGAGTATACAGTATTTACATAGTTTATTACTGCGATTTTTTGCTTCGAAGTAACTTACCCTTTTTAACATGTTATTCATTGAAACAAATGTCCTTACTTTTCTAGAATTAGTTAAGGCTCAGCTTTTCCCATAAAGGTCGAACCAGTTCTGGATCTTTATTTCCCTATTTTTGATTCAATTTAAATACATACAACAGAAAACATTGTGTTTTGTTAACGTTGTATTTCAAGTTTTCTCATTTCATTTTAACCTGTCCTGAAGTAGTTTGAAATACACAATCGAAACTTTGAGAGGTTGGTTTTTGAGAGGAGGACGACTGGTTTTTATTTCCTCTTATACCCGAAAACCTACGATTATCCATACGACAGAAAGTCTTAGCAGCAAACTTCTTATTTCTTATTTGATTTTATTCGTCTTTTAGTTGGTGTATAAACACTCTATCAACAGCCTAGAACTGCTCTTAAACACACAAAGAAGGAAGAAATTAACATAATTTTGGGCGACATGAACGCGAAGATCGGACAAGGAAAGGTTGAGGATGTGGTTGGTAGTTTTGGACTGGGAGTGAGAAATGAGGAGAGCGATTAATAGAGTTCTGTCAAGAAATGGACATCATAATCATGAACATCTTCTTTCAATTACCTCTCAGAAGACTGTACACTTGGAGATCCCCAGTCGATAACAATCATAGAATCGTGAGGAATCAAATCGACTTTATGATGATAAACGCAAGATATCGCAACGCAGTTGTCTCTTGTAAGACCTACCCAGGCGCAGACATACTATCAGATCACAACCTGTTACTAGCTCGCACTAAACTTCTACCAAAGGAAATTGAAGGCACAATTCCAATGGATTCGAAGCAGGACGACAAAATATGCTATGTGGCAGCTTTGGTAGATTGACATAAGAAAAAGAGCTTACCTACTGGCCAATTCTATCTGAGAAAAAAGTTGCTTAAAATGCAATTAGTGGAAACATGGCTGCTTGAACAAACACATGTGAAAGTTTGGAGACATAGTAGAGCAACTCAAGGCAAAAGGGGCCTCTGTATGTGAACCTATTTAAAGATGTGACTACGGTCGGGTCTGCGTCAAATATTTCATATGACGTAGTCAAAACCGGCTGTTACACGAATAAGAAAAATTAAAGGTGTCTCTTCGACACGGTAATTTTAATAGTCCGTCGAAAACTCATGAGTTTTCTGAACAAAAATTGAGACAATGCTGCAAATCTGGAGGCAAACCCGGACATCTAACGAAACATTTTTATAGTGGAAACAGGAATTGAGGTGGGGAGGTCAAATGGGGAGGAGATCAAAATTACGATGTTAGTCAAGCAGGGTCAAGTCATTTTTCATCCCAATATCAAAGACGTCGAGAAATGATGGTTTTTATGCCAGGCGACTTCAGAAGAGGCATAGATACAGAACATCAATACTAGTCTAGAGATGAAAACATAAGGAATCATGGTTCAATCTATATAGTAGGAAATTAGAGAAGCACAACTGTGAGAAGCAACCATAATGGTAATGAAACTATGCAGGTAATCAAAATGGAAGTAATCCAAGAAACCAAGAAGACGAACAAGGTAATACACATGATTTTGGTAATGGATCTGTTTGTTTTATTGGCAATTTTAATTGAGACTTTATTAGTAGATTAACCTCATACTAAACCACCACCTTAAAATACTTTGCACAGCTTAAATTCCCAACACAACTATCTAACTAGCTTCACTTGTGGGTAAACTCAATCAATGCACTATGCTTCAATTCATTAAATAGCAACAGAAAAACTCAATGACACTCCATGATACTGTGTTTCCAAAATTTTTATAAACGAAACCTGTCAACATACTACATCCTTCAATAATGTTTTTATACTTTTTATGTTAAAAAGTTAAAAAACAACGTAAATTCCCTTTGAGATAACGTAAAACCCTTTTGAGTGCAACAAGCAGATTCTAACTTGCCCTAGCTACAACAAAATGTTGATTGCGAGACATATGTAGGGTCTGATACACATCATAGTAACATACCAGTAAAATCAACCAGTTTTTATCAGTATTCTACACTTATTTTCAATATTTTCTGATCTATCTCTAGTTTGAAAACTTTATGTCGAAATCATCCACTTTTCCTCGAAACGCCCACTTGCGCGTCAATGCTAATATTTTTATAGTTATTGCCTCACGAAAGCAACTCATTTCCTCTTCATATGCGGTAGCTCTACTGTCTGAATACACTTGTCTCAAAATCCGGCCCGAAACTTAAACCCAAGTCAAGTTCACAAACATGGGCTTTTCTAGCCTTCCACCATTTTGTCTAAAGTTATATGCTTTTGTTTCGGGTTCTTTAGGCTTGGTCTTGGACCAAATGTCTCCAGGATTTTTCGTCTGAGTATTCACCAAATATGTCCTCTCTTAGGACGCCCTCAGTTCCATCTTCAGTTTTTTAATCTGAGTAGGAGCTATCCTAAACTACTGACCCCCCTTGAGCAAACTGATTTCGACCGCATCCAAATATCGACAATAGCTACAATGTCTAAAAAACCGCTTTTATTGAAAAGAAACATATGTAAGAAGAGGGAGTTGAAAATAAGTGAAAATAATAACAAACTAAGCAACACAATGAATAAAACCTTAAATTATACACTTGCTATTCTCGCTTTGGCAAAAGGCAAGAAAAAGCTGTTCAAGAGGCTGGTTGTTACAAAACCAAAGAGAGGCTTTCAGAAACGTAAAGAATTTACTACCTACGGGGAGTAAAAAAAAGCTCTGGAGACCAAGGATTCTATAAAAGAAACAGAACTACCACAAAAAAATCACTCCTTTATGCAAGGTAGAAGAACTTCCTAAGCAATTTCAATAGACCTGATTGATAAGAGGGTTCCTAAAAATAAAGTTACCAAAACTCGCAAGATATTCAGAGTGGAGCGAACAACCTGAGACTACTTTAACTGCAGAGGAAGTAATGGCACCTTTAGAATTCAATCCCGAATATGGAGCTGTACTGTTGAAGAACTTTGTGTATAAGTACCCTCACAATTGAACAAGGGATACCTAAGAAAACTGTGGTGATAAAACACAAGATTAAGAAATAAAAGGAGACCAACAGGAAACCACAGAAATCACAACACTGAAAAAAGGGGATGAGACACTTGAAACCTGAAGAGGTGACCCCAGAAGAACTTGCAACCAAGATGGTTGAAGAACTCCCTGAAGATGCGGAGCAAGCCACTGTGATAGTAAGCCAAAAAGAAAACCGTTAAGAAATGAAGTGTGAAAAAAGAAGAAGGGAAGTAAATAAGAAAAAACATCATCGGCAATTGTAACTATTGAGGAAGAAGGTAAACATACCGAGATCACTGTGTCTGTTATTGTCGAAGCAGTTACTGAAGTTAAAGATACTACTTCCTTAAAGGTAAGTGAAGAGGAACCGAAGAAACGCAATATTCTTCGACTTTTCTTCGGTAGAGCCAGAGAGCTCAATTGCCAAAAAAAAACACAAAAAGCAGAAGTTCAAGTAGTTCAAGATTTTTCATTCATTGCCAGATTTAATTACGGGCTTAAACCGGTTTTCTAGAGTAGGAAAATCAGAAGAAGCTGAAAACCCAGAGAAAGTATTGTTCAAGCTGGTGGACCAGCCCAGTTTACAGGTTGGTTGAAAAGGAAAAGAAAATGAGGAATGAAGAAAAAGACTTACCAGAAATCCTTTATGCTAAAATAGTTATTTACGTTATAAGCCCGGTAAATATAGTCTTACAGTAGGAGTAAGATGTTTCTCGACGAGGCGATAGCCGAGCCTGGAATTTCGAAACGAGTACTGTAACAAGTTACATACGGGAGGGAGCGCTAACAACGTACCCCCTTAATACGGAACAGTATGCATACCAGCCTAACAAATCAACTGAACTAGCACTTCACAACCTGATGGTGAAAATCCAAGATACCCTGAATTCAAAGGCTGTCGCAGTTGGTATTTTCATAGACATCGAAGGGGCCTTTAATAATGCACCTACAGACTCCCTCCTCAGCGCCAGTAAAGCGAGAAGGATCGAACCAACAATAACCAACTGGATTCGCAACATGTTAGAATCCAGATTGATCATTACATCATTAAACGATGGCACTATCAAATTCACAACAGCGGGATGTGGTCTACAGGGCGGAGTCCTTTCACCACTCCTGTGATCCCTACTAGTGCAAGACCTTCTGGCTACTTTGGAACTATGGGAAGTCGAGGTCCAAGCATACGCGACGACATCGTTATCCTCATAAGTACCAACAGATCTCCAGCACCTATACTCATACCAACAGATCTCCAGCACGTTGCAAGAGGTGTTGGATGTTGTACACAGCTGGTGTTCAAAGGAAAACCTAGCAATAAGCCCTAGGAAAACGGTGATTGTGCCATTTACCCGAGGGAAGAGGCTGGACTTCTTGAAAGCGCCGTCTTTGTTCGGGACGACAATTCCGTTTACTAACGAAGTAAAATTTCTAGGAGTCATCCTGGACAAATCACTCACATGGATCCCACACGTGACTCGTACCATTAGGAGGGCACAGCTCTCCCTTTGGTCGTGCAAGAACCTGGCGGCAAATCATGGGGGATGCGATCCCAACACACTATGTGGCTATATGTGACAGTAATAACTGTCCTTTCTGCAAAGACTAATATGTCTCTGCATCACGAGGCAATAAGATCGACGCCTATGGCAGCCATGGAGCGCATGCTCGACCTGCTTCCACTTCCAATACTCCTGGAATGAGAGGTAATAAAGGCGACATACCGGCTGAAACAAGTGACGAACATAGCACCGCAGGCATTCGATGGTGGGACCAACAATGCCCAGCCTGGCTTGGAATCCGAAATAGACTCATTACGGTACTTAATACTGTAAAATTTCCTTACGATATCCAGTCCTGTAAAAAGCTATTTACCGGACTAAAACCAAATACGTAAAAGTGTCCTAAATGATGATAATATGAAGTAATAGTTATTTACGTTATAAGTCCGGTAAATAAAGTTTTACAGTAAAATTTTCTAGACAAGGCAATAGGGAAGTCTGGAATTTCGAAACGAGTACTGTAACACGTTACCGGACGTATGACGTACAACATTTTACTTAATATTATTCAAAATAGAAAAAGATTAATTTTATGCGCTCCGAATATATTTTTGAGAAATCCGGTATAGTTTCATTACGGTATCCTGTCCTGTAAAAAGCTATTTACTTGACTAAAATCAAGTACGTAAAAGTGTCCTAAATGACAAAACAAGCTCAAGAGATGCCAGATACGCTAACCTAATATTAGTTCTTGCAAACAAATTTCTTAACAGGCCTCGCTCTCTATTGTTGCAACAGCTATATTTAGAGAAAAACAAATTGAGCTTTTCAGTGAAGTTAAAGATTTTTCGTATATGGTCGTAAAAGTAAAACATCATGGATTGCTTCTTCTAAATTAGGTACTCTTTCAGGAAAAAAATAGGACGTTTTTGTGGAGTTTAGCTTTATTTATGTTTTTAAAATAAATTCTATACCATTTGACTTCTTTTGCATGATTCATAACCTTCACATCTTCCTTCACTATACATTCTTTTGGAACATCTTCGATGCGAACCAGCTACGCAAATCAGCCTGTTTTTAAGTTGAATCTTTTGCTGCTATTGTGGCTTCAGTCTGCAATGAATGTCGACGTGCTATAGGCATTTACTATTGAAAAAACTTAGAGAGCTCTATTTCTCCTTAATTCAGTTACTTCAATAACACCGTTGGGAAATTCTTCTATACGTTATGTCATCAACAGAGCCTCTAGATCACAAAATTTCATGTCGTAAAAGAATATCTAGCACGAATATAAGTGTCGATTGCTGAATCCAAGGAAGTCACCTTTGATTTTAATGCATTATGATCATGTAATTTGAAAACTTTCTCCAGGCATCAACAACAATGTTGGGACTGTATATGAGCCCTTGGACGAAGTTGGAAGTGAAGAATGGGAGACATATAGCAAAGCTGCAAGATATCATTCTAAGGGAATGATAAAAATGAGCGACGAACGGGAATTTTCCATTAGTGAAGGAAAATCAGATAAAGAACTAAAAGAAGTAGAAAAAGTGAAACACACAACTAGTAATGATAATGAATTTTTTTGAAAAAGATAAGGGGCAAAAACTTTGCACCATACCCACGTCCACGAAACATATATCAGTAATACAAAGTGTACACCGACATTTTCTGCAATTAACAATCTTCTCTGATTTATTCGCCCAAGGCAATTCGCCCATTTTAATTCAAAACACAATTTTCATTTATTTAACGATTAACCAAATAGCTCTATTACATTACCGGCATTACCATCACTCTTCAATCTAGTACCGCCATGTTCGTTGCACCTAATTGCTGCAGGCTCACATTATCGTCAGTAATTGTAATTACGGTCGGCTTATTAATTTTACCCGCTATGCGCATAGATTTTGCTTTTAGATTGACACATAAATCAAAATCTTCGATTTGCAATTAATAATCCACGGTCGGGGGTAATTGTTTGTTTGGAAAGATTAATTGATTGTTCAAGGATTTCGTAATTAATTCACACCTTGTACGACCCGTTTACGGAAGATTAAGCTTTGTTGCTATTTGCCACTTACCTACTTTTCGATACGTATATGGACATGGATATGCAACAGTGATTGTGCTCATATTTATGCGTTTTTTAAATTGAGGTGACAGAGTCACTTTTACTACAGGTGTATGTGAAAAAATATACATAAATAAATCTGAAATCGATCTCGAACAACACCCCAACGACGTATATTTGCATTTATATCACGCTTTTCCGTGCACTTGCCCTTTCATGGAAAATGGATTTTAAATGACTTGATTATTTTGTTACAATTCCGCTTTTGTCAGCGTATTAGTGTTATTAATTCGTCCATTTTTTCGGTCCGCCGCGACTCCTCCCGTTGTGTAATTATTTTCGTATTACGCCACGTATATTATTAGTGCGCTCTCTTGACACAGCCACTAGGCTTTAATTTTTCACCCATTATACCAGTACAGTGGACTAAAACTAGAAATACACTGCTCAAATCACTTTTTAAAAGCTTTCCAGTGCTGCTAGATGTTTTTTTTTGATGGTGAAAAAATTGCCAGGTTTTTTAAAAAAGTCACCAGCTCAGTCATTTTTGGCTAAAGTTTTTTAAAATTATGGGAAAAGTTAATTTTAATCTCAGTGTACCGTCAAAAGTTACTTATTTGCCAATTTACTACCTTCCACCAAAACTGAATAATAAGTATTTTAATAAGACAAATTTTGTAACAAAAGAAATATAACAATTTATAAACATATGTATTAAAAAAAAAAGTATAGTACGATATGGAAGATCACTAATTTCAAAAATGTCAAATAAATCTATTTATAGGTATATATTGTTATTAGCAAAATAATAAAAGAAAATATTTCTCTCAATAAAACTGCTAAAAAAACGCCCTTTTCAGGCCATAATTCTCTCAATAAATATTAATTTTACCTGGTTGTAAAATTTTTACTTCTGGTTAAACCCACATAAAAACTTGAAAAATTAGGAATAATTTATCATTAAATAAACGTTAAAATTATTTCAATGGAAATCAATTTGCAATTACAATTGTTTGCTCATTAAAAAAGTCCAGTTTTTTGTAAAAAAAAAATTGAAAAAAGTAAAACACAATAATAGACTTTTTATTTTCTACTAATTTATAATGATAAAAATATGAGAAAACAAAAAAATTTACGAAACATGGCAAAGGATAAGAATGGAAAAATATTAAGAGCACTAGGAAAGGAAAATAGTCTTATAAAACCGCCAAGGCTCCGAGTTAATAAACCTAAAGAAATAAGGACATTATAGGAAAAAATTATTCCAAAAGAGGTAGGTAGCGGCACAAGGTTAAAATATTTCTAATTTTGGGGAAAAATCATTCATAAGGTTAAAAAAAGTTGTTAACATTTGCTAAAAAGAAAAATTGACTCTTTGGAGACGTTTTATTTCGGGCCAAAACTGTAAAAAAACTTGAGAAATTAAGAAGTATTATTAATTATTATTAATTAAATTAAAAAAAAACACACAGTTTTGATATATTATAATTAATTATTCACTGGTTGGAAAAACTTAATTTTGGGTCACCCATAAAAAGTTCAAATAGATCGATAAAACAATATATACAGAGTGTCCTGAAAGCACATGATTAAAAGGGTTCTACGGTGTTCTTTCGTTAAAAAAAAGTCTATTGATAATAGCCAATATGATAAACTGACAGAACAATAATATGTTCTTTCAATTAGAAACTCCGAGAAGCGTCGAAATCTAAAAAATCTGGAGTAGTTAGAAAATTATAGAAAAAATGTGTCCGAAAGAAGTGAGAGGTATAAATTTAAAATATTTCTAATTTTAGGACAAAAATTGTTTAAAAGCTTTCAAAGATTTGACACTTAAACGAAGTTCACTCAGACCATATTTTTTTTTAATAAAAATATATTTTTGTTTTGTTGGAGAACTTTTATTTTGGGCAAAAACTATATGAAAAAGTTAAAACAATTTTGAGTCTACATTGTTTCAATGAAAATCAGTTCACATTACGTGTTCACGCTTTGGAAAAGTTTAATCTGGTTCCCAATTACCTCGAAATAATGAACACAATGCAAAATCAATTTAGTTTAGATCGATAAAAAAATATGAGAAAAAAACAAAAAATTGTACGAATTATGACAAATAATAAGGTTAGAGGAATATAAAGATTAAAGAAACAATAAAAAAATAAAACTGCAAAAGCATAAGTTAAAACTACAAAAGTTAAGGAAACTGAAAGAATCAGAATAACCATAAAAAATTACGTCCAAAAGAAGAACGAAAATAAAGTTATTCTCATTTTAGACTAAAAACTTCGATTGCTTAAAATTTCGAAAATACAGTTCTTTTTTATTAAAAAAAGTCCAATTTCATTTTCAAAAAAAGTCCTAAAAAACAGTCTCTATATTGAAATTGAAAAAAAAATTGGTAAAGTCGATCGTAAACCCTCCTACGTGTCAAAGAGGACGATGTGCTCTCTTAAAAAATACTAGTTGTATTTCCAAATACCAATGTACCATTGGGGTTGATTTCCACCTCTATAGGTTTTTGAGGAAAATATGAAGTTTCTACTGGTTCGACGTTTTCAATGCTTTTTACTTCCAACCTTCCTAGAAGCCATGGAGGTATTCCCAAATATCTTAGGAATACCTCGGTATCATTGGGGCTGATTGTCACCCCTACTGTCCACCCCTTTAGACAAATATAAAGTTTCTACTGGTTGCACGTCTATTCAATCCATCTTATTTCCCACCCTTCTACGTGTCAAGGAGGACAAAGGACGACCTCTTCAAAAATACCAGTGGTATTTCCAAATAACTTAGGAATACATTGGTACCATTGGTGTTGATTGCCACCCCTATAGGTTTTTGAGGAAAATATAAAAGTTTCTACTGGTGGACGTCTATTCAATCCATCTTATTTCCCACCCTTCTACGTGTCAAGGAGGACAAAGGACGACCTCTTCAAAAATACCAGTGGTATTCCCAAATATCTTAGGAATACATCGGGACCATTGTGGTTGATTGCCACCCCTATAGATTTTTCACGACAAAATAAAGTTTCTACTGGTTGGGCGTTTTCAATGCTTTTTACTTTCAACCGTTCTAGTCAAAGAGGTCAAAGAGGATGATGTGAGTTCCTAAAAAAATACCAGTGGTGTGTGGTGGATATCATTGGGGTTGATTGTCACTCCTATAAGTTTTTTAGGAAAATATAAAATTTCTACTGGTTGCACGTTTTTTCAACCCATCTTATTTCCAACCCTTCTACGTATCAAGGAGGACGATGTACACTCTTAAAAAATAGTAGATGTATTTCCAAATACTTAGGAATACTTTGGTACCATTGGGGTTGATTGCCACCCCTATAGGTTTTTGAGGAAAATATAAAGTTTCTACTGGTTGCACGTTTTTTTTAATCCATCTTATTTCCAACCCTTCTACGTGTCAAGTGGACGATGTGCGCTCTTAAAAAATACCAGTGGTATTCCCAAATATTTTAGGAATACATCGATATCATTGGGGTGATTGCTACCCCTATAGCTTTTTGAGAAAAACATAAAGTTTCTACTTGTTGGACGTTTTCAATCCTTTTTACTTCCAATCCTCCCAGAAGTCAGGATGCTGTGCGTTCCTAAAAAAATACCACTGGTATTCCCAAATAGCTTAGGAATACATCGGTGTCATTGGGGTTGATTACCACCCCTATAGGTTTTTGAGGAAAATATAAAGTTTCTACTGGTTGCACGTTTTTTTTTAATCCATCTTATTTCCAACCCTTCTACGTGTCAAGTGGACGATGTGCTCTCTTAAAAAATACCAGTGGTATTTTCAAATAACTTAAGAATACATTGGTACCATTGCGGTTGATTGCCACCCCTATAGGTTTTTGACCAAAATATAAAGTTTCGACTGGTTAGACGTTTTTCCAATGCTTCGTATTCCCAGCCCTCCTACTTGTAAAGGAGGACGATGTGCGCTCTTAAAAAATACCAGTTGTATATCCAAATAACTTAGGAATACATTGGTACCATTGGGGTTCATTGCCACCCCTATAGGTTTTTGAGGAAAATATAAAGTTTCTGCTGGTTGGACGTTTTCAATGATTTTTACTTCCAACCGCCCTAGAAGTCAAGGGAGATGATATGCGTTTTTAAAAAAATACCAATGGTATTCCCAAATATCTTAGGAATGCGTCGGTGTCATTGGGGTTGATTGCCCCCTATATAGGTTTTTGAGGAAACTATAAAGTTACTACTGGTTGGACGCTTTTTCAATGTTTCTTATTTCCAACCCTCCTATGAGTCAAGTAAAAGATACCAGTGGTATTTCCAAATATCTTAGGAATACATTTGTGGAGTTGTTTGCCATCCTATAGGTTTTTGAGGAAAATATAAAATTTCTACTGGTTGGACGTTTTCAATGCTTTTTATTTCCAACCCCATTCCCTAAGTCAAAGAGGAAGATGTGCGTTCCTAAAAAAATACTACCTAACGTGCAGATGTACTTACTAAAGAAAAATTCAGTATAAACCTTTAAAACTGCATCAACAGGACCGGACTCAGATATAATGTTTTGATGATGGATTTAATTGGTCGAAATGGTTAAAACCATATTTATGTGATAGCTGTTATATTAAGAATAAAAAAAAAACAAATTATGAAAAAAAAATCCAGGTCCATATTTAAAAAAAATAACTCTCTAGTGCTAACTCGGTTTATAAGCGTCACACGAAGCTAATCGAAATGTCATATGGGAGGGGTTAGAGTGTAGTGGAACTCACATAATTTAACCTTTTTTTGTGTCACCAATAGTTTTTGAAATAGAAGATACCTATTTAAAATTTTCGCAATTTATACATTCTTCTAAATATTTCAGAAACTACTTACAATATGAAAACACTGTAAAAGTTTTCTAAAAGGTCTCAACAAAAGACAACTTATTGCTAATTTAGCCGACCTTGTAACTACAGCCGTTTCGGATATAGCAATACTGCTCGCCCGTAAAAAGCCTGTATAGTAAAATAATATATTAGATAGAAAACCAGATAAAACTGAACACAAAAAAAATCATAAAAACGACACATTAGAAGGTATGGTTAAGAATAAACAACCTTAAAAAAACGGAAAAAAAATTAAATTTGAGCAAAATCAAACCCCGAAGAATAAGATAAAATAACGACAATAATATTATTATAAAATTACAAAAACGAAAATAAAATAATGTAAAAAAAAATATTAAGAAATGACTATACCCCATTAGCAAAAAACTTACATATTCATTAAAAAACGTCATCTAGCAGGCCATGAAATTTTCAGAGTAAATGAGACTTGTTCATTCATCCTAACTAGCCAACTAGATGACGTTTAGTATATTTCTGTGTTCCTTGGCTGTCTTAAGATTTCTTTTGTAAGGCATATGAAACTGTTTTAGATAACTATAAATGCACATCTCCGCTGCCAATTATGTCTAAAATAGCCAAGATATGCATGGCTAAGTAGAAGTGGTTCATTTTGAAAACGTGTTTATTTTTGAATTTGTCATCTAGTTGGCTGTGAAATGTCAAAAGAAAATGATGAAATAATCCGTTTATTTCGATTATAGCATCTTTTTCAGTCGAAATTTTATGGCCTACTAGATGACGTTTTCAATGAACACGGGGTATGTAGTTAATAATTTTTATTATTTTTGGTTTTATAAATACTAATTATACTAAATATGAATTTCTCGTTTGGTTTTCGAAATATATAATCTACTGCATAATATCATGCAGTTCGTGTTTTTTTGTGACTTGATTAAGGCCTTCGACTGTGTCAAGCATTCTGCTGGATAAACTTCACTACTACAACTTTGAGGGCATTTGGTTTCCTATATGTGTCATTCTTTAATTTAATAATTTAATCGTTACTTATATTACTTTTTTTTTCAAATACTGTAAACAACATGATGATAGTTCATATAAAACCTCGTGTTCAAACGTCATCCAGAAGGCTATGCATTTCTAATAGAAAAGGATGACATAATCAAAGTAAATAGGCTTGTCTCCTTTCATCCTTTTGTTTTGACATTTTACCTCCAACTAGATGATGTTTTTAAATGAACACCCCTATGTTTGTTCACTTAAATTAATAAAAGACTTGTTTAGGCTCAAATTGAACCTTCAAAATCAAACAAAACATATTTCTCTAAAATTGAGAATTCGAAAATAAAAATGAAACAAGCGAAATGTTATTTACTACTTACTTTTGGGTGAAGCCTCATCCACTTTTTTGCCAGATTTGAGTTATCTACAACAAGTGAAATGTTGAGTTAAAGAAGAATACTGGAAATGTCATTCAAATTGGAATTATAAACAACTAAATCAGAGTTTACTGATCGAAATAAACTTTTTTTTGTTTTTTTTTCTGCTAATATTTTGTATCAAACCACAACCACAAGCTAAGCATTACCTTTTGTTCCAGGTATGGTTCCAAAACCGGAGGGCGAAATGGCGAAAAAAGGAGCATACCAAAAAAGGCCCCGGACGACCTGCGCACAATGCACACCCCCAGTCCTGCTCTGGAGAACCCATTCCACCTGCAGAACTGAGAGCGAGGGAGAGGGCGAGACGCAGGAAAAAACTTCAAAAAGCCCTAGAAAGACAAGCCAGGAAACTACGAGCTAAAGGTCAGTCTAGAGTACGACTTTCTTTATCATTCAGCCTTGATAAATAGGATTTTGATCAAACTATCATGTTTTAACTTCATCTTTTTCTATCTTTCTATTAAAAAAAAAACAGTTTTATATCGTGTGACATAATTTAAAAATGCCATATTTCAAAAAAAATGACAAGCGCAGCGTGTTCAGAATAAAACGATCTTTTACTTTCATCATTTTGCACTTTTAATCTGCAAAATGGGCAATTTTTTTTACCATGTAATCCACTTCATAACTCTGCTAGTTTCTGAGATCAGGTGGCGACACCATAGCATAAGTACCCAAAGTTCCCTCTCTTCGGTATAGTATCCCTCAGGTTTGGAGTATACCATGCTAATGAGCTGAAATTATAGCGAAACCGGTCTATGCTTATACTGCCTCACAGAGATTGTAATTAATTTACTTACCAAGTAAATTTTAAGTTTTGCAAAAACTTTGTAACTCCATCTGTTAGTAAAAATCAAGCGTACAATAACTCGTGTTCCTCCTTTTCCTCTACTAATAAAAAAATATTTTTAGTCATCTAACCTATTTCTTTTTTTTTGTAGGCATACCAGTGGACCTCGTAGCCCTGAAACGAGAATACCTGGCTCAACGAGGTTCTGACACCCTAGACAGTGACAGTGACATTGACGTGGTGGGCGATTCGGGCGCGGAATCGGAAAACTTCGGTGAGAACTCGATGTTCACGCCGTCGGTCACCGACACGAGTGATAACGGCATGGACTTGTCGTCGAGTGCGCACGAGCACGACGAAAAAAGCCGACAGCGACCGAACCCGTTTAGTATAGATTCGCTGCTAAACAACAATACTTGAACGTTTGTGGCGAGCAGTGTACATAATTGCGATTAGGATGGGCATTGTTTTGAGTCTTGAACCGAAAGGTGGCACAGTACATATCAGCGTGGCCACAAATTGGCATTAATTTAACAATAATTGTGCAATAAGAAAAAATGTCATTTCGTGTGATACGATGTCTTAAATTATTGTGTGTTTTAGGGGTGTATTTGAAGAGAATGCCTCAGAAAAGACTGAAAGAGAGAACTTATAAAAAATATTTCCCACAATATGACACAATGTAAAAAGTTAGTTTAAGAATTATTTTGTGATACTTATCTGCGTAAAATAAAACTCTATACGAGGTCTGCTTTAGAGGTAGATAATATTGTAAATTTGTAAAAAACAGACATATCCGTAGAAATGGTATAGAATCGACTATTATTATTTATTTGAACATATTTTGTAAATAAATCAACATTCAGCTGTAAAAACTGCGAATCTAATATTGAAAGTCTGTAGGCTTTTTTGTTGTAAAAATCGTCTCGCACCTTTAGTGATTTAATTAATACAAATAGCATGAGTACCTTTTAATAGATACATACAACTATTAATATTTAGGATATTGCTGCTGTTTAAAAAAATGGAAACTGTCATGAATATTGTGTACATACATGTCTCAAATATATTCCTTTATTGTGACTATTGTAATACAAATACAAAAAGCAAGCTTAGTGATTTCGATTGAATATTATTGTATTTTTCAATATAAAACATCGAAACGTTGTCTTACCCTACTAAAAGAAGTGGTGAATATGTTTGATTCACCTCTAACAATATCAATATGAAACAATAGTTCAAATACTTAATAAATTCATTATTTATTCCATAAAAATGTTGTTTTAATTGGTTGATTTTTGTGTAATTCGTTGTAGAGAAATAGTTATTTTTTTTTCTATCTACATTCTCTGCGGAACCACCCTCTCTGTCCTTCATCTCGTTAAAAATGCATCAAAGTACCGATTTTGTTTTCGGTACCATAATTAATTAAATTCTTTTTTTACGTTTTATAAACCTGAAAAGATTAACACAAAAACTTAATTGCGGGGCGTATATTTTGTTTTTGCCATCCCGAACCGTATCGTCCTGATATTAATTTAGATCGGGTCAGAATTAAAATTTGGTGTTTTTGTTGACGGATCCATTGAAATTTTAATAAACTTTTGATTGATCGACCGGTGAGGGATCCCAACAAAACAACCAAAAACAGCTTCGTCCGATCAGTGGCGTGTCGGCCGCTATCGACACGAACACCTGGTTAACTTAAATAAGTTATTCGTATTTTATTAGAGTTGGTTTCCTTGATTATTTTAAAACAGCCCTCATTAAGGGCATAACGGTGTCGCAACCTATCATTTTCCTAAGCATGAAAGAAATTCGCCCGCAATTGAGTCATTAGGTCTGTTCAAAAATCACCGTCTTATCCGATGGCAGATCGGGAAAATTGGTTGGTGTGCACGCCACTTCCTGCCTGGAAGGTTTGTTGGAAAATTATTTTCCTTTGGTCAAAAGCATCGTTAAATTAATATCGAATGTTGTTTGCGCTGTTTACATGAAACATCAAAATGTGAGTGCTATGGAACATTTTCAGTGAAAGGTCACGCATCAGTAAAAAGGACTTATGAAGAAATGTTAAAAAAGCCATTAGCTCACACATATTAACAAAAGTTTTATGTATACAGGTTGGTCAGAAGTTCGGCAACACTAAGTTATCTCAAAAAATATGCAGCTTACTTAAAAAATTGCTTGCACTAATGTTAAAGGACTTTTATCTACTACCTATACGATTATGCCTTATTAACGAATTTTTTTTGGGTTATTTGATGGTTCACACTAGTAATGTAATTAATTCATTATTTAGTTCAGGTAACTCAGGTATCTACATTAAACATAACCCAAACTGCTTTAACAACTGGTATAATGAATAAATGTATACAATGAGATATCCACTTATTATACACTGTGTCCCAAATTGGTCTTCCATGTATTCGGATCTCAGAAACTATAGGAGCTACGAAGTCGGTTAAATGGGGAAAGTTCTAGACTATTATGTTAGTAATGTAATGGCAAAAACGGGGTGGCTGTAACCAATCGGGTTGTTGAGAAATTTTGAGAAAACCAAACTGGTGCATTTTAAAAAAACTGTTATAAATTCTTTATTTTAAAAGGTAATCAAAATTTGTGAAAACATTTGTGAAGCAACTTTTTGAGTGGAATATACCTGTAAAGGTAACATTTCGATACAATGTTTCTGTTTTCTGGAACCATCATCAACTTCTGTTTTTCTTATGACGGCCATATTGAATTTTTACACTTGCTTACAGGAGACAAGAAATGCGTTTCAATAATATTTATCAACCCTAGTAAGATTTTATAGTGTTTTAAAAAATCAAGAAAAATGTAGTTTTTACTAGTAGGCCATGGATTGAACTTGACAGTAATATGTGGTTATTATCGCGAATGCTTAAAAACAATATCACAATGGCAGTAAAGGTCGCAGAGGAATATTTGTTGAATGCAGAATCCTCTTAAAAATTAAATTGCAACAGCTGGAAATTACTTAATGTGAGGGAAATTTTGACATGCTGGAATTTCATTTTCAAGAAAACAGAAATGTTCAAATTTCTAAAACTGACTACGAAGGAAAATATGCTTAACGAGGAACGACTTCAGCATGGTTTAAAACAATTCAAGTCTTAAAGTCTATAAATTTATTGAATTAAAAAAGAAAAATTTCTTACTTCAAGGCCAAGCACCTAAATGAGGAACACACGATAATGGCTCAACTGAAAAACAGAATGTTGCAATCGGACAAAGAATTTCTGTTGGAGCCACCGAACGATAAATTGCGATTCGAAAATTATGCTTGCAAAGCATTTTACAATCACTCAAAAGACATTCGAAGAAGGCTTCCAAAATCGATAATTTCAGAGTGGTTTAAATGTTATCGCGACCAATTTGAAGTCTTTAGATACCATCAAAGTAATTTGGTTAGATGGAAGCGGGACTAACGTTGATGTATCAACATAAATTACCTTATATTGTGTATGGGTATACATGGCTAACTCAAAAAATTTTCCTTATCGATTGAGAATAATAATCCGTTATCGTGTATTCCGCATTTAGGTACTTTGCCAAGAAAGAAAATCTTTTTTAATTTAATACATTTATAGACTTCAAGACTTGAATTGTTTTAAACTATGCCGAAGTCTTTCCTCGTTCAGGGTATTTTTCATCGTAGTCAGTTTTTGAAATTTGAGTATTTTTGTTGATTCGGAAATGAAAAACCCGCATGCCAAAATTTCCGTTACTGTCAAGTTTAATCCCTGGCCTTCTAGTAAAAACTATATTTTTCTCGATTTTTTAAAATATTATAAAATTTTACTAGGGTTGTTATACATTATTGAAACGCATTTCTTGTCCCCTGAAAACATGTCTAAGAATCCAATATGGCCATCATAAGAAGTTTATGATGGTTCCAGAAAACCGAAAGGTTGTATCGAAATTTTACCATTACAGGTATATTCCACTCAAAAAGTTGCTTCAGAAATGTATTCACATATTTCGATTATCTTTTAAATAAATAATAAAGGATTTATAACTGTTTTTTAAAAATGCAACATTTTGGTTTTTTCAACATTTCTCAAAAACCCGATTGGTTACAGCCACCTCGTTTTTGTCATTACATTACTACCATAATTGTCTAGAACTTTCCCTATTTAGCCGACTTCGTAGCTTCTGTAGTTTCCGAGATCCCAATACACGGAAGACCAATTTGGGACACACTGTATATTATTAAAAGTAACATTGATTCCAGAAGTAGATAGTGTTGTAGTGTCTGTGCCGTATTTTTTATACCACTGATAGAAGAACTAACATTAACAGAGCTGCTTGATGAAGGGATGGTTTCGCCGAATATCTTTCTTGCTAAATTATTTTCTTTGGATGATTCAATGTACCGTTCAGCCACCGTATTACTCTTCCAACCTCCATGACGCTTTACTGTTAGAATACCTGCTTCAGAATCGGCTAGCATAGATGTTGAAGAACGCCGAAAACAGTGTCCAGTGTATTCTCCTGCATGTGGCAAATTCAAGAAAGTTGCGATCTTTTTGGGCATACTACCAAAGGTACCAACAAGCTGCTTTATACAAACTCCTCGTCTAAAGCCCATAAAAAAAACGGCCTTGATCCATTCCTGAAAGAAGTAAAAAGATGGTAAGATGGTATTTTTTACGAAAACTAAATCCTGATTGAACCTTTCAGTTTAGTAACAACTTCCTTACATTACTAGTGCGGTAATAAAACTTATTTCATAACTCAAATAACCCAAAATGCGATAATAAGGCAACATCCTATAACTAGTAGCTGGTAAAATATTGTACTTTATTCGTGTGGTATGGCATACTAATGGCACTCGTGCGGTTACCACGACACGGTCTACGATCTCGTCCTGCCAAAATTCCCACTCGTGACTACAATAATTCTCGTACCGCACTAATAAAGTAAATATTGTTGCGAACTCATGGTTCAATAATTCCAGTATAACGATTTAACACGAAGTACAATTCACAAGTACAATTCGACTACTAAATAACTCACTACTTAACACTTTTATCGTTTGGTACTTTATCTTGCTTATAGCTCGATGAAATAAGATTACTCTAACGGCGGCGCTATTCGCCTTTTAATCCTAAAAATATAGAAAAGCCTAGAACATTCTTAAAAGCAAAAAATAACTGCGTTCTAAATAAATAGAGTAATAAATCACTCGTGACAGTCCCCATGTGTAATAATGGGTAAGGTCCGCCGACGGTAGCAGCTGAGTGTCAGCGCAAAACCGCTCAGTATTAAAACGGGTCAGCGGATGATTGTCGAGTGAACGCACTGTTTTGCCAACTGACAGTACTGACACTGACAGATATAATATAAATTTAAATTGATACTGATGAGCTCTAATAAGAGCGAAACCGGTCTATGGTTCCTCTGCCTGTTATGCAAAATAGGTACGAAATCTCGGCCATTTGTCTGTGGGAAGTGACAATATTGCAGAAAACAGGTTTTTGGATCGCTTCACATAAATTTAAATTGTTGTTACTCACCCTAATTTATAAAACGTTAAAAATTTCAAAGTCATGAATAATAATGCTCGTATTTTAGTAGAATTACTAGAAGATGATTTACATTTTATTGCAATAAATGCCGCATTAGATAATTTGGCACAACCAATAAATGTAGAAAGACCCGAAGTGTAGTGTGAAGAGAACTAGAAATGTACCTAACTGTAGTCTGGATGATTTTTATAACCATTTCCGGATGTCTAGAACAACTTTTCAGGTACCTAACCCATTAGCTAAATTACTTCTCAAAAATCAAGCTATATTTCGACTTGAAAAGCAATTACTAAGTTTAGTATGTACACTATTTACCTTCATTCATCCAAAGTAACAGGTTTTGCCTGTTCTCAACGGCCATTTTCATGTGGGATTGCGGACCTAACTTCCCAAGTGCAACCAATGAATTAATACTAGTTAAATTATTTTATCCACGACCATACTATAATAATCACATTATTCTTGTACATTCTCAAGACTAACGATAATCATTATTCACTTGTGAATAATGAACATTATTCACAAGTGAATAATGAGTTGTCATGGAAACGAAACATGTCGTAGGCAACTGACAACTCAAAAAGTAAACTGCCCTAAACATGAAATCGGTAGTTACCACTGGTTTATTCAAATAATTATCCTTCTATTAAGATGTATTGAGGCAAATGTAGGTTACAGTGTCACTTTTTCACTAAAATATGTACTTTTCACTGAAAAATACTTAAAATACGTTAGTTAGTTACCCTCGAGAATAACGACTCTCATTAAATGCTTGTTGTATAATATACTATTATTATTTAAAGAAAGTTTATTTCAAAATACTCTTTTCAAATGCATAGGAATAAACAAAAACGGAAAACTAACCATAACCTCAAATTTTCGAAGCAAACAAAAGCAAACGTTGAGATGGTCAACGCTAAATTATTGCGCTTAGTAAATCATCCATCCGCTGACATCAAGCGGCTGGAAAGCGTGTCTGCTGAACGCGTCCGCTTACTAAACGTCTAAGCTGCTGCTGTCGGCGGAACGTACCCAATGCCGCAGCGCCCGGTGCCGCGTGCCGCGAAGATCCAACCTCCAATGTCGCTCCGCCTCGCTGATAATCCACGCCCACAGCTGCCGCTTACCGTATCAATAACTATAAAAGTTTTATCATTCTGTCATTCATGGCAGATAAACCATTAATTAGTAATAAATTGGGGTTACGTTGTTTCTTATAAAACCCCATTTTTTAATTGTTATGATTCATGTAAGTTGTCCTATGACCTGAGCAACTCCAGCAATTTTGTAAGAATTTTATTAATAAAGAAATTTATGGTTTTGTAAAAACAAGTATTTTTATTTGATTAAGAGTTCAAAATGTGCTTCCTGAAATTTTGACTAAAATGAGCTGAAATAAAATG
The DNA here is from genome assembly GCA_951812265.1 of Taphrorychus bicolor. NCBI lineage: Eukaryota > Metazoa > Arthropoda > Insecta > Coleoptera > Curculionidae > Taphrorychus > Taphrorychus bicolor. The sequence continues at coordinate 41,892,997 of OX638298.1, read as the reverse complement.
AGCTAAATTATAGTAAAATCTGTGAAACATACCATATGAAGTAAGGTCTTATTCCAAACGATCTCTGTCTATCCCCAATCCCACTTATCGTAAGTTAATCATCATTTGTGCTTAGCGTCCTTTATTTAGTAATGTGAACGTTTGGATAGCAAATGTAGGACAAGAAAGCTATTTCACGTTTTGGAAATCGCCATCGTTTCGAGCTACATAAAATTTATTGTTTTTTAGCCCTGAGAAAGATCTCAATTAAAGGTCCAAACGTTGGCGATTTCTAAAAAGTGAAGTAGCTTTCTTGTCCTACGTTCCATCCAAACGTTCAGGTAAGTTAAACAGTTTTTTTAAATGTGGTTATTTTTTAATTTCCACACCACACAAATGTTTCAAAAATGTTAACCTTTGTTCTAATGAAACTTCAATAAATAACTGCAAAAAAATGAAGGGGTGATTCTTTGGGAAAAATCAGGAGGGATGTTTGACATGTTCTAGTCCAACTCTGAAGTCTGACATATTTCACAATATTTTCTGTTCTTATTTCAACTAGGCACTTCCTCTTTGCATCTGTGGGGTTCCAGACGATAAACCTTGGATAACTAAGAAAAAATAAAATTGTAAATTCAAAAAATAAAACCAAAAATTGATTAGGATATCTTCAAAAACTTAATAAGAAGTAAAAAAATAGTATATTATACAACAAGCATTTAATGAGAGTCATTAGTCTCGAGGGTAACGTTTGAGCCCACGAGCGAAGCGAGTGGCACAAGTTGCCCGAGAGAATAACGCTCATTAAATGCGCGTTGAATACTATACTTTATCCACTACCAAGATTCTGGGTTTTCTCGAATATGATAGGTTATAGGTGCCACAAAGATAATTTACAATTTTAAAACCACGACCACGACTGGTTTCGCTATTCAATGGCGCGACGTTCGATGCGTCTTGTCGATAGATGACGGTCTAGTCACCCGCGCATGTCACCGCATGTTAATTTCAATGCTACGAGGGTGGACGGCAAATTACTTCATTTTATGGCCTATTTTAAGTATATTTCAGTGAAAAGTACATATTTTAGGGAAAAAGAGACACTGTAACCTACAGTTGCCTCAATACATCCTAATAGAAGGATAATTATTTGAATGAACCAGTGGTAACTACCGATTTCATGTTTAGGGCAGTTTACTTTTTGAGTTGTCAGTTGCCTACGACATGTTTCGTTTCCATGACAACTCATTATTCACTTGTGAATAATGTTCATTATTCACAAGTGAATAATGATTATCGTCAGTCTTGAGAATGTACAAGAATAATGTGATTATTATAGTATGGTCGTGGATAAATATATATAGTCGTGCAAAATAATGAGTTTCAACTATCATCTAGTAGTTTTTTTCTAAAAGGGGGGGATGTCGCAAAGAAGCAAAAAGACATAAATTGCAGCATTTTTAGAAATGGTAGGCCGATGACCGGTTTGGTAACCAAGCACTAGTTGACCCAAATGTAAAAATTAAACCTTGCAAATTTGTTCAACATGTGGGTACTTCGAACCGCTCATGGACGTCATGGAAAAGAAGGTTGCAATCGTTTGGGAAAAATGTGCTAACAATAAAGAAATTTAGCACGAGCGCTTTTGAGAAAGAAACGCCAGTGTTAGTCTGGGTGCTAACCAAGAGTGTCCGGTTTTGAGGGGACTCACGAGGAGTCGGTGCGGGGAGTCGCGTTGGGGCTGGCCGGAACTCGACATTACGCCGGACGGACGAACGACCACCATCAGGTACCAGCCCATTGTTTTAAAATTAGAAAAATGAGTCGTTTTGGGGGACTCCAAGCAATGGAGCCTAGTTTGGAGATTTGCTCGGTGATTGACAAGATTTGAAGTTCGAATTGATTTTTTTGGGAGCGTTACGCTAGATAGACGAACGACCACCCGTCGAAGAGTAATTAAGTGTTTTCTCAAATTTGTTATCGTCCCAGTACAAGGAAGAACCACCCTTGTTGCCCTAAAGGAAGCCACGGGTACTCATAAAATGCCCAGTGCCCCTAAAGTACGTTAAATTAGTTGGCACGATACGGTCTTCCTCTACAGTTAACTTAGGTAAGACCCATTTGTTGTAGCGGTGTCTGTTTTCATAATGGTCATTTTCTTAAAGTAGTTAGGGTAATTTTAAGGCACAGAAAATAGAAGTTTACTTGAATCCCGTCTTATCATTTTAAATATAAACCCCCTAGTTTCGAAAGCCCTATTTAGTGAGTAAATGAGCATAGGACCTTTAGGGCGAGGTAACGACTACCCGATACCCAGTTAGAAGTCATTTTAAAGCGTAAATTAACGCACATTCAAAAATAGTAATTTTGCATGTAATACGATCGCACATTCTATTCGTGACAACATCAGCAAATTTGACACTACAGGATCAGCAGTTGCAGGTGGCTATGAAGAGGCTGTGGGGGCAAAAAATGCCCTCACTATAATTTTCAGTCACTATAATTCTCAGACCGGTGGATCAAAGGAAGATTTTCAGGATTATAGTGAACCTGCTAAATAAATATTCAACAGGTTTAGATGAGATTCATATCATAACAGTTAAACGTGTCGCCTATGATATCTTAACTCCTTGTAGCACACATTGTCAAATAAATGCTTCAGTAATGGGCTTTACTACAACTTTAGTAGAACTACAGACCCATCTCTCCTCTCCTCAGTGTCGAAAATCCTTGAGAGGTTTATATGCAGTAGGCTTATGGATTTCTTAAAACAATAATAGCCGAACACCGATTAATGTAGGTTTATTTCAAAAAGATTATCGCAGATAGCATTCTTCAACATTGAACTCAAGTTAATGTAATATTAGAGAATGTACTCAACAACGAAAAAATGGCAGGTCAGGATTTCGACCTCTCAAAGGCATTCTACACTTTGAATCATGGTTTGCTGAGGTTTAGACTGGCTCTTTGTTCAATACGAGTGTCTTTTGCAACAATCATAAAATCTTATCTGTCGAATCGGCAACAGGTGATCTCTATCTCTACAAACCAGTCTCGTTCCTTTCCCCATTATCGAAAATATTTGACATGGGTTATATACAGGGTGATTCACGTTATTCGACACTGAAGGTTATGGCTAAACTTTCAGATTTAAAAAAAATTTTATATATGGAATGGATGAGGGTCTATTGGAAGTACATTTTAAAATTATTTTTATTGTATACAGGTGGTCCCAAAAGTATAAAATTGATTAAAGTTGTATTTTTTTAAATGAAACACCTAGTATATTAATGTATTTTCGGTATCTACGGACAAAAGTAAATGTAGTTTTATTAAGGTTTATGGCATCTAAACCGTACTGTTCTTCAGATATTCGTGATTTTGTGAAAATACATCATCAAATTTAATGTTTAAAATCTCAGCACTTGGTTTCTTTTCAACCACCGAAATTGGCTGGTGGGCTACCAGTACATTGAGTTTTTTACGGTATGTATTAAATATTAACTACTGTGTACCAAATGTAAAAAAATTAACACTAAATTATTGCAAACTTCAAACAGTAATAACTCGTTTAATTTAAATTAGACACCCTGTATTTTATAGTATCATTAGATGCAGAATTTAGTTTCCTATCAAAAACTATTAAACATTCCTATAGCTTGGTCGTTGCATTTTCTTGGAAAATTGATTTTTTCTGAATTTGCGCTGACATAAACGAATGTAGTAATCTAATTTACATGCTCAGGTCTGTTCAGGTGTTATCTGATTTTGACAAAGCAAAATTTATTGTCATTTCTAGTTGTCACATATTAGGTTAACGTTAAATATTTTTTTACTGTTATAATTGGTGGTTAACAGGGAGTTTTTTATTTAATCAAAATGCTGGTTTACACAACAGAAGAACGAGTCGATATGATCTTCATTCTAGGAGAATGCTTGCAAAATTGTCTTTTAGCATCAAGGGTTTATGCTGAAAGGTTTCGTAACCGAACTCGACCAAATAGAGTCGTTTTTTAAAGACTGTTGGTTCAATTTAGGCAAACTGGTAGTGTTCAGGATGAAACGACTGCCAAACCGAGTTAGAGAAAACCAAGAAACTGAATTAGCCGTTATTGGCTCTGTAGTTGAAAATCCCCATGTCGGACAACGAGAAATTGCACAAAACTTAAATATTAGCCAAGCAAGCGTATCAAGGATCCTTCAAAAACATAAATATCACGATTATAGAATACAACTACATCAAGAACTCTCCGATAACGATTTTGGCCAACGAGTGGACTTTTGTATGTGGGTGTTAGAAAAAGTTGGAGAACAAGAAGATTTTTTTGAATCAGTTCTATTTAGTGATGAGTGTACTTATCATAACGATGGTTCTTTTAACCGACACAATTTTCATTATTATTCTGATTTTAACCCCCATGAATTTAGAGTTATTAATAACCGGCGTAATGGGACAGTATGTGATTGGACCTTATTTTTTTGACAAACATTTAAACGGAATGTCGTTTCTAAATTTTTGGAGAAATCAGCTTCCAATATTACTGGAAGAAGTTCCTCTAGATATAAGAACAATCATGTGGCTGGAAATGGATGGGGCACCTGCTCATTATCATCGTGAAGTCCGGGAGTTCTTAAATGTTCGTTTCCAAAATCGATGGATTGGAAGGAATAGAGCACAACATTGGCCACCAAGGTCCCCTGACATAACGCCTCCCGATTTCTTTTTATGGGGATATGTGAAAGGAATCGTGTATAATACGCCACCAACCACAAAAGAAAATACGAAGGAACGAATCAGAGAAGCCTTCAGAAGCAATACTCCCTATATATTACGCAATGTGAGTGAAGGATTTAAAAACAGAATACGTTTGTGTTTAGAATCAGACGGTCGTTATTTTGAACAAATTTTATAACTGTTTGTTTTTGTTTGTTTTACTCTTATGTTGACTTATTATTTATTGTATTTCAAATTGCCACTATTATTGCACTTAATTTTTTTGGAATAGAGATGCCAAATTTTATAAGAACTCTTGTAATATAATGTTTTATTGTTTTATTTGATATTTTATGCTAAATAAAGACACTTTAATATTCAGATGACTGCTAAATAATCTTCATGATCATAATTTTGTAACTTATAAATTAATATCTGACAAATACAGGGTGTTCATTAGAAAACTTCGTCTAGTTGGTTGTGAAATGTCAAAGGAAAAAAATGGAGAAACAAAAGCCCATTTACTATCATTATGCCATCCTTTTCTGTAAAAATTTTATAGCCTCCTAAATTAAACTTTCTAGTGATCACCCAGTACTAATGATAGTAAATTTTGTTTTCTCAAAATCAGGTATTGTAGCAGGTAAAGTAGATTACTTAATTCGTTTATGTTAGCTCAAATTCAGAAAAAAATCTATTTTCCAAGAAAACGCAAAGACCAAGGTATAGGAATGTTTAATAGTTTTGATAGGAAACTAAATTCTGCATCTAATGATACTATAAAATACAGGGTGTCTAATTTAAATTAAACGAGTTATTACTGTTTGAAGTTTGCAATAATTTAGTGTTCATGTTTTTACATTTGGTACACAGTAGTTAACATTTAATACATACCGCAAAAAATTCAATGTACTTGTAGCCCACCAGCCAATTTCGGTGGTTGAAAAGAAACCAAGTGCTGAGATTTTAAACATTTAATTTGACGCTGCATTTTCACAAAATCACGAATATCTGAAGAACGGTACGGTTTAGATGCCATAAACCTTAATAAAACTACCTTTACTTTTGTCCGTAGGTACCGAAAATACATTAATATACTAGGTGTCTCATTTAAAAAAATACAACTTTAATCAATTTTATACTTTTGGGACCACCTGTATATAATGACAATAATTTTAAAATGTACTTTCAATAGACCCCCATCCATTCCATATACAAAGCTTTTTTAAAATCTAAAAGTTTAGCCATAATCTTCCGTGTCGAGTAACGTGAATCACCCTGTATAGTAAGCTTATGGATCTCCCACAACAATGTGGTATAACAACCGAACATCAATTTCCAAAAGATTGACGCAGCTAGCATTATTCAATGTTATATCTTATGCAGTAGACAATGTAGATAAAAATGAAAAGTTGGCAGGTCTAATTTTTTACCTTTCAAAGGCATTCGACACTTTGTATCATGATTTGCTGAAGTCTCAACTGGCTCTTTGTGAAATAAGAAGAGTTGTTGCATGAATCAATAATGACAAAATCTTATTTGTTGATCGAATTATCTAAGTCTCTGCTAGGGAAAGTCTTTCTCTCATGTCGTGTGAGCGGGAGGCGGTACTCCAATCTGGGTCCTGCGTTATTCCTGCTGTATGCGAAGAGAGTGAAGTTTCGGTTCAAGAAACATGTCTCCCAGTACCAGTATGAGGAAGACCCATCGGTGAGAGTTAGTGGCAGCCAATCTTGCAGGACTATCGACAGACTGTACTAAAGAGGGGAAAAGGATGATGCGGGAATGGTTCCTGAGGAGTGAACTGAGAATAAATTGTGACAAAAGTGAAATTATTTCTCAATCACTATACGTTCGGATAGATGGTAGGTATTCTTTCTATTCCTGGAAAGGAAATTAGATGTTTGGCACCTGTATAAATACTGGACAGTGATATTGGAAAAACTATTTGAGAAATGAATAAGTTTAAATCATTTGTGGAATGCTGCCAAATTAATTACGTAGTAACTCTCAAATCGTTCAATAATATATTGTGCAACTAGTGTCGAAAATTGCCCTTTTTACACGAGTATGACGATTTGGACACGAGCCGTAGGAGAGTATACGTCACAATAGTGTGAAGAATGATTTTCGTACGTGCATATTATACTTTTTCTACGACTGCGATTTTGCTTCATAAATGATCATTCGTTTTATAAAATATATGCAAGACGTGTGAAAAACCATCAAGTCCATCAAAGTGGAATTTGCACACGTCTCTGAGTGGAAGCGGGCGCTATGTGCACTTTGCTCACGCTGTTAGCAATATGCGATTTTCAAGGGTAGTTAGTAGTGCGCGTTTGTTCATTTTCGAGGCAGTCGTAGAAAAGAATACTTAGTGTGGCATAATTTGGCAGTAGGTAGACAGTAGGAGGAAGCAAAATCATGCAATTAGGTAGGTGAGTAAGAAAGTGAGTAGAAAAGTTGTAGTAGAGATTCTTACCAAAACCCCTTGTATTTTGAGTAGAATTTATAACACATTCAATAGTATATTACATACCGGCGTGGAAAGTCCTTCATTACTGTCGAGAGATTAGATAGTTTATCGAGACGCGCAGCGTCGAGATGAACTATAAAATCTCGAGACTGTAAGGACACTTCCTACCGAGGTGTGTATACTCTTTTATTTACAACCTACATAATATGAATTTATATTTTTCGTATAGGATAGTTATAATATTTTTAACTATCTTTTTTTAAAAATTACCAGTTAACTATCTTATCTAGTTCGATGCTACTAGGGACACCTTTTTAATTCTATAAAGACATTAAATTTTACGGGCCAAGAAATAAGCATGGAAAATGAGGGTTGAAAGAGAAGTAGGTGATAAGCCATGACCGCCCTTGGGTGGTAATGAATACCCATTACCTACGTCTAATTTAGAGGTAGGTAATAGGTAATTTCCCACGCTCCTATGACGTTTGTAATGATAGCATTACATATATGGTTGTAAATAAATAATTTTACCTTAGAGAAGCAGCAGCTTTCTGGGCTTTTCCGAAAAATGAAAATGAAATAGAGGATTATAATACTAAGGAAGCCACGAGATTCTATGTGGAGTGTAAAATGGAGATATAATAGTGGTATGGTGCATTCTCTGCAAAACACCATAACAACGTTAAATCATCGACTCATTGTTTGGATCAAAATTTAAGAGGCCACCTTTGACAAGTGATTCCTTAAGAAATATTTTTAGTTCAGTGCGTTTGTGACGTAATTTATTTTTTATTCTTACTTATCCTCTAGTTTTACCTACACATTGCAGGCTTAACATTATACTCATTTGAACATTAGTAAATAAAGGACGCTAAGCACATAAGATTATACCCATTCTAAGGGCCTTAATAGAAAAACCTCCTACCAATTTTGCCATAAAGGATGAGGCAGTGGGCGACATAATCTGCCGGCTTCCCGACGTTCACTGATTCAACTGTGGCGAGCTCCGTGGTTTTTATTCCCCCGCACGCCGTCGCAATACAAGCTGCAGTGGAGGGACTGGGGTGGGGTTAGTGGCGGCGCGGAGTGTCGTCGCACTTGAAGTATGTCGTGAAACTCGCTTCCAATCTGCATTTACAAGGGCAATTTCCTCCTTCCTCTTGAAATTGCTGTCGTGTTTAAAGATCTCAATGGCCTCTCTCGTTAGTCTCGGATAGAAACGCTGCAATTGATATAAGATATCTACCTCGTTGAAAAGGATGTCATAACTTTCGGAGAGAGCGTGTTCTGCTACTGCTGACTTTTGTGTTGATCCTAGCCTGCAACTCCTCTTATATTCCGTAATCCTCGTGTTGACACTGCGTTTTGTGGTGCAGAGTATACTGTATACCGAGTCACGGCTGCATGTAACTCATGGTGAGAATAGGGGATCCCTATCGTGTGAGAATCGGGACTTCAAGCTCTGTTGAATTCTACGAGTGGGTTTAAAGACAGTTTTAACATTGTGCTTTTTCCCGTGTCCGTTAGTTTGTGGAGAGATGGTAGGATCTTCTCCCATTGTCCCTTCCTGACGCTTTACATTCCTTATACGGACGGCCCTATCGAACTCGTGCTTGCTGTATCCATTCCAACCAAATGCTCTTTCCAGATGCATCATTTCCCGTTCCAATTCAGCCGGCTCACAAATTCTCTTGGCTTTCACAGACAGAATCTTTAAGACTCCCTTTTTCTGTCTGGGATGGCGAGTTGATCCGGAAAACACTTTAGATTGAAATTTGGAACTGTTTTATTAAGGTAGTTCGAACAGAACAAGCAAAGTTAATCGTATTATAGTTATTTAAATATTAAATGATTTCTATAATTAATATTTTCTTCATGTTTATTAGTGATATTTGATGATTTGATCATGATTTTTGGCGTTACGTTTTCTGTGGTTTTTCTAATCACTTAAATAGAAGATCGCTTGAACGTCCTTAATCCGGCCCATCGGCCAACCGCTGATCAATGAAAGTGAACCCTCAGTTGTTCTTTCTTTTAATTATTTTGACATCAGAAAGTAAAGAAATCTTTTATTTTTTATTAACTTTTAATATGCTGTAGGTTCTTCATCAGTAATATATATTTCCTGCACACTGCATATTTCCTTTTGGATAAAAGAGCCCCTCGTTTGCCTACAATTTTCACAAAAACATAGTCCTGCGATAGTTTCTGTCACCGGTCCCTGTGGCTAAATATATTGGTCTACCCGTCTTTCTCAAGACGGCATATATATTCCCAGTGGCTTTACCAGACTTCAACCTTTGCATATCTTTAACCTGCTCTTGTGTACATCTGCTATGTTCTGCGCCCCACTTACACTTTATCCTCCAGAGAACACCTCACACGGGAAACCACCCGTCTACCTCATCAAAATGCTGCATCTAATCGTCCACATTTACTATCCTGGCAGAATACACACAGTGCATAAAAATAATATACTGTTGCTAACTCAGGGTTCAATAATTCCGGTTTAACGACTTAACACGAGAACACTATTTATTTATGCCACAAATACACACAAGTACAATTCGACTACTAAATAAGTCACTACTTAACACTTTATAGCCTTCTATTATCGTTTGGTCTTTAGCTTACTTATGTCTCGATTAAAAAAAGACTACTTGCTAACGACGGCGCTATTCGCCTTTTATACAAAATCCTAAAAATACAGAAAAGCCTAGAACAATCTTGATAAGAATTCTTGAACATTCTCCATAAAAAAAGGGTCGTAAATAACTGCGTTCTAGATAAACAGAGCAATAAATCACTCGTGTCACACAGAGCAATAAATCACTCGTGTCACCCATGACGCAGCGCCTTGACAGGTCGCGAAAGTCCCACCTCCACTGTTGCTCCGCCTCGCGGCGCGACGTCGCTGCGTACCGTAACAATACTTTTCTCACCTTAAATTCCAACAGTGAGCACTTCATGTTGAAATTTGTTAACATTTATTGACATTGTTAACATTTGTTGAAACACTCTGTTTTGAAGCACCTATTGGAACTCCACCAACTGTTTTCCCATCACTCCGGTCTGTCTTTCCTACACGCTAGTAGTAGTAGTAGTAGTAGTAGACATTGGGAGGGGGCCAAAGCCTTCCAACTAGGCCTTAAAAGCCCTTTTCACAGTCCTCCGATCCACCCATCCCTACTCTGCCTGAGCCCTCATTCCCTCCACAAGTCGACCCGTCCCACTAATGAAAGAGGGTTTTCCGTCCCATCTCAGAGTCGGAAGCTCCTCTCGATGGAAGAAGGCAGCTCCCAGCGTCTTGTGGAGCAGTCGCGCCCACCTATAGCACAGGCCCAGAAAGTGGTATGACGACTCTTCCCCTGCTCCACAGGGGGTGCAGAGTGGACTGTCCACCGTACCAATTCCTAAGAGGCGCATGTGTCTGTTTAGTCTGCAGTGGCCAGTGAGTAATCCTATAAGGTCTCCCAGGTACTGCCAACTATTCCCAAGTAGCCACTAGGCTTTGGAAGTATCCGGGTTAGGGTAGATTTGCTTGGTCTGCCTACATATTCCTGATTGTGTCCAGTTTGTCCTTGTACTCAATTAGAGTGTTAGAGACGAATTATGGCTTACTCCTAGACATGGCTCCGGTGGAGTAAAGCACGTTTGGAAACTACACTTGGCCGATTCATCGGCGCGGTCGCTTCCTTCAATGTCCAGGAACCCATCCCACAGTTACCCTTTTTGTTTCTGCCAGTGACTGCATCCCTGCATTCCTGAACGGGCTTTGAACTCGTCCTGTTCCCGCAGATGGCTCGCAGGGCCGCCTGACTGTCGGAGTGGATGAAGATGTTCTGTTCTACTCCTTGTTTGACTTCTGGTCGTGTGGCCACTTTCCCAAGGGAAAGCTCTCACCCTCTTCATGGCCTGCTTTGTACATTCCGGCTCTTGACCACTATGTATCAGCCATTCTTGATCCGTCTGTATACTATACCTGATTATTCTGAAAAGTTGCTGAAGCAGCTCTACTTTGAATTCTTCTCTTGCTGGGATGTGTATCCCAAATATCTGTTGTTAGTCTCAGCCGATGGCAAGGGCGCCCCTCCTGTGACAGGACAATTGGGAAGTCCCGATGTATGAGGCTGGCGATCTACGTGTGACTGCTTCCCATGACTCTTTCCTTTCACTGGTCGCAGAAATCCATCCTCCTGCACGAAACCATCACCTTCTTCTTCATCCAGATGGGAAGCTCCGGCAGACCCAGTAAGGCATTGAGAGCTGCTCCCGGTGTTGTTCTGAACGCACCCGTCATGGCTAGGCAGACTGTTCGCCAACCTCAACGCATAGCAGTCCCTGTCCACCGCTGGCCACCAGAGCACTGACCCACAGGATATCCTCGGTCTGATTACCCTAGAGTAGAGCCAGTGCAGGACGTGTGGTTTTAGACCACCTACACACTAAATAATAGTCATCAAAAAGTTCAGCATTATACTAAAACACCAATATAAAGGTCACTCACTTTTGTTCGAGGACCTCTGCTATTTCGGTAGTAAATATGTAGCTTAGATTTACTCCGGGGTTTCCTGTAGGCCCTCGACATTTTGAGGATCCGCCTGGAAAGGCAGCATCTTCCTCCTTACACAAAATTTGGACCCAACAGCTTCACTTTCCACACAACACGTGTCCAGAAATTCCGTACTTAATCCTGGGGTATAGTTACTTTCATAGAGGCATATATTTCTGGACATTTTGAAATATACTCTTCAAACTACACTTCAGGGAAATTTAGTTCCAAGAAGGTTTGCAATTGCTCAATTGTTGTGTGAGCCAATCTAATAACATGCAATGAAACATATCTGGGAACTGCTTGTATTTTCTGATTGGTTCCACTTCAGTTACCAACTACAAATCTGCGTGATTTTCGCTTAAGCATTGTCCAGCTATTCTTATTCTATTCAGGATCATGCAGGCTAGCCAGCTCTCGAAATTTGAGGCTAACTCAGCCTCCATAATTGCTACCCCAACGCCTCATAACGTAAAAATATTGCGAGAGTTGTTATTCTCTCGGTTGTCCTCTATCTTTGACATCTTGGTGAACCTCTACCAGTGATTGGTCATTGACTTGTGCTGAATCATCCTTTTGTTTTTTTTTGCAAAGGTCCAAGAGTGAGACCAGTAGCATAAATTGTGGTTTTTATGCCACTTATTATTTTTTCGTCCAGCCACTTTATGTTATTATACAGCAGAACCTCTCTGGCTCTTAATTCAGCTATTATCTCATCCCTGCTCTTCGTGATCTCTTTCTTTATTTCGAATAGTATTCACTCACTGTAGGAACCGTTTTCTTAGTCATCGCTCTCGCTCACATGTTCATTCCTATTCCTAACCTCTCTCTCCAATCCGCCACATTTTACTAGATTATTCCTTCCAACAACCACCAAGCCACCTTTAGGATACCGGACGTGTGGTAACTCTTTTCACTTCACACATTTTGCAACAGTGTTACATACATTTGGTCACTTTCGACGTGCCGACATCTTGCTGACTTTTTTTAGAGATCTCAGATATTCACTTCATGGACACATTCAACTTAAACAACAAAAGCACCATCTACTTTACTAAGAGTATCTTCAGTTTGTTTTTAAAACCATTTTCAGTCATATTAATTTAAACAAACAATGCTACCGATTTTGATTCGACTTTAGGTCGATTAATGTTGGCAATAAGCGAGCGAAACTTAAAAGGTTTTTCCATCGTTCTTTTTATGGGGGGGGGAGCAATTAGGAAATCTGCTCCATCAACAATCGAAATTTACGCCCCACTCCAATTATATTTATGCGACACTGGTGCGGCATTAAATTCGGCAGCGGGAAAAACTGTCCTGCAGCCGCATCCTGCGAGGATTGGCCAATTGCACGAGCCGTTATCTATTGCTCCAGGCTCCAATTTGACCCAATGTTAATTGTAGCAGGGCTTAAATGGTCTCCCCAATCGAATTACGTCTGTCCAGATACGGAAATTCGGTGCCAGCACTGTTTATGACTGGTTTTAAATTAAAATTTCAACTGGGAATTGCGATAGTTCTGCTCGATACGGTCTCACATTTAATCCCATTTAATTTTTTAAATACCCCGGGACGACGCATTGTAATATTGGTTTTGTTTATCAATAAATTAGAACCATTGATTACGACTCAGAGATAAATCATAGCGGCTTGACATTCAGAAATCAATATATTGAGAACTCGTATCGGGAGGGCATTGATAAAGCGTCCATAAATCTAGAGCACAATTAGAAATAACAGTAGTTAATTGTAAATGTCTTGTCCTATTCATTAACCATCTTGTTTCCGTTATATGACAAATGTTTGAACCGCAGGTTATCTCTCAGCTTCTTTACTCTCATGCCGCCATAAATATTTTCTTAGAGATTTGATTAGGTAATAATCATTTTTCTTAACGATGAAGCACAGATGTTTAATAACATTGATGCAAACGCCCTTAAATAGAAAACCGAAAAGATTTACTTATCGTATAATTTTCAAGCACAACGTCCCTCAACAGATCCAAAAACGATCCGAGGGGGCCCTAAGAACCGATTTGGAAGAAGACAAATGGACTCGAACACCTCCCCGACGAACGATAAGGATATTAACAGTGTCTAGCGGGCATACGGTGCCCCACCTTATCATGTCCCTATTAAATTCCATGTATCTGACGGGGATCTGCATATAAATCTGCATTACGTCAAACAATGGGGGTGCGAGGGGTAATTTGCCCGCGCGCAATATAATAGACGGAAAATGGTATTAGCCTATTGTTTCCCTGCTAAAATGGATTGTTTGGTTCCGTAGGTTAAAATTTAGTTTATTTATTATTTCAAAAAACTCAGATAAAATGGAAATCGTACTCGTTTTCTCTGACATTGCTCACCAATTTCAACGACCATGCTACAAATAATGATCTATCTAGAGGAAAATAAGTGCTTAGGTTTCCTAATTTGAACCGAAAAAATCGGCACATAATTAAAGTGGAGAAAGGAAGCTAGAACCACATCCTTCGTGCGTTTTTGCCTCCAGTACCGAGCGGCTTAGATGAGGTTGTGGTGAGGCAAGCGGCCATTAATCATAAACTGGCTTGCATGTCGCGGCCAGCGAAAAAACACACACAAAAGATTTCGTTTTAATTCTTCGGCATAGGCTATTGCCGCTAAAATAATAAATTTATTGTAGCCTATAATTAACAAGCCATAATTCTGCTTATAAAGGCAGCGAGATTAAATTAAGATTAATTTACTATTCACCTCGCTTTAAAATAGAATTATATGCACGCCCAAGTTCGTACCTGAGACCTCTCTTTGGGGTTGATACGTGATTCTATGTTAACTGCACCAATGGGGAACAATGGCATACCACCAATGATGTCCAAAGGCACATGATAAAGCGAAATTAGCGATTAGTGCTCTAGTAAACCCGAGCATCAACAATATGACCAGATGATGTCTACGGAGTCACAGCAGAAGCAGTAACAAACTGTAAATACGTAATATGTAATAATCAAAAAAAACTATGATTGGAGACCTGTTATATAAAGATAAATTGCAAGAGATATCAAAACCTCAGATTTCCTCAGAATATATAAGAGGGGCTTTAGTTATAATAGAAAGGGCTTTAGTCCCGGCTTTGGCTGGCTTATATTGGAATTCAAATGATCCTTAGTAGACTCCTAAATGAATTGCTCTGGTACCATCAGGATGACTGGCCAGGTCGCCACAATTCAACCCTTAGTATTATTTCTTTAGGGTTCTATAAAGGGAACAGTGTACCATAATAAACCACTACCTGTTGAAGACAGAATAAATAGTAGTGTCTAAGGTCCAGAAGGAGTTTTTTGATTGCCTAGGACACTGCATGGCTGTAAACGGTGATCATTTCGAACAAGTAAATTATTGTTTTCGCCACGTACAATTTAATTTAACACCATTTTTAATTTAACACCATTACCTGTAGGCATATCAATGCATACAGGTAATAAGTTCGTATGTTTAAATAAACAGTTTTGAACTTGAATATTTCAAAATTCAATTCAGAAAGAAAAACTTAACAGTTTTATTTTGAAAAAGGAAGCTGACAGTTGTATAATATTTTTGGCTAACTCTCTATAATTTTAAATATTATTATTTAAAATTTTTTATATATTAATATATTATTACATTAATTTTAAATGTTTATATGTCAGTAGATTTTTTTTGTCAATATTATTGGTGAGGCTGGTCCCCGAAACGACACTGGACCTAAGAATAATAAAAATCTAGTTAATGCTAATTTAGCGCCTTATTGCAATGAGCAAAAGAGCCAAATGTTAACAAAATCAGCACGAATATCTAAAAAAAAACAATATTTTTGTAACTTTAACACTCTGCATCTTGAAAACCAGACTTTATAGGACAGAAGTTTTTATGAACTGTTCTATTTGAATTTATTTCAAGAATGCACCTTTGAAACTCTGACATATCATTAAATAACACCCTGTAAAGTTCGGTTTGCTATAACATATCTAACTTCTATTTAGGTTGACCTATAGAATGTAGTTTTTTTAGAATGTAATAATTTGTCAGTTCAATCTAAAGTGTTTTTCGGGCTTTGAAACCGTGATTCGTCTACACCTGCGGCATACATTATCAAAGGCGATGAGGCAATGGGCGAAGTGATCTTCCGTGCTTCCCGACGATGACTGATTCGACTGTGGTGAGCTCCGTGGTATTTATTTCCCCGGCTTCGCGCTGCAGTGGAGAGACTGGGGTGGGGGTTATGCTGGTGCGGAGTTTCGGCGCAATTGAAGTATTTGTTAGAACTCGCTTCCAATGTTTAAAGATATCAATGGCCTCTCTCGTTAGTGTAGGATAGAAACGCTGCCATTGATATAAGATATCCACCTCGTTGAGGAGGATGTCGTGACCTTCGGAGAGAGTGCGCTCTACTACTGCTGACTTTTTTGTTAGTCCGAGCCTGCAACTCTTCTTTTGTTCCGTAATCCTCGTGTTGACACTTCGTTTTGTGGTGCCAATGTATAACGAGCCATAGCTGCATGGAACTCAGTGGGTTTAAAGACAGTTAAAATATTGTGCTTTTCCAGTAGCCTGCCGATCCTGTCCGTTACTTTATAGATGTGTGGTAGAATAGTCCATCCGCGCTTTTCTTTATCTTCTCCCGTTGTTTCTTCCTGGTGCCCTACATTCCTTGGACGGACGTCCCAATCGAACTCGTGCTTTCTGTATTCATTCGGACCAAAGGCCCTTTCCAGATGCTTCATTTCCCGTTCCAATTCAACCGGCACACAAATTCTCTTGGCTCTCACAATCAGAGTCTTTATGACTCCCGTTTTCTGTCTGAGATAATGATTTGATCCGTTATTGAGGTAACGGTCAGTTTGTGTTGGTTTTCTATAAACCGTGTGCGCAAGCTTCCCATTCGGCCTCCTTGATACCGAAACATCCAAAAACAGTAGGCGTCCTTCCTTTTCTATGTCGTATATCACGTATCGGAACAAGCACTTTGGCCTCTTATTTGCAGTTGCCAACGCCTTGGCATCGAAAATTTCTATAAACTAGTTGGCTATTACTGGACTAATGGGGTTACATCATCACTTTGTTCGTATAAATCTTCCCTCCATTGAAAATATGTAGTGGTTAGACAGGGTTGGCAATATCTTGTGAAAATTCCTGGTTAATATGTTCCATGGCTTCCACCATCGTGAAGAGCGAAACAACACCGAAGCTAACAAGAATTACACCTCAACTTTATTAACCCAAAAATTCAATTCACTATGGAGATAGAAAAGGAAGAACGCCTACCGTTTTTTGATGTTTTGGTATCAAAGCGGCCGAATGGAAAGCTTGCGCACACCGTTTATAGAAATCCAACACACACTGACCGATACCTCTATAATGGTTCAAGTCATCATCCCAGACAGAAAAGGAGTCATAAAGCCTCTGTCGGTGAGAGCCAAGAGAATTTGTGAGTCATCTGAATTGGAACGGGAAATGAAGCATCTGGAAAGAGCCTTTGGTTGGAATAGATACAGCAAGCACGAGTTCTTTAGGGCCGTAAGTCCAAGGAATGTAGAGCGTCAGGAAGGAATAACGGGAGAAGATGAAGAAAAGCGCTGATGGACTAGTTTACCATACATCCACAATGTAACGTACAGGCTCGGAAGGCTACTGGAAAAGCACAATGTTAAAACTGTCTTTAAACCAAATCGTACAATACAAGAGAGCTTGAGTTCGGCCTTAGAGATCCCCTATCGGCACCCGGAGTTTACCGAGTTCCATGCAGCTCTGGCTCGGTATACACTGGCACCACAAAACGCAGTGTCAACACGAGGATTACGGAACACAAGAGGAGCTGCAGGCTGTGACAAACACAAAAGTAAGCAATAGCAGAGCAGGCTCTCTCCGACAACATCCTTTTCAACAAGGTGGAGGTCTTATCAATCGCAACGTTTCTACCAGAGACTAACGAGAAAGGCCATTGAGATCTTTGAACATTGGAAGCGAGTTCTGCGACATACTTCTAGTGCTCCAAAACCCCGCACCATTACTACCCCTACCCCAGTCTCTCCATTGCAGCGCGATGGGGGGGGGCAATAAATTTCTTTGATAATGTCTGCTGGAAATACGGCTTCAAAGCCCGGAAAATACTTTAAATTGAATTAATGAAATATTATAAAGTTGGGGCTGTTCTTTACATTGTGACCGGTTTTGGGGCATCTGTAACGGTTTCCAGGTACATCTTCTTTCCCTGGGCAGTATATGGTGTAGCAACCTTTTTAGATTCAAGTCCTATTGCTTCCATATTCATACGAGCATGCTTCCATTGTTATTTAATAATGTAAAAGATATGTCCTGTGTTTTATTTGTCATTAGCAGTAACTCACCAGCTTTGATATCGCTGTCTTTAATTATTTCTTTAAGGCTCACCATGAAGTCCTTCTTTGTAGTGGTACTACTGCTAGCGTTTATATTGGTAGTGGGGTGCAAATAATTACAGTGCAACTAATTTTTACTGAGACACTATTTAATTACTTCATAAGTAACAATTACAATTCACCTACTAACAGTCCATTGATAATCCATTATTTACCACTAACACTTTAATAAAGCATTTTATTATCGCTTCGTCCTTATAACTCACTTATACTCGATTAAAAATCATACTGACTGACCGCAACGGTCCGTGGCTTTTATAATTAAAATCTATAAACTAGAAAATTGCCCAAAAATTGTTTGAATTGCTACGTAAACTTGTGGCGTTTTTCTTGTGATCATTTGGTTTTTGTTGTGTAATAGGGGTATGGATTATTGGGTTAGCGTCCTACAGATGTCAAAAAGTGACAGAAAAGCCAAACAACTTTTGTCAATCCTCTCAGTTATATTGATTATGATATTGATTCCACTACAAGATATACGGTGAAATCTAATAGAATTGACAACAATATATTTCATTAGGAGCACCGAAAATAGCGTTTTTCCTCGACCATGTAAAAATAAAAAACTTTCGTCATACCCTGCCCTAGCCGAAAACGTAACTTTCGTCTCTAGTGAGAGAAAATCCCATAACGTTAACTCTCGTCTCTAGTGACGAAAGTAAGTAAGAATTCCTTACTTTTATTTTCGATGAAGAGAATGTTCTTGCCCGCCAAGGTAAAATAGTGTGGAAGTTTTTGGGTTATCAGTCTGGACGACTAGGTATGAAAACTCTTAAACTCCCAAGCTTTCGACATTTTTAAAGTCATCATCATGGCTGTCACATAATAAGATGACAAAAATTAAAAATATATTACACTCAAGAGGCCGCAATGGCAATAGAGGACTTAGCGTCTAATTGGTGACATATACAGGGTGGGCCAATAGTGCGTGGACGGACGATTGCTCCGAAATGCAAAAAGATATCAATATGAAATTTTGGATATCGATTGATGTTAAGCTTGGGCGTATTTCTAAATTATTTTTGATGTTAGTGCCAAACTATATACAGAGTGGCCACTCAAAGTTATGTTTTTTAAATAGGACACCCTATATATTTTGTTATATTCAGGTTGCCCTGCTTCAAGAAAATATAAGCACATGTGGCCGTATTCTACGCGTTTAGGAAATATGGGGGTTTAAGTGATAAAAATCGGCCATCTTTGGGCGTTCAGATCTCACTTACAAAAGAAAATTTAAAAGCGGAATATGTTTACTTATTAACTAGAAACCCTAATCCATGCCATAATTATTAATTCGCAACCTGGAGTTGCACTGATATACAGGGTGATCGTTGTTTGAAAAACTTTGATTTTTCGATTTTTTCAAAGTGCAACACAGCATTTTTTGGATGTTGTTATATGGGGCTTGAGCTCAACTTTTATTTTTATGAAGCATATCCTATACCTATCTCTAATAGATTTAGAGATATTTGACTTCATTAGAGCTTAATTTATTCATCTTATGATTTCTCATCTAATTAGATTTTGAAAATAACATGCCACGTTAACTTGTTTATTTAAAACAGTAATTTTTGTAACGTGCATCTACTAAAAAATATGTAATAGTTAAAATATTTATAGATTCTTATATGAACTCCGCCGTTGCCGGTCCCAAGCCCGGATGGAAAAGGAGGAGGGGGAGGAGTATCAACCTCGTTAAAAAACCATGGTTCAGCTGGCCCGGCTGATAGTACCATGTGAGGGCTCCTGGCGAGGATACACGTGAAACCCGGCCAACGGCTTTGGAAGCGGAAGAGTATTGTTTATTTACATACCAACGGTGAAGAAGGCGGAAGAACCAACACTGTTTGCGAAGTGCAAATATGCAGCGTCTGACCCAGAGTGGGCGGCTGCAGACAGCGTCTGTTTCTCCATGTTAGGAGCGGCTGAACAAACTCACCAACCCGTCTGGCCAGCGTGGTGAGTTATGGCTAAAAACCCCCTATGAAAATGCCAGTTACAAAACTTCAATTACCCCAGGCGAGTAGGACAATAGTTCCAAAATCTCGCACCGATGAGAAATCGGTCTGTCCCAAGGATTCTGGGGGGGACAATATATTGGCAAATCCTATAAAACACCGAAGACTAAACGTGGCAACATACAACGCACGGACATTGCTATCGGACGAAGGACTGGTCGAGTTGGAGATGGAACTGGATGAGATAAACTGGGACATAGTTGGTTTGTGTGAGGTAAGAAGACGAGGCGAACAACACTCCAAATTAAAATCCGGACATGACTTCTACCATATAGGCGAGAACGACACCTCTGTAGGAGGAACCGGCTTTCTGATACACAGACGTCACTGCAATAACATTGTGGCCATAAAGGCAATATCAACAAGAGTGATATATATGGTTCTTAAGCTAAACGCAAGATACAACATCAAAGTGGTACAAGTATACGCACCAACGACAGGACACACCGATGAGGAAATAGACAAATTCTATGATGATATTACAGTGGCCCTAGAAGAAGAACGAACGCACTTTACTATCCTGTGCGGAGACTTTAATGCTAAGGTGGGTCCAAGGACCCATGAGGCGGAGATTGCGGTAGGAAAGTTTGGTCTAGAGGGCAGAAATGAACGTGGAGAGACCCTACTGAGTTTTTTGCTGCAAAATAATCTATACCAAATGAATAGCTTCTTCAAGAAAACACCAAACAGAAGATGGACCTGGGAAAGTCCAGATGGCCGTACCAAAAACGAAATAGATTATATAATAACCGACAAAAAACAAATAGTCAAAGACGTTTCAGTCCTGAACAAGCTGACAACGGGTAGCGACCACAGAATGGTGCGAGCAAAGATAATAATTAACATCGGCAAGGAAAGACATAGAATGATCAAAAAGAGCGATTACAAAAATTGGACGAGCCCGCCGGATATAGAAAGATTCCAACAGACAATCGAGAACAGACTGAAAAACTCTTATTATCACGACGACATGGACGTACTGAATAATGCAATAGTTACGGCCATACAGGAGAGCCAGAAAGAACACTGCCCAAAGACTAAAAAAGACGAAAAAATCAGCATAGCCACCAGAGAACTGATGAAGGAGAGAAGAGATAGAAGAGGTCAAAAATCAACGACTCGCGCAGAGCTCAAAGAAATGAACAAACAAGTGTCCACGGCCATAAGAAAAGATATCAGAACATACAATAGAAACGCAATTGAACAGATTATAGAGAAGAACAAGAGCATGAAAGTACTACGTAGAGATCTGGGAAGTGGAAGAAGAGAGATAACGAAACTCAAGAACAAACAAGGAAATATAACAGCAAACAGAGAAGAAATACTAAAAGTTGTGGAGGACTTTTATCAATCACTATACAGGAGCCACAGAGAGGAAAATACAAATATGGATCTAGAACCTGATATGATATCAGCCAGGAAAGGTGTTATAAATCAAGGCTCTGAGGAACTACCGGATATCTCCCTAGAAGAAATCAAGTTTGCTTTGAAAAAGACCAAAAACAATAAAACTCCTGGAGAGGATGCGGTAGTTGCCGACGCAATTAAGATAGGAGGTCCCTACGTACTTAAGAAGATAAGGGCGCTATTCAACCTCTGCCTATTTAACAGCACAATACCAGAGAAATGGCACAACGCGACTGCAATACTTTTACACAAAAAGGGAGATATAACCGAGCTAGAGAATTACAGACCAATAAGCCTCTTAAATCACCTCTATAAACTTTTTACGAAAATAATAACAAATAGACTAGAGAACAAACTTGACTTCTATCAGCCACTGGAACAAGCGGGATTCCGCACCGGTTTTGGAACCAACGATCATCTGCAAGCCGTAAGGGCACTGATTGAAAAGTCCATAGAGTACAATAAACCGCTAGCTCTGGTCTTTGTAGACTTCCATAAAGCTTTCGATACAGTTGAGCCAAGCGCCATTTTAAAAACGCTGCAGGAATGTCGCGTCGACTATCGTTATACGAAGTTAATCTACAACATCTACAAGAACGCGACTATGGTAGTAAAGCTACGTGAAAACACCGAACGTATCCCAATCAGAAGAGGAGTACGACAAGGAGACACGATGTCCCCAAAATTATTCACTGCAGTCCTGGAATACGCATTTAAGAGGCTCAAATGGGAGGAAAAAGGCATAAACATAGACGGCAAGAGGTTAACGAACCTGCGCTTTGCGGATGACATAGTACTGACGGCCGATAATCTGGGGAACACCAGAGCAATGCTACAGGAACTTCAGCAGGTGTGTGCTGAGGTCGGTCTACATATTAATATTTCAAAAACAAAGTTCATGACAAACCTGGTTCCCAGTGGAAACATCTTAGTGGACGACAAAGTGATAGACATGGTAGACAAATATACATACCTAGGCCACGAAATCCGAATCTCTAGGGACAACCAAACTTGCGAATTAAGTAGGAGAACAAACTTGGCATGGGCGGCTTTTGGAAAACTCAGGGACGTGCTGAAGGGCAACCTACCAATATGCCTAAAGAGAAAAGTCTTTAATCAGTGCGTGCTGCCGGTCATGACGTACGGAGCCGAGACACTTACCCTAACCACCGTATCGGCCAACAAACTTAAAAGAACACAGCGTAAAATGGAGAGGTCAATGCTGGGCGTGTCGTTGAGAGACCATATCAGAAATGAAGAAATACGACAGAGAACTGGCGTCACAGACGTTATTGCACGTATCGCCAGGCTCAAGTGGAACTGGGCTGGACATTTGGCGCGACTAACAGACGGCAGGTGGTCAAAGAGGCTACTAGAATGGAGACCTCGAGCCGACAAACGTAATAGGGGAAGACCTCCAACGCGTTGGACGGATGACCTAAAGAGAATCACAACCAACTGGATCCAGACGGCCCAAAATAGGAGAGAATGGGCAGAGAAAGGGGAGGCCTATGTTCAGCAGTGGACACAGAGAGGCTAGTTGATGATGATGATGATGATGATGATATGATATTTAGGCAAGTCACCCTCAAAGTCGGGTTCAGCTAAACTCGACTGGTACTTGAACCCACCCATAAGAATCGCATTGATGTCAAATTAATTTCATTTGTGGCACTTGCTGACAGCAATGCTTTTCTTATGGGCGAGTTCAAGTACCAGTCGAGTTTAGCTGAACCCGACTTTGAGGGTGACTTATACAATCAAGCCTAATAGATTAAGCAATGCCAGAACTTAAGCAATACGTTTTATGTTTTAAGTATTTTCCTTCATCTGATTGTCCAAAATATAGCTCTTGGCCAATCAGATGAGCCATATCCAACTACAACTTGTTTGAATTATTAGAGAATTTTCCTTTGGCTCAACGCAGAGACATGCATTTTCAACAAGATGGAGCGCCGCCTCATCATGCTAGAACCATAACCTACTTGTTAAATAACATATTCGCTGAGAGGTGGAAAGGAAGAGGTGGACCTGTACGTTGGCCTGCCAGGTCACCCCCCTCACACTTCTTCTTGTGAGGTTATGTAAAAGACAAGGTGTATAAAACAGAACCTACAACAGTGGAAAATATGAAAGAATAACAGGGTCGACACCTTCAACACTTGATGTAGAAATGAACATTAAGGCTGTGTACCAACAACTTAATTAACTATGTTTTCTTTTTTATAGTAATATTACTAAATTATCAAATATTGCGACAATCATTATTTAAAAAAAAATAAAATTGCATGGTAGTAGACTATACTACATTTATGTAATTTTTATTGCATGCAATGGCCAATAAGATGTCAGAATTCAGTCAGCTGACTATTACGCATTGCCAAAAGTTAATCAGCTGACAGAATACTTTCATTGGCCATTGCATGCAACGAAAATTGTATAAATGCGATGCAGGCTTTAAGGAAGTTGGCAGTCTGAGCCCTTATGTATACCCCAAGTATAACGTGTCGGATCAGGAGGTGGACACCGCCGGATGCGATACGTTATTGATGTTATGGAATATCAGGCACAAATGGGGTCAAATATCTCTAAATCTATTAGAGGTAGGTATAGGACATGTTTTATAAAAATAAAAATTGAGCTCAAGCCCCATACAACAGCAGCCAAAAAATGCGGTGTTGCTATTTGAAAAAATCGAGAAAATCAAGGTTTTCTAAACAACGATCACCCTGCATCATTGCAACTTCAAGTTGCGAATTAATAATTATATGCATAGTCTAAGGTTTCTACTTAATAAGTGAACATAATCCTCTTTTAAATTTTCTTTTGTAAGTGAGCTCTGAACGCCCAAAAATGGCCGATTGTCATCACTTAAACCCTCATATTTCCTAAACGCGTAGTATAAAGGCCACATATGCTTATATTTTCTTGAAGCATTTAAAAAGCGCAACCTGAATATAACAAAATATATAGGGTGTCCTATTTCAAAAAACATAATTTTGTGTGGCCACTCTGTATATAGCCTGGCACTAACATCCAAAATAATTTAGAAATACGCCCAAGCTTAACATCAATCGATGACCAAAATTTCATATTGACATCTTTTTGCATTTCGGTGCAATAGTCCGTCCACGCACTATTGGCCCACCCTGTATATCTGAATGTTTTTCTCACGGTTTCCTGCCTTTACTTCACGAAACAGTTAGCAGTAAGCAGTAAGTATACCATTGTGCAGTTTTTGTAACTCGCTCTGACATGCTCATAACATCTTTGTAGCCCTGAGGAAGATATTAAAAAATATCGAAAGCTTGGTAGCTGAATAGTTTTATTCCACACTGCCCAGACCGAATACCCAAAAACACTCTCATCTGTTCACACTAGTCGGTCAAGAATACTGTCTGCTTTACCGTCTAATATCCTTCTCGTTGGGCGTTTCCTTGTCTCTCCTAGGAGGGAGAAGAAAACTCTCTCTCCTAGTTTTTGTGTTTTTCTTTCCGGCGGTTCACATACCGTAGGAATGCCTCAAGGCAAAATTACTTCGATAGGTGAGCTTGTTTACATGCAAATAAATGGTGAATTTAGATACGTTGGACCTGTCGGGGTATAGACACCTTTATAGGTTGACAATAATTTTAATAATTTTTAACTATGTGCGTAAAAAAGTTATTTCAGAAAAATGTAATTGTCCATCTTGTAATAATTTTACTTCCATTGTGTTGAATGTTCGGCCATTGGACCCTGTTTTATTGTAAAACATTAGACGGTAAATCCTCTAATGCCATTGCGGCCCGTTGAGTGTAATATATTTTTTCTACAACCATGCAAAAATAAAGAACTTTCGTCATTGCCCTAACCGAAAACGTAACTTTCATCTCTAGTGAGAGAAAATCCCATAACGTTAACTTTCGTCTTTAGTGACGAAAGTAAGTTGTTCTTATTTCGCCTGTATATCGTCAATTAAATGCGATTCAACTGATCTATTCTTGTTAAACACCATGGAAAATGGTAATATCTCAAAAATATGTACATTTTGCCTTACAGGGTCTCAGAAAAGCAAACTAATATGTTGAAAATTTGATCAAACAAAACTCAGTGACAGTCGAGGTGGCGTTGATTATTATTTGTTTCGTTGTTCGGAGGCACATGGAGCGGGGTTCTATGCAACATCAATTTTCAAATACTGAATTTGAAAGATTCAATTTAAAAGTATAATTTGATATCAAATTTCGTATATTTACAATTATATTGCGCAATATAACTAATAAACCAATTATTCAATATACATAGCATGGCGGCGGCGGCGGCGCATCGGACCATCGGACGAGTAGGCCCGCGTTCGATTAATTGGTATTTTAGAGACAATGTATTTTAGACAATGATGCTCCTTAGTTTTCGAAATAAATACTCTATAGAGATTTTTTTTTAAAGTACATGAGGAACTAATGTTAGCATGGTCGAAGAAAAAGTATAGTGTTCTACTCGTCAAAAAGCATTTGCTATCGCTCGAGAGCATTACCAAACTCGGCTTCGCCTCGTTTGTTAAATTGTTCTCTTGCGAGAGAAAATGCTACTTTCGTCACTCGTTGAACAATATATTATTTAATTTTTTTCATCTTATTATGTAACAGCCCTGATGAAGACAATAAAAAATGTCGAAAGCTTGGAAGTTTAGGAGTTTTCATACCCAGTCGCCCAGACCGATAACCCAAGAACTTTATCACTATTTTATTTTCGATCCATATTACATTTAAATAAATTTAAATAATAAAAGGGTGCGGCTGGGCCCATTGCCTTTTGGACTCAACTAATATAAAAACATAGTTTTATTCGATTCATTGCATTTCATTCAAAGCATTCGAGCTTACTGGAGTTTACTTCCTCAAAATCATAATAATTTTCCTACCACTCCATACATAAGTTTTTTAATTCAGTTTATATCTTCAGAGTTATCATTCTCAATAACATTTAAATGTCGCTTTCCTTATGTATTGGATATTTGATCTAGTAGAGGGGCTGGAGAAGTATTGAACTGACGAGAACTAAGGGGCTCAAAACCGGTTCTTCTATAGCTTCAGTAAAAATATGTTTGATTTCCGTCAAAGTATATTTTTAAGAGAAATGTAATACGTATCTAGGATCACTAGCATAAACAAACTAAACTACCAGATCAAAATGTTCCATTAAAACAGTTGAAGCTTGGAAATTTGGCACTATATGAGACTGTGAGACGTTACAATATTGCGGTAGTGGGCGCCATTTTCAAGTCTGTCATTGTCAATGACGGAGCGTCTTTTCACTGTCAATGTTACAGTTGTGACGTCACTGAGATAACTCTACTCTCTACCAATATCACACACAAGGTGTTAAGTATATTTAAGCAATTAGATTTTTTGGCCTATTATGGAACACTAATCCAAAGTCTAAAAATCAAATAATAGGAAAAAATCCCATACAGATCAAGAGATCAACGATTTCTGAAAAAGGTCTTTACACAGTGTAGTCTTTAACATGAAACAGCGAGATATCTGAAGAAACAGTAGAGCAAAAGATTTTGTTTCAACGGTAATCTATATTATACAGAAGGGCTTATTTTATGGAAATATTTTTACATATATAGGGCGGCCCAAAAAAGTGTGGAGTCAGATAATGTAATATTTTTAAATAAGATTCTCTAGATTTTTTGCTAGATTTTGATAGATCTTAAAGATCTGACTTGTTCCTGTAACTTTTACAACGTTTGCCTGCAGAAGGTTAGGAGAAATTAATTAAACGCAAAAACCATGAACATTCACAACGGCTTCATCAAACTTGTTGCCACACACTTTTCTTGATAGATCAGTGAAATAAATAATTAGCAACAAAATAAGTAGATAAACAAATCTGAAATAATCGAGTGTGTGTCTAGTAAGCGAGCTGTCAAGTTGCCTGGCAAATTAAGTAAATGCCCCCTGCGCAAAGTTCGGAGAGTAGGGGTGGGTATATGCGCCACTGATTCTTACAGGGAAATCAGAAACCTCCGAAAGTGAATTTTGGAACTCTACTTAATCAACACAACCCAAACCAAAACAAATAAAGGCATGAAGGTCAAGTCAAAATTACAACTACCCGAAGACGTTTCACTTGTCATATTGTATATTGGCCAAATAGGGGTTGTTAGTTTAAGCCTATGTTAGTAACAATCTTACGAGTACACTGATGAACAATGGCTTGGGACATCAACACACTTTGAGTATCCTTGATGAGCTGTGGCAACAATCTTACGAGTACACTGACGAATAATGGGCGTGGACACCAACTCGAAAACTTGAGCCCAGATAAAAAAAAAACCTTGTTCAGAGTACTCTTTACGCCACTGGTGGTTAAGCGTTCACCAGGTGGTCACTAAACTGTTTGGGCTTCCTAGATAATATTGAGGACCGCCCCGATGCAGTTAAATATCTAGCTCAGTAGTAGTGGCCTGGCTTCGTCAAGGAAAGTAACAAAAAAGGCTTGACGATGTACTTAGCTTCCAATGTTCGAAATTGCAAGGCCAATTAAATTCCACAGATGTGGCTATTCAACGCGCTTTAGGTAACGTAGGAAACAAAGCAAAGGTATCACGGGAAGATTTTTTTAATTGAAATAACTCCTGAATCCCTTCAAGCGAAAGATATACCAAAAGTATAAAATGGAGTTAGCTCGTAATAGGCCTGCAAGTCGACGGTCGGCAGCAAAGAACCATGAGGAGGACGTTTTCCACTAGCTGGTGGAAGCAGAATTCCAATAGCAGGAGAAGGGACTTGACGGCCAATCGATAACGACTTCGACACTACGCATGCTCGAGTCGATAACATGAAACCCAACAAATGTTACAAAAGGAGGTACTCCGCACTGCAGAAACAACATAAATGAAATCCTAGATACCCCCAAGGTGCGGCGTCCCCTCGAGAAGCAGTGAATGAAACAGAAAGAGCAAGTGAGGTCTTGACCAGGAATATAATCAAAATGCAACAATTAGCAAGGTACTGTTAAGACCTCAATAAATAACTAATAGCAAAATATATTATTAATTCATAACAAATATGCGTAGGAAAATGCGTAGTGAAAAAAATGGCTGTGATATTGGCTCTTTTACTTTAACAAATGTTCAAAATGGTTTCCGTCAACCTGAATACATTTAAGACCGTTCTTTGTAAATGATTCGTGGCACAAAAGGAGAGATTCTCTGCTTACATCTCTACAAGCGTCTCGGATGCGTTCCATCATGTTTTCAGGTGTGATGAGTGCCACTTGGTACACTTTTTCTTTAAGATAGCCCCACAAAAAAAAAATCTAGAGGCGTTAAATCAGGTGACCTAGCAGGCCATGTGATGAGGCCGCCTCTTCCAATCCAGCGATCATTGTATTCCTGATCTAAAACTTCACGGGAAGTTCTGGCTTAATGGGCAGGGCACTCATCGTGCTGAATCCACATGGTTCTCAGTTGCTGAAGAGATAGATCTTCAAGTAGGAACGATAAATGTTGGTCTAAGAACTGTTGGTATTTGGGTCCATCCAATATTCCTTCAATGAGATAGGGGCCAATCAACTTGGCCAATCAACCAATAATCCCGAAACATTACATCCATCCAAGGGCGTTAATGTTCAACTTCTCTTAACCAATTTGGATTTTCGACATTCCAATAGTGTATATTATGGAGATTTACATCTTCATGGTTAGTAAAACCGGACTCGTCGGAAAATAACACATTTAGGAAAAATACAGGCATTGTCTCTCGAGCAAAAATTAGATCCACTAGCCGTTCAGACTTATTTTTCTGTCAGGTTCGAGTTATACCATACTGATGAGCTCTAATAAGAGCGAAACCGGTCTATGGTTTCTCTGCCTGATAGAGAAATGAGTTTGATACTCTGCTAAACGTCGCTCCCAGACAATATAGGTACGAAATCTCGGCCTGTCGAAAGTCTGTGGGAAGTGACAATATCGGCAGAAAACTGGTTTTTGGATCACTTTACAATTTAGGAAAAAGTTTCTATTGGCTACGATTTAACCTCGCGCCCATTGACAAAATATCACTCTATTTTCAAAATCATCACCATGTAGAACCTGCACTTTTTTAAGATCTTCAGAATAGTGTTTTTAGAGATTCCAGAGTCACGAGCCAATCTGCATGAAGAAACATGTGGGTTTACCGCAATTGCCCCTAATATTGCAATCTCGTTGTTTTCACTCCCGATTGTGAAATTTCACTCCCGATTATGACAGATAAAAACTTACGCGGCAGATAGCAGGTCTGTTTGGGAAACATTCAACGTACAATGCAACGGCATCAACAATACTTGGCATTCACCATAAAGCAAAATCATCTCATCTTTTTCTTCCATAGAGTAAGGGCCAACTAAGAGCTCTAAACTCTATCAAAATCTGGTAGAAAATACAGGGTGTCGTATTTAAAAATATTATATTATATGACGTTACACTTTTCTGGGTCACTCTGTACATATAAACAAAATTTTCGTAAAATTAGCCCTTCTGCTCAATATCGGTCACCGTTTGAACGAAATCTTTTGCTCTAGGGGTTCTCCAGATTTCTCGCTGCCTCAAGTTAAAAACCCAACCCTGTATATAATCTTGCTCTTTAAGAATAACAAAGCCAAATAAATCCACACACCTTGTTTACAATTTTTTTAATCTGACAACAAAGTCTTCTGTAAATCCAAAAAACAAAAAAAATACTAAGTTGAAGGTACCCAGAATTCTTCAACTTTTGCAGCCATTAAAGCAAGGTGCTTCCTCCATAGCCTGGTCAGGAAAAAAAAGCACTAATAACTCAAAATAACTGACACCGCTAATAGGTTATCCCTGATTTGTGTGTGAAAGTGTATTCAATAGAAAAAGTCATCAACTTGGCTGTAAAATGTCAAGAGAAAAAGAAGGAATCAAATAAGTTCCAAAAGCTCGCTAGCATCAAAGCCTCGATCAAAGCTTACACTTTGTTTTGAACTCTTTTCAAGGCCATACATACAGCAAAAACTTCTCCTAAATATACTTAATCAAGAATCATGACTACTCTTTTAAAAGTTTTCAGAACAAACCAGGGAAGATGTGGAACTAAATGTTCTTTTCATAATTACTGGCTTCTCAAATCTCTGTAGTCCTAGCACATAAATAGTAGTTTATAAGATACAAAAATTACGTACTATTTTTTTTTAATGGCTTGCACTGACTAACCTATGCAAGCTC
Organism: Taphrorychus bicolor; assembly: GCA_951812265.1. Taxonomy (NCBI): domain Eukaryota; kingdom Metazoa; phylum Arthropoda; class Insecta; order Coleoptera; family Curculionidae; genus Taphrorychus; species Taphrorychus bicolor. The sequence continues at coordinate 41,862,207 of OX638298.1, read as the reverse complement.
TGGAGTTGGCGCTAATGCTATCAGGAATCATAGTTTATGAATTTCTGGAGTAGCCCCAGTTCTGCCATGGTCCTACAGCCTACGGCCTTGCCCTTGATTTTTTGCCGAAGCTGCCCGATGCATCCTTTCATTACTTTTTTGTACTTTTTGCTAAAGCTGCCCTCAAGAGTAAGACGTATAAATATCCAGCATTGAAGTAGTTAAGCTTTTTGTGATGTTGCTTTAAATTTATTCAAATTTAAAGGCTTTTTATAAATGCTTATGATTTGCCAAATTATTTGTTTGTACCAAACTCAAACAGGAACCATAACAACAAAAAGAAATACAAAGCAACACTCACTTATGAAGTTTATGCTAACATAAGCGTTAGTTTCTCTTTTCTTTCATTCCCCTCCATTCGATTGAGCTTTGACAAATTGCCAAGCTTACTTTGCCATCTAGTGGGAGACATTGAGGTCTCATACGTTTAAAAACTGTCACATAAAAGGGCTTCAAAGCCGCCATATTTGATTCATCTTTTAAGTTTGGTACTTTATAATCACTAGTCTCTAAGAATTAGCATAAGCATGAATGGTTTGTTGGTGCAGTTGTCATAATTATTCAAGAAAATCGAAAAGAAAAATAAATTTTGTAGGTTTAAATGATTTAGATGAAAGACAGGTACGTCATAACCCCTACTTTGGACTCCAAACTATGTTTTTTTTTGTCGTTGGACTGCTCCATGGTAAGCATTCAGTGCCTACAATGTTCATATTTCGGACGGCTTATCCGAAAGCCAATGTGGAACAGCAAATCCTATAGTATGCTAAGAGTTAGGTTAACTGTGTCGAGAATATTGACACGAATTGGTTTCGAAACCCCGCTTAGGTAGTAACGCTCTAGCTCTCATTTCGCGATTATTCTCTTCTATATATATGATATTTCTGTAGTTTTTATAAAAATAAATAGGCATTTTGGACTTTTTATAACATTGTTATGAAAAAAATCCCTTTTTAATTAACAATTAAGCAGCAGATGCAGCTGCACAATGCCTGCGTAACAAAAATACAAATCTTCCGGAAATCATCTTCGATAATATAAAAATGGTAGTTTATGGCAGTAATAGAAAAACATCATTTACACGGTTTCTATTATTCGGTTCATCAATTAAGATTGATGGAGCTAGCACTAACAACCAATGGCGTTCCATCCGCTATCTACTTTACTTAGAAGAAAATCGAGTGGTACCTAATAAAGGCCGCCATTATTAATTATAGGCGGTCGGGCTGGGCCCCGGGCTGTCCTGGACTTAAATTAAGACTTTTTTAATAAAAGGTACCTAGTGTTTATTACCTGACACATTATTTCAAGCCGCGTAAAATAATAAATAACTTCGCGGCCACGATTTCTCTTAAGGTGTTTTCGAAGTGAGTGCGCCCTGACAGACGGAGAAGAGCGGCGCAGCAGCCGCGGATATCTTAATAATGCCGTTTGACAGGTAAATTGCCCGTAGCAAACTGGCCGCACCAGTATATACATAAACCATCAGAACGAAATTAGCGTTGGTCTTTCGGAACTCCCATTCCCCACTTTTAATTATTAATTTCGGTGAGAGTTATCGAACACTACCTAAACCCGAGCCTAAGGGTTTTGATTTCTGTCACTCTTATTAGTTCGTATTTTTGATTTTTTGATATCTGTATATCAATTGGTACACTTTTTATTGTCTTTTTATTAAAATTTTTTCTCTGACATGACACATACAGGGTGGCGCAGAGGAAACGCATGTTTTCTGAGTGGATACTATTTCGCAAAGAGAAGGGTTAAAACCCTCACTGCACCGCCAACAGAGAGCCCGGGAAATGCAGTTTTAGCCATGGCACCGTGGGCTGATCCTGATGTCGTGATAATGATAAGTGACGAAGCACACTTCCGAGAGTCTGAAACTGTAGATACTGCTCAGAGGAGAAAACACGAGAGCTACACCAAAGACCCCCACATAGTGAAAACGTGACTGTGTGGTGCGGAGTTAGTAAATTGGGTATCATGGGGACTTACTTTTTTTGAGGAGGAAGAAAGAACAATAAAAGTGGCTTCAGCCCATTATGTTTACATGTTCTATAATTTCCTGTTACCAACACTTCAACGGCGACACGTAAATATGGGAGAACTATGTTTTCAACAAGAGGGTGCCAGAGCTCACACGGCAAAAGCATCAGTGGAATGTGTTCAACAAATGTTTCCTCAATATGTGATTTCCCGTTGCGGCAATGTTCTTTGGCCTCCACGCTCTCCAGATTTGTATGCATGTGACTTTTTTATGGGGCTACCTTAAGTCTAAAGTGTACGCTAATAAACCCCGTACGTTACAGGAACTGAAAATTGCTATTCGTCAAGAAATCGAAAGAATACCAGTAGAAATACCAGCCCTCGAAAGTGTGATGCACAACTTTCGAAGGCGGTTGGAGATGTGCGAAGCAAGGCGATACTTGACTGACATTATTTTCAATTAATTTAAAAGTGCACTATGATTACTTTATTTATATGAAATTAAAACAAAATTATCTCGAAAATAAAAAATATTAAGCTTAAGTGAAAAATGTGCGTTTCCTCTGCGCCACCTTGTATATTGAGTTTTCCTAAATAAAAGACCACTGTTTATACTTTAAGTAAACTTCATTAATTTGTTAGAGAATACACTTTTTTAACTCAGAAACTAAACCAAAACCAAATACTGACAGTCGAAGTACTACACCAAAGTACTAAAGCACTACAATAGAGAATTCCACTATGCTCCATTGTCTGAAATGCGGTGCAAGAAAAGGAGATATCCACCTGCCTATTATGTCAATACTCGACGGCGCTCAATGCAAGAAGCTGCCTATAGCGCTCTTTTCTGTTGGAAACAGGTATACTGAAACCAAAAATCACTTCAATAAATTTGAGTGACTTAGGTTCTTCGGCAAATATTTGCCAACTTTTCGAGAGTTATCTCAAAATCGGACAGTCGTTGTAAGGGTCCGATCCTCCATGTCGACAAACACTGGAGAAAACATGTGCGGCAGAATCGGCAGCTAGCTTTAGATGACCTCCAAGTGTGGCTGGTACGTTGGAGGATTAAGATTAATCCAACCAAGTGCCAGGCAATCCCGATAAGTAGACGTCACGATACCAATCCGGATCAACTTGCGATCGATGACATCGAAGTGCCGTGGCAAGACTTGGCCATTTATGTTGGATAAAGGACTGACTTGGGGCCCCCAAGTCAGATCGCCGCTGTCAAAGCTAGAGAGGCTACCCCCTGCTCAATCGAAGAAGCCATCTGATCCTAACATAGGGATCGGTTTCATGGGGGTGCGCAGCGGGGTCAACCTCTCAAGGGTAGCGGCTGTTGAAACCATTTACCTCCGTATGGCGGTGCATGCTCCATGGTACATCTGTAACGAAGACATTCGCGCTAATCTGCGATTGCAAACAGTACGCCACTTCATGAGAGTCAAAGCTGAGAAGACCTTTCGCCGCGCGGAAGCGCATCCAGACAACCTGCTGCGGGCTTTGGTTCAATACGAGCCGGATCCCGTATCTGGGCAACCCTGAACATCAAGCTGCAAAGTAGAGTGACAGCAAAGAAGCAAAAACCGCCCTGTGAAGCAAGGGCAACATCTCCCGCAAGATATGTCATGCCAAACCAGCCAAGCTGGCGAGGCTATGAGATATGTTCAAAACAGGAACGGTGACTTCTAAGCAACCGGGCCGGAATCCCCAAGCAAAAGACGGGGTTTTTAGTGGTTAAGAATCCCACATTACCGGACAGCAGTGCGTGACTGTCCGACGTCTTTCATCTAACGTGTCATCGATGTACGTCTTGTACAAAAGGTTGACCTGGTTTTGGTTTCCATAGATCACTCGACACTGCATCTTCAAATCTTGAAAAGTGATCAATATTTAAAAGATTGGCTTTCGTAGTACGTATATAACTTGTCAAAATATGTGTAGTGCCCGAAACCCATCTCCAGATGGCTTGATGAACAAATTGGTGACCACCACGCGCTTTACCACAAATTCGGTCTTTCTTATATAAAGTAAGTTTTAAAGACGTTTTAACAATCTTTTCAAATCAGGTAACCAAGAGCCTTCTTCTACACTGCCAGTAAAATTTCTTTCCGGACTAGAATGGAATAACTTTTCTGGCGAAGATGCAACGTTCACAAATGCCCATTGTGTTTACGAAACAGGCAAAAAATAAACTCCAGCCAATAAATTCTCATCTTATTTGGCTATAAAAGTAATAGAACCAGCAAAAACTAGTTATTTAAAAAGTGTTTTAATTTGTCGACATTAGTTTGTGGACATGTAGAGCATCGCGTAGATCTCTGGCACAGCGGTTGCCTTGCGTTTGCAAGATCACGAGTTCACTGCCGAGTTTCAACAACTTTTTCTCATTTTTCTTTTTCAGTAATTCACTCTCGTCACTTCTCACTAGTGTGTTAATGATTACTCCCTGAGCTTAAATATAATAGAGTTCTTGCACACTTTTGAAAATAATGTTATTTCAATTGTACGTCTTCAATTTATCATCATATTTTTCTTTATTTGTTTTAATAATTATTTTTAATTTAAATTTGGTCGTTTTCAAAATAGTAACATAGATGATTTGCAGAAGCAGTCTTGCCAAATTAGCCATTGGTCAAAACGTTGGTCATTGGACAAATCATGGGATTTTTTATAGAATTTTTGACGCAGCTTTTCTAATTAAAAGTAAAAAAAGTGGAAAATTTTTCTGTCTGAGAGCACCTTTAAAGTTCTTGCCAACAATCATATAAATAGATACAAGAGACAAATAGCTAATATAAACGAAGTACACGCTCTTCTAAAAACCTATGACGCTCTTAGGTCTATAATTCCTGGCAATCACATATTGCCTAAGTTCGATGATGCCCTTTCCAAGATCCATAAATCAAACTCCTATATAAAACCTAAAGAGAGCTTCACAAATACACCGGTCACTTATTTAAGTTCATTTTTAATCTCACAAGCTCCCTCACATTCTTCAATCTTAAACATGGCATTAAGAATTTGAGATTTTGTGGATATAGAAGATGGTCTTATTGCCATCTCACAAATCTGTTCACGTAGTACCCTTATAAAAACAATTGAATATAAAATCAGTCATGTCAGAAAAAAAGAATATTAAAACTGCCGGGAACCTTTACAACAGTAGACTAGATATCCGGTGCGCATGCGCGAGTTTATGGACTGTGGATTGCCGGCATTGCCACTATTACCAGAATTATCTCTAAAATATCGAAATCACGTGACGATATAGTATTAGGTATGTCCAAAAAAGTGCTTCATATTTGCAGTCTATCTTCATATTCTTAGTAAAAGTATTATATTTTATTCATTATTCTAAGTAATGTGTTTGATATTGACCTTAGGAAACATTTTTCAAGAAAGTCTCGAAGACTCTAAATGCGATTTGGCAATAATGCAAATGATTTAGCGGCGTCTTTTTCTATTCTTCCTTATCTACTTTGATAAGCCTTGGCATCTTATAAAAGAATTTAACATAATAATAACATAATAGCATAATAACCAAACACGGTACACGTTCCTTTTCCGAGAATGGAGACAACTGTAACTTTAGCGGCAAATTCAAATTGCTTTTTTCAAGAAGATTTGGACTGGAAAACACTCCATGCGGATACGAGTTGAGTTGAAGCGTGGAATGCCTGGACGAATGATGGAATATTGTTAAATTGTTAATTGACATATGCCTATTCTAGCTTACCCGTACAACAAACGTTATTATTAGTCAGTTTAAATGCACCCTCAATGAGTTCAGTGTTCTTATTCCTTAAAAATTAAGTAATTAACTGCAAAATTAGTAACAGATGATAAACATCAATTAGTTGTCAAATCGACGTCAAAATGGCAGGTGCGGGTTGTGTAATAGCTATTTATGTAACCAGTTACGAAAAGTCCGATTTTGTGTAACGAATGAATGTTTGCGGGACGAGCGCAGCGAGTTCCCGCAATTTGAATGAGATACACAAAAAAGGTTTTTCCTCACGTGTTTCATACAAGATTTTTTCTAATTTTGAATACAAATACCTACTTAGAGAGAGAATTATTATTATTAAACTTCAATATTTACTTTTAAACCACTTTGTATCTACTTAATACCGTAAAACTATAGCAACGGTGTGCCACAGCCGAAACCTGCAACTGGTGGTGACACCAACTTTTCATCACTAGTTACGAAAGATTTTACTTTTCGTAACTTTATATGTCAAAATTAGAAAAACATTAGAACAGCGTTTTCGGGTGGCCTTTCTAAGATTATATAATTGAAAAAAAACAGGATAGAAGTACTCTCGGAGCGCCGTTGAGCCTTCATTCGAAAACACCATTTAAAATCTCGCGCATGCGCAGTTGGTATCAAACCTACTGTTGGCTTATTCCAATGCCTACTAAGGACGTTCTAACCCCTAACATGGGCTCCATAGGAGACTGGCCGTATAGTTCTAGAAGGGGTTTGGTAGTAAAGTCTGAATAATCATCTTGTGGAATTTCGTCATAATTTTCCATTCTTACTAACGCACGTTTACTGACTGAAATAGAAAAATTACGTCATAAACATACGTCGCTTACCACCTGCCACTTAACAATGCCGAAAGAATTGTTTGACATTGATTCATTAACACTTTGACACATTATTTTATTATCGTTTAAAATAAAAACTCCTCGATTTTATGAACGGGAACAGAACTTTATTTTAAATTTGATATATTACTTTACGAAAGAGAAAGATGCAGGAAGACTCCTTTTACCCCTGACTTCAGTGCACCAAGTAAGTACTTTCTTTTCATACGTATTTTCTATGTTTATGTGTAAAATTACTATATTTAATGTCTACGTAGATATAAAGCTTAAGGATGCCTTCATATTTTATCTAACTTATTTTAAACAATCAAAACATTAGCACAAAGATATCGTTCGGCCATAACTCAGAAGTTAGTAAGTACACCTACGACTAATTACACATTACACAAGTTTTCTTCAAAGCAATTGTAATAACTTCAAATAAGCTTTGTTCAAGAGCAAAACGTAATCATATTATTTTTATACCCAATATATGTTAATCTGAACTATAGGACAAGAAATATGCTACAAATCATATTCTATATCACATCCTGCCAGAGCTAAGCTGTTGATATTTAGAGAAAGCTTTTCATACTATTATAAAACATCCAATATTATTATTGTTAGTGATGCTTAATTCTTAGATAGTGGCTGATGCATTATATGCAAAATAGAAATTTACCTGCTAAGAGATAAAAATAAGTATTCATAAAAATTTTTTTGAAAAATTATATCCTCTATCGATAATGGGTTGACATCAGTAAGAAAAATGATTCGCTCGAAGGAGTTTGTTTACACGTAAAAATAAAAACTATTTCCTGTTTAAGTAAGGAAACCAAAAGAAAATCTGACGCATACCGAGTATAAAAATGACCCACACACTGACCGATACCTCAACAATTGATCAAACCATCATTCGAGCCAAAAACAAAAATCGTAAAAATTCTGTATCTCTGACCAAGAGACCTTGAGAGCCAAGAGAATTTGTGAGCTGGAAAAAAATAAAAAATTGAAAAGAGCCTTTGGTTGGAACGGACACGCAGGAATTCGAACAGGCAGTTCCGACAAGAAATCTGGATAGCCAGAAGAAACAACGGAAGATGATGATGAAAAAGTAGTGGGACTAGTCTACGAATGTAGAACAAAATACTCTTATCTACAAAGACATTTATACTATCTGTTTTTATACCGACTTGCAGAAAACAACGGAGCCTGAGATCCTACCCTAATATTCCATATTCTAGAAAATAATAATTTATTACTTTATTACTTTGAGGTCTGCAAAGCCTTAATTATTGTGAAGGTGTTTATTAAACATTATTAAACCTGACAAGATCTAATATATTATATCTAAACATTGAAGGTTTTAGAATACATCTTTTTGTTACTGATCGGAGAACGTAAATTGCTCTAAATTTCTTGTTAACTTCAAATACATTTCTCGAACTTGTTGCTTAGTAATATTCTAGCTTTAAATTAATTAATAGTTAGCACAAAAGGCAAATGTTCATTTTTTTTTGGAAAAAAACTTGTTTTCCAATCAAAGTTTTAATCAAACACGCTGAAGCTCCAGCTTAAACATGCGACGAATGTAAATTGTCCTTTAGAAAAACATAACTCAAAAAGTATAGTTGCAATTAAAGGTAAATCGTAGGTAAATTTTTGAAGTAAAAAACATCTTCTTTACGACGTGCTGTCATGTACAGGACACGTCACGATTTATGACGTAATTCCACAAGATGATTATTCAGACTATACCTAGAGACGAGTGAGTCATTATGGTCAAGGATTTGCTGATCCATTAGAGAATAGATTTCAATCATATAGGGAACATAATTTCTATACTTACCACAGAACTTTTTCCAGTTTAACAACAAATTTTATCAACAGGTGTTGGTTGTCTGCTACTTTTCTTCGAAGGCCTTTATGAATTTAATGCAGAATAATCCCATGTTGACCGAAAGGAGTAGCTAGATCCTCCATTGTATACAGTGTGTCCCAAATTGCTCTTCCATGTATTGGGATCTTGGAAACTATAGGAGCTACGAAGTCGGTTGGGGAAAGTTCTGGACAATTATGTTAGTAATGTAATGACGAAAACGTGGTGGCTGTAACCAATAGGGTTTTTGAGAAATTTAGGGAAAACCAAAATGGTGCATTTTTAAAAAACTGTTATAAATCCTTTATTTTAAAAGATAATCGAAATTTGTGAAAACATTTCTGAAGCAACTTTTTGAGTGGAGTATACTTGAAAATTTCGATACAATGTTTCGGTTTTCTGGAACAATCATCAACTTCTGTTTTTCTTATGACGGCCATATTGGAATTGTTACACTTGTTTACAGGGGACAAGAAATGCGTTTCAATAATGTAAAAGAACCCTAGTAAGATTTTATGATATTTAAAAAAATTAATAAAAATATAGTTTTTACAAGTAGGCCATCGATTGAACTTGACAGTAATATGTGATTATTATCGCGAATGCTTAAAAACAATACCACAATTGCTGTAGATGTCACAGAGGAATATTTGTTCAATGCAGATTTCTGGATTTCTGATTTGGGACATATTTGTCTAGAACTTTCCCCATTTAACCGACATCATAGCTCCTGAAAGTTAAAAGAAAGTTATTTTCTGCGAAATAGGTTAGTGAACGAAAGTTTGTAAAATGAGCTTTGAAACACACAGTGTAATTCAATGCCGGTAGGGGTATTAGACCTCGGAGTAGTTGTTTCTGTTTGTTTACTTCTTAAACGCTGCAATATTTTTGGAAATATTGAAAGCAGATAAGTTTTCAATTTCCAATTAGTAAATATTGCTTTTTTTTGCATATTTTAAACTAGAGTTTCTTGCAAAAAAGCTAAAAATTTCGTTCACTGTCATAGCTCCTATAATTTCCGAGATCCCAATACATGGAAAACCAATTTGGGACACACTGTATACAGATATGTGGATGATTGCTTTTGCATTTTAAACACTTCTCCAGGGGGAGCTGTTTTTCTCCTCAAATTAAGCGAAAGCAAGAGAGTCCACCTTAGAACTAAGTTGAAATTAATGTTGTGGTTGAGCATACCCTCAATTATCTTGATCTTACCACCACCAAACTTGACAGTGGACTCATTTTTGCTATCTATTCCAAACCCACTCTGACGGATCATGCCATCCCTTCGATATCTACTCAACCTTTATAACAAATATGCAGCTTTTCACTGGTACATTCATAGGGTTCTAAACATCCCATTATCACATGCTAGTTACGATAAGAAACTCAACATTATTATACAGATTGGCTGCAATAATCGACATGACCCCGACATTGTAGCCACTATAATCAGAAAAATTAAAAGGAAGAAGTTACAAATAAAGCCTACTTACAAATAGAACCCACCCCTCACTACTCAATGAAACCGATTCTAGACGTATCTTGTTAGATTCCTATATTTCTAAAGAACTAACAAAAGAATGGTGGAGAATGTTCCTAAAGTATTAAACTATACCTACCCCACATCAAATTATCAAACTTAAAAAACTCTCAATTAAGTCTCATATTGTAACAGCAGCTTAACACCTTAAAAAACCCCAATCCTTCTCTTTTGGGAACCATCTTCAAAGCTCATCAATCAACGATTCCAATCATAGCTTCTTACCTGGGTATGACGATAAGATTCTTCACCATATATAACTTTAAGAACTATTACAAATTAGACTTTCAATCTTCAATCAATTAGGACCTGCACCAACCTACCTGAATCATTGAGCCAAAAAATTTAAAAAAATAACCAACAAGAAACAAAACATTTAGATATTTTAGCCAACTTTGTAAATTTTTCGAACAATTTTAACATGTGATGCCTGTTTTCGTGGTCTGCATTTACAAACCTGTAATGGCAAAACAAAAAAGACCTTTATTTTTTTTTTAAAGGGAGGAGCATTTGGATCCATGCTGGGCAGGTTCTAATTTGTATTACAAAGTTCTTTGAAATGTCATCTGGGAATGCTCCTAAAATAGGATGATTTGGGGACAGTAAGACTCCTGATATGGATTAAAATTTTGTCTGCATAGAGCCCTCCAGCACTCACCAAACTTCTCTTTCTAAAACGTTTCCTCGTTTCATGGCTTCCTTCTCCTGTACTTGTAATCCATTTGTTTTTAATAATATAAAAGAACCTTGTTCCTCTATACAAACAATAAAAACTTGAGTTTTTACTGTTCATTACGCTTGTCCATGCCAAGAATCACTTTACAATTTTCTATGTTTTACAAACTTTATTAAAAGTGTGTATGCTAACATTCCTCAAGTACTTTTTGGAACAGCGTTTCAAGTGAATGATTTTCTTCTTAATCTCTCGTGAATTTTATCTTCCATGAGACTTCCCTTCTTTATAGGTGAAACAATATTATGAAGAATTGTATTTTGAATTTTAATTGTGCCGTCTATGAAAAATTTTAATTTAATTTGAATTTTTATCTGTTTTTTGTTGTGCTTCTTGTGCCCGTGGCTCCACAGAGATTCGGGTCGAAGCGGAAAACGCCGATCGCCGACCGCGACCCCGGGTACCCATCTAGACTAAACGAGAACCAGAAAGAGTCACCTCCGTTCTCGAAAGTACGAGAGTGTGTTCAAGCCGGGTATATACACCAGCGAGCCGCCCGAAATGGGATCGAATAGATAGTGCAGTGTAGTAAATAAGCGAAATAAGCGGACAAGCGAACAGTGCGAATTGTTAGTAGAGAATAATTGCGTTTTAATCGTGTTGTAATAGTTAAAGGTAAATAAAAGTGGGTAGTTAAGTGACGATAAATTATTGGAACCCGTATCCCGTAACAGCTGGTGTCAGAAGTGGGATAATTTTCGTCAAACTTGTGACTGTACGGACAAAGGAGTCGTCACGCGCGTGGAATTTTGCGTGGTAAGGACAGTGCAAAAAATTGGTGTTTTCTAAATGCCATATACTCGATCTGCGACAAAAATTATGGATGAACAACTGGCAGCCCTTATGGAAATGCTGAAGAAGGATAAAGAGGAACAAAGGAATTTTCTGGAAAAACGAGAAAAACAAAAGCAACTTGAGAAAAATGAACAAGAAAAACAAAGAAAATTTGTGATAAAGGAACACAGAAAAAATCCAGATGCTTTGTTTCAAGCATCAACGGATGGTCGTCGAGAGTTGCAAGAACTTGTCTCAACCAAAATTACTGAAGTCAAACAAGACGTGGATCAAGTCAAACATGAAATAGAGATGAAAATGACGGAGTTAGAAGAAGGGTGGCGGAACTGGGAAACACGTCGTAGTGGGCCAACTTAACTGCTGAGCGACTAAACATTGACGTCGAAGAGTGGTGCAGAAATTGTGATACCTGCTGCTCCATAAAAGGGCCTCAAAGAAAGACTAGGGCAAATGAAGCAACCCAATGTTGGCGCCCCATTTAAAAGAATTGCGATCGAAGTGGCAGGTCCTTTTCCAGAAACGGACGATAGCAACAAATACATCTTAGTTGCCATGAACTATTTCAATAAATGGCCTTGAAGCTTATGCACTACCAAATTAGGAAACGAACACCGCGGTGGACGAATTCTTTTATTAGATATTAGAGCTTCATTCGAACCAGGGACGAAATTTTGAATAGCAACTTTTCAAGAAGATCATAGAACTTCTGGGAATCCGCAAAACAAGGGCAACTCCGCTCCATCCACAATCAGATGGCATGGTCGAACGTTTCAATCGAACCATGGAACAATATCTCTGCAAAATGGTAGCGGACTACCAGAAAGATTGGGACTAATTTCTGCCTCTTCTAATGAGGGCTTACAGAGGTGCTTTGCATAACACGACAGGACATACTCCTGCCCAGGTTATATTTGGTAAAGAACTTCGTCATCCGGTAGAATTGGTGTACGGATCACCAGAAGAACCGGTGCAAGATGTCCAAAACGATCCTGATGAACTTCGAGAAAAATTAAAGGAAATTAAATAAAGATTAAAAAAATAGCAACCAATGTTCTAACTTTCTTCCCCATTGAGCCCTGAAGATGTAGTCCAGTAAGTAGATTAAACGAAACGTAGGCGAACAAATTACTGTATAGTGTTTTAATTAATATATATAGTGTAATGCATTTAGTCTCTATCCGCCAATTGACCACCAAACCATTCTACCTGGGAAACAGTTTTCTAGTTTAATTATGAAGAAATATGACAAGTAAAGAACATTTTAAAATAGTTTTGTTATTGCAACTTGGCCAGTTATAATCAAAAGAAGTGGCATCTTGGGAGTTTTGTAGGACAATCCCTACATCTGAAGCAACTTTTAGGACCGTAGTAAATCTTCAATAGCTGAGTTTAATACCGCAATAATGTTTGCTGTATTTCGTCGTTTTTCTTGTAAAATTAAACATTTTTTAAAGGCTGCAAACAAAAAGAGTTTTACAACAAAATGACATGCACTTCCATATTTGTCTTTTTAGTGACCAGTACTCAAAGACGGAATTTTTTGAAATTAAAAAAATGCAAATACAAATACTTTTTTACTATAACTTTTCTTTAGATATTACAATATAACTTGATGTCTCTCTGTAATAAATGGATTTGTTTCCTCCAATCTACTTCCATGATTAAAACCGCAGTAAAAAGAGGAAATGATTAAAATGATACTCACGACATGAAGAAAGTGAACAAACAACAAACAAGTGGTTGGAGCAGAAAAAAAAGCACAGAAAATCAACACATAAAGCAACTGTATTACAACATCACCACCAAGTTTTTCTCTATACTTCGTAGACCAATTACATATGTAGACATATAGATGGTTATGTGGGTACTTACCAAACTTCCTGTTTTGCTCTTCAAGGTTCTAAACAAACGCAGCGTATGAAGCCTCAGATGGAAATCTAAATATACAGACAAGTATGTAAGACATCAAAATACTATATTACTCAGAGAGCATATAATGGTAGCTATTTCTCACGAAGATGACGTTTGCGACACGAGCCGACGCGGCGAGTGGCGAAATTCATTAACGCACGTCTCATTTGATTAGTTGAACTCGTGAGTAATTTACTCACGCGTAGGTGTTTTTTTTTCGCTATGTTATTTTCTATTAAAAATTAGTGCATAATAAGCATATTATTAAACAATCGTAAAAAAATATATTTACACATTGTGATTCTTCGAAATTATCAATTAATTTTTACTAAATAAAAATTAATCAATTTTATCACCTTGTCCTTTCTGTAAGAGTCAATTAGTTTTCCATTTACCCAAAAATTCACAACAATAAAAATTAAACCATCCAATTTTTTAAATGAATATCTCACGGAAATCTGTTAATTTGGGTGATGACCAAGCACTTTCCGGGTGTTGTTATCTGTATGGGCCCGCAAAGAAATTGAGGCCAACAAGCAAAACACCGGCTGTCCACACCGCGGGACGTCCATTAATGGGGTATCAAAATATAAAACGTTTCCTCGATGGAGTCATGAATATTTTAACATTGTTAGGGTGATCCTATTTATTAGCTTTTGTGCTACTTGTCTTGAGAAATTAACCTGAGAATTTATTGGGGGAACGCTATCTTTCCATCGCTTGTTGTTTTTTGAATATGTCTGTTTTTGGGTTGTTATAATTGGTTTTCGGTGTGATTATTTTATTAACTTTTGATAGATAGCACTATATTTGTCATGTTATTGCCCACAAAGAAATTCTTGTCATTTAATTTGCAGTAAATATAATTTTACAATTAATTATGTATGTGTATATTACAAAAGCTGCTCCCGTACAGCAGCTGCCTTGATTTCGACAACAGCCATATTATAATGAATGAATGAATGAATGTAAATAAGGCATTTTACAATTAATATTTGAAATTATTCTCAATAATTAATTGAGCAGAATTGACCCCGATAAGCCGTAACATGACGATAAAATCCATTAGACATGATTATTTATTCTATTTTCTATGAAACTTGATTTATTGCCTAGTGCTATCTGCGGAAATGCGTCGGTTTTTGATTTATTACTAATCAAGTTATTACTGATTGTTTATGCGTCACAATAACAGCATTACAGCTTCGTTTTTTTTTTTTATCTTATTAACAATCCACTAATCATATCTTCAAGTAGTGTTGTCAGTTATATATTAAATCACGACATTGCAAACTTATTTAAAAAATGCTCCTAACTGAGAGAAAACACAATGTTTGTGAGCCTTGCCAGTCTTGCCACAATGTTAGTACATAGTGAGCGTTCATTTGAAAACGTCATCTAGTTGGCTGTGAAATGTCAAAAGAAAAAAATGACAGAACAAAAGTCTATTTACTTTTATTATCTCATCCTTTGTCAAAAATTCATAGCCTTCTACATGAGGTTTTCTAATGAACAGGAGGTAGTTTAAATAGAGTCTTATAAAGAGTGAAGTTTGCTGTAATTCAAAAAGCGCCAGGAGGCATTAATTTAAATATTTTCACATAGGGTGAGGTGTGTGATTTGTACTACACCCGCTAACCTTCATATACAACCCAAAGTTTTGTACGATCTAAGTAAATTATTAAAATGCTTCAAAATGATGAGAGCAAGAACCATTGAGGCAAATGAATGAATCACATCAGTTCTTCTACAATAGGATTTGTAGAGTGTCAGGACAGTGTTTGTAGAGCTTTTATAACATGTGATCTTCTCTGTTTACTACATATTTCCTTCGAGGCCACATGCTCAAATGGCACGCATTACATTTGCCATTACGTCGAAATGTTCTTGATTTTGAGATAGAATTTCAAAAGTCTGGCCTCAGAACTGCTTCAACCCTTCTAACCGCAATGAAAAAGTTGTAGAAGTCATTTTGAGTTCAAAAGAGACAAAAAAGGGTGAATACAATTAGGAGGTTAACACAGGAGACGGTGGCGAAAGGACAAGTAGCCAAGGTCCAATGTGGAGGTTCAAAATGTGCTAGGAAAAACTGCTTTCTAAACTTCTAAGTTTTGCGTTATTTATAGGCATCTTAAGACATTGCGGAGAGTACGGGTAGTAACTACTAACGGGTGTTTGTTACTAGATACCCTTCAGGTCATGTATGCCTGAGCACTGAGTCTTTGGAGATTTCCTTGACCATTCTCCGCGTCGCAAAGGGTATATTGGTACAAGTGGAAGAATTGTTTTGAAAGACCCGGTCGGATAGTGACTTGGAGCCGTATACTCCGAGTCAGTATAGACCAGTTGGGGTGGTAGGACGATCTCATCGTAGGTGGTGGGTCTGTGGCGTCTAATAATGACATGTAATCAGTCTCGTCACAAATCGACTATCCAGCTCCGTCTTTACTCTTTGTTGCTAAAGGTGTGAGAAAACACATAGGCAGAGTTGCCGAGTGAAAAATGTGTGTTATTTCCTGGGTTTATTTGTGAAATATCCTGAAATTTCTCGTAGGTCTCTTGGACCAAAACGAACGTGTCAGAACTACGGCTAAAGAACCGCTGGACTCAGGTCGAAGATAGAGTAGGCTGGTGTAAGACCAATAGATTGGTTCCAGTTTGTGTTCATAGCGAAAGGTATGGCTGGAAATCTCTCTCACCATATGGTATTATCCGACTGAACTTGTGTGGTTAACTGAGTTATCAATTCACTTGTTTGGTACTTTAAATTTGGAAAACTTAAATTGCTATATCTTCAACAGGTTTGCGTTAACAGCATCTTAAAAGTTTAAATAAGCGATTTTCGAAAATGACCATTTACCTCAAATAGACAAGAAATCGTCTCTAGAACTTGCTATCGCCGTATGTTGCTTTAGTAATATATTTATTAGTAGTATACCCTGTATATGAATAATATAATATATTAATATAAAAATAATATGGCGACTGTAATGGGCGAAGACGTCAAGCTCCCACCATTTAAACCAACCGATCTAAGAAACTTAACATTAAAAAAGCTGAAGGGCCTAAGGAGGAAAAAGAGGAGCCCGAAGAAGTAAAAGTCCATCTCAAGAAGGAAAAGAAACTTAAGCATGAAGAGGGCCCGGAAGACAAGAAAGCTGTACTTGAAAAATCTAAGGAAATTGAAAAAATGAAGCAATAGGAAGTTACGCGTAAATAGAAATAGAAACCCAATCCCGAGGAGGAGCGAGAAACCCGTTAGAAAACCTAAAGAAGAAGACGAAGAGAACAACAAGACCTGTTGAGAATATGAAGAAGAAAAAAATACTTGAAACAATGGTTCTAGTGATCCCATTGATGCCAAATATATATTTGACTGATGATTGCTTGGTGCGTATCAATGAAACTAAAGGATGTAGAAACGCTGTATAATGTCGACGTTTCGGCACTAAATTTGAGCCACGATACAAAAAATATGTTTATATAAATGAAACATTTATACACTCAACAAGCACAAAATATCGAGCGGTTATTCTAAAAAAAACAATAAGGTTCACTACTTACATACAACACAAGCCACCTCCTGTGGATCAGACTCAACAAAGTATTTTTTTTTTCGACTATACTATACTGTAAGAAGAGAGGACCATTCAGTTACAGAGTACAAGGCAGGAAGAAAATTGTTCGGTCTTAAGGAATTTAACATTCATCGGCCAAGTGGAATCTTCAAAAAATGAGAAGTTAAGAGGAGAAGAAGTATTTTCAATTTCCACAAGGTGTGAGTTATGGTCGTAGAGTACCAAAGAAAAAACTAAACACCATAAACCTGAAGCATTGGGTTTGAAGTTTAAGAGCAGAATTGATCATATTAATTCACTACCTTGTCAATGTCTTAGAAGCGGCTCTCAAAGACAAGGGCATATCGTCTTTGAGAAGCCCAAAAAGCCGAAAAGGATGCCTAAGATTGAGTACCCCGAAAAGTTGGATGAAAACTTCCATAATCTTAAAAAAGAGATGAGAAACTGTAGAGTATAAGTTCAGAAAGCGCCTCAAACGAAAACAACGAATGCGAAACCAGTACTTGAAGTCAAAAACTTCAAGAAGAGAAAACTGAAGAAAGTCTATGAGGCTTTCGGGTATCAGCGTAAGCCTAATGAAAGGCCCGAATAAGAAACTTCTGGAAAAACCCGAAAACGAACTTCTGGTTAAAGTCAAGATTAATAAGAAGAAGTGAAAACCAGAATAAGAAGAGGAGATTGATTGATTGATCCCAAATGAGTGGTCTCACGAATGGGGCCCGTGCACCGCTACCTACAAGATCTATTGTGCCTCAATATCAATTAAAGTTCACTCAGAAGACCTAGTCCTTTTAGAAAGTCCATTTTCTTCTTGAGTAATATTTTGTGGAAGTCCGGTGGTCGGATGGGTATTCTTCCAAAGTTCTGTAATCTAAATCTTGCAGCTGCAGGACATTCACTCAGGATGTGTTCTACAGTCTCATCATCCTCCATGCACAGTTTGCGTTCGGCATTGTCTGCCAGGCCTATCCTATATACCGGGTGTCCAGTAGAACTCTGGACATAGGAGATTAACATGGGAAATCGGCTTTTATTTTTTTGCGCCTGTACGGTTGATTTGATTGAAAAACATTTAAGAGTAAAGTTGTAGAGATAAGCTTATGATCAGCTATCATCCTGAAATTTTTTCAATACCTCAGTTTTAGCTGTTTTTTGGAAAAACGCCTCGAAAAGTGCAAGAATTTGAATTTTTGCGCGTGACCCCCGCCATGCATGTGCAGTGTCGCCCACATAATAATTTCTTATGTCAGAGTCAGAGCCGATTTTCTTTTCTTATTTATTTTGAAGGACTATCATGTAGTAATTGACGTGATTATGCCCCGAAAATATGTTGGCGATACTGCATATGCATGGCGGTGATGACGGGCCAAATTCAAATTTTTGCACTTTTTGAGGCGTTTTTTCAAAAAACTGCCAAAACTGGAGTATTGAAAAAATTACAGGATGATAGCTGACCATATGCTCTACAACTTTACTTTTAAAAGTTTTTCAATCAATCCAACCGTACAGGCGCAAAAAAATAAAAACCGATTTTCCATGTTAATCTCCTATGTCCAGGGTTGTGCTGGACACCCGGTATATGATGTTTTAATCGACAGTGCCCAGTGTATAAGCAAATAGCGGCTTTGAGCTGTTGTCTGTTGAGGTTTAATAAGTCTTTTGTCTTTTCCTCACAGGGTCCTAAGAGGAGGCTGCTACAGTCTTTTGTAAAAAAAAAGGTCCAGACAAAAAAAAGAGGAGAGAGCTCCGGAAGAAACTATTCAAATTAAAGGGTATAGTGGCCACCAATTTGTCGATCAAACCTTCTCTATGTGCAAAAATTGCTTCTCGGATTTGGAGCTTCTACCAAGCAGTATTAACTTGTGTACTGTTTATTTTTTAGTGGAATTGCTGCTAACCCGCTCTCCAATGTGTAGACCAGCTGAAGTGGTTTTGATGAAGGGTAGGCCCCGAAACTAGTATACAGATTGGTTGATTGACAATTGGTCACCACCATAGCCTTTACAGTTCGTTTGAGTACCGATAACTGAGATAGTGCAGCGACTATAGGCTGAATTTAGCCAGAAAGGCTCTCAAGAATTACCGTGCAGGATTAATATAATACGCTGGTGGATCTCGCTTGCACGTGCACAAGACCTCACCACTTTTATTAAAATTAAACACATTGTACCGGAAAAATAGACACGTCTGAAAAGAACCGGTGCTGAAAGCTCAGATTTTAAACCAATTGATTTTTCTCATGAAAACACCAAACGGGAGATGAAACTGGAAGTCTTGAGGAATCCGACCGGAGAAAACCTGTAAGGAAACAGAACAAAGCCAGAAAAAAAAACAAAGAAACCGATACCTAAAAAAGAAAAAATAATCATCGAGCAAGATTTATCCAAGCTTCGAGAAGAAGATATGAAAGATTTCTAAGAACAAACTGATGGTGTAGTTATGAGTAGCCCCTTAGCCAACTATTTTATGGAAATTTTCGAAGCCAAGGCGTTGGCAATGGCAAATAAAAGGCCAAAGTGCTGGTTCCAATATGTGGACGACACCTTTGTTATTTGAAGCCATGGCGAGGGCGAAGTTCAAAACTTCCTCTTACACTTCAACTCTATCAACCCAAAAACTCAATTCACTATGGAGATAGAAAAGCAAAGACGCCTGTCGCTTTTGGATGTTTTGGTATCAAGGACGACGATTGGGAAGCTTGCGCACACCGTTTATAGAAAACCAACACACACTGACCGATAGGGGGAGTCATAAAGACTCTGTGAGGGGCAAGAAAATTTGTGCACAAGCATCTGGAAAGAACCTTTGCTTAGAATGGACACAGCAAGCACGAATTCGATAGGGCCGTCCGTCCAAAGAATGTAGAGCGCCAGGAAGGAACAACGGGAGAAGATGAAGAAAAGAAGAATCGACAGGCTACTGAAAAAGCATAGTGTTAAAACTGTCTTTAAACCCACTAGTACAATACAATAGAGCTTGAGATTGGCCAAAGACCGCAGAAATACCCTATCGGCACCCGGAGTTTACCGAGTTCCATACAGCTGTGGCTCGGTATACATGGGCACCACAAAACGCAGTATCAACACGAGGATTACAGAACACAAGAGGAGTTACAGGCTGGGACAATCACAAAAGTCAGCGACATCCTTTTCGACGATGTGAATATCTTATATCAATCGCAGTGTCAATCCGAGACGAACGAGAGAGGCCATTGAGATCGTTAAACACGACAACAATTTCAACAGGACGGAGGAAATTACGTTTCCAAATGCAGACTGTAAGCGAGCTCTACGATTTACTTCAAGTGCGCCGAAATCCCGCGCCAACACTACCTTCACCCCAGTCCTTCCACTGCAGCGCGCCAGCATCGGCGGGGGAATAAACACCTCGGAGCTGACCACAGTCGAATCAGTCAACGTCTGGAAGCACGGGAGATCACTTCGCCCGTTGCCTCATCGCCTTTGATAATGTCTGCCGCAGCTATCGTAGACGAAGCCCGGAAAACACTTTAGAATGTATGATGATATCAAAAATGTTGATAAGAAAGCTCCTC
Organism: Taphrorychus bicolor; assembly: GCA_951812265.1. Lineage (NCBI taxonomy): Eukaryota > Metazoa > Arthropoda > Insecta > Coleoptera > Curculionidae > Taphrorychus > Taphrorychus bicolor. The sequence goes on along the minus strand of OX638298.1, from coordinate 41,841,591 downwards.
GAAGCTCAAACCGGTAAAGAAATATCAGGAAGAAGATGTGAGTAAAATTGTCCAGCCACCGAGGCCTGAAAAAAGAAAGGAAATAACGCCAAAACCAGACGCCAAGGCGAAATAGATTTCGTTTCCATTATTTATATTGACCTTGAAGTAAACGAAGGAAAACACTAAACCAAAGCAGGAACGCCAGAAAAGCTGCGCTTATCCAAGAGGAGGAGTGTATTTTAAACAAAACTCCGCAAAAGGAAAAGCCTATACAGGCAGTTGTCAAACCTACATCTAAGAAGAAACAAGGAGAAGAAACTCCCGAAATTGTAAACGTTGTTTCTGATTTTTTTATACTGAAAGAAAGCTGAACCAGCGGAGCCAGAAGTATAAGGTTTAGTGTTGGTTGCTCGTCGGAGCTCTAACTGGAGTTTTAGCATAGTATAGGGAATATATAACAGAAGCGTCACTCTATCACGTAACCGCTCCTTCCTAACAATTCTTCCCCTCTTACTTCGCCTTTTTTAAGTTTAGGCTAAAGTAAACAAAAGCTTGGCCACTTGCTCCACCGTCCTATACTGAATACATTGCAAACCTAAACACATTCACGCTCGAACGGTATGCTACGGTATATATTCTCTATACTGTGGTTTTAGTTAGCGGTTTAAAGAGAGAGGAGTGATTCGTTGGTCTACTAGTAGTAGTAGTAGTAGTAGTAGTAGTAGTAGACTTGGGAAGGGGGGGGCAAAGCCTTGCGACTAGGCCTTAAAGGTTTTTTCACAGTCCCCCCAATCCACCCATCCCTACTCTGCCTGAGCCTTCATTTCCTCCACGAGGCGACCCGTCCGTCTAATGAACGAGAGTAACCTATCGATGGAGCAAGCGGCTCCCAGTGTCCTGGCGCAGTCGCGCCCACCTATAGCACACTACCAGAAAGTGGTATGACGATTCTTCCTCTGCTCCACACTGGAGTGCATGTGTCGGTTTAGTCAGCAGTGACCAGTGAGGATTCCTATAAGGTCTCCCAGGCACTGCCGATTTCTCCCAAGTAGCCACGAGGCCTTGGATCTGTCCGGGTTAGGGTAGATTTCCTTGGTCTCTACATATTCCTGACTGTGTCCAGTTTGTCCTTGTACTCTTCCATGCCTAGGAAAACCGTCGTGTAGCTTCCCAAGCTTCCCTCGCCTTCTTCATGTCCTGCTTTGTATATTCCGGCTCCTGACGACTGTAAATCAGCCATTCTTGATCCGTCTGTGTATCATACTTGATTATTCTCGGAAGGTTGCTAAAGCAGCACTTCTTTGAATTCTTCTCTTGTTGGGATGTTTATCCCAAATGGCTGTTTTAGTCTTAGCCGATCGCAAGGGCGCATTTCCTGCGACAGGGCGCCCTTCCTGCATACATATTTATTACCTACTCAACCAGAATTTTGATAAACATATCCGAGCCTTGCTTTGAGCACTCTGCACACAGACTATCTCATAATATGTTAACAAGCTAAAGTGAGATGGCTTGTTATTTTGACAATTTCAGCTACAGTAAAGGGTCAAGGTGTTAAAATAAAGTCATCAGTTGACTGTGAATTGTTGAGAGAAAACCATGGAGTAACAATAGTACCATCTACTTTTATTGCTCCACTCCACTTATTGCTGTCAAATATTCAGAGCTTCCTTGATGAGTTCTATTATTGAACACTAGGTATAAGCCATTCACTTATTATTGTTGTCAAGTAGGCATTGGAAAATTGACTTTGACATTTTTATCATATCTTCTTAACAAAAAGGAGATGGATATAAACAATTTTTTCAAGGTTTCAAAGGTAACCAAATGACAAAAATACAATACGTCTACCTATACAATGGGTAATACTTACTATTTGCTATATATGATATATATAGCATATAGTAAGATAGAGTATAGCATATAGAAATATAATTTTCTTTCAAAAAATCTAGTTAGTCTAGTTGTGTGCACTTACCCTAATGGATGCCCCTGGATGAGGCTGGGGATCTACGTGTGACCGCTTCTTATTACTGTTTCCTTCCACTGGTCGCAGCAATCAATCCTGCTGCATGAACCAATCGCCTCCGTCTTCATCCAGATTGGAAGCTCAGGCAGACCCAGTAAAGCGTTGAGAGCTGCTCCCGGTGTTGTTCTGAACGCACCCGCTTGGCTAGGCAGACTGTTCTCTGCAATCTGACCAACCTCAACGCATAGCAGAGCTGTCTACCACTGGTCACCAGACCACGGACCCATAGGATATCCTCGGTCTGATTACCGCAGTGTAGAGTCGGACCGCGGACATTCGTCTCTAGAATTAGAAAAAAGTATTTGATTAGGATTCTTAGCTATGATTTATGTTTCTGTGAGCTTACAACTCTGCTAGGAAAGTTAGTTGTTGATGAAAGCACTCTGAAAGGGGTTTTGTCAGTTAAGACCTGGAGAACCAAGATTATTGCAAAATAATTGCTGAGTAAGTAGATATACTATACGCAAATTCAATCACTAACAAAGTTAGGGTTAAACTGAAAGAATAGGTACGCATAGGATTAAGCTACATTATGTCACAAACGTTAATACCGTATCTCTGATCTTCCTTAACATTTCCAAGGAAAGTTCTGCAAGGCGCGATATGGCGTCCCTTGTCAAAACTACGTGTTTTCACGTCAATGCATATGGTCATGTGGAATAAGTCGTTTTGGAAGCTTCTTCAGAAGAATGTTTTGTTTATAAAATATCTCTCAAATTTCTCACAAAGGTGAACTCATTAGTTGACGTATCATATTGTTCCTCCAGGATCTTAACCAAAGCTCACGTCATATCCGATTACCTTCCATTAATTGTAGATTATAAGCAACATATGTTAAAACACAATATATATAATAAGTGGTAAAATACAAAATATGTACAGGGTCATTGATCATAAGTTAAACACCTACCTAGAAACTTTAATTTTACTCGGAGAAAAAAATGCTGAATGCAAAAGTTGTTGATAATTAGGTGTAGTTTTTTTCCAATACAAAATCCTTTATACAGAGTCTACCCAAAGCTTGAGGCATACAAAAGTTATAATTTTCTAAATGGAATACCTTGTATATTTTTGCTTTTTTATATTCCGTAAACGTTTCTATGCATTTTTTATGAAGCATGTCCTATACCTATCCCCACTAGTTTCCTTGATAAATGGTGTCTAAATTTCGATATCATAGTATTAAACCTCCTTAAAGGTTTTCTTTTTAATCATGTGAAACCATTTTACATGCAGTAATTATGGATAATCATGTGTAGTTTTTCATGTTGTAATATTTTATACAGGGTGTACCCAAAATCATCTGTTGTGATCTCAATCATAATCATCCTGCTGCATATAGATGGATAATGTCCGGCTGATCACGTGATGCCGCGGATTGATTTTTTTTGTTATATTTAATATGTTACGTTAAGAAGGTAACAGGAAAACCTTAACAGCAGTAAAGGAAAATGTCCAAGCCTTTGGAATTTTTTTTTTCTAGTGGTAAAAGATAAATAATTCACGATTTATTACATCACCACTTCAAAAGTGTCTTTATAGTTGCATATAGATTAAAAACGCAACCTTAAATTTAAGATTTCTTAGTAAAAACTTAATAAAAGTTTTCTTAAAAAAAGTGCTGTTTTCTTCCAATAAACAAATTATTCCAACCATAATTTACAGTTTTGTTCACATATTAGAGTAAAGAAAATATAAAAGATTTTTTTCATATATAGCTGAGGTCTTAAAGTATAGTATACTCTTTTTAAAGCTTTTCAATTATAAACATTTTGGTTAAGGAATTTCAACGGTCAATTTTTCGAAAATGGTGGCGCTTTTGTTTTAGGGTATGCTATGTAAAAAAAAATGGCGTAGAATAACAAGTTGCAAAAACATACTAAATGGTCAAAGAAAAAAGACCTTTGATAGGCTGCCAGTTTTGGGTACATCTTGTACAAAATTATACAACATGAAAAAGTACACATGATTATCCATAATTTTTGCATTTAACATGGTTTCACACAATTAAAAAGAAGGTGGCTAAAAACTATAATATCGAAATTTAGGAACCATTTATCAAAAAAACCAATGGGGTTAGGTAAGGGATATTTAGGTAGGTGGGTGGTTAACTTATAATCAATCACCCTGTACAAATGACTTAATGGATAATACAGAAACCCTCATGCTAAGATAAAGAAGATATTTGCAAAGATGACCTGTAAGAATTTAAAAATCGTTACAACAAAAGTACAATAATGCTTCTTAAAATGCTCCAAATTTTTAAATAAAAAGTTTTTTAGAACCGCGATATGCATTAAGAAGCGTGTAGTTGTAGCGAACAAAACGCTAACAAGTGTTATTGTTAGTGATGTAGTGCTGATCTGTAGCATTATTATACTCTTTCACTATTGAGGAAAGTGATGAGCTCGGTCAAGATAAAGTGTGACAAAAGTTATTTTTCATTAATCATTTTTATGTAGTTGTAAATAACGTTTTCTTAGAAATAAGACTGTTAGAAATGAAAATTACGTCAATTTATACCTATTCTTACACAATACTCTTACCACAGTATTCTTTAATCCTCAAACTATGTTAAGTAAATTCTAGATTGTTTTAATATTAGGTTGATCCCTCCTTTGCACATTTATTATTATTTTATGACATGCTTCGTGATACAAAACCATTAGTTTCAGCTACTTGGCTTTTAATAATGACTCTATTTAGGAAGTCGCCTATTCGCCATGCTATACGTGTAGTTAGATCTTAATAAATTCAGTAGGGGTTGTTGGAAAAATGATAAAAAATATGCATCAAAATTATCTTTAATAAGCTGTTAATCAATAAGGAGCTGCATAATAAATTTTGATGTGAGCATACGATGCGCCTTTAGCATATTTTCGTTATTAAATTACGAAAAAAATCACCCTTTCGGTTAGATAATATCAGGACGAGTTATGGCATCTTTCGTTATACGTCGTTAGCCTTAATAGCTCTTTAAATTAGCGAAAATTTCAGGATATTAATATTAATATACTCGCACTTTTCAGAATATTCATTCAATGGGTGGGGCAATTTGTACACGTCACTAAAGAGACAATTAAGACTTGAGTAGTAGTTGTTGTTATATTTAATACCTTCTAAAAAAAAAATTTGTCAATGTTGCTTCTGCCCTTTCATGGTAAATGAAATAGGTGTTCGACATTTTAATAGGGGCAAAAATGGCGATAGCACGAAATATAAATTAAAACTGGCACATTATCGCTCGGGGCATATTTCGAAAACACACGCCTCAGCTTGGAACGAATGAAGACATTAGCAATGAAATTTCCTTCCATGTTCGTGCCGGCCTAATTACGATTAATGTTCGCTATAAAGCAGTTAAAGCTCCAGGTTAAACCAGTCATTTTCGACAAGAGCCAATCATATAGTCATAATAATTTTAAACATTGTTCCGAAATTGCTCTCGATTTCAGTCGCACCGCCGCAGCACAGAAATTGTCAAAGGTTAAAATTAAATAGAACATCTGCCACGGGGCCATCACGAAAACTATAATTATTAACGTGGATAGACAAGAGGAGCTCAAGCTGATCATAATCGTAAGAAAGTCGTGACTATTCTCAAAGTAACGTGCAAATTGCCTTGTTTTTATTAGTCAAGTGGAAGTACGAAAGTGTTAATAAACTGCTTTGGATGCTTACATCTTAAGAACCTTGTTGGTGCCAGTCTGTCTTCGACAATGGCTCAAAAAGTTCGTTAAAGCCTTATTGATGTCGACGACTTACCTAATGAGACATTGATTATATATCTCATTCTCATATCAAATAGATCTCGTTACCTTGTTACCATTCAAATATTATTTTTCATAAAATCATAAAAATTCAATTCAGATTTCCAACCCATGGACAAAATTATCCATCAAATTCACTGTTAGCAGTGAAAAATTCACCGAAAAGTTGTGTGAGATCATCAGACCGTTATCTCCCAACAGGCGTTTCGCTCCCACTAGGGCTCGTCAGGGTTGCCAACTTAGGGACTTAGACCCTAGATCTAGGGACAAGTTTCGGGTCTAGGGGTAAACTTAGGGACCATAATTTTTTAGGGTCTTTTCTGGGGTATTTCATTTTAATTTTCTGTCAACAAATATCTGGAAAGTTACTTGCGCATTTAAAGATTGAGCTATAACTAGCTCCTCGGCGATTAGACCGAAGTGATCATTAAGTTCAGTTAGCACTGTCAGCACTGTTAGTACTCACCATATTGCAAGATTATCCTAACTTCTATAATATATTTATATTTCGCGATTTTGCATATAAAACCTTAATTTGAAAGTCCAGAGTCTGATGATGAGAGTCCATTTGATCAATAATTAATAATTAATTATTGATCAAATCAATTAAATTTCGACCGTCGACAACTATGACATTTTTGACATTATTAACGGTGACAATTATGACAGGTGACAGTGAACGGGAGTGGGCTCGAACATGCTAGGGTTTTCTAGGGTAATTTGAAAATGTTTGTAGGGTCCCGAAATTTTAAGTGTTGGCAACCCTAGCTCGTCAGTTGGGTTCACTCTGACGATCTCGCACCTCACAATATCAAAAGTTTAAAGGCAAATGTCCACCCGGCGATGGCAGGTCAGTCCTAATGGCGCCATCTGTATTGCTAAGTCAGCATTTTATACGAAATATGAATTGTTTTTCATGACAAAGATGCAAAAATGGACCTGGTGGTTCATTTAAAATAACAAATTTATATAGCGTTTTAGAAATATGAGACACTAAATTGTATTGGCTGCACTCGAAAAGCCTATATTTTGCAACATCGTCTGTATGGTGTCCGATTTCACAAGGAAAGTGATCTTAGGCCGTTTCTAGAGGTGAATTCGGACAGTAATAGTCGAAAAATATACAATTGTTAGACTCCATGGAAGTATGATGTTTGGGATAAGTGGGTATTAAAAAGAGCGATTTCGAGCATAAATGACTGGATACAATGTTATATGGTTTGTTACTAAAAAATATAAAAATTACTTATTTTCTAACCAAGAATATATAAAAAACAATTTTTGCTAAAACAACCAAAGAAAGTAAAAAAAATTACTCACTTTTAACATTTTGTTTATAAGTAAACTTGTAGCGTTCCCGTCTCTTCTTTTGAACGAGAGTTTTGTATTGTATTCCATTCAATGTGAGTGAACTTGTACATCATCCACCGGGACCTGCGATCTATTGCGGCTCACTCGGAGTGATGCCGCCAAGGTTTGCCCCTGCTTGCTCCATTAATTGTCACCTGTTATGCCCAGACCCTCAACAAATCGGATGAGTCTCTTGGGCGACACTGCGTTTGCATCTTGAGGCTCAATGAACGTGTTTTCGAACAGTTTGTATCTCGATCTGGCAATCATATCGGATCCGGGCAGTCACATAGGACGTGCTCGACTGTCTTGTCGTCAGTGCGAGTCTGTGCATGTGAAATCTTAGATGGTCTGGTTCTATGTCCTGTGTACAGTGCAGTGGCCACTCTGATTTGTCTCCTATTTAGTCTGAGAAATGTTTGGGCTTTTGTCCTCCCTGTTCCTGTGATTCATTTTTTGGAGTGTGATATCGCCGAGGTTCTCCCACCAGCCCTGGGACTTGGCATTGCTCTATTTCTGGAAAGTGTGGGACTCGCAGTGCCGGCTCTGGACCTACGAATGCAGAGCCCGCCTGGCTAGAGAGTCGGCCGTCTCATTGTGGCAAACTGTGGCAGTTCCAAACAGTTTTGGAATAAAACATAAGCGCTAGAAGCGCTGCCCGACTATCCGAGCAGAACTTTAATGATCCTCCCTCCTCTAATGTCTCTGCCTGAAAGACTTTCGTGCATCGCCCCATGCTCTCTGCATCTGATCTCCCGTACACTCCGGAGCCAGCTCCTTTGTCGGTTTTGTCCGTATTATCCGTATACCAGATACTTCCTGCCTGTTGCAGAACTTCACCTCGTTCATTCCAGTCTACCCTGAGGTGAGGGAACCCTGAGGACGTAACGATTTGCCTAATGTACGTTTTGATGCCATGTTCAATACCGCAAGGCCTTCCAAGGCAGCCTGGGCATTATTGGTCTCACCATCGAATGACTGCGGTGCTATGTGCGTCACTTGTTGCAGCCGGTATGTCGCCTTCATTGCCTCTCGTTCCAGGAGTATGGGAAGTGGATATTGAAATTGGAGTATAGTCATAGTTTTTTGGGGTACCATCCCCCGTGATTTGCCGCACAGGTTCTGGCACGACCAAAGGGAAAGCTGTGCTCTCCTAACCATACGAGTCGCATGTGGAGTCCATGTGAGTGATTTGTCCAGGATGACTCCTAAAAATTTTACTGCGTTAGTAAACGGGATTGTCCCGAACAAGGATCAGGCGGTTTCAGCCTCTTCTTTAGGGTAAATGGCACAATCACCGTTTTCCTAGAGTTTATTGCTAGGTTTTCTTTTGAACAACATCCAGCACCTCTTGCAATTTGCTGGAGATTTGTTGGTCTGGGTTGTTTCTTATAAGGAAAACGATGTCGACCGCGTATGCTTGGACCTCGACTTCCATAGTTCCAAAGATGCCAGAAGGTCGTCCACTGGTAGGGACCACAAGAGTGGTGAAACACACAAGAGTGGAAGTTGTCCACAGAGCGGAGTCCCGCTCTGTGGACAACCTCCCGCTGTTGTGTTTTGACAGTGTGATCGTCTAATGATGTAGTGATCAGTCTGGATTCTAACATGTTGAGAATCCAGTTGATTATTGTTTGTCAGTCCAATGCCAAAACCACGAATGTGCTGAACAATAGATATGCACATTCGTCAGTTTGGCGTTGGACTGACGTCCAACGCCAAACTGACGCCACACGGGAACTCGATCCTTCCCGCATTTCTGGCGCTGAGGAGGGAGTCTGTAGGTGCATTACTAAAGACCCCTACGATGTCTATGAAAATACCAGCTGCCTCCAATATACCCTTGTATCCAGGGTATCTTGGATGTTCTCCACCAGGTAGTGGAGTGCTAGTTCTGTTGATTTGTCAGCCTGGTATACATACTGTTCCGTATTAAGGGGGTACCTTGTTAGCGCTCCCCCCTCCTCATGTATGATTCTAGCTGCTTTTCCAAGCTTTTTGGCAAGAACGAGGTTAGACTGATTGGCCTGAGCGATTTAGGATCATTTCCCCTACATCCCATCTTTAGTACGTAGACGAAACTCACCCTGGAGTAGTTTGGAATAAAGTTTCATGCAAGGTTCGCTCTAAAGAGCTCTGTTAATAGAGGTGATACAGCCCATGTTGTAATAGTGCCGGGAACACTCCATCTTCCCCAGGGAATTTGTAAGGTTGAAAAGCCATAATCGTGGATTTTAGCAGGGTTGGTCTGACCACTTATTTGGAGAGCTGCCAATCTGCCCTGTCGGGGTAGATTGGGAGCTCTCCAAAAAAGTTCAAACCGTCCCAAGGAGCTTCTAATAGACTACAAATTTGTCAGTCGGCTACCCGGGAAATGTCAGAATCTCTAACGTTTTACTACCAGTGGAGATATAGGTTCCATCGGACCGTTTTATCGATCCAAACTCCTGACACGGCTCTCTGGAGAGGATCCTATAGATACGGGACTCCCGATACGAAGCCCAATTTGTGCTTTTAGGATCTTTAAAAGTTACCATCAATTAGGGATTAGATATAATAATATGTGAAGTAAAGCAAAAGATGGTTCATGACTGTATTACTCTCCTCAGAATCACCTCTAGAACCGAGACTCTAAGTAAAATTTTCTTTTCAAAAAAAAACACAACAACACTCTTTAATGTGGCATCTTTGAAGTCTGGCATTTTTTTAAAATTTCTGGTGAGTTTAAGGGCACTACACAACAACTGTAAAATCCTGATATAATGTTATTCTTTTTCTTTTCTAAACTATCCAGGCATTTTTTGAAAAGCCTCGAAATCTCACTTTTAGGAACTACACTTCCATTTTAAGTTTCCAGTCTGAGAAAATATTTCGTCACCCTTTCTTCATTAGCGCAAAAATGACACTTCTAAGAGCTGCAGCTCGACTTTGTTCTATTATAAAATGCTCTCTCAGGACCTCTTTCTACCCACGTTGGATAGAGAGTTGCCGATTTTTTAATTTGTGGTCTCTTGGCATGGTCCGACTTCATATTACGTATGGACAATAATTTGGAGAGAGCACTTTTTGAAAAAAATCTTGGTACTTCTTTGCGCGTTTTTTACCGAGGTAGGAACTACTGAAGTATCCCTAACTCACACAATAGATTCAGGGCGTCAGATTCAGCAGCGTCAGATTCAGGATAGGCATTTGCTTTATGGCCATTTTCTCTTTTAAACACCCTTTTTCGATTTTTGATTCAGATTGATCAATGATTCATAATGGTAACAAGTTGTAATTTTTAAATTTTTATTGTTTTCTAGTTTTTAATTCGATTTACTTCCATAACAATAATTTCCATGTTCTACGACTGTTTCAAACGCGATTTTAAAGTCGACATGGTACATAATTTTACCACAGCTTTCCTTAAGCCTTTTAAATTTTGTAGCCCGTCCCGTAATCATTAAAAACGAATACCAAAACCCAAACAAATACACCCGGCAACTCAAGCTGATGGTTAGCCGTTAAAGCCGCGGTGCTCGTGTAATATTTCACAGCACATTAACCTGTCATAGCGTCTAATAACATAATATAATAACCTAATCTTCGCCTCGGTTTTGGTTCGAGGCAACCGAGGCGGTGCCTTTTTGTTCCCTTTGTTCTGTGTTAGGTTTCGAACGCGCGATGGACCTCATTGGGAAATATTTTAATTATCTCATGGGTGTGATGTGGTAGGATTGTTTTCGGTAATAGATTAACTGTTACACTCTGTTGGAATTTAGCTTATGCCGTGTGGTGTGTGTAATTAAAACGTCTCATATACGCAGCAATGCTATAGCCTTTTTGACTAGAAAACTACCTATAAGTAGTCAACCTATAACAGTCTCGATAAGTTTACTGCAGTTATATTTATAAACATAAGTTGGGAAATATTTTGTTATGGTTAATGGCATTTCCCATACACACTCCTTTACCTAGTTTTACTACTACTTATTGCCGTTGAAGGCCAGCTTCAAGAAAAAGACAGCAGTATCGTCTACGACTTATTGATTAATCACCAGTGTGAATCAAAACAAGAGTGCATGCGACTGCAAATTGAAATGCACACACGCGATCATGCTGCGTGATCCGTTCAGCTGTAGGGGTGCTATGTAAGTATTAATGGCCCAAGTTTGCGAGATTTATTCCCCACAAGCAGCGTACATGTGCTTATTGCATCGAGACAGAACCGAAGAATCTTATTGACCCCCTCAAAAGAAAACAAAAACCAATAAACGCCATGGTGAATCTGAATGTTAGCGCGTCAACGTCTCAATCTACCCAAAAGATCCAAAGAATCTTCTTAATTAACAGAGTGACTGGTGGGTTTAGCGGGAATTAATTTTTAATTTTTTAGAGCCGAAAAGTGATTGACCAAAGTGATGGTCTATCATAAAAAAATTAATTAGTTTATCAAAGGTGATGAGCTACTTGTTTTTGATCACGGGTACGTTTCTACGTAAATCACATCTAGCATCAACTAAAAACAGAAAGAGTGCACTAAAAAATGTTTTAGATATGCAGGTTTTTTCAGTATGAGTTCTTCCACCAGTTCTTCACATTGAGAACTTTTGACTAGATAGAAAGGAGATTTTTAAGAAAAGCGAAAGTCGAAAGTGCTCCCAGACAAGCGAATCGAGAGAACTACAGCACATACATGTCCTATGGATATCCAGTTTTAGTCCAAATTAGGTCCGAATGTCCATGGACACATTCTGGACATCCTTTATATATATTTTATTAATAATCCGATGGACTATAAATTTAGTACATCCATTGGACACACACAACTGTACAGATTTATGGCAAATGAATTTTTAATATATAGCGGACATACAAAATAACTAGATTACTAGGAATAAAAATTTTGAATAAAAATAGGTAAAATATTTTTGCAATTATAGATTGATCTCTATAGCTGATTTTCAGGCAATTGAAGATTAATGACAAGAGATTCAATCGGATTGGTTAAAAGTAATCTGATAGTAATCAAACCAATCCTAATTGATGTTTCCGGAAAGCGCTAATATGTTCTAATAAAGTTCATGTAATTAGGCAGTCCAAGAACCTATCGAAGTCATCTGTGGAAATTTTTGTTAGGACAAACAACTCTTGTCTATCATTTCTTTTTATGAGGTTTTGTACGATTTTGATTAACACAGTTACAAAAAGTTGAAGAAAAAAGACTGAATTGAATTGTACAAACCCACAAAAAAAAAGCAATGATAAACAAGGGTACACTTTGTCCTAACAAAAATTTCCACCGAAGACTTTGACAGGTCGTTGGACTGCCTGATAAATATTTTGACGTTATCCAAAAATGATCCAGCTGAGAGACAAAATGTTAACAGCAGGATGTCTTTTGGATACTAAATGGACATGTCCATCAAATGTAGAAATTTGTGCCCTCTGTATAATCCATTGGGCAGCCTTTGGATTAATCTGGGCTCTTAACGGTATATCCATTGGACATACGGATTTACAAAAATATTAGTCCATTGGATGTCCATAGGATGTGCTGTTTGGGGGATGTCATACCTCCTCAATGGAAGCCAGTGTAAATTAGCTTTGGTGGGAGTTCTCTGCTGCATCCACTATATCAGTAGGGTCAACCTCTGAGGCCCAATACTTGACTTTGGAGAGCACCGTTCTCTTGGTGTGTGACGTCAGCCTAAGGCTGAGAGATCGTATAATGAAGTTCTAACAAATACACCTCATTATTTTGTCATTCTCCAAGAGCCTTCAGACGTTCAGGAGGTCAAACTTCCATAGTGGATGTCAAACCTCCTCAAGGGAAGCCAGTGTAAACTAGCTCTCGTGGGAGTTTTCTGAAGCATCAACTCTATCGGTTGGGTCAATCTTTGAGGCCCAATTCTTTACCTTAGGCTAGCAACGTTCTCTCGGGGAGTGACGTCAGCCTAAGGCTGAGAGATCATATAATGAAGTTCTAACAAATTCACATAATTATTGTATTATTCGCCAAGATACTTCAGACGTTCAAGAGGTCAAACTTCCATAGAGGATGTCAAACCTCCTCAAGGGAAGCCAGTGTAAATTAGCTTTGGTGGGAGTTTTCTGCTGCATCAACTCTATCGGTTGGGTCAACCTTTGAGACCCAATTCTTTACCTTAGGCCAGCAACGTTCTCTCGGGGAGTGACGTCAGCCTAAGGGTGAAAGATCATATAATGAAGTTCTAACAAATACACATAATTATTGTATCATTCGCCAAGATACTTCAGACGTTCAAGAGGTCAAACTTCCATAGAGGATGTCAAACCTCCTCAAGGGAAGCCAGTGTAAATTAGCTTTGGTGGGAGTTTTCTGCTGCATCAACTCTATCGGTTGGGTCAACCTTTGAGACCCAATTCTTTACCTTAGGCCAGCAACGTTCTCTCGGGGAGTGACGTCAGCCTAAGGCTCAGAGATCATGGCATGAAGTTCTAACAAATACATATCATTATTGTGTCATTCTCTAAGAGACTTCAGACGTTCAGGAGATCAAACTTCTATTGAGGATGACAAACCTCCTCAAAGGAAGTCAGTGTAAATTAGCTTTAGTGAGAGTTCTGTGCTGCATCCACTAAATCGGTAGGGTCAAGCTCTGAGGCCCAATTCTTGACTTTGGAGAGCTACGTTCTCTTGGTGTGTGACGTTAGCTTAAGGCTGAGAGATCGTATAATGAAGTTCTAACAAATACACATCATTATTTTTCATTCTCCAAGAGACTTCAGACGTTCAGGAAGTCAAACTTCCATAGTGGATGTCAAACCTCCTCAAGGGAAGCCAGTGTAAATTAGCTTTTGTAGGAAGTTTTCTTTTCTGCATCCTCTATATCGGTAGGGTCCCGTCTTGAGTTTGGAGAGGAACATTCTCTTGGGAAGTAACGTCAGCCTAAGGCTGAGAGATCATATAATGAGGTTCTAACAAATACACGACATTACTGTGTCACTTTCCAAGAGACTTCAGACGTTCAGGAAGTCAATCTTCCATTGAAGAGGTCAAGCATACTCAATGGAAGGCAGTGTAAGTTAGCTTTTGTGGAAGTTTTCTGCAGCATCCACTCTATCGGTTGAGAAGCCCAATTCTTGACTTTGGGGAGGAACGTTCTCTCGGGGAGTGACGTCAACCTAACTCTCAGAAACCACAGACAGATTGCAGTTGTAAAAAATACACGTCTTTCTTGTGTCAATCTCCAAGAGATTACAATTCCTCAGTTTCAAGAATCTGGCCTTTGGCTTAAGGAACGCAGTCACCCAACCGGAAAACACAACAGCGTTACTTTTTTACACTAAAATGTCAGAAGCATCAACAGCAAATTTCTTCAGTTAGAACCTCTGCTTGTCGAAGAAAAGCCAACAGTGTTCCTGGCCACGGAAGATTGGATTTTACATGAGGGCCCTCTCCAAGTTAATCTGGAAGATTATGTTCGTATTGCAAACTCCTCCAGAATGATACAACAAAGGATGGAAAAGGGTACTGCCACCTATCTTCTTCTGCGCTATGGAATAGACCTGAAGCCTCTACAGAGACTCAAGGAGCCACCACACAGCAGTATGGCTAAAGTGTCATCTCATTATCTGAAACTACGAGTCCCCGCCACGTAGACTCAGAGTACCATTACATAACACTATTTGAGACTTTTCAGTATGTGATATTCAAAACCAAGAAGCCAGTAGTGTCGTCTGTATATACAAGACATACAATTGGTACAATCCCGTTAATGACATCTATAGTCCGTCGACTCTTCTGGCGCTGGGTGGAGATTTGAATGTAATATTTGCCCATCACAGTCCACATTCTGTGGTCCTCATAAACTTAGTGCGAAGTTTTGGTCTTGATTCTCTCATCACTGACAAGTCCAGGATCTCCGAGACACAAGACAGGGTCTATCAAAATATTTGCTGACTTGCCTGAGTGCCATCTCAACCATTCTGTAGAACCCCCTGAAAATCTTCCCCGCTCCCCCAAGAGTCCCGTTGAGCCCTGATTCACCCGCTATTTCGTATGGTGTTCAAGTAGATCAAGATAGAAGGCTTGATCTGAGCAAAAAATATGAAAAAGAACGCTTAGGGAATATAAAGAAATGACTGGGAAAAAGAATTAGAACAGTTGGGGCTAGAGAGATTCAAGGGAATAGTGAGGAAAACTCACGAGAGAAAGAGTACAACATTATGGGAAAAACGGGAGTCATATAAGTAGGAGAGTGTGTAGCGTTTTCTTTTTCACAAAGAAAACCTACTGGCTTCCCTTTCATTCCTTCATAAATAACTTGTACAATACCATTTTATTTCCATAAAAATATGACTACCTTGGCCGCCATGTTTGTTCACCTTGATTTTAGTTTCTTATATGCGATTCTTCTACTTCGAGGTCTATGGTTAGAAATCGTTTGAAAGTTGACTTCTTTCGGACATTGACATGTGTCAATGGGTTGATTAATTATTTTGCTATCTGTACAGCATTGCCAAATTTCACCAATATTTTTACTTAGATTCCCTTATTTTCTTCATGTGCTCTTCTAATACTTTCCCT
Organism: Taphrorychus bicolor; assembly: GCA_951812265.1. Classification (NCBI taxonomy): domain Eukaryota; kingdom Metazoa; phylum Arthropoda; class Insecta; order Coleoptera; family Curculionidae; genus Taphrorychus; species Taphrorychus bicolor. Next base: position 41,825,909 of record OX638298.1, on the reverse strand, counting down.
AAATTTATCTTTTATTTAGCAACAATGGCAAGAATTTCATATTTCGCGGTTCATTTTCTCTTTCTTTTTATTTCCCCCTTTTGACACTATCATTTCCGTTTTTTGACCAATTCAGAGCCCAGGTGGTAAAGGTAAAAACGTTTGATAGTCCCTTTTCCATCTTGACCACTGTCCAGGGCACATCGGACGTCAGCCTGTCCCTAAACGGCTACAGCCTAGCCATGTGGGTATTGTAAAGTACTCATATTTTGGGGTAAGAGTTCCCTTAATTAATTTAAACTTATCTAAGCCTTTCCTTATTCGTTTATTAGGTTCAATGTTTGAGTAATAAGACTCAATACCCTTTTTTTGGATCTTGCAAATGTATTCCATTCATCTTGCACGTGTGCCGAAAATGGAGCCGTTAGTGACGCTGATGGCTCCTAGGTTTTGAACCGTCCAGCATTACCACACATGATCCACTGATCCTCTACCTCAACTAGCAAGAAAGCCCTACAAACTGGCCAAGTATTTCAACCGGTAGGAGTAGATTTAAAAACCAAGTGTACATGCACTAACCTTAGGTAAGAACTAACACCATAGTAAATAAATGTGCCTAATTTTAATAATTCCTGTTGGTTTTACTTTGGTTTGATCACCTAAACAATATGAACATGAATTACTTTCTATGATAATTTTTTCAATTTTAATATCATAGCTATAATCCATAACTTAAATTGAGTGGCGCCCAATTAACAGGTCTAGCTTATCTAACTATACTAAACTTCAACCCTTTTTATGTCATTTTGAACCGTGACCTAGCTATCCACCTACCCAAAGCTGCCGTTCGCATAGTATGTGGCTTTGCTAACTTTTACCTTTTTAAAAAAGCGACACAAGGTGAGAAGTGAAGAAAAGGTTTTTGAAGGGGATGTGAGATATTGTTCTTCTTGAAAAGTACCATCCGCTATTGAGGAGCGGCTAGTAATGAAGGAGTTCGAGAAAAATAGAAAAAAGAAGGGAAGAATGTCACATTGGAATATTTGGAAAAGATATAGGTGGTCCCTGAAGAAGCTTCTATTAAATTATTTCCTTGTTATGATGCTTTCCCCCAAATTACTGCTTTACCATTAACTGGTCGCTGCGACGTTCTTTTTGAAAAAAGAATAATCGAGATGTCTTGCCAGACTAGGCTATTTTGTCATCCTTGTGCGACTACTTTCTAACCTATATCACCTTTTCCTCCATCAAGAAACTCCTTCAGGCTCACCAAGCTCTCCTTTCGCCTTTTGCCTATTTTTCAACAAGAGACACTGGCCACAGTTGCTTTCTAGGAATGGTAGCTAGTCGGGTAAGTCGCCTATATCTTAATAAGTATGAAATAGGGGAGTATTTTTATTACTCTCTGAGAGTTTGCCATAGGTAGGTGTGATTGTAATTTAGAATACTTAAAGCCTCTTTCCTTGTAAAATAGGCACCCTCCTGATCGCTGATTGTCGTGGAAGCAATTGCATCGTTGTTCTTCAAAATAAATGATTTGTATCCTTGATTGAATACTCGACCTGAACCACATACAATGAAGCTACACATGCAATTGCTTCCACGACAATCAGCGATCAGGAGGGTGCCTATTTTACATACAGACGTACTGCTACAGATACTATATGTAAACATCCACGAAATGTGGATGATTCCTAATATAAAACAAATCTTAAAACAACAACCAGTAAGAAAAAGGTGTGCTTATTGCAATAGTAGAAGGTACGGGGAAAGGAAGTAATAGAAGAAAGAAGGACTAATGAGACAGTATGCGATCTGCTCGAGACTAGAGATATTTCCGAGTATAAACCATTCACTTATTATTGACATCAAGTAAGCATTGGAAATTTGGCTTTAACATTTGTATCGTATTTTCTCAACACGTGCTGAAAGGAGATAGGTAAAAAAAGATTTCCAAAGTAACGAGATGTCAAAAATAACTGAATGTGGAAGAAGACAGTTCCCTAAACAGGGAAGAGGGTCAGGCCAGTTGACGCGATGCATACCTTCGGGAAGAGTGGTGAATAAAAAGTTGAGAAGTTATTGTAAAAGGCTGCAGTCACGTTTAGTTTGGTGTTCGCTTTGCAGGAAGGGATGCGGTGATGGAATTGAAAGGGTGGAAAATATTTTAAGGGTTAACAGAGACTCTGGCAGCTATTCCCTTGTAATGACGTTGGATCTTTCAATGCGACTTGGCCGGTTGAGGTAAAGAGGGTGCTGAGAGCAGATGGAGTCCCGTGTCATATGGGAGAGTTAGTTCTGGAGTTTTCTTGTCCAGTAGTAGAATAGAGATAAAAACGATGAAAGAAGTTTGAAGAAGGCATACGCAGGCGACCATGTGGTCACAATTGCGGGAGAAACTGTTAGGTGAATATAAAGGAGGTGGGAGAGGGCGTAGAGGACGTGTAGATAATGGAAAGAGCAGGGACGATTAAGATAAAACCCGAAAAAACGGGGGCGGCTTTTGACGAAAGAGAGGGGGGATGAGGCCCTTGGTTGACGAAAGGGTGAATGAGGAAGATAGCAATCCTGGAGAGATTTGTGAAAAAAAAGTAGTTACATTGAATGATGAATGAAACTGATAAATTGGAGGAACAGGAACGTCTGATAAATTGGTATGTAAAATAAGAGGTTTTTACAGAAAAAATGGACTTACATGAAGACGTGACAAAAGCTTTGCATATTAGGGTGGTGTCATTGCTATGTGGAGAGGAGGTATAGGGGAGAAGGATAGTTAACTGAAGGGTGTTTATGCATAAGGATGCAGCGCAGAGCCCTTTTGTGCTTCTCATAGCCAGGGCCGAATCGTAGATTAAAGTTGCTGTTAAGTGGACAAGTAAGAAGGTTGAAATGATAAAAAGAGTTTATGAGATAGCAGAAAGAAGAGGGTGGAAATAGTGTTTGGGGGAAATTGAACCGAGTTAGCTTTAGAATGGAAGGATATTTAGGGAATAAAGTTTGGCAATGGTTGTGCGGGAGAAACTAGGAACGACATAGAAACGTCTCAGATATGGTGAGAATAGTAGATTAGATCCACTCCTTAAGGCAGAATGGGTCATGGAAATTTCGGGGGATGTGGTAAGATGAGAGTGGAGCTTGTGAGTGTGGAGAGAAGATGGAAACTCTGCACTACATTTGAGAAGACTGAAGGATCCACAAGGTAATGGCTAAGAGGGGAAAAGATGTACGGTAATTTGGATGGTATACAACTTAGGAGGGATGGTTTGAAGGAGAAACTGGCTGTAAGGAAAGTTACTGAATGGGCGATTTATTGCTGAAGTTAATTTGCGGGGATAGAATAGTGTGGAAAAGAGAGCGTTTGTTGGGGATGGTTTTGTTGGATCATGGGATGTGAATAAATCCAATTCCGTACGGTAGAAGGTTGGCTTAGCTCTAGTAATTCTGTTCGATGGGCGCCTCCCTGATAGCCTGAATAAGGGTTCTTGTGATTCTAAAATTTAAGGATTTTGCCCTTAAATCGTAAAACGATCGTCCCATAGCTCTCCTTTCCCCGTCCAAAATTACTGAAAAAGTGTTGAGTTTGAAAATGCTCTCATTCCTCGATAGCAACGGACTTTGGCGCCCCTACCGATTTTTCTATCTGCAGAAGTATACCAATAATGCCTTGTTCTACACCGCTTTTACTCTTACGTAAACAATGATTACAATTTATCATTCTGCATGTTGTGTTCTGTGATCTCACAAAAGCCTTTGATTTAGAGGATTGATAGGGGAATGTACAAACTATGTACTCGGGAATGGTAGAACTAAATAGCTATTTATGTAACCAGTTACGAAAAGTCCGATTTTGTGTAACGAATGAATGTTTGCGGGACGAGCGCAGCGAGTTCCCGCAATTTGAATGAGATACACAAAAAAGGTTTTTCGTCACGTGTTTCATACAAGATTTTTTCTAATTTGACTACAAATACCTACTTCGAGAGAAAATTATTATTATTAAACTTCAATATTTACTTTTAAACCACTTTGTCTCTACTTAACACCGTAAAACTATAGAAACGGTGTGCCACAGCCGAAACCTGTAACTGGTGGTGACACCAACTTTTCATCACTAGTTACGAAAGATTTTACTTTTCGTAACTAGTTACGAAAAGTAGGACGTTACGTCACTGTCATCAGTATTGAAAAGTGCCACTTTATATGTCAAAATTAGAAAAAATAACTTTTGTAACTGCCTCAGGGCTCGATACCAAAAGAAAACTTGTATAGAAAAGTTTTTTTTAAATGCTTTGAAATGATTTGTACCGATCGGTCACTTTGGTGAGTTCTGGGACTCTGCGCTGCAGCTAACAAAAGGTAATTTGAATATGGTAATTCTCTTACGAACAAACCTGATGATTTTTGGAGTGACCACTCCAGGACATTTTTTAACTTGTGCGTTTTTGAGGTCATTCTTTATTGGATAGGATAGGAAGTATACAGCTGCAGGTCCTGTTGCAAATGCAGTTCTTGATGCAGCAAATTTTTTTGTTCAAAAGTCATACAAACAAGAAGCCGTATCTTGACAAATATTCCAATAGGTTGCCTGGTGTTTCCCACATGGGTTAATAGAAGTTTGAAACCTGAACCTTCTGATGGAGGGAGAAATAATTTCCATTTGGAGTCCCCAATAAGTAGTTTCTTGTCTATAAAAAAAAAAGAATCCATTGATGTTTATTGCTTATTTTATAAGTTTGTCATAGTCGGTTTTAATTTCATCCTTTAATGTTTCATGTCTTGGCGCCTACATTATAACCAGTAGTCATTTATGAGGCCTCATGCCAGTTTGGTGTTTAAGCGGCATCAGACCAGCCTATAGGCGTTGCACTATGGCCACACTATTCAGAGTGTTCAAGAAGTAAAGGTACAAATGAGTATAGGTTGGTATAGAGTAAAAAAATAGTAAACCGACTTTCTCAATCTTTTTAACAAATAAAGCTGCCCCTAAAACATAAAAAAAATCTTTCAACTAAATACCATTCCGCTATATTGCCTTCTTATACTTTTAAATGTCCTCTCGGTAAATATTTCAAAACTAATGAATGACAAATTATTAATTTAAATAAATTACAGAGTTTATTAAATGAAAGTACGAAGCAGGATTTTTATACCCGTGAACGTAGCAGTATTTCCTAAAGGGAGCCAAGCCTAATAGACAAGAAAATAGACGGCCATTTTGTTTTATGTGAGTATCATTCCACGTCGGTCCATTAACTCTCGCCCAAAGAATCCTCAAAGATAATGAAGACATTAAAGTTTTATTGTTCCTCTCCAATCGCCATTTTGCACGGATCGCTTTTTCTTTGGAAATTTCAATTTATGAGTTGTAAACTCGGAGATTTCTTTTACCTTTCCAACGGTCGTAAATTGTTTAATAAACTTTTACGGCGCGTCGCTAATTGGAAAATATTAATTAAATCTCACAGAGACGTAATAATGGCGTCTATATGGATACGTCGATTTAATGTTGTTAGTGTCCTGGGGCTAAAAATTCAGACAGGAAATGGATTCTTAGCGTGGGAACTGCACAGTTCAATCGGTTAATATTTTAGAAGTGACATCTGTTGATATTACGATGTAAATGGCCATTTGAGTTCTGCTCGTCGAACGAACTCAAGTCTTCGTCTTCAAAAATTATAAGCCCAAAATCAATTTTCTTAATCCCTCCTGAAACTGTTAAATGAATGAAATAACCTTTAAAGTCCGCAGGACCGCATTATACGACCCGAAATTTACTACCTACACGCCGCGGCTACCATAACAACATAATGGTCGAAAAGACGCTACACAAAGGACTAAATTAAAAAATCTAGAAATTATCGGTAGGCCTAAATGGCCCCGTACGGGACCTTAAAACTCAATTCAGGTAAACCGGCCATTAAAAAAGGATTAAAATTATTAAATTTCTTAATTTATTGACTTGTGCGTGCACCTGCTTTTGGAACAGGGTCCGACTTACAGGGGGATACGATCGAAATTGATGCGATTTCTGTTTTAGGAATAAATGTGCTGGCAATTGGCTTTTGAGTGAGTCAATCATACATTGTCAGGTTTGTGTACTTCCGACATGCATATGGAACACAGCGGGCGCGCGTCGCTAGGGGAATGAAAAAATGGCCGCCGAGTCGGGTAATCGGTGAAAACATGATACATGCACTTGACATCAGTTCAATGAGGTTGACAGCACTGTTGCCAGTTCGTCAACTAAGAAGATTTCCTACCTATGTTTTAATCGTGGTGTACGGCTACATTTGTCTACACAACATATAAGCATATGAGTTGTGTAGTTGGATCCTGAGAACGGGCAACATCGCACCGAACCTTTAGAAATGATGCCATACATAATTTTCCCTTTCATTTTAGACACTAGACATTCTGAGAATTGCTGATGAGTAAACTTCGGGCCACAACTATCGTTTTTATTTTATTCGCAGTGCAACCATCTCCTAAAGTCCCAAACTCCTTCCAGAAACTGCAACACTTCTTTCCCGGTGGCTTTGAGGTCGAGTTCTCACAGGACCGAAGGGGACATCTTTTGCTGTGCTGTTGCGAACTCGGGTATTTGATCAATAAACCTGTAGTGAATACCCAAAATAGCGAACAGAAATGTTAGATAAATCACAGGCCACGCGACGGGTCGTCGGCAGATCGTCCAAAGGTCGATTCAGACCGGCCAGCCCCGGCTCGTAACCACTTGCCGTAATACTGCCCTCATTTTAACGCTGATCATTCCTAACAGACAGAGTTCCATGATATTTTGTTAATCAATCTAGATGCACAACATTTATCTGGATTCAGTAGACATTAGTATTTTTTATAATGTGAACGTTTGGATAGCAGGTGCAGGACAGGAAGCTACCTCACTTTTTTGAAATTGCCAACTTTTCGACTTTTATTTGAGGTCTTCCTCAGGATTAAAATACAATAATTGTATGTACATTGGCGGTAAAGAACACTAATTACAAAGAAGAAAAACGACCAACAAGAAAAAGGATGTGTCGAGAATTCTTCCCTTTTCTTTTCCTAAGTGGGCTCTTGCAACTTTATTTTTACTCATGTATTGTGTTTTAATTTGTGTACTTTTGTTGGTCGTTTTCTTCTTTGTAATTAGTGTTTTTTACCGCCAATGTACATACAATTACTGTATTTTAGCCCTGAGGAAGACCTCAAATAAAGGTCGAAACATTGGCAATTTCAAAAAAGTGAAGTAGCTCCTTGTCCTACACCTGCTATTCAAAAAACGTTCACATTAGTAAATAAAGGACGCTAAGCACAGAAGATGATTTTTTATAATTTTAAAAGGGTCTTTACAAATTTTGACTAAGTTTCAGCGATTGTACAGCCACATCAAGCCACCTTCTGGGAAACCGCAAAAGTTAGCTATAACAAGTCATATCTTTCCTTAGCTCGTAGCAGGCCATCCGCAAGTTTTTCCTGACTTGCTCATTAACAACGAGAAGCCTCTCCATTAACGTTTTCACAAAGTTCTCAGAGTTGAGAAAACATCAGTCTCATCAATTCCACACAATAAATCTGCAGGAAGCGTAATATCCTCTCAGAACATTACTTTTTTTTTTATTTTCTTCATGTATAGAACCTCGATACGCCATTAACAAGACAGGTAGATGTCGATCACAATCCCGCTGATGATCTGACAAAATTCTCGTCAGATATTGTTCCATGATCCGATTAAGTAGTAGTTCCATGGTCTGATCTTTGCGTAAACTGTCTACAGAATTATCGTCACCTTCGCTGTGTTTTCTAGGAACTCCTTTTCAAGTTCTAGAAGTTTCTGATTCAAAACATCCTCCACTTTTTCCATTATTCGTAATTCAAATTGTAGCTGTCTAACTTCTTTCAACAGTTTCTCTTCTTCCTACTTATTCTTGGTGATATCTTGTCTTTCCTGCTCTTCTTTCAGCAGTTGCTGTTATGCATAAGGGTGAGTTGATCCTCTATTGCTTTATAATGACTTCTAGTCACTGGCATATCTGGTAATTAAGCACTCACCTACAGTACAACATTATTGAACCCTAAAATTCCCTCTAGAATCCCACTTCTGACATCTTTTTTTGCAAAAACTTAACAAAACTTATAAACTAGAAATTTTCCTACAATTATTCGAACGATACAAGAATACTCTTTCAAAGGACGATTCAGACCGGCCGGCCTCGGCTCGTAACCACTTGCCGTAACAGTATTTGTGGATTTGCTACAGCCTTTCATATCTTCTGGTTAGTCCTGGGATCACGTGTATTCTTAGTATGTTTCACTGTTCGGGATAAATTACTTTGATTACTACATCGATTTTTATTTGCTTTGAAGTTGCATGCTTTTCTTTTGAGTCTCTTATAGTCAACGAAGTTCGTAAAAGTAGTCGGCCCATCAGCCTGCTGCCTACCATGGGGAAGGTAGCGGAACGAGTCATCCTGAGGCGACCAGCTGTCAACCGAACTGCAGGTGGTGAGGATGGTGAAATACATCACTGAGGCATTCAACAGACGAGAGGCAGCAAGAGCCATCCTGCTTAACGTAGCTAAAGCCTTCGACAGAGTCTGGCACAAAGGACTGCTAGTGAAGCTGCTAGAAACAGGATTTCTTGTAACATTTGTTAAATTAATTAAATCCTTTCTTTCTAATAGGTATTTCAGAAACTGGACGGACAATATTCTGCGTACAGGATGATGGAAGCAGGAGTACCGGAAGGGTGCGGTGCTCTCACCCTTCCTGTACAACCTGTACGTAGGAGAGCCCCCCCCCCGAACAGACAGGACCAAACTTGCATTATAAGCTGACGACACAGCTATAATGGCAAGATCCCTCAACACAAGGTTACCATCACGGTACCTTCAAGAGGAAGTCCCAGCCTTGGAAGAGTGGTGTGCCAAGTCGAAAATAGACCTGAACGCCAACAAGACGCAGGCCATAATCTTCAGGAAACGATGCAATCGCAGGTTGACATAAGACAGCCACGTACTTAGGTGTGGAGCTAGACAAATAACTCACTTGGGAAGCACACATCACCAGGACCAAAACAAGGAAAAGATGACAAGGAGCAAGCTCTACCCGATGATCGGAAGACGCTCAAAACTGGCTTTGAATAACAAGGTCGCACTGATCAAACAGGTGACGCCTGAACAGCGTGGGGATATGCAGCAAAGACACACCTTCATATCCTTCAGGCAGTTAAAAATGTGGCCCTCAGGATGGCAGTAGGAGGGCCCTGGTATGTATGTATAGTAAGGGACCTCAACTACACCACAGCCACTGAGAGGATAAAAAGCCACGTGAGGAAAAGAGGCCAGAACACAGAGGACCACCCCAATCAGCTGGTCAGGATGGCGACCGCCTACGACCCCGAGGTCGAAAGGCTGCATAAACGGCCGAATTTACAACTTTTAGATCACGGTAAGCACTAATTGTCTTTTATTCTCTTTTACAGGAAACCAGGACCACCCCAGAGACCAGAAGTTACAGGACAAAACCCCACTAACAGACAAAAACCCCCGGGCAGCGAGTCTGGACACTCAAAGCCTGGGTATAAGCTTCCCGCGGATAACTGGTGCCAACCAGTTCTTTCCGCAATCCTGCCACCTCAGTAGGGGGGGGCATTCCTCCCTTACCCACAGCCCAAACACAAACTCCTTGGGATGGGGTAGAGATGCAATAGTTCTCCACTATTGTATTATTTACCACACCTTAAAACAGGACATTCCCAAAAGAGAGAGAAATTAGGAAAAGAAGCATTCAAGACAAGAAGAGCGCCTAAAGAGCCTCAGTCGGCGGGGTAACTTCAAACCATCCGGACCCAGAGATGGCCACCTTGCTCAGGACTGGGCAATCGTCAAGATTGTTCAGAAGGGAGATAGGTGGCTGAAATTTCAGCTATTAGATAGCGGATAATTACTAATTATTTCTATTTTATTTTACAGAAAACAAGGACCACCCCAGAGGCCAGAAGTGACAGGACAAAACCCCACTAACTTTCCAGCGGATAACTGGTGCTAACCAGCTCTTTCCGTAATCCTCCTCCTAAGATCGCCGGAAGAGCCACAGTCGGCGGGGTAACTTCTAACAGGACCCAGAAATGGCCACCTTGCTCAGGACTGAATAATCTTCAAAATTGTTCAGAAGGAAGACGGGTGGCTGAAAGTTCTGTTACAGACTGGTCCGGTCTACAGCGATGATAGAGTAAAAGGCAATAGTCCTGCCTAACTCTTTTATCTGAGGCCATCTTTTAGTCACAGATAGTGGTACAAGGCAGTACCATCAATTGGATTGTTATTAGCTATAAAGCGAGTATGGATGGTAGTCCTCTTGTTTCGGAAACTTCCTCAACAAGTTCTGTATAACGATATAAAAAGGAGGACACTGAAAATAGGCACAACCTTATCTTAACTGGCGGAGGTCCTCCAGTTGCTGATGTTAGTGACCCAATTAATGACATAGTAAAGACCATTGTACCAAGTATTAGTTATGTAATACCTAATATTTGGGATAGTACAGGAAACGCCAAAGGAAGTAAGCAAAATATTTATTTATTAAACTTATAACAAATTTTTCATCAAAATCAATTTTCGTCAAAGGATCAGGTTTAGCTTGTAGCAGGACAGTCCCAATTTACAAAGATCTGCTCAAGCCAAATTAATGCCACCCCTTCAGACATACCCTCCACTAGTTCACTTCCAAAAAGTGAAATTGATATTTCAAAAGAATGCAGTACCTTTTGTGTTAATTGTTTATTAACTTAGTTACAATATTATATTAATTTATTACAGGTCCAGATTCCACACCTACTCCTAAACAATTGGGATTGAAAAAAATTTTAAACGGAAAAAGATAGATTCTGCTTGTTGAAGAAAAAAACTTGCGAATAAGGAAAGTTGAAGAATTCATTATACAGCAACAAGAACTTCATAAGGCCAAAATCGAGTTGTAGAGCCGGAAAAATTATGTTTAAAAAAGAAAATTGAGCTATTAAATTAAATAAAATAAGTGTGCTTTCAAAACCTCTTTGTCATATTTGTAAATAAATAATTAAATAAATTCTCTATACTTAGCTATACTAAAGTAAATCTATTTATTAAAGTGTATTGCAACAAAGGCCCTCAGAAATGCAAGACCATCATTTTCGGCTTGGATTATGATATTGTCCTCTACAGGTTCTCCTTCACCAGCTGGTTAATCTTCTTCTTGTAAATTTTTTCAATAGTTCTTGTTTTAGTTTGTACAAATAAAGACTCCTTTTTCTCTCGAAAAACGACTACGTTTCGGCGTTATTCTGACAAAACAATAATCAGGCATATTCTAAAGAACAATAATTAACCTAGGGGCTAATAAACAGTGTTATTACCAATTATAAAGCATTGCAGTTGTTACATGCAAGACTAGAAAGAGCCAATAACACCAGCAATCAAATCAGATATTTCAAGTTCCCATATATTCGGGGTTTGTGTGAAAAACTAGACAGAAATAAAACTGTAATTTCCAAATTGTATGTTTGCTTTTTATAAAGTGAAGACTGTCAACTTACTTTTCAGTAAACTGAAAGACCCAACTCCTAAGGAACTCTGTTCTTGTCTTATCTATAAAATACCATGTGGCAATTGTGGGAAATGTTATGTAGGTGCAACCAAACAATACTTGAAAAGACGCATTTATCAGCATCAATATGATTGTAGGGAAATTAACGGTAAAAAGCGAAAAAACAGCTCTGGCACTCCATCCTTTCTCTACAGCTCATAGTTTTGATTTTAATGAGGTTACAATATTAGATCGGTATTATTTTAGGAGAAATATCAGTGAGATGTACCTAGTGGTACAAATGGTACAAAAACCATCTACTATAGACTGTATGAACGGTTTTTTCTGTTTTTCTATGGCTGGTCTGTGGGTCTGTGGGCATCGCACGTTACTATCCAGCACCTTTCACACTTTATTTAGTTTTCCTTTTTTCTTCTAACTCGGAAGAAGATTTTTTCTTGATGAGAATGAATACTAATCATTCCTTCAGACATCGCACGCTTATATTAACATCACCTTACTGTCGCCTCGACACCTGTAATGGTGCTCCTACTTGTGTGTGTGTGTGTGTGACATGAGTGCCTTTACATTATTATAACCTTTGGAACTGCGTTTTGTGTGGAGTCACCGTTCAGCATTCATATTTGCCTGGATCGTGGATACCGTAACATTTATGACATCATCCTCTTTCGCGAGAGAATAGATAATATTCCTCAATGAACATGTTTTAAACTTTGTCTATGTTTTTTACTTATATAAGTAATGTTACGTCTTCATAGTATTTAAATTTTATCTAACTTTTTAATTCATTGTGTTGCTAAAATTTTATTCACTTAATGTGTTTCTGTTGGTTTACATCATGCATTATTATGTAAAAGTGATGCCTTCTGCATATTTTTGTAATTTCAATTTCATTCTTCTATGAGAGCCTTCGTCGTGTGTAGTAATGTTCCTCCATATGTTTCAGCCCTGATGAAGACGTAAATTAAACATCGAAACGTAGGCGTTTTTCGAGAGAAAAAGTTTTTATTTGTCCTATACCCACTAAAGCAACGAGCTTTTGGAATCTTGGGGACGCTAACCTGCATCAATTTTTCCCATCTATATTATACAAAGTGGCAGTGGCACAAATAATTGCCACAGATGTTTCCAATTTTGTAGCTCGACCATATCGCAGACATGGAAACCTCCTTTTCCAAACTTCAAAAACCCTTTCAGTTATATTCCTAGTTCTTATATGACCGATTATAACTTTTCTTTGGCCCAGGAGTTGGCTTGATTATAGGTATTAATAAATATCTTCTACAAGCATAGCCATTGTCATCCAGCAACGATCCTGAAAGCCCAAAAAATGTTTGTTGAAACAATAATTAATAGCAAAGTAAACTGTTGTCAAAGCCCCTACCTTCAATCTGGTTTGTTTCAAAATGCACACGAAGTAAACTGCGATCACATATTACACTATCATGAGTAGATCCTGGATAACGGACATCAATATCTAGGATCTTCATATCTGGACCACACGCAACCTAAGGCACAAAAAATGTAAATTAAGAACATTGTATTTCTTAAATAATTAACTGGACATTTAAAGAAAATTTTCCTTTCCTTTTCCTAAAGATTTCTCCATTATCACCTCCAAGATTTGCAATTATAATATGTGTACGATCAACACATGCCACATTAGGAAAAGCAGCAATCTCATAAAATTTTCTAGTATTTTCTTGCTGGCCTTGCAGTGTATTTGGAAATTGTACAAAATCCCTTAGATGCCTAGCCAATATTCGCAAAACTCTAGAAGAGTCTGAATAGTAAAAAGAAAATAAGAATGGTTAATTTTGTACTTGTTAAGTGTAAACTTAACTTACTTGAAAATTTCTTGTTGCATAAAATCTCAGAGTAATTAATAATTGTAAATGAGGAGGAACTGGAAACCCTCTGTTATTGACTTTTTCCAAACCCTCATAAATTAGAGGTAGAATGAATTCACAAACGCTTTCTTTCTTAAAACAAAACCTACTAGTTAATTCCGAATTTTCGTAAAATGCAAATGGATACTGCATATCTCTTATGTAGCGTTTTTCTATTCTCAGTTCGTTTTCGTTTTCTTTCTCAATTAAGTCCACAAATTCAATAAAGTCTTGGAGTTCATTCATCACTGATGGTTTAAAATTCGTAACAACCCCCGAAAAAACTTCTTATATAATAATAGTAAAAAGCAAAAAGAGAACACGAACACGATTTTAGATGTTCTCTAACCTTACTTTCTTGACGTAGGGAACACTTGACACGTCAAATACGCAATGTAAACCTTAAAGGACTTAAAGAGACGCACAACTTAAGGAGAGAGCTATTACGGCAAGCGGTTACGAGCCGTTTTCCGCCGGTCTGAATCGAACTTTGGATCTGTTGACGACGCGACGCGTGGCTTGTGCTTTATTTAACAATTGTTACGCTATTTTGAGGTGTAAAAGTATCAGTAAGAAAATAAAATTGTAGTTCGTTTAATAAGCAGGCTTTTACTTGGTCTTTTTCCGTAACTCACTGAATAAGTTAGCATCCTCAGCAATTTATTTTCAAGTACAAAACCCCATCAGCCACCTCTTTTTTACCAATTATGGTTTTGGTTATAAGTTTAATTTCGCACCTTTTTTGTGGCTTAAGAATAGCTTCAAACTGACTTTTTTCTACAACTTAATATCGGTGACCCGCCGACAAATTCACATAAACCTCGCTTGGAGTCTTTTTTCCGACAGACAAAAAAATTGGCACCATAACAAATTCCAGAGAACAACATCGCATATTTCATAATTAGTTTTGACGGATATCTGCTTTAAAAAAGCGACCGCCCGACTTTTTAATTTGTACCCGTTTGTCGTCCTGGTCGTAATTTTATTTTTACCCTCGCGTTAATCTGAAGGGCGAGTTTAAAATTAATTTGCCCTAATGAAGAACGACGCAAATAATTTATGTTTCGATTCTCATTTCGAGGTTTTCCTGGGGATCTCCACCAGTCCTAATATACTGACTACAAAAACACGTTTTTTTATTTTCGAGTATCTTAATTGATGCTCATTGCCTCAGAGGGATGTACCTGAAAAAAAAATAAACATTATAAAGCTAAAACAAAAATATATGGCACGTAGGTACGTCTAAGACACAGTTGGTAGGGGCAACTTTGTTGTGGCCTGACCCTTGTAAGTACAACCAAAACCAGATATATAACCATATCATTCATTTTAAGGGAAGAAAAGGGTGTTGAGTCTACTTATATGTAGTAATTTATATCTCCAAATTGCTATGCTTAACTGGTGAAGTAATCGACAACCATTCGCTTGCCAATAATAACCAGCAAAAGAGGTGTCGTCCAAATTATATATTTCCGATTATGATCAAATGATTTATATTACATTGGAGTAATTACCAGAATCAATCCGCCGTAAACTGGTCATTTATGAAACACCCTTTATTCAATAAGTGATTTATCGTTCTTGCTAGCTTCACACGTAGGTATAATAATCGAAACGAACCTTTGCACTCGGCACAGCTAAATGTCAATGGAAGAAAATTTATGGTCGTTAATTCAATCACAAACAATTTATAATGCCGCCAGTGATAGCCATGCAACACAGGGTAATAGAAAAATCTTCAATAACACTTCATCTTTAGAATTTTCAATGTTACGTTAAATTAAATGAGTTTGAAGTTAAAAAAAATCCATATTTTAACAGCCAAAGCTTGCATCAGTAGACCCAAGTAAGTAACTCATTCATTACAAGTTTAGTGACGGTATTAGCAATTTGATCAAGTCATAAGTGGTAGCTAGCCCACAGACACCAAACAGTCAACTTAATGGACAATCCACTGCCGAAAAGAATGTGCAAAATGGTGTCTCTCAGTTGAATTCTGGGACCTACCCTTTTTTCATCTATGCCGGTGACCTTCTGAGTAACCAAGAAACGGGCAAACATTCGTTGCATGCAGATAACACCACCATATCCATTTACAACATTCATCTACAAGTGTGTGTAACTAATTCCACTCTAGAAAACTACATAGAGCACACGGTTGGTTTTCGGCAAATAAATTTTTACTTAAAAAAATCAAAACTAAGCGAGTTATCTTTACAGGAGATGGACGATATTTCTTCGAGGGTTTCTTGATCCTGAAAAGTCCATTGTATCCATAGCAATTCAACCACTCTGTATAGCAAGCACCCAGGCAAACTTCCAAAATCTCATCAACAGCATGCCTTTTGAGACTGAAATAAATGAATCGGTTTGTGCTACAAAATGTTCACTTTTTCTCTGCCCATGTCCCTTTTAGTCATGTCAAGAAGTTTGGCAAGCAACGTAAAAGTCAAATTTCCAATGTTAACGAGATACCACGCTTTTGTGAATAGCTAATGCAGGTACCCCTCCCCCCCCCCCCCCATAGTTCAGTGTTTTCAAGCTCGGCAATATTTTGCTTGTTTTAGGGAAAAACCGAGTATATGCTATGTTGTTTCTTTTTCCCTTAAACCCTTCAAGACTCTTCTTATACAAATGTACCTACGTCATTTCCCATTTCAAGGCCGCAAATTAATGTAATTCTTCTTCTTCCTGTGGTGCCTTATTCTCTGCGAACGTTGGCGATTATCATGGCTGTTCTTATTCTATCAGCTGCCTGTCTAAATAATTGTAAAGATGTCATCCCAAACCACTGGCGCAGGTTTTGCAGCCATGAGTTCCTTCTCCTTCCTGGTCCTCTCCTACCGTCGACCTTTCCCTGTAGGATAACCTGCAGTAGTCGATATTCATTGTGCTCATGATATGTCCGAAGTACTCCATTTCTCTTTTCTTCATTGTGAATGTCACTTCGTTCGTTTTACCCATTCTTCCAAGTACTTCTTCGTTAGTTACGTGCTCGATCCATGAAATTCGCAGAATTCTCCGATATATCCACATTTCGAACGCTTCGAGCTTCCCATCAAGGCTTCTATCATGGTCCACGCCCCAGCGCTATACAAAAGGATTAGAAGGATGTAACATCTGACCATTCTTATTTTCAGTTAAAGGCTAAGCTTTCTGTTGACGAAAAATGTTTTCATTCTATTAAATACAGTTCTTACCTTCTCGATTGGTAAATCGAAATCTTTCTTACTTCTACGGATTGAGCCCAGTTTGCATTTACCATTGATCCCGAGTACCTAAGTGTATCTCTCGACTGGCTATAGTTTCTTGATTTAAAGTCAACACCATAGGAGTCTTGGGGTTTTTGCTGATGATCATATGTTTTGTCTTGAAGGTGTTTGTTGAAGGTCCATATTCCTCGCCATGCAGAAGAGTTTGTAGATCCTCCAGGCTACTTAAGAGGATAACAGTATCATCGGCGCATCTGATATTGTTTATGTTTTCGCCGTTTATTTTAATCCCTTGAGGAGAATCTTCCAGTGCCTCCTGAAATATCTTTTCAGAGTACATGTTAAATAAGGTTGGCGAGAGGACGATGTGTCCTCTTGGCGAACGGCTTTTTGGATCTTCACCTCCTCTGTTTGGTTGCCGGCTATGTTCACGTATGCTGACTGTTTCCAATAAAAATTCGCTAGAATTCGTATATCCTTGCTGTCAGGCCTACCTCTCTCATTACTTCCACCAACTTTGTGTGTTTTACCTGGTCAAAAGCTCTTGAAAAATCTATAAAGCATGCGTACACATATCAGTTCATGTCCCTATAGCGTTGTACTAGGACTTGTAATGAAAAGATTGCCTCTCTAGTTCCCAAGGCATTTCTAAATCCAAATTGAGATTCGCTGGTGTATAAGCCACATTTCTTATATATTCTGCTGTGGATGATCTTGGCGAACACTTTGACGATTTGACGGATGAGCCTGTTTTGGTCGCAGGTACTGGCTCGAGGATTTTTAGGGAGGGTAATGAAGGAAGACATTAACCAGCCAGAAGGTATTATTCCTGTCTCACAGATGAGATTGAAGATTTCTTCCAGAGACGTGAGGAGTTCCGTGCTACTGTCACATAATATTTTTATCAGTTTTACGTGGACCTCGTCAGGTCCAGGCGATTTATTGTTTTGCATATTCTGGATAGCTTTCTCTTTCTGGTTCAGATTCGACACTGATGTGATGTTTTGATCTGTCATCTGAGAATGTTGTTTGAATCAAAATCAGTTAACTTTATAGGTTATCACATTTCCCAGAAAAATAAAGAAAGAGCTATTGTGACGTCATGAGAATTCAGGGCTGACAATTTTATATTGATTTAAATGGGTGATTTGTCAGCGATGCCCTATTTATTTTTAATTTAAGCTGTTAAATGTTAATGTTCGGTAAGTATACTTAATTATTATAACGTTGGGGTTTATTTTGATATATTTTACACCATGCAAAGTAATAGTTTTATTCAGAGTACTTCTTAAATATCGGAAATAAACTTGACAAAACGACTAGGAAAATAGAGTTAGAATTTAAATTCAATAGGTGAAAGCAGAGTTAAGCAGAGCCAACAACACAAGGTTTTTTTCTATTTTGCACTTTTTGTCCCGAATTTTAAAACGAACGAAAATTTGATATTGTTGATGTTGATGTGTTGATTGATATAACACATATTTTATGATATAGTAAAGGGCAGAAAATTTATAAAAATGGACTTCACTCTGTAATATAGTAATAATGTAAGAAATAACTTCTTGGGTTCAGCACACAAAAATACCAAAAACCTTAACAAAACTCAATTTTAACAAAAAAAATTAACCCAGACTTTACAAAAACAAAGGGGAAATCGCGGAAATGAATTCTTGTGCCGATGACTATACAGGTGGTTCTCTCTCTACGAAATGAGGTAACCTGTAAAGTTAACTGATCTTGTGTTATATTGTTTCCACGTCTTCAGTTTATCTATCATTTCTGTTATAAGTTTACCATCTGAGTCTACCATAGTTCCTGTTGTGGTTTTCTTCGGGGTATGTGTCATTTCCTTTATCTTTCTGTGCGTATTTAAATTTGATCATGCATTCTATCTAGTTCCTCAGTCTCGCTACATTTCTCTGCCAGCCATTCTTCCTTTGCAGCTATGATTTCCTCTTTGTTCTCTTGTGTATTGATCGATACTCCTGCCTGTTTTTATTTTTAAGTATTCATCTCTGGTCCATTAGAGTCAGGATCTCGTCTGTCATCCATTCCTTTTTCTTCACACGTGTCTTTTTAGGTACTTTTCACTGGTGTTTCTAATAACTTGGGCGATTCTGTTCCATTTTTGTAGGGGTTCTTCTGGGGTTGTCACTATTTCTTGCAAACCAGTTTGTAGTTCTTCTGTTACTTTCTGTTTAACTGCGTCTTCCCTGAGCCTTCGAATAACTATTTTGTTGCTTTGCTAGATCTTCGTTCTTTTTTTAGTTTGTGTTTCCAATTTACAAATTATTGGATTGTGGTCTGCTGGAGTCAGATATATCAGCTGATGCAGTTCACGTATAAAGTCTGCGTGGTGGAAGTTGAAATAAAGTGTTACTAATTATCAATTGCTGTTCTTTGCAGAATTAAAGAAGTCGATTTCCTCTATCGTTTCTTAGTCCTAGGCCATAATCGTCTACTAAATTTTCTTCTTTCCTTTCTCCAATCTTAGCGTTAAAATCGCCTGTTATCATTGTGATCTCGTCGCTCTTTGTTAGTTTAAGGTAATTAGTCTTTTTTAATTGGTTTTAAAGTATATTTCTTACTCCTTTAACTAATTTGGTATTTTCAAAAAAAAACAACTGGTGAAGAAACAAACGACAAGAAGAACTTGAAATTCTCATCTGGACTACTTCGAATTATTGTCACTGTCAAGCTGGTACTTTTGATACCGGAAAAAAGTTTTAAATGTTTTTGCACAAATGTTGCTTTAAGATTTCTGTATTAGACAACCGATAAGAAATTGTACCTTATTTTTTGAAAAGAATTTTGGGGAATTTTTATATAAAATTTTATTGCAAAGTAATCCAGTTGAGAATCTGAACGCATTTGGTTTTGTATAATGCATGTCAAGTTGAATTTACTCCTTACCTCCTCCTCTATCACATATTCACAAAAATGTATCCAATTAAAAGTATCAGTGTACATGTCATTTTGTCAAAGGCATAGACAAAAAACTTACACACAACTTACCGACCTGAATATATTGGCAATTAATAGTAACTCACCGGAGGCCCCTCTTCTCCCTTACTCAATCCTCCGATTGTCTTTGGCCATCTTGGCATGGTGATCAAATATCACTCTTAAAAAATCTGAAATATAAATCAAAAACATGTTTAACGTCCAGGATACACAATAGAAAGGCTCACAAGGAGCCAGGGACACACACAGTGCAAACACAGAGAGCAAGACCTAAATAAGCATGTTTCTTGTTCGTAAAGCAAGTAGTACCTAATTGTTGTCCAATATGGTATATCGAGAAAACTTGTTTTAAAAAGATTTACCCAACTACGCTATAAATTCTCTACACATCAATTCACAAATCACCAAGTACACACCTAATCACCATTACACGCACGACACTCCACACTCTACTGGCTTAGTTTTATACCGTGTGGTAACACCATCAAATGGTCCTAATGGCAGTAATAAAGTATTAGTCTGGTTTTATTAATTAAGTGATATTCACTTATCGAAAATTAAATCTCGGTTTTATTTTCCTGCCCGATTTTCGTTTTTATACTGCAGGAGAGTCATTACAACTCAAAGCATACACACCCAAAAATTCCAACACGTCTACTCCTTCCTTATTCTTCAGCAAATGTTTCTTGAGATGATTTTTGGAGGTTTAAAGCCCATTAAATATCAATTCCAAAACTTGGTTAGTCTTGGATCCAAGTATAACTTTTGTTGAAGAATTTTGGAGGATTATGTTTTAGGACATTTTGTATGTATTCAGATGTTTAAAATACAATTTATAGTAAACAAAAGGAAACCGTTGTTCACTGCTATTCGTGTAATTATATTGTGTTCCCTGTTAAGAGCTTCTCTAAAAAGAGGGATTTAGAATAACCTGTAACAGAAAGAGTTAAGATCTGAAAATTTGTAACTCTATGGAGAGTGAGATGAGAACTGAATGATGTTATTTGAACAACAATGTTTTTTATATATATAAAAATCAAATTTTCTTTGATCTTAATATAAACCAAATCTTAGTATGGCCACCGCCAAAACTGTTAAAACCAGAATCATTCCACGACCAAGTCAAGAATATATCGCCTACCTAGCGTTCATCTATACTATAGCATTCTCCCTAAATGGATCGTCCAAAATATCGGTCTCTAATGTAATCAAAAATACAATCTGTGAGATTCAAAAGTGTTTTCCGGTCTTTGAAGCCGTGGTCCAATGGAATTTATTCCTCCAATGGGCGAAATAATCTCCCGTGCTTTCCGACATTGACTGATTCTACTGTGGTGAGCTCTGTGGTATGTATTCCCCCGCCGCGCCGTCGCGTCGCGCTGCAGTGGAGGGACTGGGGTGGGGGTAGTAGTGGCACGGGGTTTCGGCGCACTTGAAGTATGTCGTAGAACTCGCTTCCAGTCTGCATTTTCAAACGTAATTTCCTCCTTCCTGTTGAAATTGTTGTCGTGTTTAACGATCTCAATGGCCTCTCTCGTTAGTCGCGGATAGAAACGCTGCAATTCATACAAGATATCCATCTCGTTGAAAAGGATGTCGGAGAGAGCGTGCTCTATTACTGCTGACTTTTGTGTTTGTCCCAGCCTGGAACTCCTCTTGTGTTCCGTAATCCTCCTGTTGACACTGCGCTTTGTGGTGTCACTGTATACCGTGCACATTGTGCATGGAACTTGGTAAACTCCTAGTGCCAATAGGGAATCTCTGCGGTATTTGGTCGATCTCAAGCTCTATTGTATTCTACGAATAGGTTTAAAGACAGTAGCTTGCCGATCCTGTCCGTTACCTTATGGATGTATGGTAGACTAGTCTATCCACGCTTTTCTTCATTTTCTCCCATTGTTCCTTCGTGGCGCTCTACATTTCTTGAACGGACGGCCCTATCGAACTCGTGTTTTCTGTATCCATTCCAAGCAAACGCTATTTCCAGATGCTTCATTTCCCGTTCCAATTCAGCCGGTCACAAACTCTCTTGGCTCTCACAGATAGAATGAAGGAAGGAAGCTGAATTGGAACGGGAAATTAAGCAACTGGAAAGAGCCTTTGGTTGGAATGGATACAGCAGACACCAGTCCGATAGGGCCGTCCGTCCAAGGAATGTAGAACGCCCGGAGAGAACAACGGGAGGAGATGAAGAAAAGAGCGGATGGATTAGCCTACCAAACATCCACAAAGTAACCGGCAGGATCGGCAGGCTACTGGAAAAGCATAATGTTAAAACTTTTTTTAAACCCACTCATGCAATACAACAGAGCTTCAGATCGGCACCGGGAGTTTGCCGAGTTCCATGCAGCTGTGGCTCGCTATACATTGGCACCACAAAACGTAGTATTAACACGAGGATTACGGAAGGAATTACGTCCAAGTAATGTAGAGCGCCAAGAAGGAACAACGTGAGAACCTTCTAGTCTACCTTACATCTACAAAGTAACGGACAGGATCGGCAGGCTTGTGGAAAAGGACAATGTTAAAACTGTCTTTAAACGCACTCGTACAATACAACAGAGCTTGTGATCGGCCAATAACCGCAGGGATACTCTTTCGGCATTCGGAGTTTACCGAGTTCTATGCAGCGTTGGCTCGGTATGTCAACAAGGGGAAGCATGGGAGATCACTTCGTCTATTGCTTCATTGGCTTTGATAATATTTACCGCAGCTGTAGACGAAACGTCAGGCAAAAATTCCATTGGACCACGGCTTCAAAACCCGGAAAACACTTTGGCTTGTATGCCGGCTGTGAGAGCCTTAACAGTCTTGTAATATAAAATATTTCACTACGAAAAGAACAGAGGCGAGAATTCATGGTTAGATCTGCCTTTTGTAAAAAGTGTTATGAAATTGGAAAAAGTATTGATTGAAATCTATTCTCCATATTAGCAAACCCTCAATAACAAGGACTGAAACTTTCTTTTTGCTAAGTAATTCTTTGATAAATGATAATTATCTGGTGGGATGTAAGGAAAACGAGTCCAAAAAAAAAGCAGTTTTGCATCCTTCGAGATAACATCCTTCAATAAGGACGCAAACTCGACAAAGCTTTTGGTTGAATAAGAGCTATTGAACTCAGTAACCCCCCTCGACATACCATTCAACGACGAGGATATTTCGTAGCATTGACAGTTAATAAAGGAAACAACGAGACGTATCGGAAGTCCCTCCTTACGCATCTTACAATAATGGAGTACTCGTGTTCATAGAGTATGGTGTATGTTTGGTCGTACCGAAGTACTAGAGAGTAACTTTTGTTTCATTAAGTGTGCTTTTCAACCTTGAAAAACATTGGTTAGTAGGGTGTTATTTATAATGTGGAAGCTGTCATCCTGTAAAAACTTCTTATCTTTAAAAAGTTAATCATCCCCATTTAATGTTACCACACCTTTGTTAGCCTTTGTTTAAGCATTTGTAATCAACAGTTTGTTCGATTTAGTTTTCTTCTTAAGAGAAGATAAATGCGATTTGTTGAAATTTTGTCCTTGCTGAGGTCAGAATTTAGAAAGGTTATATTCTTAGCTCTCATATTCTTATCTTTGCTAGAGTTTATAGTTTGAATGATATTATCTGTCTCAACCATAATATATTTTTCTCTCCTAGTTATTTTTTAAAATAAATTAAATTTCAAGTTCAGATTGAGTAGTTTTTTTCTCCAAGTGTAAAAGCTGTATCAGAGGATTTGAGAAACTTAAGTAAAACTTGAAGGATAAGTAGCCACTCGTCGAGTCAAAATCCCTCTTTCTAGAGAAGCTGATAACAAGGAATTTAATACCATCAGAAGAATCACAAAGAACAAGAATTTTCCTTTGTCTGCTTTTAATAAATTGTAATTTTAACATCTTAATAAGTACCAAATGTCTTACAACGTAATCCTCCCCCAAACAAACTTTCTATTTAGATCATTGTTCTATTTGGGCCAATTTTCTCTGAGAGTCAAGTTCTCTCTAGCCAAGTTCTTCGAACCTTTTACTATTTCGATGGGCTTTAAAACCCAGAATCATCTCAATAAGCATCTGATGAGGAATTAGACGTGTTAGTCTTCGAGAGTGTATGCATGAGTGCCCAAATTTTCGCTTATTCCTATTGATGACAATACCATATTGTTACGGGATTCGGGTTCCAATAATTTATCGTCAATTAACTACACATTTTTATTTACTTTTAACTATTACAACACGATTAAAAAACACAATTACTCCCTACCCATTGGATCCCATCTCGCGCGGCTCGCTGGTTCATATACCCGGCCTGAACACACTCTCGTGCTTTCGAGAACAGAGGCGACTGTTGCCGGTTCTTGTATAGTCTAGATGGGTTCCCGGAGTCGCTGTAGGCGCTCAGAGTTGCCGCATCGGCCCGAATCTCTGTGGACCGACGGTCGGGCGTAAGATTGCCCCCCTCTTAGTTCTGATCAGAGAAGTCTCCACGACTGTAAGTTTTTAACCGTTCAAGATGAACCACTTTCTCATCTTTGCTCTAGGGGTACGTTGGATCCTGTACACCACGTCGTTGATTTGTTTGTTGACTGTATATGGATCCTCCCAATTTGAAGACAACTTGGGAGACTCCTTTCTTCCCTGTGGATTATACAGCCACATCAAGTCACCTGCCCTAAATCCTGCAGAATTCGCCATTAGGACATATCTTGGCTCTTCATCCGATCGCTGGCAATCTTTATCTTTGTTCTTACGTTTCGATGGATTTCCTTTAATCTTTCTCAAAGTTCATCAGCATAGTTCTTTACCAAATTTAAGTTCTTTACCAAATATAACCTTGGCAGGGGTATGTCCTGTCGTGTTATGCACTGCGCCTCTGTAAGCAATCATTAGAAGAGGTAGAAACAGAGGTATTGTTTCACCGTTCGATTGAAAAGCTCGACTATGCCATCTGATTGTGGATGGAGCGGAGTTGTCCTTGTTTTGCGGATTCCCAGAAGTTTCATGATCTTCTTGAAAAGTTGCGATTCAAAGCTCCGTCCCTGGGCCGAATGAAGTTCTAATGGTACGCCGAATCTACTGAAGAATTCGTCAAAGATGACCCTTGCTACGGTGTTAGTTTTCTGATTTGGTAGTTCATAAGCTTCAGGCCATTTACTGAAATAATCTATGGCGTGTTCACTGCAACTAAGATGTATTTGTTGCCATCGTCCGTTTCTGGAAAAGAACCTGCCACCTCGATCGCAATCCTTTCAAATGGGGCGGCAACATTGTATTGCTTCATTTGCCTCCTAGTCTTTCTTTGGGGTCCTTTTACGGAGTAGCAGGTATCCCAATTTCCGCACCACTCCTCGACGTCATCTCGGCAATTCACTCAGTAGTACCTTTCCCGAATTCTATCCAGGGTCTTATTCACTCCAAAATAATCTCCAGACACCCCATTCTGCATTTCTCGCTAGACATCTTTCCGTCTACTCTCTGGTAAGACAAGCTGGAGCGTGGCACTTTTCCTGTTGGGGCTTTCCCAAGTGCTCTTCAGTAAACCATTCTGAATCGCCAAGGAATCCCATTGAGCACACACAGCTTTTACTTCCGGCCTCTTATCTGCTATGTCCTTCCAATCAGGTCTTTGATTTTCCAAGTTCCATTGACGTATTAACCCTACAGCATTATCGGTAGTTTGTTGGACCTTCATTTGTTCAGTGGTCTAAAGTTCGTCGACGTCAATCCTGGTTCTCCTAAGAATGCTTTGTCGTTCTCGTTGTTCTACTCGTTGGCAGTGCCGACATTCCTCTTTATAAGGCCTCCGTGATAATGCATCTGCGTTACCATGAGATCTGTTTGAACGATGTTCAATTTTGCCAGGCTTCTTCCAAGCTGTCCAATCCTAATGATCCTGGGGGCATCTGTGGGGCAAATCAGCGTTCGCCCCTTCACACTGACTGGCCTTAGTTTTCCAGCTGATGTTTCAGTCAGCCTCCTTGTTTTCAGTCTGACTCCTTTCCCGTCTAACACGACAGTCCCTTTTAAAATGACCCATTCTGCAGCAGTTGAAACAAGATCCAGGTTTCTGTTTCTTTCTCGACGCCTCATACTCCGATGCCCGAATTAATGCCTCATTTGCACTGGAAGAAAGAGTCAGCCTCAAATGGCATTTCATTTCACTGTCGCGAACTCCTTCAATAAACTGCTGGACTGCTACCTGGTCAAGGAAATTATAGGGAGCCGCAGGATACGCGAATCTTGCCAAACGCTCCATGTCCGCTCCAAATTCTTGTAGGTTTTCGATTTGGCTTCTGCTGCCTCATCCGTAGTTCGGTATATTTTGTGATGAGCATTACCAAACCTCCGCTCTAACGCCGCGGCAATTGCGTTGTAATTACACTTTTCAGTGGTCAACAATGTAAGCATCATGCCTGCAGCCTTTCCTCTCAAAGCTACTAAAAGTTCGGAAGCCTTGTCCGAATCTGTCCATTCATTTTTAACTGCTGCCGCCTCAAATTGGTCTTTATAAATGCTCCAAGAAGTAGTGCCGCCGAAAACTGGCCCTCCTAGTACCCCTCAGCGGTTGAAGTTGGCCCACTGCGACGTGTTTCCCTGATCCGCCACCGATTTTCTAACTCCGTCATTTTCATCTCTACTTCATGTTTGACTTGATCCACGTCTTGTTTGACTTGATCCACGTCTTGTTTGACTTGATCTACATCTTGTTTGACTTCAGTCATTTTGGTTGAGACAAGTTCTCTCTACTCGCGACGACCATCAGTTAATGCTTGAAACAGAACAGCTTAATTTTTTCTTATTCCTTTTCCTCAAGTTGCCTTTGTTTTTCTTGATCTTCCAGAAAATTTCTTTGTTCCTCTTTGTGTTGAGCTGCGTTTGTTTTTCTTGTTCCTTTTTCTCAAGTTGCCTTTGTTTTTCTTGTTCTTCCAGAAAATTCCTTTGTTCCTCTTTGTACTTCTTCAGCATTTCCATAAGTGTTGCCAGTTGTTCATTTGTTGATCCATGATTTTTGTCGTAGATCGAGTCTATGGCATGTAGAAAACACCAAAGTTTTGCACTGCCCTTACCACGCAAAATTCAACGAGCGCGGCGACGCCTTTGTCCGTACAGTCACAAGTTTGACGAAATTTATCCCACTTGGGTGGCCACAACATTGACACCAGTTGTTACAGGATTCGGATTCCAATAATTTATCGTCAATTAACTACATACTCTCATTTACTTTTAACTACTAACAATTAAAACACGATTAAAACACAATTACTCTCTACTAACAATGCGCACTGGTTGCTTGTCCGCTTATTTCGCTTGTTTACTACACTGCACTATATATTCGATCCCATCTCGGGTGGCTCGATAGTTTATATACCCGGCCTGAACACACTCTCGTAGTTTCTACGGAGGCGACTGTTCCCGGTTCTCGTTTAGTGTAGATTGTTTCCCGGGGTCGTGGTCGGCGCTCGGCGTTGCCGCCTCTGCCCGAATCTCTGTGGACGTAACTCTCGGTCGGGCGTAACAATATATTCCGTAAGAGTGTTGGTGTTACAGATTGTCGTCATAAATAAAATAGTAGCAGAAGCCTAATACTCATTACCCATGACACTTCTTCGCTAAACCTCTAAAAAGTTTGTGCAGCACTTCTAAAAGTCGGGAAGTTGAACAATTTGAATGGTGTTGTTATGACTGAACTTGACTGTTGCTTGAATGATGAGTTGACCATGACTTAACTATATATGCTCAGTCCAGTGAATTTGGTAGGTGGTAGAAAAAAAAACAAAAATGCGAAAAGAAAGATTATTGCAGTTTTATGGACAAAGGGAGAAATCAATAGTAATTTTGGTAAGTTTGAGATCCGAATATAACAATAAGCAGGTAGTAAGTAACAGACATTTAGTAGAGTTAATAGTCAAGTGGTTAAGGGTCAGCGAAGCATGTAAATCGAGGGACCTCCATCACCTGCCCGTAAGCACATTACCAGTTCGCTAACAAGCGATTAGCAATAATTTAATAGATCTCCGATTAGCGGGACGTCTCTTGAAGTTATCTCTCCTATTATAATAAACACGTACGTTATTCAGTTTCACACCAGACTGTCTGTAAATGTAGGTTTATTATAAAAGCCTAAACAAAATCGTGAAGTAGATAGGATCGGGCGCGGCTCTCGCTAAAGCCTCGTCCCAACAGTATTGAAAACCGTTATCGGGGCAGCGCATCGGGGCCCCTTTAAAAAGGCCGGTGTTAATTTTAGCCCCTTTATCTCGCACAACAAGTGTTTTCGGCCTCGATGCCTCGGAAATTATAATTAAAATTTTTCGAAAGATTTATCTCCTCGGAAAAAATTGCATGGTAAACATGTTTTCGATGATTTATGGCAACGCACGCCTTAAAGCTACATCTAGCGGTTTTCTGGTCAGCTCAGTTCGTCGTACTAACCACTCATCACTGCTTCAGGCTAGCAAACATCGTTTTTTTAGTACCCGAAAATAACTTTTTCAAGAAAAAATATTACCGCTATGTAGCTCTGTATAGCCTTGTGCACATTTGTGAACAAACCCATGACTTTATCCACTTAATGCTGTTTTTCTCCTTCGCACCCGATGTGGTTCCATCAATCACTTTGCATAGAGAGGTGTAAATTACGGGATCATTAATAAATCAGTCAGAGTAATAACTTAATATAAATAAAAAGCCAGGGGCGGATTTTTTTAAGGTCTTAGAAAGGACTTTTAATGACCATTGGTGGGTGAAATTTTTTAAGGCTGCATAAAACAATTGGTGGATGATTAATGGAATGATGGATTTCAGATTTAGTTGCATGCACGGTTACACAACTATTAACGCAATATGTGTACTAACTACGGTTCTGTCTCTGAAAACAGAAATCTCCTCTCTGGACTTACTAAATTGGTCACCGCTTGCTCGAGAAATTGGTGCCCACCGATAATCGTCTTAATGTTAACATCATTTTTCATATGTCCGATCTCTTGTTCCTATTTGTCTTGGTCCAGTTCGTTTCGATTACGTGTGGGGTTAATTTTTTTCTCTTTTGCTATAGTATAGTAGTTTTAACTGTTTGTGTCATCTCGTTTGCACAAGTACCCGATTCAACACCTCAGACGGTGATATTTCAAATCACAGAATCACCCACTATACTAAATTGGTGAAATAGCCCTCGACCGCACCTCGCAGGGGGCGCAAAGAGCACCAGGTGGTAACCCCGGTGTGATTTACATCGTCGAAGTGTCGGCCTCCTGGGGGCTGCAGCCGCGATGGGTCTTTTCGGTTCGGACACACCTGAAGACGACTTTATTAGACGGCCTACAAACAATTCCGAGAACATTAGCATAAATATTTCGAGTCGCGATCCATAAATTGAACGAAATATGGAGAAAATCGATTTGATTGGTTTCAACTGCGTTCTATTGTTTCGGTATTTTTATACATTATTTGTAAAACGTTAATAGTGATCAGGAAAAAGACTCAAAGTCGAAGCTTTAGTTTGACTACACAATATGACAATGGTTAAATACAAGTTTCGCCGTAACATGGGCATCTTCAGTCTGTCAGGAGTTTAGCGATGTAAGCATGGCAACATTGCCTTCTACAATTGTACCTGCTCGTATGTTAATAGAAACCAGTTACTGTCTGCACTTCCTGTCTTTCACTAGTCTCGCCTGCCTAACCTATAACCACCAAAACCCAACATGGCACAGCCTAAATTCTAAAAATTAAATCTACAAATATCGCGATCATCATCATCTTTTGATATTTGTAAAATATCTGATTAAAATTCGTCAAAATGGACTTCCGCGGTGTTCCTCCAATGAAGATTAAGAGGAATCTCAACGAGAATTGGGATTTTTGGAAACAACGCTTTCTAACCTACTTGAAGGCGACCGAAATCGTCAAGAAAGACGAATCTACGCAGTGTGCCCAATTGTTAACACTAATCGGCGAAGTGGGTATGCGAATTTTTAACACGTTTAAGATTGCAGAGGGCGATAAAGACAAACTCGGGCCTTTGGTGGCCAAGTTCGACGCTCACTCAAGCCAAGGAAGAATCTCACCTATGTAAGGCATAAATTCCTCACCTGCAAGCAGCTGGAAGCTCAAACGATGGAGCAATACATCACGGAGTTGAAGAACGTCGCTATACCATGCGAGTTTGGAGACTTGCAAGATGGCTTGGTCAAGGACATTCTGATCTGTGGGCTTAGGTCAGCTGATTTGAGGGAAAAACTCTTCCAAGAAGACTTCGACACACTCGAGAAGACAATCAATGTATGCATTGGCATGCAGGAATGCGGGGTACGGTCAAAAGAAATAGCGCAACTCAACAGAGAAGCTGGCATCATGGAAGATGACGCGGTATCAAGGAACCCTCCTCAGAATCGTTCCTGTAGGAACTGTGGCGATCGACACGGGTATGGCAAATGCTCTGCTTTCGGCAAGCTCTGCTCAGCATGCGGCAAGAAGAACCACTACGCCTCGGTGTACACCAACAATGAACAAACAGCTGGCAGATGGGACAGAAAAGGAAAGAACGGTCATAGAAAAGTAGGTACCTCTTTTGTTTACAAAAATAAAAAGAAAAAATTAGGGAACAATAATAAATATTGCTCTAGGTCAGGTACTAAGGGGTATTACAGACAAATAAGTAACGTAAATAGTGACAAACCTCCTAAGGCTGGCGGCGGTAACTCGTATGTGTTAAAAAATGACAAATGTGATTGTAAAAATGGCGATGTAATTGATAAATGTTCAAGCATTGATAGTATAGATCACGGATGTTCCTGGGAATTTTCGTTTATAGGTTGCATCCGCCAGAGGGTCGGCGAGATTCATGAGGGATCGGAGCCGTGGACAACGCCTCTAACCATTAACGGATGGAAAATCAATTTTATGCTGGACACTGGAGCGGAGGCCAACATAATGCCTTTAGCAACACTTAAAAAAACAGGGTATGATATAAATAAGGTAGAAAAGACAAATGACAGGCTATTTTCATACACAAGAAATAGATTACCACTAGTAGGAAAATGTTTGTTAGAGTGTAATGTAAAAAAATACAGGCACACTCATTTCATTTTGTGTGGTCTACCAGGAAGGTAGTCCTATCTTGGATCGTGCAACATGTCTAAAGTTAAATTTAATTAAAAAAGTTGAATCAATAAGTGATCAACAAGTTGTAGAGTCAATTAACGACCAAAGTGATTTAGAAACCCTATTGAAGGAATACGGTGATCTTTTTAAAGGTATAGGTAAACTTAAAAAAAAGTATCATATTGAATTGAAAGAAAATTTTAGGCCAGTAATTGTGCCTCCTAGGAAAATTCCATTTGCTCTTGAGGCTCAATTGAGAGAAACTTTGTGTCAATTAGAAAAAGATAAAATTATCGAAAAAACTAATGAGAGCTCTGAATGGCTTAACCCTATAGTTATAGTAAAAAAGAGGGACGGGTCTCTGAGAATATGCTTAGACCCAAAAGACTTAAATTTGGCAATTAAAAAAAAATTTTGTCATATCCCCACTGTTGATGAAATTGCCTCAAAGTTGAGTAATTCGAAATATTTTTCCACCTTGGATGCTTCACAGGGATTCTCAATGATACCTTTAGATGAAGAAAGTTCCAAATTGTGTACTTTTAGTGCAGGTAATCTGTGAAAATATCGCTATCTGAGAATGCCATTTAGTATATCTTGTGCCCCTGAAGTGTTTCAGGAGAGAATGATTAGTATATTTTCAGGTATAGAGGGGTGTAGTGTATATTTCGATGATTTAATTACTTATAGTAAAAGTTTGAAGCAACAATTTGCAATTCTTGAAAGTGTTTTAAAAAGAACCAAAGACCATAACATTCGTTTCAATAAAAGCAAATCTAAATTTTGACTTACTGAGGTGACCTATTTGGGTCACAAAATTTCTGAGTCGGGGATAACCCCAGATGAATTCAAGGTTGAAGCTTACTAAACATGCCGAGACCAAGAGATGTCCAAGCTGTGCAGCGTTTCCTGGGGCTCGTTACTTATGTGTGAAGGTTTATAGAAAATCTCTCTGAAAAAACAGCTCCCTTAAGGGCTCTTCTTAAAAAAGAAATTGGATTTATCTGGGAGGACACTCATCAGCGGGCATTTTAGAATTTAAAAGATACACTCTGTAAAAGACCTTGCTTAACATTTTTTAATACACAACAACCAGTAGTAATTTCAGTAGAGACTTCAAAAGATGGCATGGGAGCTACCTTATTACAAGAAGGGACTCCATGTGCTCACGCCTCTAGGGCGTTACCAGACACTCAAAAGAGATACTCTCAAATTGAAAAAGAGTGTCTAGCTGTCTGGTTTGGGTGCGAACGTTTCTATCAATATGTCTTCGGACTGAAGGATTTCACTGTTGAAACTGATCATTCTCCTCTGATTCCAATCTTTAAAAAACCTATTAGCAGTTGTCCACCTCGCCTGCAAAGAATGATTTTGCAGCTAAGAAAGTTTAATCTTACCTTGGTTTACAAGCCTGGTAATAAATTGTATGTAGCAGACGCACTTAGTAGGGCCTTCGAACAGAAGCACTTTAATGAGCATCGAGATTTAGAAGTTGAGGCTCAGATTTGTTTGGTATCAATGAATTTAAACGCAACTGATGATAGAGTGAGGGAACTTCAGAAGTTAACGTTGCACGATTCGGATCTGCAGCTTTTGAAGTGCTTTATTCTGGACGGTTGGCCTCATAGATAGAAGGGTGTGCCTGATAGTCTTAGGATTTATCATAAATTTAGGTCAGAACTTTCGGTTGTCAACGAGTTGCTCTATAAGGAACAAAAATTAATAGTACCTAAACTGGCCCGGAGAGATATTTTGAATAAGCTTCATAATACATCACACTTTGGTGTCAGAAAGTGTTTAGAAGCAGCAAATTTATCATTCTATTGGCCATTCATGAACAAGCAGGTTCGGGACGTTGTGTTGGCCTGCGAAAGGTGTCACATGTTTAGTAACAATAATACGGCGGCGCATTTGATTCCTCATGATATCCCAAAGGTCCCTTGGGAAAATATTGGCTGTGACATTTTTCACTTTAATGGTGTGTCTTACTTGTTGATTGTAGATTATTATTCTAAGTTTATTGAATTAGCGTATCTGGGTAGGGATCAATCTAGTCAAAATGTAGTGTTGCATCTTAAGTCTATTTTCACAAGACTGGGTATTCCCAAAATAGTGTGCACGGACGTTGGACCTGAATTTTCAAGTTTTTGCTTTCAAAAATTTTCTGAATTGTGGAATTTTGAACACATCGTCACCTCGATATCCACAGTCCAACGGGCAGGTCGAGCGGACGGTGCAAACTATAAAAAATATGTTAAATAAATGCAAGCACGAAAATCGAGATCCCTATTTAGCTTTACTAAGTTATAGAAATAGTTCATTGGATGGAGAGTCTACTTCGGCTCAATTGATGTTTGGTAGATCTTTGCGTGATCTTTTGCCAAAACCCACGCTCGGTTCTAGTGTAAGTTCTAAAGCAGATTATGATAAGCATATTGACGAAGCTAAAAAGAAGCAAAAATTGTATTTTGATAGTAAGGGAGTTAAAGCGCTACCGGAACATAAGACTAATGATTGTGTATATTTTCAGTATAATAGATCTCAGACGTAGCGTAAAGGAGTTGTTTTAGGCAAAGTAGAAATTAGATTTTATAGGTTTGGAACCCAAAGTGGGTCAACACTGGTGAAAAATCGTAAATTTTTGAAGAAAAGAGTAACAGAATCTCGGACCACAGTTGAATCATTACATTCTGACAAGTTTCGAGTAAACGAAAATAATTTACTGAGTGATGATTTTCACGATCATGTATATTTGGGCACTGATGACGATGCTGATGTGCGTCGTGATTGCGAGCAGGTAGTAAATGAAAATCTGAGTGACAGCACTACAGATAGTAATGACTCTTTAAACTCTAGCTTTACGGGTTGCGACTCGGATGGTCGTGAGGCCTCACACTCTCATAAGGAAGATGTGAATATAGAAAGTGCCGAAGGGTTGTGTTCATCGGAGAGCACATTTAAATTTAGTGCAGTAAAGTCGGGTTTCCCGCCCACTTCTAGATCGGGCAGGTCAATCAGGACGCCTCGGAAATATCAGGATTACATGTCATAAATTCAAAATTCATTCCAATAAAGGAAGAGAGGCATAGATTGGTCTTTGGGATCTGTAAGTGGGTGGTTATGTATTTTATCAATGTTATCTTACAATAAAATTTTGTGTAATTGATGCGGCCGGACTTGAGTATTGCATTGTAAAAGCAGGTTGTGGAGTGTTAAGTAATGGTTACAATAATTATTGTGAGGCTTTGATAAGGGGGATAACGTCAGGAGTTTAGCGATGTAAGCGTGGCAACATTGCCTTCTACAATTGTACCTGCTCGTATGTTAATAGAAACCAGTTACTGTCTGCACTTCCCGTCTTCCACTAGTCTCGCCTGCCTAACCTATAACCACCAAAACCCAACACAGCCCACCGAATAATTTAAAATGTCGACCAAACAATACCTAAAAATACAATATACATAATTGTTAAAATTGGTTACTTTTATGCTTATGGCATTTGTTTAGAACTTCCTGGACTCTTGCGAATCATTTCCTGGATTTTCACATGCTTCCATTTCAGGGGTAATACATTATCCATCTTTGAAAATAAAATTGTTTGACTAATTTCACTCTATTACGTTTGTTACGTACATAAGGGATTTATATCGTCTCATTACAACCAAAAAACAACTTAAAAAATACCAACATTTTTGGGCTTTTAGATCGTCATGAACGGTGGTGTTCTTGCGCCTTTGTACAAATAAACTTATTTGACTAAAATAACTAGTTTGTTGCGACCATAGGAATTGAAATCATCTTGTTCCAATCAAAACCAGCATAAAAAAAATAAATTACCCCGTTAGAGTCCCGTTACGAGTATCCACAGACCAAGGCTGTCAGTTTGTCTTAACTATTCGAACCCTTACATCTTTTGATTGATTCGACACACAATTTCTTAACACCCAGTGGCTAAGGAACGTTGTCATCGTTCAAGGCAGCTCTGCTTGGTCCCGGCGTCTAGTGAACCAAAAACCTGTACTGTAGATGGTAAATGGACCAACCTTGAGCTTTTCTGGAGATCTTTTACTCTCTAGATTCGTAAATCCCGTTGACAATGAAGGAGATTCCAATTTAGTTACAAGATTACGCTAGAGGTTCCCCCACTGAATATCAAAATTATGGTGACTCAAAAAGGTTCGTCTTCAAAGACTTGATCAATTGACCGATGCCTACAATTGTCCGTTTTCTGTAATAAATGTAAATATTAAATTTGAGCAGCTGTATTGGTGATCCCAGATGTATATTGTACGGTGGATAGTTTGGTAAGGATCAATAAAACGACTACGGGATGTGAACCATTATAATGGTCGACGTTTCGGCTCTAAAACAGAGCCATCCTCAGGACACTAAATATTGTGAAAAAGGCATTACATAAATGCACCGAACTACGGTAATGACATTAAAATGAAATAAATTATCACAATCAAATTTAACAAGCATTAAAAAGTTTACATAATACAAAAACAACCTAACAAAGAGTATCATTAACAAATTAAAACAAATATATTAAAAATACAAAAAACACAAAATCTATACTCACATATGCCACTGGCCACTCCCTGGGCGTCAGACTCAAAATGCCTTTCCCAAGACATAATATCGTAATGGTTTTTGGATCCCTTCACAATCATTTCGCATGCCCTAGTGGAAGCACCTGCCGTCGTCAGATGGCGCTACTTACATATATTTTTAGGATGTAGCTATGGGCAATCCCCTTAGTACAGTAATAGCCAAATATTTTATGGAAATTTACGAGGCCAAGGCGTTGACAACGGCAAAGAAGAGGCCAAAGTATGGGTTCCGATAGGTGGACGACACCTTTGTTATTTGGAGCCATTTCGAGGGCGAACTTCAAAACTTCCTTTTACACCTCAACTCTATCAACCCAAAAATTCAATTCACTATGGAGATAGAAAAGGAAGGACGCCTACCGTTTTGAATGTTTTGGTATCAAGGAGACCGAATGGGAAGCTTGCGCACACCGTTTATAGAAAACCAACACACACTGACCCCTACTTAGGGATGGCAAAAATAAATTATAAACCGGTTTAAATAGTTATATGATGTATCAAAACAAAAAACCGGTTTGAACTAAAAAACCGTACAAATAAATATACCGGGTTTTAACCAAAACCGGTTTTTTATTATGCACTAGATTGACCAAAAAGTATCTTTATTATAAGGTCTTTTATTTATAATGAAAAACAACTTAGCTGTTTAGTGTTTAATGAAATAAAAAATATTTTTATAGCACATTTCATAAGTTTAGGGTAGGTAAACATAGGTAACAAAATTAAGGCACTTTTCCATTTGAAAATAAATAAGATTAAAATAATATAGTCTCCTCCAAAACTTAATTGAGTTTATGCAGGTAATAACTAACAACATTAACAATAAATTGAAACCTTATTTTAAAAAGTCATCAGGCATTGAGTTTAAAAAAAGCAGCTTTGATAACCTTTTTTCTGTTAGTCTATTTCTTTGCTTAGATGCAGTGCACCTGCTTTGGAAAAAAGTCTTTCGCATGGCAGATATGTTTCCACAATTGCCATGTATTTCTGTGCTTCTTCATATAAGCCAGGAAACATTTCCCTTATTTGGTTCCACACTTTCAGGGGATCCGAACTTAAACTGTGAAGTGGTGAACGCAGGTATTGACTCATTCATTTTCATAAGGTTCTCCAAGGTCTCGAGTTCTATTTTGTTGTTTGGAATTTATTACTTCTTTATGATAATCCCACAAATTGAATGATTTTTTGTCATTGCCATCACCTGCTTTATTTGCACTTGAAACTACACACTTTACAGTACTTAGAGATTTATAACTTTGCTTTTCACCTTCTTCATTCAGCCTGTTCTGAATCTGCCTCCTCAAGTCATTGGTTATACTGACTACAGCACCGGGATCTTTAAAATGTATTTGTTTAAATCTGGGATCTAATATTGTTGCACGAGCCACCATGAAAGACTTTTCTATGTTGCCAAATCTTTTATCACATTCTTCAGTGACAGCAACTTTAAAATTTTTACTGAGTTCATAGTGTGTTTCAGATTTTTCGTACTTAACTATTACTCATGACAACATTGGAATCACTTTGCTAAGAGTCACATAATTTTCAGCACACAACTCTCTTGTCATCGGCTCAAACGGCCTAAGTAATTGCACAATTTCTTTCAAATTGTCTAATTCACTCGTGGTAAGCATTTCTGGAGCATTACTTTTTCCAAAAATGATGAAGAAATTTGAGGGGCCATTTTAATAAATCGTTCACACATATAGAATGATGAATTCCATCTTGTTTTTACATCCATATTAAACTTTTAACAACTTCCCTCTTGTACACCTTCTTGGATTTGTTGCTTGCGAAGTAAATCACTGTTGTTCACACTTCTCTTAAACCAAGTTACAATTGTTCTGATCTTCGAAAACAAATTGGCCATTCCTTGACTAGAGCTTACTGATTTCTCGCAAACTAAATTTAACGTATGTGCGAAACAAGGCACATGACGATTTTTTCCAACAACATCATGACAAGCTTTCACTATGTTGGTCCCATTATCACTTACTATACATATCACAGTTTCTGTCTCAATTTGCCATGATGCAAGTAACTCCCTCAGCTGAAGTGAAATGTAATCTGACCTGTGAGTCTCATTTAATTCTATTACACCTAGTGTAGACGAAAATAGTTTAGAATCATAAATGAAATGATTTGTTATCCCCAAAAAGGACTTCATTTCAGAATCCATCCAAATGTCAGTGGTTAAAGTTATATGTCTTGCTTTTTTTAATTTGTCTTTGTACAGATTTGAGTATTTGAGACATATCCAGATTTCTCTTCTATAATATTTTTGAATGTGATTCGGGTTGGTAATTTATAGAGGGGGCACATTTTATGCTTCAGATTTTTAAATCCAGATCCCGCTACAACTGAAAAGGGCGGATTGTCTCTGATAATAAAAAATGCTACAGCATTAGTTGCTTCCGTATTTTTTCTTACTCAAGGTGCATAAGACTTCATGTGTTTAACAGTGCTAGTTATTATAGGCTGTGCCTTTTGCCTTTTTATGCCTGATGTTCCAGCTACTGCGACTGTTAAGTCACCCGAGGACCCTGTCTCCCCTGTCGCACTAAGGGTTGAACTTGTATTCGGGAAACAAAAATAATCTGATTAATAATTGAACCCAATGAATAAAATTGTTTCCAAAGGATCTACATCCAAAAAAAATCTAGATTTTACGACAGAAAACTTTCTTGGACTCATATGACATAGACTAGGTGCATACAAACTTACTGTACTACTCAAAAGAGTCGAACCCTCTTCTGCTGAGTTTCCGTATATGAGATTCAGTACCTTCCGGTTCAGGTTGAGGATATGGTACTCTTGAGACTAATCTTTCCGTCACCCCACAGGTTGTTTCCACTGATGATGAGACTTTTTCTAAACTTTGATGTTTAGTTTTAAAATGAGCTGCTAAATTAGACGTGTTCCCTCCAGAAGTTTTTAAAACTTTGGAACAGATATTGCAACGTGCAGTGTCTGCAGAAATCTTCGTGAAATGTTTCCACATTGCACTTTTCGGTGGGACCATTATAAGTACGGGGTGTTCATTATAAAACTTCATTTAGATGGCTGTGAAATGTCAAAAGGAAGAAAGAGATGGAGAAACAAAAGTCCATTTATATTGATTATGTCATCCTTTTCTGTCAAAATTTAGACTGCT
The DNA here is from genome assembly GCA_951812265.1 of Taphrorychus bicolor. Classification (NCBI taxonomy): domain Eukaryota; kingdom Metazoa; phylum Arthropoda; class Insecta; order Coleoptera; family Curculionidae; genus Taphrorychus; species Taphrorychus bicolor. The sequence continues at coordinate 41,787,425 of OX638298.1, read as the reverse complement.
AGATGAAGTTTTATAATGAACCGTATTTCTTTTATAAAATAAGAATAGTAATTGTATTGTAATTGAGAGATCGATTGAAATATTTTAAATTTAAAACGAAAGATGGAAAAAAAGGAAATTCTAACTTAACCGTAAATCAGTTTAAATGAAAATTAAATAAATAAATAAATGAAAAAGAAAACAAAGGAAAGTAGGAAAGGAATGTTGTTTTGTTCCTGTTGGCTGTTACTTGGAGTTACTCCTAAACTGACTCTTGTGACAGTTGTAACAACAATGACAGTAACACTGACGAATGACTTGGGTAAAAGCAAATAGAAAACAATTGAATATAGAAGTAGTCAAGGCCTCAAAAATGTAGCTTGGAACCCGAAGATCAGCCCTGGTTGCTAACTAATCCGCATGCGTCCTCTAAACAGTTAAGCTTCATTTTTGCCGACGTCGAGCCAATCAACGTTGGCTAAAGGAATTTCTCAGCCAAACAACATCGTCATAATTTTCGTGACGTAAAATGCAAAAGCGCTTGGTGTTAGTATAGAACCTTTTTCCTGATCATCGTACAATTTATAAAATTGTAAATCGTAAGCATCCAAAAATACAATTTTGGTTGTAAATTTTGGCTTTTTAGCAGCTTTAGTTTGTGTTGGTGTTGTTTTAATATCAAATTTAAATTATTTCAATAGCCTTTCAGTTTATTGCTGTACTATTTTGCTTTTTTCTGCTATTCTCTTAAGTTCTGTGCTATTATATGATTACTTTAAACTTGAAACTGAAGATTCCGGAACCTTTCAACATTATTCTATTTGCAATTATTAACAAGCCCAAATATCCATAAAAAAAACGTGGATGCCAAGAAGAACAAAATTATAAACGTGCAATGCATAGTGTGAGAAGTGTGAGATGCTGAAAAACCTCTAGTAGATGGAGGTTTCTTGGGGTGAGTAGATGTAGTATGTATTTACTTTTTTTTTATACTTGTAGATTTGTATGTAGATAACTAAGGGATAACATTTTTATTGGCAATATTGCGTAACTAAAGGCTTTGGAAGAAATCTTCACAATTAAATAGATGCCGTCCTATAGCAACATCAGTACCTAGCATTTTTGCACTTTATTAAAAAGTCTATTTTTCTAAAATAAATATGAGAGAAAAAGGAATTTTCTCTCATACGTATCTAGTTGAATGAGTATCGGAAAAGTAGTTAGGTATTTAGGTAGCTACTTATATGATATGAAGTACTACCTATTTTTATTTTTACTTAAATGTTGTTGGTGTAGGTAATATACTACCAACTACCATAAACATTGAAGTCATATTTTGAACATAATAAGACCAATAATGGATTCCAACCCAGGAAATGATGAGGAGGATTATAATTTAAGAAGTGTGAGGCTTGTCATAAGAGTTATTTAATAGAATTGGAGGTAGCTAATAATTTCTTTTTAAATCTTTTCAGATTTCCATAGGATCCAGTGGTTAAAATTTCTGGCATAGATTTTAGTGTTGGTTGTGGGGTTATGCATCTAGGAGAAATTGACTTCATCATCCGGAGCCACTTTATAGGCGAATGGCACTTTATGGCAGAAGACCTGGGAAAGAAAAAGTTGAGAAATTATGCTGCTCCCACAGTCCAGGTAATTAGAAATTATTCTTTATGCAAAACTAATTTTTGTTTTTCTTCTAAATTTAGAACTACCTGTTAAATTTAACTGTTGGGTACTGATAGTTTTCTGAGCCTTACATGATGAGAGATTTAGATAGAGATCAGAAATAGTGACACAATATGTAGAGAAAAAAAAACATTGAATTATTTTTTTTAGCTATAAATGGTGGGTTTATTCATGAGAATAAAGAATAACGTTTAAGAATGAAAGAATCTCGGAAAGAATAAGATAATGGTTGGTTACGCATTAATCAAAACATGTGATTATTAAACAAATATTGTTTAATCCTTACCTAAGGATTAAGCTATCTTTCAATTTAAATGGTTTTATGTTTAAATAATAATGTAGGTAGGTTATTCCTAAGCTCTTTCCTAAGTAAAACCATATTCTTATGCTTAAGGCCATATTGTTATTCTGATGTATAAACAGCACAAAGTAATTTGTTCTGTAGACCCTATAGAGCATGTCATGCTTACAATATTTTTCTTCTATGAATCAATTAAAGGTTCAATAACACTGATATTATATACCTAGAACATTTAGGTACATCTACAACCTACAGGATGATAGGATACTAGAAAATATTGACAAACAACACCATGGAGTTTGGGCAACATCAAGTGTCCTTCAGAGGATTTATGCAATTTGGCACTTCAACTTTGAATTTTATCTTTTCAAAACTCAAAGGATTTTATAAATGTTAGATTTTCGACCAACTTTGGAAAAACAATGTGAAGCAAAAGATACATTGCAGCATGGGCTTTCTTGTCCAAACTGTGTAACTTTTTTCCACAAGTTTTGATGACATTCTGAGTGGTATCCTTATCATAAGACTTTGGAAAATATCAGTCCCTATTGCCAGACTCTGACCCTGTATATAATTTCCTATAACCTGGTATGAACTTTTGTAACATTAAAGGAAGAAATACAGGGTGATCGTTTGGAGTTTAACCATGGGGATCTTGGTTATTTGAAGAGATACCAACGAAGATTAAATTAGGTCAAAGTTGCGCAATTAGAAGTCGCAAGTTGTTTTCAAATTTTGAAAACTTCGGCTGGTTTTGGAAATATTCACAAAACGTTTTTATTTTTTCTAGCCTTAATTTAATGAGTTAATTAAAAACAATTTAACACTTCTTCATAGCCACTTTTTGCTTTCTTCAACGCTTCATTGCGCAGTATGCAACAATTAATAATTAATTTTTAAATTTAATTAGACAGAGCAAGTGCCTTAATAAGGTATTGCTCTTTCTAATTAAAATATGGTACTTTTACAGACAATACAGTCAGATGAGGGGGTAAAGTTATTTATGTTCTATTTAAAATTATATAATATATATCTGTCAGTTTTTTGCTCCAGCATGGATAAGTCTTAATAGTTATTTTCATAGTTAAGTTTCATTTTCACAGTTAATAGTCACTAAGTCTTAATAGTTGTTTTCATTAGCCGACCGCCCTTATCGCTTTGGCGGAATGTATGACCGTTAATATATTTATTTCCTGTCAATCTCTAGGTCCAAAATTCAAGTTTGATGAGTGTACAACCATTGACATGGAGGAACCGCAGAAGGCAAAATATGTTCGTCGCAAGAGCGCCACATTATTTTCAAAGGCAAAACAATTGAGTGTCCAAGACCCGAATAAAATCTTTGAGATCTCTTCTAATAGTTCTCAGGAAAGAGGAACTTCTATCTAATGAATCCATAGATCATCTACTGGAAAGATTGTTTTATTATATAATATGACAATAATAATTTATAATAATTATCATGTTAGCTCTACTTCAAAGCACAGATTGTTAAAACATAGATAATTAAAAAAAAATCTCAAAATCAGTTATTGAATACAGGATGTTAAAAAAATATTTTGCTCTTTAGTTTTTAATTTATTTTTATTTAGGTATGGTTTTTATAATTCTTATATACTTATCAAGACTTGAAATAACTGACACAAAAAAAATAAATAATAACAAATTAACCTTACATATTTTTTGAGCCTTGTATGTTTTGAAACAGTTTCAACTAATAATAAATGTAATCGCCTTATTTGACTTTAATAGCTTTACAAAGAAATAAAACTTAATCGAAGGATCCTTTGGAATTATTGAAAATTGCTTTCTGAAATACACTGTAAATAACACTACAATAACTTATACGTTGAATACATAACTTATACGTTTTTTAAAGTAAAATAAGTAAAAAATCAATGTCGTTTATTTTGATTTTGGTGCACAAATAAACATGGCATATATAAAATATGTGTTTTTAATTTACCTAACATTTCAAACCTTAATATCACATATCTTCAACATATGTTTCCTAAACCTCTGAATGAAGAAATCCACATTTTTTGTTTTTCAGATTACCGTAAAATAGTTGTATTGTTTCATTGACCATTACTCAATTGAAGATATCTTTTTATAGGCTAGTGGTACCCAAGAGTTTTATAGACGTCATAGCAGTACAGTTCTTCAGCATGCAGAAGTGGCGCGACCTTTTTTACGCGCTTGTCTTCATTCATCTTCAAATTTAAACTGTGGGTTTCAATGCAGGATGGAAACTCCATATCCGAACTACTTCCGTTTTCCTTCCCAGGAAATTGGAAGCCAGTATGACAGACTTTCTTTGTCCTTCACTTAGACCAATTTTCAACCCTGTAACAAATAAAAACACCGATACATTTTCCTAATGTTGAATATGTAACAATTGAATTGGCGAATAAAATTCTCAATTTAATATAAAAATTAATTGTTTTGAGCACATTTGATCAAGAGACTGCTTAATAATAATTAATGTAATAATGTGATCACTGAATGCCTATTAATTGATTAAGTCATATGCTCCCTATTAATTTTTCGATCCTCTGCTTACTTTCCAGCAGGAGTAATTAGTAGAAGGCATATATAATAGAGAGGAATTACTAACTTCTTCACCTGCACGTTATCTTTGCACTTAAACATTTTACTTTTTTTCATGATTTTTCATCATACTGAAAATAAAGTATAAAATATGTGAAATACAAAACCGTCAATTTTTATTAATGAAGCGTATTGCAAATCCATAATTGACCAATAAGTATTTGATCACAATTTTCAGGATTATTATTACACAGAAAAAAATGAGTTTTTGAGCAGAATATGTGCATATAGTAAGACAATCGCAAAAAAGGATCATTCAAGTGGAAAAAGGACTTTTGTTAAACTGGCAACACATTTCATAGCTTGTTGGCTAGACTTGACGAAGAGACAAAAAAATAGGAACTACATTCAGGAATCAACTGAGCGAAAATTATTGAGTGTGTTAAGTGTTAGCAATATGAGCAATCTATAAACTAAACTAAGAATCAATTGAAACGATACACCCCAAATTTTGAATGAAATTTAAAACTGTCTCTCTCTAAAGCCACTCAACCGATTTTCGTTGTAAATGCCATTTTGGTAAGATCCAGCTTGCCCTGTGCATAGTCTTTATATTCCATATTAAATTTTTATAAATATTTGTATTATGGGGCAAATTGGAGCTCCAGTGTTAAATGATACCTCGTTTATAGAAAAAACTAAATATCTATGGAACCAGGCAAAATATCCAAAAAACACTAAATATGTACCAAAGTATGACGCGTCTCCACATACTCCCGTAGCAAAACATGTTCTGAATTTTTTTTCCGCAAAATTATCTGCTCAAAAAGGTTTTACAAAACTGCATCAAGTTTTGTTGAACCCTGTATTATGTAACCTGCAAAACATATAAGCGAGTACATAACCACTTAAAGCAGTTTATACACGGATCTTACCAAAATGGCATCTCCAATGAAAATCGGTTAAGTGGCTTTAGAGGTAGACAGTTTTAAAGTTCATTCAAAATTTAAGGTGTATCATTTCAATTGATTCTTAGTTTAGATTAAAAGGAGGGTTTAATCAAGTATGAAATTTGATGCTAACTTACATGCTTGAAACCTTAGTGACACCCTGGAATTTCTTTGAAACACACAAATCTTTTCCTTTATTATCTATTTATAAGTCGCCTTTCCATGGTTGAATTCTAGGTTGGTACTACATAAGGAAAAAAACTCTGCCACATCTCATTTCCACAAAAAAAAACCTCTTCTCAAGACTATTCTGAAACCCTGAAACAAGATAAGAGGTAAGTAAAAAAAGGGATAAAAAACAGGGTTTACACAATATGTAATTATTTCCCCTCATATCTCACTAAAAAAAAATTAATTTGGTACCTTAACAGTAACAGGGTTCTGAACTTTAGTCATCAAAAGAAAAGTAATAATTTAACTTAAGTGCTAAGATGCATCCTTATATTGTTAGTTTTTTGGTACAAAAGTATGCCTTCTAATATGCTTCTTAGTAAATAGTGCACCCGTAAACCTTCATAAATACATTTCTAGTAAGGTAGCTGACATAGACATAAGTATGCAGAAAAGCTAATGCAGCATAAATTGCCAAATCAGCTACTTGCTTTTGAGTCAAAAATGAGAGGAGAGCTTATTGTGCACACATTGAAAATGGCATAGGCATAATCTATTTCTGGTCCTAGTAGTTTTAATGTAAGTATCAAAATCTTTATACAAACCTTAACTGCACTGTGGATGTACCCATAGTATAATTGTCTAGCAAGACGAGAGTCACTTTGCTTCTATATGAATAGGATATAAATAGATTATTAACTGGGATAATGGATCACTCGCCTAATAGAGCATCTGCTGGAACTTGATTAAAATATATCCTTTTTCTCCTTTAAACAAAGTTTCTATATACTCTCCACTGTGTAGGACTTACTAAACCCTTCCTAAAAAACGAGAATTTTTAACTTCAGCCTACCACAACCAGTGTTTATCATTTCAAATTAGGGGTAAGGATAGCCGATAGCCCTACTTAATCATACTAGCAAATGCAAATGGCATAAGTGATGAACAAAATGAAAGGAGAGTGCCATACTTATGAGCTGTTGAATAAAAGAAAACTTGTAAAGCATACATGAGCCCTACCCTTACTGTGGACTCATGTATGCTTTACAGTCTTTACAACAAGGCCAGGGGGTTGCCAACAGCTGTGAACACAATGTTCCTTTGTAGGGGCTATTTCAAAAACTACCTTAAACTCATGCTGCCCCTACCTTTCATTCTTTCACACCAACACCATACCAAATTATTACACATACCTAGATACTGGATACTTACATCTTTAGGTACTACACAAGCACAAGACTGCACTGAAAAGTGTGTGTAGGTCATTTGATAATAAGAAAAATTGATATTATTGAGAAATGAGTGGAGCAGAAACAGGAAAACTGGGGGCCGGCTGATGTACCTGCATGACGATTTCTCGAAATACGAGAATCCAATAAATCCGTCACTTGACACGTTGCGTTAACGAATCTCGCGCAATTCTTGCTAAACAAAGATTCCTTTTACTAATTGAAAACAGCAATTCTATTACACCAACTTTGCTGAAATAAAAAATTACTGTAAATTATTTGCAAAACGTAATTTTTGATTGTCAAAATGGCCGGAACCGTAAACAAAAGAACCCAGTAACCCACAATCCTTTTAATAAATTTTGCGCATGCGCAGTTAAGACCAACCGGGCTGATGTCGGGATTCCAACGCCTACTCGAACGTTCACATTTCGAACATTGGAACCAAAGGCAACTCTTCGTATAAATCTCAACAGTATTCGGGTAAAAGTGAAGAGTGAGAGAGATAAGTGAAGTGACTCAAGTGACTAGTGACAGTGACAACTGACTGCAAAAACCAAAACTTTTGTATGTTTTGTTTCGGTTTTTCTTTAATTAACCGGTTTATTTAATTGATATATCGATCTGAAATACCGGTTCGAATAAACCAGTAAATCACCTATTAAATACCGGTATTTCTAAAATACCGGTATACCGTTGCCATTCCTGCCCCTACCTCAATAACGGATCAAATCATAATCTCAGACAGAAAAGGGTAGTCATAAAGACTATGTCTGTGAGAGCCAAGAGAATTTGTGCAGCGGCTGAATTGGATGGGGAAATGAAGCATCTGGAAAGAGCCTTTGATTAGAATGGATACAGAAAGCATGAGTTCGATAGAAGATGAAGATGAAGAGAACGAGAAGATGAAGAAAATCGCGGATGGACTAGTCTACCATACATTCACAAAGTAAAGGACAGGATCGGCAGGCTACTGCAAAAGCACAATGTTAAAACTCTCTTTAAACCCACTCGCACAATACAGCAGAAGGTCTTCTCAGCCTTGACTTTCATGAAGTCGCGCACGGTTTGCCATCGCAGATTAGCACGAATTTTTACGTTACCAATGTACCATGCATCGCCATACGGAGGTAAATGTTTTCAGTAGCTTCTACCCCGGAGAGGTGGGCCTCCGCCGGGCACCCACATGCGGCCGATCCATGATGCTTCCCCCTCACGGGCAGATGGCTTCTTCGGTTGAACAGGGGGTATAGTGAGGCCATAGCCCCTTAGCTTTTTTCATCGCCGAACCTGACATGGGGGCCCAAAGTCAGCTCTTTATCCAAGGTTACCCTTAGATAAATGGCCGAGTCTTGCCACAGCACCTTCGATGCCATCGATCACAAGTTTGATTCGGGATAGCATCGCGACGTCTACCTTGATTGAAATAATCTTAATCCTCCAACGTACCTGCCACTCCTGAAGGTAGTCCAAAGCTAGCTGCAGATTCTGCCGCACAACATCTTTTCTCCGGAGTTTGGATAAATGAGCCCTCATAGAGTGCTAGTGTACCGACCCTTGGGGGACACCTGCCTCTTGCGCTCTGGGCGCCGACAGGGAGTATCCGACCCTTACAACGACTGTCCGATCTGTAAGGAAACTGTGAATAATTTGGTAAATGTTTGCCGACAAGCCTAAGTCACTCAGCTTGTAGGTCAGGCCCTCGCACCATACCCTATCAAACGCTCTACATCCATCACGACTAATCCAGAGGTCAGTCTGAAGTTCCTGCCTTCCGCGACGCTCTCCAAGGTATTCAGGACCTGGAATTCTGCTGAATGTAGCCACCGAAAAGCATATTGTTCGAAGGGCACGACGTTTAGGCGTGTACTCTCGTCTTGGAGTATCCTCAGAATAATACGCTCGAAATGCCTTATTCTTGCCCCGCTTGTTCAGCATTATCACCACTCCCTGTTTCCACCTCGGAGGAAAGGGCCGTAGCCTCAGGGTTAGGTTCGCCACAGATCTGAGGTAAGTTGCACCCTTCCTAGTCAGGTTTTTCAGCACCTCTTTGGAGATACCTTCCCGCTCAGGAGCCTTTCGTTCCACAAGAGTCCTCAGGATATCCCTGACCTCCCCGAGGGTAACCGGGTCTATCGGGTCCTGCTGACCCCCTAGGGTCCTCACTCCCCATGTGCCGGCGGCTCTCTCAACCGCCAGGATGTGACGATCATCATCGTCAGGGTAATCATTTTAGCTTATACTCTCTTTCGAGTGTTTGGACAAATGCTTCCGACTTATCCTGGTCGCTGTACACAATACCGTTTACGCTGTGCAGCGGTGGTACGGAGTTTGTCTCGCGCCTGAGGCTTCTTTGCAGTTGTCTGCCGCTCGCTCAGCTTATCATCCCAACATCAACTGCACTATTCAAGCAGGGCGGTTTTCAATTCAAGCAGCCTGCGATTGTCCTTTGAGGGGCTTCTGCGGTACAATCTACGCAGTCGTCTCTGTTCCTGAACGAGCGCCCGTATATGTTCGGGAGTCTCTCCATATTGACCGTTTGGTCTTTGCACCACGCGCTCAATTCTGGATAGACTTAAAGCCTGCAGCACGTCCTCCTCGAACGCCTGCACTCCAGCTGCGCCACATCAGCTATTACAGGAACAGATCCAAGTGCCTAGAGCGAGTCGTTTTAGTTATCTTCATTCACCTTCAACAACTCTAGCCAAAGTCGGACGTTCCTCAACACCGCAATGTCAAGTATGGTCTCCCGCCCCCGTTGGGTAGGCATGTCGGTTCCTTGAGCCCCATTACCACTGCGCCAGCAGCGGTGGTCATATCCAATACAGCCTGACACCTTACCTGTTATCAATTGCAGAGTTCGATGACCGGTGCTTGCAATTGAGGTCTCTAACCAGCACTAGTGCTTGCTGGCCACTCAGGAGAATATCAAAATCTTCTTGCTGCAGTTCGTCCTGTGGAAGCTTGAATGCCGACGTGACCTTCCTCTGACCATAGCTAGTGCCCTCGACGACGGAAACTGCATCAATTTCCGTGTCTTGAACACGGGATGTTGTCCCAGAATTTCCGGCTCTCTTTCCGCTAAGAGGAGCTCCACTTCACACTTCCTGGCGCGTAGCCCGTTAACGTTCCAGGGCACAATGGTGAGGGACTCAGGGGGTGTCTAGCAACCATAATTAGAACGCAATGCCTCGCGAATCCATTCTCCCAAGCAGTTCTTTAGCTTGGCTTCGATGGCCATCGTCCTTCTGTACAGTGATTTTGCCCTTTGCAGCTTTTGGGTTCACACTTGACTTTTGGCTGCTGTGGTTCCCTCCGGCTTTTTCTTTTTTACTTTTAAAAAGAATGACTTACTCTTAAACTTTTTCAGTCGATTTTTCCCATCAGTATAGTTTTTAGTAGATTGTACCTATGTCCCAGGTAAGATGTTTTTCGTTGTTTTACGATGTTTAACAGTTGTCGATCGGTGTTTGCTCTCTGTAAGACTTGCTCATTGGCTACATGTCCCGGAAACGTGGTTTGGAAATTACACTGGTTATAAACCTTCTCGAAGTATTTCGGATCCTTTATATTCGTTGGTGAAGAGGACGCAAGGAATTGTGACATTGTTGATATTTATCCTTTTCTGAGAAGAACAAAATAAGACTGTGATGGATGACTGGACCACAACGAGAGAGAAAACAATGAAGAAGCTCACTTTGTAGCCCATGAAGCCCTAAATCAATACAGCGAAAATCTATCAGTATTGACATACCAAAAGATTCATAATAGAAGCATTAAGGGCTAAAGTCCGATTATTATTAATGCAGGTAAATGAAAAACAACCTTTGAGCCGACATAGTCGTGCTAAAGAGGGCAGTCACCGAAGACTCCATATGCAGGCTCTTTGAAGACACGACGGAGTGTGCATTGAGAGTCCAGCTATTCAAAGAATCCTGCTATTCATTCCATACACTTTGGCTTTACAGAATGTCTGCACGTAATGAGTGACAGCTAGTGCGATAACCCAAACTATGTGTCACCTATTACTCATTCACTTATTTTGGCCATCTCGATACCTCTAAAATCTTCTTTCAGCACATGTTTAGAAGATACGTTAAAAATGTTAAACTCGGATTTCCAACACTTTATGATGACAATAAATAAGTGAATAGCTTATAAACACACAACTCATTTACGATACACTGCAATACAATACAAACTAAGGGATAATTAATCTAAGGGAGGCTCAAAGGATAATCGCACCATCTATCTGTATTAACAATGAAGAAAAAAAAATTGTTTTTACCCAACAATTCTCTCCCAAAAAAATGTTTGCAGCCTTTCTTCCCAATAAAAAACCAGACAATTAATTATCCCTTTGCCCGAAACAAATGTAATTACTTATTAATCTGATGGGACCTTATCGGATCGACCGTGGTCGCCTGGAGCTCTCTAATCGATCGGTATCACTTACACGGACCGATTCTATTATGGGATCGACTTATTGAGCCGAGAACTTATGTTATTCTACAGAGACAAAACGAAAAGATCTTACACTTGGCAATACATAAAAAAATAAAAGAAATACATTAAGGAGTGTTTTTACAAAGTAATATTGAATTTATTTTTTTAATCATCAATGAATTAGGAAACATTAAAACGTTGTACATAAAGACCAAATTTCGTGTTTTATACTAATATGCTCGATTCTTATACCGCTACAACTAGGGCTTTGGATTGATCCTTATCAGCTGATTTTCAACCATTTCCATTTTCAACCATTTGTGATTGTTCTTCGATAATTATAATAGGGCAGTCAGATTTTGAGTTCCAGGGATATATTAGAAACAACCGTTTGCAGCACCGAAAACAGCCCTCTACGGGAACTAAAATGCTAAAGCAGAGATCAACGGGGCATGATTGGACGTAATCCTTTTCTGTCAATAATTCATAGCTTTCTAGATGACATTTTCTAATGAACACGAGATATGATACCACTAAGACAGTGAACAAATTTAGCAAAGAATTTTCTTTTGCATTTGTTGATACTGCAGAAGATCAACGGGACCCAATTTCTCACACCAGATGTGTCAAAATTGAAGGGAAAGTTGATGCCTATTCTAGTGGTTCTCGCACCCCATAGCTATGACTTTTCTGCCTCGAGAAGCACTAGGGAGGCAAGCAGTCCTGCTGATAATATTCAGTTAATTCAAAATAAACCTTTAAAGAAACTGCTGGCATTTTGCTATTTGCTGGATAAGGATATGATAATGACTAAATTTGAAAAAAGTGTCCAAGTGATCAATTGGTCTAAACCAAATGAAAAAAGCAGCCAAGACAAGGAGATATACATAGATGATATTATCACGAAGACAGTGAGCAAACTTAACAACGAGCTTTCTTCTGCATTTGTTGATGCTGCAGAAGCAATTTCTTCAGATAGTGCAACTTCTGAATAGACTAAAGAAGATAAGATTTGAAATGAAGAAGATATATATCCAGTGCCTAGCGTAGCAATTCTATTTTGTTGTAGGTAAGGCAAACTTCTCAACAAGAAGACACCATCATCAGACACTGAAACTTCAAGAACTAGTTACTTTTTTAACTGGTTTACCAGTTGCTCTTATTTAATTACATGGTCACAAAACAAAATGAGTTGTTATGATTAGTTAACGCGTAGAGTCAATGGTGACAATAGGGATAAATTGGTGACGTCATTATCAATGCTGCCTAATCGTGAGCGCCAATTTACATTGTTTCTTGTAGGTATAACTAACCTGTAAGCTTTCTACCATCCTTGTTCTTATGTCCCAATCATGAAATGACTTATTCCTCTCGGTACTAATAAGTATTCATCTAGCATGAGATTTATTCTATCTCATCAATACAAACGTGTTATTTTCACAGTCTGCTAGAGATGGAGATTTATGTCAAATAGATAGTCATTAATGTTCAAAGTTGCCTAATAAGTTTCAAGGATCAAATTGAAAATATCTCTTCGATTAACCCCGGTATACCGAACCGATCTGATCCTATTAGCTAGATAAGATACAAGGTATTAATAAGACCGTATTGTGCCCATATTCGTGTGGGTATACAAGAGATGTCAAGAATTCTCAGCTGGGGCCGATTGTTGTCGATAAGAACGTTTTTGTGGTGCGGTGTGTCTCTATCAGGGTTATGTAAGGTGAATTGTTTTGTTATACCACAATTATTGTTATATTGTGTGGGAAGGTATTTTGACACGGGAAAGAAAGCCACGGACGGGTGGGTTTGCCAAATTTTGGCGTTGCATTAGTAAAACGATTATTTTCCTCTTGAAAGCAACTGATTTCGGTAACACCCATTGTTGTTCAGGTTTATTTGCATACCTATCTGTTTTTTCGACACTCCGAAACTAATCGAGATAATGGCAATAATTAATAATAGAATTCAATTCTTGATGTAATTATAAGCTGCGAGGTACACGTATGTCTTGCAGCATCAGCTCTTATAACTACTTAGTAAATTAAGTTCAAATTAGACCTGCTTTCGCCTCATATTATTAATAAAAGATTATACGATAGAGTTATCTCTAATATTAATCCCCGGTATATGTCTCAAGTTTTTCGTGCTTTGCCAATACAACAGCATAGTTGGAAATGTGATCCTGCTCTTAGGTTATTATGTTATACCTGCTAACGTGATACCATATTAATTTAAAGTGCTTCCTTTCTAGTTAGATGGCAAAGAAACTTCTCTTGTTAGGTCTTTGATTTAGATGATTGGTTGATTGTAACAAATGGCTGTAATGCTTCTTTTTATTGGAAATCAATACGTATAAGCTTGTTTATCATATTTGTGACCATCCCGAGCAAACTCTAAATTGAAATTGAAATACGAAATTGAAATACATTATAACATATCTTATTTTATAAAATTTCTTTTATTTAAAATTAAGACTTAATGGGAAAATAATAACCCTCATTATCTACATATATTTTTTTTAATGAGGCTTTGTGTTGGTTTATTTGCAAATGTTCTCTCGAAGTCCTTCTAATAAACAAAACATTGAAGAAATATAAGATACTTTTTTTACATTTCTTACATTTTATTACAAATTTAGATGAAAAGTCACGTGACAAATGTCCTGTATGAAAGTAAAATAAAAAAAAAGTATAAAATTTCTTTTTTTAAAAAATAAATCGTAGAAAACAGCCCTTTTTTGACAAATCTGACATAGAAATTTACTCTCTAGAGTGACGAGACAGTCGCCTTACGAGTTCAATAAATTTATTTAATTATAAAATGTCTCGATTGAAAACAAAATGAAGAAAGAGATAGAAATATGATTTCAGAGCAGAGAAACTAAAAAAAAGTCGTTTTGACAATTCTTACATTGAATTTATCGCCTCGAAAATTATATTAAATTCTAGATAAAAAGTGACGTGACTGTCAATTTGAATCTACAATGAGTTTCTTCAGTTATATAGGGTCCTTCATTAAAATTGATATGATTGAAGACTTGAAAATGGTTTTTTTGAAGAAAATAATTGAAGAAAAATGCCTTTTTGACCAATTTTACATCGAATTTACCTCTTTGGAAATTCTATTCAAATCTAGATGAAAAGTAATATGAACATCACTTTTGCATTACGATGAGTTCTGTGTGAAAGTAAAATGAATAAAGACATTGAAGTTTGTTAATTGAAAAGATAAATTGAAGATAAGTGTCTTTCGACAAATTTTGCATCGAATTTACCTCTTCTTTGAAAATTTTATTCAAATCTAGATAAAAAAAGTGACGTAATAGTCACTTTGAAACTACAATGACTTTCTTCAAATATGAAATGTTCTGCGTCAAAGTAAAATTAAGAAAGAGATAGAAATTTGTTTTTAGAAGAGAGAAACTAAAAAAAAATCTTTTTGATCATTCTTACATTGAATTTATCGCCTCGGAAATTCTATTAAATTCTAGATGAAAAGTGATGTGACAGTCACTTTGAAATTACAATGAGTTTTTCATTTATATAGTGTCCTTAATTAAAAGTGAAGTGAAGGAAGACTAGAAAATTGGTTTTTTCAAGAAAGAAATTGAAGACAGTGGCTTTTTGACAAATCTTACATCGTATTTACCTCTTCTTCGGAATATCTATTCAAATCTTGATAAAAAGTAATGTGAACGTGACTTTTGCACTACAATTAGTTTCTCCAATTATATAAGGTCCTGCGAAAAAGTGAAATGAAAAGATATAACATTCCTTTTATGAAAAGAGAAATCGAAAAAAAAAATTTTTTTGACACGTTACATATAGAATATGAATATTTTTGGAAATTCTATTTAAATCTAGATAGAAAGTAACGGGACTAAAGAGTACGAAGAATTTCTTCAATTTCAAAATGTTCTAAATGAAAGTAAAATGAAGAAAGAGATTAAAATTTGTTTGTTGAACAGATAAATTAAAGATAAGTGAAGTTTGACAAATTTTTCATAGAATTTACCTCTTCTTTGAAAATTTTGTTCAAATGTAGATAAAAAGTGACGTGATAGTAACGTTGAAACTACAATGATGAATATAAAATATTCTTCAAATATAAAATGTCCTGCGTGAATGTAAAATGAAGAAATAGTAAAAAAAATCCTTTTGGAAAAGAGAAATCGAAAAAACTGCCCTTTTGACATATAGATATTACATCTCTTTTGGAAATTATATTTAAATCTACATGAAAAGTGACGAGACAGTCTCATTAAGATTTCAATGAGTTTATTTAATTATAAAGTGTCCTGATTGAAAATAAAATTAAGAAAGAGATAGAAATTTGTTTTTAGAAGAGAGTAACTAAAAAAAATCATTTGACAAATCTTACATGAATTTATCGCCTCGGATATTCTATTAAATTCTAGATAAAAAGTGATGTGACAGTCACTTTGACTCTACAATGAGTTTCTTTAATTATATAGTGTCCTTAATTAAAAGTAAAGTGAAGGAAGACTTGTAAATTGGTTTTTTGAAGAAAGAAATTGAAGAAAAATGCCTTTTTGACAAATCTTACGTCGAATTTACCTCTTCTTTGGAAATTCTATTCAAATCTAGATGAAAAGTAATATAAACATCACTTTTGCACTACAATGAGTTTCTTCGATTATATAGGGTCCTGTGTAAAAGTAAAATGAAGAAAAAATATGATATTCCTTTTCTGGAAAGAGAAATCGAAGAAAAACATTTTTTTTGACACATCATATATAAATTGAATATTTTTGGAAAATCTATTTAAATCTAGATAAAAAGTAACGTGACCGTAACCTTGAAACTACGATAAGTTTCTTCAATTATGAGTTTCTTCAATTATAAAAAGTTCTGTGTGAAAGCAAAATGAAGAAAGATATTGACATTTGTTTATTGAAAAGATAAATTGAAAATAAGTGTCTTTTGACAAATTTTGCATAAAACTTAACTTTTCTTTGAAAAATGTATTCAAATCTAGATAAAAAGTGACGTGATGGTCACTTTAAAACTACAATGAGTTTCTTCAAATATAAAATGTCCTGCGTGAAAGTAAAATGAAGAAAGAGTATAAAATTTCTTTTTTGAAAAGAGAAATCGAAGAAAACTGCCCTTTTTGACAAATCTGACATACAAATTAACTCTCCTTTGGAAATTATATTTAAATCTAGATGAAAAGTGACGAGACAGTCGCCTTAAGAGGTCAATGAGTTCATGTAATAATTAAATGTTCTGATTGAAAAGAAGATGAAGAAAGAGATAGAAATTTGCTCTTAAAATAGAGAAACTAAAAAAAAATCTTTTTGACAAATCTTATATTGAATTTATAGGCCCGGCAATTCTATTAAATTCTGGATAAAAAGTGATGTGACAGTCACTTTAAAACTACAATAAGTTTCTTCAATTATATAGTGTCCTTAAATAATAGTGAAGTGAAGGAAGACTTGAAAATTGGTTTTTTTGAAGAAAAATTTTATTTTGACAAATCTTACGACCAATTTACCTCTTCTTTGGAAATTCTATTCACATCTAGATGAAAAGTAATATGAACATCACTTTTGCACTACAATGAGTTTCTTCGATTATATAAAGTTCTGTGTGAAAGAAAAAAATTAAGATAAAATATGATATTCTTTTTCTGGAAAGGGAAATCGAAGACAAATTTTTTTGACACAAGTCATATAGAAATTGAATATTTTTGGAAATTCTATTTAAATCTAGATAAAAAGTAACGTGACCGTAACTTTCAAACTACGATGAGTTCCTTCAATTATAAAAAGTTAGGTGTGAGAGTAAAATGAAGAAAGAGATTGAAATTTGTTTAATGAAAAGATAAATTGAAGATAAGTGACTTTTGACAAATTTTGCATCGAATTTACCTTATTTTTGAAAATTTTATTCAAATCTAGATACAAAGTGACGTGATACTCACTTTGAAACTACAATGAGTTTCTTCAAAAATAAAATATCCTACGTGAAAGTAAAATGAAGAAAGAGTATAAAATTTCTTTTTTGAGAAGATAAATCGAAAAAAACTGCCCTTTTTAGACAAATCTGACATAGAAATATACTCTCCTTTGGAAAATATATTTAAATCTAGATGAAAATGACGAGACAGTTGCCTTAAGAGTTCAATGAGTTCATTTAATTGTTAAATGTCCTGATTGAAAAGAATATGAAGAAAGAGATAGAAATTTGCTTTTAAAATAGAGAAACTAAAAAAAATATTTTTGACAATTCTTACATTGAATTTATCGCATCGGATATTCTATTAAATTCTAGATGAAAAGTGATGTGACAGTCACTTTGAATCTACAATGAATTTCTTCAATTATGTAGTGTCCTTAATTAAAGTGAAGTGAAGGAAAACTTGAAAATTGGTTTTTTGAAGAAAGAAATTGAAGACAGTGTGCCTTTTTGACAAATCTTACATCGAATTTACTTCTTTTTTGGAAATTCCTGAAAGAAAGGGTCCTGTATGAAAGTAAAATGAAGAATGCGTATGATTTTTTTTTTTTTAATATAAACCGAAAAGTACTGTAGATTTTTTTGACAAACTGCAATGAGTTTCTTCGTATATATAAGGTACTGGTGCAAAAGTGGAATAAAGAAAAAAATATATTTTTTTTCCGAAGAAATATCGAAGAAAAAAAATTTTTTTTTACACATCTGATATAGAAATTGAATAATTTTGAAATTTCTATTTAAATCTAGATAAAAATAACGTGACAGTAACTTCAAACTACGATGAGTTTCTTCAATTATAAAAAGTTCTGTGTGAAAGTAAAATGAAGAAGGAGATTGAAATTTGGTTATTTAAAAGATAAATTGAAGATAAGTGCTTTTTGACTAATTTTGCATCGAATTTACTTCTTTGAAAATTTTATTCAAATCTAGATAAAAAAGTGACGTGATAGTCACTTTGAAACTACAATGAGTTTCTTCAAATATAAAATATCCTGCGTGAAAGTAAAATGAAGAAAGAGTATAAAATTTCTTTTTTGAGAAGATAAATCGAAAAAAACTGCCCTTTTTAGACAAATCTGACATAGAAATATACTCTGCTTTGGAAATTATATTTAAATCTAGATGAAAATGACGAGACAGTTGCCTTAAAAGTTCAATGAGTTCATTTAATTGTTAAATGTCCTGATTGAAAAGAATATGAAGAAAGAGATAGAAATTTGCTTTTAAAATAGAGAAACGAAAAAAAAAAGAAGCTTTTTGACCATTCTTACATTGAATTTATCGCCTCGGAAATTCTATTAAATTCTAGACGAAAACTGATGTGACAGTCACTTTGACACTCCAATGAGTTTCTTCAATTATATAGTGTCCTTAATTGAAAGTGAACTGAAGTAAGACTTGAAACAAAATTTTTTGAAGAAAATAATTGAAGAAACATGCTTTTTTGTCAAATCTTACGTCGAATTTACGTCTTCTATGAAAATTCTATACAAATCTAGATGAAAAGTATAATGAACATCACTTTTGCACTACAAGTTTCTTCGATCATATAAGGTCCTGTGTAAAAGTGAAATGAAGAAAATATATGAAATTCATTTTCTGAAAAGAGAAATCAAAGAAAAAATTTTTTTTACACATCTCATATAGATATTGAATATTTTTATCAATTCTATTTAAATCTAGATAAAAAGTAACGTAACCGTAACTTTCAAACTACGATGAGTTTCTTCAATTATAAAAAGTTCAGTGTGAAAGTAAAATAGAGAAAGAGATTGAAATGACAAATTGAATGTAAGTGTTTTTTAACAAATTTTGCATCGAATTTACCTCTTCTTTTAAAATTTTATTCAAATCTAGATAAAAAGTGACGTGATAGTCACTTTGAAACTACAATGAGTTTCTTCAAATATAAAATGTCCTGCATGAAAGTGAAATGAAGAAAGAGTATGAAATTTATTTTTTTGTAAAGAGAAATCGAAGAGAGCTCCTTTTTGACAAATCAGACAAAAAAAAATAACTCTCCTTGGGATATTATATTTAAATCTAGACGTGGCAGTCGCCTTTTACGAGTTCAATGAGTATATTTTACTATAAACTGTCCTGATTGAAAAGAAAATGAAGAAAGAGATAGAAATTTGTTTTTAGAAGAGAGAAACGAAAAAAAAATCTTTTTGACCATTCTTACATTGAATTTATCGCCTCGGAAATTCTATTAAATTCTAGATGAAAAGTGATGTGACAGTCAGTTTGAAATTGCAATGAGTTTTTTCATTTATATAGAATCCTTAATTAAAAGTGAAGTGAAGGAAGACCAGAAGATTGGTTTTTTCATGAAAGAAATTGAAGAAAATGCCTTTTTGACAAATCTTACATCGAATTTACCTCTTCTTCGGAATTTCTATTCAAATCTAGATAAAAAGTAATATGAACGTCACTTTTGCACTACAATGAGTTTCTTCGAAAAAATATAACATTCCTTTTCTGAAAAGAGAAATCGAAAAAAAAATTTTTTGACACGTTACATATAGAATATGAATATTTTTGGAAATTCTATTTAATTCTAGATAGAAAGTGACGTGACTGTAACTTTCAAACTACGAAGAGTTTCTTCAATTATAAAAAGTTCTGAATGAAAGTAAAATGAAGAAACAGATTAAAATTTGTTTGTTGAACTGATAAATTGAAGATAAGTGCCGTTTGACAAATTTTGCATAGAATTTACCTCTTCTTTGAAAATTTTGTTCAAATGTAAATAAAAAGTGACGTGGTAGTAACTTTGAAACTACAATGATGAATATAAAATATTCTTCAAATATAAAATATGTGAAAAAAAAAATTAAATAGTACAAGAATTTCTTCTTGCAAAAGAGAAATCGAAAAAAACTGCTCTTTTTCACAAATTTCACATAGATATTAAATCTCCTTTGGAAATTATATTTAAAATCTATAAAGTGTCCTGATTGTAAAGAAAATTAAGAAAAATATTTTTTCTTTTTGATAAAGAAATTTGTTTTTAGAAGAGCGTAACTAAAAAAAATCTTTTTGACAAATCTTACATTAAATTTATCGCCTCGAATATTCTATTAAATTCTAGATGAAAAGTGATGTGACAGTCACTTTGACTCTACAATGAGTTCCTTTAATTATATAGTGTCCTTAATTAAAAGTGAAGTGAAGGAAGACTTGAAAATAATATTATAAAATGTTAGGTGTGAAAGTAAACTGAAGAAAGAGATTGAAATTTGTTTAATGGAAAGATAAGTTGAAGATAAGTGCCTTTTAACAAATTTTGAATCGAATTTACCTCTTCTTTGAAAACAGTATTCAATTCTAGATAAATGTGACGTGATAGTCACTTTGAAACTACAATGACTTTCTTCAAATATAAAATGTCGTAAACGTAAAATGAAGAAAAAGTATGAAATGTCTTTTTTTTGAAAAGAAAAATCGCTGAAAACTTTTTTTTTAACAAATCTTACATATAAATTAGCTTTTCTTTGAAAATTCTGTTTACCTTTAAATGAAAGGTCAGTTATTTTGAAACGGCAATGAGGTTCTTCAATTACAAATGTCCTGGGTGAAAATTAAATGAAGAAATAGATTTAAATGTCAATGAGTTTCTTCAATTATAGTGTCCTTAATTAAAAGGGAGGTGAAGGAAGACTCAAAAATTGGTTTTTTGAAGAAAGAAATTGAAGAAAATTCTACTCAAATCTAGATGAAGAGTGATGTGACAGTTAGAAAATACAATGAGTTTCTTCAATTATTCAGTGTCCTTATTTAAGAGAAGAACGAACGAACAGATTGAAATTTGTTTTTCAAAGAGAGGTCGTAAAAAAATTTCTATTTTCCAAATCTTACCTGAAATTTACCTATTTCTCAGAAATTCTATTCAAATCTAAATGAAAAGTGACGTGATAGTTACTTTGAAATTCTAATGAATATCTTCAATTATACATTTGTATCCTGGAAAGGTTGGAAAATCTCCCAACTGGAGATACTATAAAGGATCAAAATAGATCGATTAAACCACCTGCATATACGCTAGTTCTAAAGTTAATAGTTTCGAGAAACAGGGTGTGAAAAACTTCAATTTTAATTTTATATTGTTTTGATCAACTTTAGACACTTTTGAGAGGTATACGTTTTTTGTCGGTAGACGATAACTTTTATATATAGTCAACAAATTTTGCATATATAGTGGAATAAAAAATATATATAACGATGGAAACAGTGGTGTACACAACGCCTTATACATGAAAATTAATTGAAGATATAGTTTTATTACTCATTCCGTGTACCAAATTTCATGACAATATTAATTACTATTCTCATGATATTAAAAAAAAATAAATAAATAAAACTGTACTTTGGACACCCTGTACCTCGGAAACTATTAACTTTTGGACTATAAGGTACATGGGGTTCAATCGACCTATTTTGGTCGCTGGTATTTCCAGTTGAGAGATTTACCAAACTTTGTGCGACACCCTGTATAGTGTTCCCAATTGAGAGAAAAAATAAATTGAAATTTGAATAAGGTTCAATGTACAGCTGTAATTGGCAGTAATACCGCTAAAGGATTAGATTTGATCGGCGCATCAAATTTTAGAGCGAGTAATTGAGGAAGATGTAGTGGAAGAAAGATATCGTTCGAGGTTGGTGTACGCAGAACATTTCGAAACAACCGTGGTACTCAGGACCTGGTGTTCTCAATAACGGAGAGACTGTTCTTGACCGCCTAGTTGAGCAAAAGTTGGGTTTCTTGGGTAGTCGGTCTGTAAAGGGCTATTGTTAAAGATATTAGTGAATCTAGCTCTAATCAAGTCTTTGTTCGATGGAACTTGCGTAAGAATGTTCTCGAAACTAGATAACATTTGCTTGCAGGAAACATTCTTTTTGGTTGGATGGATGCCGAACTTAAAGCCTAATGACAAAAATTGCATTATATCGTCAGGGACAGCAGTGTCCGTAAGGTTTTTTATCCAGTTTTTTTCAACTGGTATGTTATGAGAAAATGATTTTTCTTCAAGTTTGTGAAATTTCCGGACATTGCTCTCTCTTATATTTTTAAATTGCTTTTCAGCATATGATTTTTGTCTTTTAAAAAATTCGTCAGAGATGTGATTGGGAAAAAAAGCTGTTAACTGCTTTTGCGTAGAAGAAAGATCTTTTTCTGTTATGTTAAGGCGCTTAATGGTAATGTCTATTTCTAGGTTAATCAATCTATTGTGTAGTTTGGATTTAAAATTACTAACCATTTGTCCTGTGTGTCCCTCTTGGTAATTGATCAATATATCGATGTTTTTAGTTCCGTCGTTGATGTGCTTTGGTGTGATGCCTTCCCTTCTGCATCGAAGTAAGAATATTCGTCTGTTGCGTAGTGATCCTAGTTTGTTGTTTAATTTTGCCCATTGTTTGAGAAGTTGAACTCCTCTAGCCCCATACTGAATTAGCATGGATTGGTAAAACCCCATCCTGTTTAACGGAGAGACTGTTCTTGACCGCCTAGTTGAGAAAAAGTTGGGTTTCTTGGGTAGTCGGTCTGGCTGTAGACAAACCGACTACCCAAGAAACCCAATTTTTGTTCTCAATAACGTCAAATCTCTATCGGGATTACAATAATATAACGAATAGCTTATCGAACCTATCTCCATCCCTTCTTTACAGTTAGCTGCCCACCAGTGATGCACCACCACACCACACATTTTCCTGTGCTGTTTTATCTGCTAACCTCTGTAACAGCTGCCGCTTTCTTTGTTTTCAGAAATTAATTGACTATAAAAATTAAATATGAAATTAAATTAAATTAAATAAAAGGCTTAATAGGAGCAGGAGCTGAAACTTTTTCTCTGGTAGAATCGCAGACACATCACCATATGAGGTAGGAATAAAGAAGAAACACCTACAACAAAACCCAACGCAAAGGGCATTGATCTAGTAAAAGACAATTTATTCTCCTAACAAGCGAAAGCCTAAAGACAATCTGAAATCACTTTTCTCCATCGTTCCGGCCAAATTGAAGTTTGAAATATAGCGTTCGGCCCCGCCCTCACCAAAGGTTTCTCGCTGAGCACCAGCGCCGCCCACCTCCCACGGCAGATAAAGGCGACGAAGAAAGAAGAACGAGAGCGCGAAACAAAGACGGGGCGTTCTGTAATGGTGTGCAGTTGACGCTTCCTTTTCTTCCTCTTCTTCTTCTTCTTCTTCAGGTCGGTTCTCGTAAGTAATTGGTAGAAAGGTGAGATATTATTGCCCGGGCCGCTTTGCGGGGTTAATTAAGTTGTATGGATAAAGAGTAATGGATATTGTATTGCAATATGTCACAATAACAATTTCGTTTAATGGGCAACCGATTGGAGCGGAGCTGTTATATAGCTTATTTGAGGATAATGTGAAAGCGATATGCCTTTTAAAATATTAGTACGGGTTTCTTTTGTGATCTTTCCGACCCGGGAATAATAATCGCGGGCTTTTTATTCGGATTTGTTCTCATCGGAAGATCTTAGTCATATTTAATACCTACGTATAGTAATATTGTAACTCGGATTCGAATAATTCTATTGCAGCTGAGTTTAATTAAAACACCATTTTACCATTTATTTACTCGATAAATAAACACAACAAGTACAACTTGTCTACTTATAGTTCACTATTTACCAGTAACCAAACCAACGACTGTGAAGATAGTATTAACAGAACCAAAGGATTTAGAAATGCAACGCAGCATACAACAATAACAATCATACAAGCAAGCAACGCAGCATACAGAATCCTTCGAAGTTCTTGAACAAAAAGTCCTAATTAAGTCCCCAACCTTAAATCAGCCTCCTACACAAAAAGTTATCAAGATAACGTGCGAGCACACTGACCAGGAGCTATGGAATCACTTTCAAGAACTGAAACTGGAAACCAAAAATGACGAATGGCTGGCTTTTCACTAACTGGATGACATAGATATCTATCGATACCAAAAACTGTTAGAAGCTGTCCTACGAGGTATAAATTCCAAGGCAGTGATATTTAATTTTAACCCAGGAAAGAAAGGCAAAGCTACGCACTTGTGGTTGAAGGCCACAGGGTTGACCTACAAAGAAACCATCCAGAAGATCAAAAGACAAACCTAACGAAAACCGATATCCGCAAAAACAATAAAATCATTTGAAATGACAAAAAACGGAAATATTTTGATCAAAACTGATAAAGACGAAAGCCTTGGATGATTTACATGGCGAAATAAAAACCATTCTTGAAGAAACAAGAATCAAGAGAAGCAGCACAAATGATAGCAAGACAGCTGTACATATAATAGGAATAGAAGTAACGACCACAAAGGAAGAAATATTGGAGGCAGTAACACAAAAAGTAGGGGCTCTAGAAAATGACAATTACAAAGTTGGCGCGCTAAGGCCAAACTCACGGAATACATTAGCGGCTACAATTGTGCTGGAAACCGACAGGGCAATAGAACTGACTAAAACAAATAAAATCAGAATAAGCCTGGCTATATGCACAGTAGAACGACGTGTTGCACCAGATAAATGCCTTAGGTGCTGGAAGTACGACCACAAAACAAGAGATTGAGAAGGGCCAGACCTAAGAAATAAATGCTACAAAGGTAGCAAAGAAGGACACGATGCAAAATGTTGCAATAACCAACACTACTGCCCAGTTTGTGGCAATGAAGGACATAGCGTTGGAACATCAAAATG
This sequence comes from Taphrorychus bicolor, assembly GCA_951812265.1. Lineage (NCBI taxonomy): Eukaryota > Metazoa > Arthropoda > Insecta > Coleoptera > Curculionidae > Taphrorychus > Taphrorychus bicolor. The sequence goes on along the minus strand of OX638298.1, from coordinate 41,762,411 downwards.
TGACTCTTTCAGAGGAGCTCTGTCATTTGTACGCAAAATAACAATACAAGAATCACAAAAGAACTAAGAAACAAACAGACCCTCTAGCAGAAAACATCATCAAGAATGAAACTAAGCGAAGGGATTAAAATTCTCCAAATAAACTCGGACCGATCCAAGGATAGAGGCCACAAGACAAGACATTGACATCATTGTAGCAAGTGAACCTAACAAAAACCTGATGAAAAATAACGCCAAATGGTACAAAGACCGAAACCTGGACATCGCTCTTTATCCAAGAACAAAGAAAATAAAAATAACACGCACCATATTATGCGAGGAAGGCATCGGCGCGATAAAAATGGAACATTTCTCACTAATAGCCCGTTATGACTGAAACGAGAAATGCTGCTACTAGAAAATTTCAACGCGAAATCTCCAGAGTGGCGGTCCGAGAGCGAAGATGATAGAAGCTCACTACTGTCACAAATATCGGCGGGGCATAATTTTATAACATTGAACACCGGAGAAGCGACTTTTGCAAGACGAAGCACGAAATCCTGTGTAGATATCAGGTTTGTTACCAACAAGGTTGCTAGGCATGCAAACAACTGGAAAGTCCTAAACAATGAGCCATGCTCGCCTCACAAGCACATTTACTTTGAAATAGGGAACAATGCAAGAACAAGAACTGGATTGAGGGACAAACCAATGTTTGACTCACAACTCTTCGCTGACCACTTAAAAAAACCTTACAGAACAACACCACGAAAAAAACACTGAGCAAGACATTACAAAGGTGTTTAAGAAGGCCTAAAGAGAGACAGCCAGACAAACAAATAGCCAAGAAAACGGTAAACAGCCATACTGGTGGAACGTCAACAATGAGGAGAAGAGGAAAGAATGCATAAAAGCACGAAGAACGGCATCGCGGGCTAACGCTAACAACCAATCACACGAGGCAATGCAGACATTATGGCAAACTTATAAGGAAAAAAGAAAAGAGCTACCTAATTGAAAAAGAGAAAAAATCTAGATGGAAGGAACTCTGCAAAATGCTAAATGAAGGCTTATGGGGAGATGGCTATAAAATCGTTCTACAACAGATGAACCAGAGACATTCAATCGAGCTTACCAAGACCAAGAAACAAGCAGTGGCAAGCCACCTTTTTCCAAATAGCAACGAACAAATGCCCGAGAAGACATTTCCATCCACCTTTGCACCTTTCACGAGAGAAAAACTGGAAAAGTCTTCGACAAAGCTAAAATAGGAAAAGACCCTGGACCCGATGGACTTCCAGCGGAAGCAATAAAAGTAAGTGTTTAAACCCACCCAGAAACCCTGCTCAAAGTTCTAAACCACCACCTAGAAAACCAAGAATTCCCTGAGAACTGAAAGATAGCTAAACTGGACCTTGCCCAAAAATCATGGAAGAATTAAAAAGAAGGAAAATACCAAACTATCTACAAAATGTTATTATTGACTATTTCAGAAATAGAAAAGAAAAGAAGACTTTGAATTTCAAATGACGACCCTCTCCTGACTGCGGCTAGATCGGAGAAAGTATTGCCCGTGGCATACGCAGATGACATAGCCTTGATAGCCAGTGGAGAAAACAGACACACACTAATGGAAGAGGTAAACAGAGCTATCCGCAGGTGCGAGAAATGACTTGTGAAACACGCCTTAAACTTGGCGCCGGAAAAAATAGAAGCAGTTATCTTATGTGGAAAAAGAGACAAGAGAAACACAACGTTCACAGTAAATAACATTGAAATCATACCAAAAAAGGCCGTTAAGATATACTGTTAGGTTTTGACACGCAACTTAAAGCCGCAGGATCGAGCTTACCAACAAAAAGACAACTCCAAAGGTTACATAATGTTTATTATAAATAATAGATAAAACGGAATAAGTTTAATAGTTATTTATGTATTAAGAGCGAAAAGTACAACTTTATGCGTTAAAAAAGTTACTTTTTGCTCGTAATGTATACAACGTTTTTTCTGCAAACGATCAATTTCAAATAATGTGAATCACAACTGAGCATAACTGAAGACACAATCTGAATATTTAAATCAAACTGACAATGACGTTTTAAATAATTAGTTGAGTGGTGGTAGTTGCTGTTGACAGCAAGCGATAAAATCTTTTTCGCTTGCTGTCCTGGGCAACGCGCGGAAAAGTAAACTCACATTCTGATCCTCAAAAATGGTTAGGTTTTCGTTTGTCTAATGAAAGCGTAAAATGCGTCATTATTTGACGTTTGTAGAAAATAGTTATTTATGTATTAAGAGCGAAAAGTACAACTTTTTTGCTCGGAGAGTGAAGTTTGCCGCTCGACGCGAAGCGGAGAGCGGCAATCACTCGAGAGCAAAAAAGTTACTTTGTGCTCGTAATGCATACAACGTTTTTTCTACAAACAATAAATTCCAAATAATCTGAAATTTGAATGAAGACACAATCTGAAAATTTCAATCAAAGTGACAATGACGTTTTAAATAATTGGTTGAGTGGTGGTAGTTGCTATTGACAGCAAGCGATAAAATCTTTTTCGCTTGCTGTCCTGGGCAACGCGCGGAAAAGTAAACTCACATTCTGATCCTCAAAAATGGTTAGGTTTTCGTTTGTCTAATGAAAGCGTAAAATGCGTCATTATTTGACGTTTGTAGAAAAAATAAATTAAGAGTTAAAATATAAACAGAGAATAAGAACATACCGGTAAGAAAACCTACAACATGGGCATGATAAAAGAACAACTTTATAAATTCCTATTTAATTGATAGAATAGTTAACTGAGAACTTTACCTCTAGAAACACAACCCAACTCCTTTATACAATTTAATATTTTTAAATTATATCACGTTACTAAAGAGTGCCACAAAAGAATATAGAACAAGGCAAGACACTAAAAGGTAACTTACTCAATCAGGCACAAAAACGGACTCGGGTCTGACAAACGGCATCTTGGTGATTACTGGTGAACTTTTAGACAAAACTGAATCCGTTAATGGATTTCTGAGTTTATATAACCTCGCTTTTGTCCGCGTTCGTCGTGGTTTGCAGAACATATAAAAAACATTTCACAGAAGCATCTAAATAGACTGGGCCACCTACAGGGGATAATGCCAATTATAGATGGACCGACTAGCCAAAAACGGCTAATGCTATACGGAGTAGTGCAGTCAAGCCTCATGTATGCAGCCATAATATGGGGCAGGATAATCGGCATTAAAAAATATCATAAAATTTCCCTAAGCATCCAGAGAAAGAGTCTCTTGAGAGGTGTCAGCGCATACAGTACCGTATCCGCGGAAGCCTTGCAGGTCATCACTGGGACACCCCCGATAGACTTAGAAGTTAGATACTCGAAGAGAGGATAGAGTTGGATAGACCCCATGAGGTCAAGGAGGGCGATAGAACAATGGCAAGAGACCGCACCATTGACAAATGGCAAGAGCGATGGGACAACTTCAGAAAAAAAGCTCAGTGGACCAAAAAACTTATCCCAAACATTCGTGATTGGATGTATTGCAAACATAGGAATACCGGGTATTACCTAACACAGATACTTACTGGACACGGATGCTTCGGACTATATACAAATAGGATCGGCAAAACAAACAGAGAGTGACTGCCTTTTCTGTGGAGAAACCGACACTGTGGAGCACTGCATTTCCATTTTCCCAGTGTCCTCGATTTAATTCCGGGAGACTAATAAACTTGCTCTCGAGTACTGCGCAAAATCATGAAAATAAGAAAGGGGCTGAGAGAGAATAGACCAGACTAGGAATCTAGGAACTCTTTGAACCTGAAGACATATCCCCCCTTCCGGGTTCAAAGGTGAAACTTCTAAGCAAGAATTTTTTAGTGGGTAGGCACTTTGGCGAATCCCACACTACCCTGTCGCTAAAAGATTCAGACCGGGTGTCTTTAGAAAAGTTTTCCTCGTTCTAAAAAAAAAGAGTTTACTATTTACCAGTAACACATCGCTATAGCTTTTTATTATCGCTTTATTCTTTTAGGTTACTTCGACTCGATTATCAAATCACATCAAATCAAAATATGCTTTATTGACTGGAATGGGCATTCAAAGCCATATAAATGTAGTATAGTATTGTAGTATAGGTAACTAAAAAACTAAAAATGGGGACAAACATCTACTTCTAGACTACACTGAATATAAAAGACCTACAATCAACAGAATGATTAAACCAGGAATAAACACGAATGACTAAAGCCGAAGACAACCAACCAACAGTGTCACAAAACGCTTCCTAACTATAGCATAGTGTACTAGGTTGCACCCTCCTAATCTGGAAAATGTGTCCTCTCACCCTACTCACAAACCATCCTGTAGGAACCCATCACCTCAGTAATAAGCCTTACTGATGAGTAGGTCTTTCACTGTGGGCTTAAAAAGATTAAGATTATGTAGAGCCCTGATAGTTTCTGGTAGATGGTTGTATAAAAGCTTGCCCCTGTAAACAATAGACCCCCTGAACAACGCTGAGGCTGGGATACTGGCCCACACGATACATACTTTCTGAAGTTAAGAGACACGACTTCTAATATAAATAGACTCGGTAAAATCAAAATCTGTTTTTCCATACATAGAGGCCTGCACGGTTCCCTCACATTCGGGCTTCACACATCCACCTAACTGCTCTCTTTTGAAGAACAAAGATTTCCCGAAGTAGTAGAGCAACAGCTCCAGAATGCAATGCCGTAACGCAGGTGGCTTTCCACCACCTTCCGCCAAAGTATGCGCTTCTTACTAAACATAAATTTCCAAATTCTTGGGATATTACCCTCAACGCATAGCATCCAGATGCCACCTTTTTCATAAGATTGGCTACATGAACATGGCATCAATATGTAGGTACTCCGAGAAATCTGCTCTCTGTCAGGTGTCGCACTGCCTCACCATTCATCATCACTTCCTATAAGTCACACCCGAAAGACAGTATATTGGTTTTGGAAATATTAAGTTCCAGTCCGTTCCTTTCACACCACATTCTCACTTTTCCCAGATCTTGCCTTACGCACTCATTCAATCTCTCCGCACAATTGCTACGCCAAAGTATGATTGCATTATCCGCAAATAGTGTAAAACTACCCGAAATATCGAAAGATCATTAATATACAGGAAGAACAAGAGGGGGTCCAATACTGAAACCTGAGGAACCCCCGAGCCGTCCATCTCGGCTCAGGTATTTCCCCATTAACTGTAACTGATTGTTTCCTGTAGGAGAGGTAAGACAAACCATTTTCCCACGATACCCCTAAAACCATATCCCTGCATCTTCCTCAGCAGAACCCTGTGATCCACCATCCACGCAGTCAAAGGCTTTTGATAGGTCACAGGATACTGCTGCAACCATCTCTTCATTATTCAGGCCAGAATAAAGTCCATCCAAAAAAAGCAAACATAGCATCGTCAGTACCCCTTCTGGGCCTAAAGCCAAATTGTTCCAGACTTAGAATCTCAAACTTATTTTTTATTAAGATTAAGATTAAGAAGTAGACCTATTACATCCGCAACGATCTCTACCTTTTAATCCTAACTCATAAGATAGAAAATTCTTCAACATTCAAAAAATACGGCTAAACGTTAAATTAACATTATTAGAGTCATGTAAACAAGGTAATAAATTACGCTGGGCGATGTAGAATCGACAAGTTCAGGTGTCGCCCGGGAACGGCTGATGACCGCCTGCACCAATTCTTAACATTGCCCTAACCTTAAGGCTACTCGTGTCGCACAGAGTGCCATGGTATTTCGTTGTGTGTTCTATGGTTATGATTTTTTTATTTTACCACTTCTTTTCAAGATGGACAACCAAACAGTTGTTCCAATCATGTCCAGTGTTGTGATTTGAAAGTAAATTATTAAATCTCTACTTGAAGCAGATTAGGATCTGTACAAAGTTCCAATTTCGTTTAATTCCTATTCAGTTATGCGGCAATGTTATCGAATAGCTCCGTATGTGCTCCAATGAACTTTTCATTTGTACTGTTCCGAATAACAGTAAAAATGGTTGCAACAAAGCTGCTCCTTTGACATCAGGTGACTCTAATGCCGTTTGAAAGCATCAGCTACTTCTGGAGAAGCTTGGTTAGGAGCTTTTATTTTTGATGTTTCTGCTCCGACACATTTTTGCAATTGCATGAGCTCATAGTTGGCAAGAACTGTTCCTTCTTTGGGCTCGATGTTCCCTTCTCTAATATGGGCCAATCAAAAAGGCATTGCTTTCAATGTGTTGGTCAAAGTTCGTGGTACCATGATTTCAGTTGTCAAATCCAGGGTAGGTTTAGTGAATCTGAATCACCCAGAGTCATTTTCATGAGTCACTGTAATAACCTCTTCTGAATTTTGACAAATTTTCACATCTTCAGCCACTAACAGCCAAACGCTTGTTCCCACATTTCTATTGGTTAATGCAAACTCCTTGTGCCAATGTGAGAATATTTCGTTTATGATTATAGGAAATTTCATATTTATTGGCTAAAAGAGCAAAAGACGCGCGATCAAATAGTATAAAATGGCAGTGGGTATCGAAGTATACAAAGTATATAAAGTAAGCCCATAATGGGTAACAATCAATAATAAAATAAAATAAAGTGACAGACAAGCATCAATAAAAAAATCTACTCTACAAAGTTAAATGAATAAAAGCATCTATCACTTAAAAATAAAAGTGTCTTCCTGCGAAATTTTGGAATGTTAACAGACTGTAATCTTTCATAGCTCTATATAGTGGGCCCCTTTCCAGGAAGGTGGAACAATGTGGAGGAACTGACAGATCCTCCCTACCTCTAGTTACTGCAGACATATTGGTGAGGTTATTTAGTTGTTGAAAATATGATTTGCAGCTAGTTCTGGAATGGATTGCAACCATAGTACGAAGAACTCTCTTCTGACCCTCAAAGACTGCCCTGGCTCTGCCAGAGACCCCCCAGAACAAAGCTCCGTAGCTGAGAACGGATTGAATGCACGACACATCATACAGCCTCATGGTGTTCAAAGAAATCACATCGCGGAGCCTCCGAACAAGGGCACAACTACTATTCATCCTCGAAACAAGGGCGTCACAATGCGCATCCCAGCTGAGGCGATCATCAATGTACATACCCAGGAACTTAATGTTATGAGCCGCTACCAACGACCTCCCATCCACAGGAACGTAGAGAGAACATCGCCTTTTTAAAATATACAAGACCAGTTTTATTGGCATTCAGTTTTAGGCTCATTCGATCACACCATTCTCTCATTTCATTTACCGTTGTCACGCATGATACAGACAAAGCACCAGTGGTTGGGCTCCCCAAGATCACTGACGAATCATCAGCATACTGGTAAAGCAAACCCGATCCGATGCTACCCCGAAGTTTATTCACATAGATGAGAAATAGTAAGGGACCCAAAATTGATCCTTGCGGAACACCCCGATTTACATCTGTCACTCCCGACAGGCAATATTCACCATCATGCGAGACACAGACAGCCTGTTTTCTTCCTCTCAAATAAGATGCAATCAATGCCAAACATCTACCTCTCATCCCATAGGACTCCAGCTGCTGTAGCAGCAGCTGGTGACTGATAGTGTCAAAAGCCCTGGAGAGATCGAAATAGAGTAGAGCAACCTCATCACCTCGATCCACACTCCTATATATGCAGTTTACAGTGCTGAAGATTGTCAATTCTGTGCTTCGTCCTTGTACAAAACCAAAATGACAATCAGCCAATATATCATGAGAATGCTCAATATAATTTACCATTCGTTGATATAAAACTTTCAAAGATTTTGGAGAATGATGACAGAATTGATATTGGCCTGTAAATGGATATTAAGGAACGGTCTCCCGTTTTGTGAACAGGCACATCCTTGACAATCTTCAGCTTATCAGGAAACACACCGGTCACAAGGGACTCATTCACAACATGAGCCAGTGGTACTGAAATAGACTGTGCCACATACTTCAGAATTTTAACTGGTACTTCATCAAGGCCAGCCGAGTATTTATTGGGAAGATCGAGCAATAAGCGAAAGATCTCAGATTCAGATGCAGGAGTAAGAAAAATTGATGGATACTGAATACTGTCATTCACAGGAATTAGATTTTCATTAACTGAAGACAGATCAAATTTGTTTTTAAACATTTCGCAGACCTTTTCCAACTCATTCACTAAAGTTTCATTTTTATCCTTTATAATTATTTCAGGTTGTGACTTAAGTTTATTAGTCATATTTCTAAATATATTCCAAGCAGATTTTGACTTGTTTTTACAATTGACAATTTGATTGTCATTAAATGATTTTCTGAAAGAATTCTGTATTTACCTCTTTCTGCTTTGTATTTCAAATAATACTGGGTACTTCCTGTTAGTTGATACCAGATATAGATATCTTTTATATACCGACAATACTGCCTACTCTCCGCATTGACCCAGCCCTGTGTTTGTTTCTACGCACCTGCATCGGAAAAGCCTTGTCAAACCAATAAAAGAACACTCTGTAAAAGGTCTCATACTTTGCATCCACACTGCTAGCACTGGCAACATCTTCCCAGCCCTCGTCAAGCAAGTATTGTATAAACAAAACTAGGTTTTGATCGCTAAAAGTGCGTTTTCTGGCAAATGACGACTTAGCATCGCTCCGCTCAGGAGCTCCAAACGTGAGAAGCTGACCATAGTGATTAGACATGCACGAGAGCAATACATCACACCTCACCAACCCGCTCTCAATACTTGAAAAGATATTGTCAATTTGGGTAACAGAAGTGGGAGTGACCCTAGTAGGACCCCCCACATGCGCAGTCAAGCCATATGAGCTCATGAGCTGCAATACCAAAAAGGCAGATTCATTAGCTGTACTAAAATCCACATTAAAATCGCCATACACTAATAAATACCGTTTAGCAGAGAAGATATCATGCAAGACAACATTTAAAGCATTCAAAAGCTCTTCCAAATTTCCGCAAGAAGGACCTATATGTATATACACAGCACAGCATATACATGATTGTCCGATAACAAAAACGTAGATACACAGAATTCGCAAGTTTTTTCGATAGGAGAAAGTCTACTTATTTGTTGTGAACATTTTAGAGAATCACGGAACATAATGGCTGTACCCCCACCACGATGCTGGCTCCTCGATGAGTATTCTCCAAGCGTATATCCTTCAAGATGCAAGTGCTCGATGTCAGTGCGCTGTAACCAATGCTCTGTAATGCAAAATACATCAGGATCCATCTCCGAAAGAAGCACTTCTTCAATATCAGAAACTTTGTTGTTAATGCTTTGTACATTGTGATGGAGTACTTTAATTTTCCTACTTCCTCTGATGTCCTGAGTCTTCATCAAACAGTTCTCTGATGTGTTCTCGCTAGATGGTACCCCAGAAGGATGAGTCGAAACACAGTCCCCCGAAACCCCGTCAGGAGCACTGAGAATCTCCTCAACGCAAGATTCCAGTGCCTCTACCGTTCTAAATAATTACGCCCCAAAGAGAAATCAAAGCGCTGGAATGACACACCGCAGGGCCAAAAATCCTCTCCATAGACAGTCTCCCTCAATTCCCACTTCACTCCAACCATAAAGCAGTTATAGCTTTGACTAGATTTCTTTGCTGCACACAATTTAACCGTTACCTCCTCGGCAGGTATCGAGGGTTCTTTGGCCCAATAGTTTATTACTGTCTCCGCAGTAACAGACGGCTTGAATTTTGCTAAAAATAGCCATACTTTTTTATATTCAGGCAATTTGGAAGGTCCAAAGTCACCCGAATTTCGATTTGTGCCAATTTTTCTTTGCTTCCTCTTTTTATGAAGATGTTCCATAAACTTGTTACGCTTCTCCGCCATCTCTTTATTGTTGGTTTCTTTATTGTTTTCCCTATTGTAGTCACCCTTGTTGTTAGTATTATGTTTAACTGCCTCGGCAAAGCTACCGTTACACTGCGGCTCAGTAGACCCACCCTTCTCATTACGGTTTCCACTCAAATTTTCACATCTATTCGGTCCGCCTACAGCAGCAGTCGCAGATTTCGTCTTCTGCCTTATCAATGTCTACTTCCTCAATGTTAACAGGACTTCCAGAGGGCGACTCACCGCCCAATAATGACGCCGCCCTGAGAAATCTGCTCAGTTCCACCATGTGGGACTGGAGTGAGTTAAACTTAACATCAACAGTATCCATCAGCTCGGTTCGAGTAATCGTATGTTGGCTCTCACAGCTCGCTGACTGCCTGAGAGACACGTTTTCTTGCTCTAGGGTTTTTATGGATGTTAGCATGTTGCTATTCAAATGTTCTGTCTCTTTAATTTCTTTTCGTAAGCGAACCTGTGATGCCAGCGCCTCTTGCAGTTGCGACAGTGATTCAGCATACTTGGATTCGAGCATCTGATTTTTCTTTTTTAAATCCGTATACAAGACTCCTTTGCTTTAAGCTCGGATAGAATTTATGTTCCAATATCTCTCTAATTGTGATTTCATGGCCTATCACTTAATAAACTATAGTGAGTGCCTTTATTTGTCTTATGATCTCATCTTATCCTTATTTTCGGGCGTGGAATACCAATAGTGGAATACCACTTTTTTTTAGATTAATATTAACGATCGGTCCGCTTGTATTAGTGGTATGCGTTAGAACCACAGATTAGACACTTGAATAAGATAAAGAACTTTTAAACTATAGGCAGTGCGCTCCCCATGGTTAGAACACTCAAATTGACATGCAAAAAGGAAGGACGGGATTATTACTGTTATTAGCATTACTGTATATTTCTATTGAACGTTAATAAAATGGGTGAAACGGCCGCTGAAGCCAACACGCGTAATCAGCTATTTGCTCGCGCAATAAATCACAGCAGCAACCGTCCGAAAGCACTAATTATTGGTTAATAATAATAATAATAATAATGAGCCGATCCACGTAATTAGAGAGAGACCATAAATCGTGTTAAAGTGACGGTTTCCAATAATCCACTTAAATTGAAATTTTCTTGAAATATAAGTAGCTATGTGCCTATAGGTAATATACACCGAACTTTTACGCATAGGAAGAGGGTGATGGTTTAAGTGTGCCCGTAGCCTTTACAGTCACACTAAATTAAATAAAATTTTATTCTGTTAGAATTATAGCAAACACTAAAACACGAAAATTGTGGGATGTGATTACGCGAATAATTTTAAATCATTAAGAGATACACCAGCATATGAAGGCAGATACAGAAAAAATATTTTAAAAAATATTAAATTAATAGCTGAAAAACTATCTAACATTGCCCCTTTTATTTTAATAAATGTGCAAAATGGTTTCCACCAACTTCAATACACTAATCAATGATTCATGACATTGAATAAGAGTTTCTCTACTGCAGCTCTATACAAGGATTTTCAGTTCGCTCCATCATATTTTGCGGTAGAGTAGGTGGCATTTGATATACAAATTTTATTGAAGATAGCCCCAAACAAAAAAAGCAGACAGTATTCTTGACCGACTATTATGAACAGGTGAGAGTGAGAGACCGAATACCCAAGAACACTCCCACCTGTCCAGCCAAAAAAATCTAAAGCCGTCAAATCAAGTGAATTTGCAGGCCATGCTCTTCCGATTCAACAATCCTTGAAATTTTTTAATTTCAAAATTTGATTTATGCTAAACTGCTGAATGAAGTGAAAATAAACATTTCCTCAGATACAATGATTCATCAAAATATGTAAAAAAATGCGAGGCGTTCTGTTTCAAAATATTACACATTTTTGGAAGTCAGAATTTTTTGTACTACCCTGTATTTATAAAAGTATTGTTGCGAACTCAGGGTTCAATAATTCCAGTGTAACGATTGAACACGAAAACACTATTTATTTATCCCACAAATACACACAAGTACAATTCGACTACTAAATAACTCAATACTTAACAATTTATAGCCTTCTATTATCGTTTGGTACTTTAGCTTACCTACAGCTCGATTAAATAAGACTAAGACTAACGGCGGCGCTATTCGCCTTTTATATAAAATCCTAAAAATGTAGAAAAGCCTAGAACATTCTTAGAAGAAAAATAATTGCTAAGAGACACATAAAAAAAGATCGTAAATAATTGCGTTCTAAATAAACAGAGCAATAAATCACGCGTGATAGTTCCCACGCTGCAGCGCCCGGATAGGCCGCGAGCCGCGAAGGTCCAACCTCCAATGTTGCAAATAAGTCCTTCTGTGCGGTAGATATGTAGAAGGACCTATTTTAGTGACACTAGTTTTCGAGATACATCTTAAAGTTAAATGAACTATTCTAATAGGGTTACTTTGACATTTTATAAATACATATTTTATACAAAAGTTACTTATTATTGAGAAGTGGTTTATATGCAGTAATAAAAAATGTAGGTTTACATTTGAAAACCCAAAGTTGGCCTTGATGATGTCATCTAAGTTATTAACCTTTCTAGCATCTTATTTCAGCATAAATGTCGAGCAACTTTTATTTTTTGAAACTTTTTTGAAGTCGTTAGAATAATATAAACTGCTAACGGAAAAGATCGATACAGTAAAATTGTTTGTCATTTTTGGGGTTCTGTATCTCGGAAATGCCTTAACCGAAATTTAAAACCTAAAGATATTTTGAAAGGCCCTTTCTTCTAGAATCACGGCGGGAGATTGTTCTTAAATAAGATATTCTCTAAAGGATATACAGGGTAAAGAAACAGCACTGCAAAATAGTTGCATTTCAACCCACTGCATTTGGTAGGTAGCGTAATTTCAGAACATTCATTGTTATGACATTTAATGGCGTTAGTTGGTATCTCGGGAGATGCTCGGCAGTTTTCGGTTTTTTGGCCTACAAAATAAATTACAGGGGGTTCTCAAAAAGTTGAAGCTCTTTTGTAAGACACCCTGTATCGTAAGTATGCCGCAGCTGATTTTAATAAGATAAATGATGTCTAAAAGATAACTGATTGGAAAATCAGCGACTCGTAGTTAATAAAACACTTTTATTCCATTTTGTACAAAGATGAAAAAAAATCTAATAAAAAACTAAATTAAAATTTTGTTTACTACGATGTCATGACGGAAGCCTTAACTTTAAGACTCTTTTTATAATCATATTTAAGAGCTATGGTCGATATCACAGGACGGTTATGGCGGTTTTTTGGTTTTTTGCCTACTATCCGGAGTCCAAACCGTCCGGAGATATCGACCATAGCTCTTAAATGTCATTACAAAAAGAGTTTTAAAGTTAAGGCTTCCGTCATGAAATCGCAGTAAACAAAACTTTAATCAGTTTTTTATTAGATTTTCTTCCATCCTTGTACAAAATGGAATAAAATTGTTTTATTAACTATGAGTCTACGTCTCTGATTTTACCACCAGTTCTCTTTTAGAGATCATTTATCTTATTAAAATTGGCTGCGGCATTCTCGCGATACAGGGTGACTTAAAAAGAGCGTCAACTTTTTGAAAAACCCCTGTAATTTATTTTGTAGGCCAAAAAAACGAAAACTGCCGAACATGTCCCGAGATACTAACTACCGCCATTAAATGTCATAACAATGAATGTTCTGAAATTACGCTACCTACCAAATGCAGTAGGTTGAAATGAAACCATTTTGCAGTGCTTTTTTCTTTACACTGTTTATCCTTTAGAGAATAACTTATTTAAGATAAATCTCCCGCCGCGATTATAGAAGAAACAACCTTTCAAAATCTCTTTAAGTTTTAAATGTCGGCTTAGGTATTTCCGAGATACAGACCCCCAAAAATGGCAAAATATTTTGCTGTATCGATCTTTTCCGTTAGCAGTTTACTTTGCTGATCATGTTCTGTAATAAATTGTAATTTCTTATTACACAGTTAAGAAAAAATGGCGGTTTGCCATATTATTATTATCTGCAAATAAATTATGTCACAAATCAATGGAAAAACCTCATTTTTAACTTCACAAATGTTAAAACCCACCACAAATAGAACATCAAAAACTGTGAGAAGCTATGGAGAAAATAATTAATAAATACGACATTTTTATTAAAAGTTTAAATGTCTACGTCCCAATATCATATATATTTTGATAAAAAAGCGATTTGTTGAAAATTTTGTAATAAAAAAAAAACTTGGAAGGATCTACATATTATTTTAATAAATTGAGGCAAATGCCAGTAAAATATATTTTGGCCAATCCTCTTTCAATGACTCGAACAATGCTGATCACAAAAAGCAACTTTAACGACAACGTTCCCAGTTTGTTACTGATACATATAGAAAAAACCCTACCAATTTCAACTTTCTCTCAACTAAGCTATAAACTCTATATAGGTATCTAAATGAAAATATTAAGTTGTATAGGAATGCTCATCATTGGAGGGTCGTCCGAGTTTACGATCGATATATTTGCATAATTGGGTAATCACCAAGTAATTACCTACGTTTTATGGTTCTTCTTGCCGAAATCATATTCGAGTGCAAGAAAGACGAATGAATAATAAAATATTCCGAAACCGTTACAAAACAATTTGCTTAATAATTGGTTAATTAAAAATTAGTTGATGACTCAAAATTGCAGCAAATGAAATATTTTTATCCAACGTAATTCTGCCAAAACGTAAAAGCAAAATAGGTGACCATTCATATACATTAGAATTAGATTTTTTGTTACATTTTTTTCTATAAGGTGCAAAGTGTTATACACACATACAAACCTTCGATCTCAGTCGAGTTTCTTTTGTCCTTTCGTATTTAAATGTATTTAAAAGTATATAAGGCAGGTAAGGTATATAGGACATAAGTAAGCAAACTCCTCTTTCAGTGAAAATTAACAAAGAAAGACAATTTTCACAGAAAAAGTGCTTAATAATTAAATTCGCCATTCATAAAAATCATTAAAATTCATTTATTTTTATTTTGATTTCAAAACATAATAGCTATTTATGATGTAAGTGTTAAAAGTGTAACTTTAAGGCACGCATGTGAAAGTTGGCTCGCTTCGCTCGTTCTGCAATTCGCACGAGTTCCTTAAAAGCACTTTGAACACAAATACATTTGAACACAAACATAGTATTATTTACTTTTAACACTAGCGCTTTAAAGTAGCTCATTTTTAACATTAGAGTTAAAAGTAACTTACTTTTAACACCAGTGCCTTAAAACGCTGTTTTTAACAATTCATTAGGGTGTTAAAAGTTTTTCATGCGTTTGTAGAAAAAAAAATTCAATCGCTTCGTCTCATCGCGAATAAACAACACGAATACAACAACAAGCAATTAGGAGGGTAACCCTATTTTTAAGACCAAAATTTTTTACATATTGAAACAACTTTATCAAAAAAGTTCAAAATTTTCATAGAAACGTTGTCCAAAGGTTGCTTAAGATGTTTACCTAAAAGCTGATGACTCGTGTCAAGAAAAACAATTTAACCGGAAATTTTTATGTGCAAACTTTTATATTCTGGAACCTAATTATGCGTTCCTCCTGAAACATTGATGTTTAGCTTCTAAATGTAGCCTAACCTTCATTTCTAAAAAATATCCATAATTTCCTATATGACTTGAGTTTAAAATAACAGTTGTGATATACAGGGCGATTCCTCTAGATCACTGTTGTTAAGTCTCCTTTAACAAAGAAAGCCAATTTCCAGATAAAAAGGAGATAGCTTAATAATTAATTTCTCCATTGATAAATAGTAGATTATGTCACTAGGAGTAAAAGTGGGTCTTTTTGTGCTGAGCCCAGAGATTGAGGGCCGAAGCGAAGCTGAGGCCTGCAACTGGGCGAAGCACAAAAAGACCTTTTACTCCGAGTAACATATACTATTTTTTTTCAAGCATGCAATAAATAAGAAATCTATTTAAAAGTGGTTCAGTTTTGCAATTTTCTCTCATCCTCTTTATGCGGGTCTAGGTACTTACCCAATTGTGTATATTATTTGTAAAATACATAGAATATGTTAGAATGGTGGTTTTCAATGTTCAATGGTTTTAATGTATTAAATAATAACCAATGATTATGGTAAACTAAGAATTTGTAGCACTATTTTCAATACTAAATTAATAAATGTCACATTGACAGATAAATATGATGACGCGCATGACATTTAACAGACGAATTCAGAATTCGAGAACCTATGCGATTTCGACTAATAACGGTTTCGGATGGTGCTCTTGAGTGCTCTGGGAGTATTTCTGTCCTTTGTTTTTTCAACAAGAATGTAAAGATGGCAATACACTCAGATCGGTTTATCTGGTGTCATCTATTATTAAAATAATTTTGGTGAATGAAAATCGTTTATATATGTGCCACCATGACACTAGCGGTGACTTTTGACTTTACTTTTACTGCCTAGGACTTTTTTGCTACTTTTTTGGTCTCAGGATTTGAAAGCCCACTTTAGGTGTGCGTATCGAGAAAACAAATGACGTACTTTTAGTCCGCTTGAAAAAAAAATATTTAAATTCGTTTTTTTTTATTAATTATTTTATTTATTTAGGTGCCTAAAAGGTTGGCTTTAGGTCAGTTTTTCAGTTGTTACAACAACAAGCGAATAGGTCAATAAGCCTCTTTTTAAGCCTAAAATTTATTACACATTGAAATAATGTTATCAAAAAGTTTTATAGAAATGTTGTGCAAAAATTTCTTAAGATCTTTACCTAGAAACTGATTGCTCTTGGAAACAAAAAGCAATTTTAACCAACGATTTTTATGTGCCATTTTTGATATTCTGAAACGCAATTGCGCTTTCCTCTTGAGACAGTTGTGCTTAGCTTCTAAATGTAGCTTTTAAATGTAGGACGTCTTACCGCGAATTGAACTTTCGTTTTCCGGGCTTTGAAGCCGTGGTCCAATAGAATTTCTTACTGACGTTTCGTCTACAGCTGGGGTAGACACTATCAAAGGCGATGAGGCAATGGGTGAAATGATCTCCCGTTCTTCCCGACGTTGACTGATTCGACTGTGGTGAGCTCCGTGGTATTTATTCCCCAGCCGTCGCGCTGCAGTGGAGAGACTGGGGTGGGGGTAGTAGTGGCGCGGGATTTCGGCGCACTTGAAGAATGTCGTAGAACTCGCTTCCAGTGTGCAGTTAACGTAATTTCCTCCTTCCTGTTGAAATTGTAATAGTGTTTAAAGATCTCAATGACATCTGTCGTTAGTCTAGGATAGAAACGCTGCTATTGATATAAGATATCCACCTCTTGTGGTGGTCTTGGGTGCTCTGCTACTGCTGACTTTTGTGTTTGTCCTAGCCTGCAACTCCTCTTGTGTTGACACTGCGTTTTGTGATACCAATGTGGGAATCCATATTTTCGGTCCTCGGAACTGCAAACTTTCAATGTTATTTTTTCTTATCCGTAGAAACTATTAAATCATTATAGGTATCGTATTATTCGACAAAAGAGAATGCCGCTCCGGTTATGAACTTTGAAAGAGCTTTTTGTTTTAGCAGCTCGAGCGTCAGCATAACGCCTTGTTTCTTTCGAGTTCTTATATTCGGAGAATAGAGTATTCAAGGTTTGTTTAAGCTTTTCGGTTTATAAAAAAAGCAGATTACAACGACGAGTAGACGACGAAAGACGGGGCTTAATTTGCAGTTCGAGACGCGACGCATTTTTGCCCAAATACGTATAAAGCCGATAAGACGATTCATTTGTTGTATTCTCATATTTAATTACCATCCGTATTTTATTCGCTGTGTGTGTGAGTGTATTTTCTTTGTGTTCAATAAATCCTTATATCAAGTTATATCAAAATCGCCGGACCGGAAGTGTTTTATTCCCTAGACAACATAAAAAAGCCTACATTTTGGGGTCTCAACCGGGATCGATTAGGGATGCTGGAGGACGCAAAGAAAGTTTAATTTATACAGTACACATGATAATAGAGGAGTAAATTAAATGTTAGTGTCCTGTAAGAAGTAAATTAGGCACTAACGCAAAGACGACGACGTTGGATGGTGCGGGTATAAGACGGACCCAAACCGATAACTCTGAAGACGACAAAGTGTTGCCGCCCGAATTTGGCTTGGGGCTAAATTCGAAAGTTTGATGAAGTTGCCGTTGGTGATTGAGCAAAGGATTGAAGTACTGCTGTCTGATGGTGTCATTTGTACCTTGGACGACGATTTGGGAATCCTGAAACTTTTGACGCAAACTTTTGAGGCAGCCTGATGGGAGTCTACGAGTTCGAGATCAACTTCTAAGGTAGGAGATAAACTTTATTTTTGTTGGCTTGCCGAGACCAATTACTAAAAAGCGGAATTCTTTATGCTGGGGTACCTGAATTACCTAGGTGTAAACAGTGAGTGTGTCTCCAATAATTAGTTAAGGCGTGTGTTTTTTATTTAACTTATTTATTTAAGAAATCAAATGAATTAGGTTAGGTACATATTGTATAGTTAATTATTTTATTGATTAATTTTCGAGGGGGCTGAATGCATGGCATCTCGAATAACAATATTTTTTTTTTACGTTGGTTTGACGAATGATGGTTAAACATTGAGTAATTACTGTAAGTTGTCACTAAACATGAAGCAGATGTTGCGCTGATTGCAGTATTATCAGACGTTCATATTTTATTCTAGTTGAAAATCGGCATTTTCTTTTAATTTTGTTATTCTTCCGTTGACTAAAATTTTGTCAAGCAAAATGTCTACATTGGGCACTATTTCAAATATGGACTACAGCATAACACATGCTAAGTTATCTGCGATTAAGGTACTTCATTTTATTTGTTTTGGGAAAGAGGGTGAATCTAGAAAGCAGCATAGGGCTTTACGTGAATTTATGGGTTTCCCATTTGACCAAAAGTCGGACGAATACAAAGTGAAGTTTGATTCAGTGAAAAGTTGTTTGGAATTATCTGATTTAGTAGCTGTTTGTGGAGTGTTATATTTAGATTATAGTGGTAGCTTTGAAGAAGTGTTGAACAGAATTCTTTTGTTTTTAATTACCTTTGAGAATAATAGTATTAACCAAGACGAAGAAGACGATGACGAAGAAAGTGACAAGGAAGAGGACGATGATACTAGTGATAACGATCAGTCATCTATTCACGAACGTGAAAGTGACAAGGAAGGAGCATCTATTCAAGGAAAAGCCAGCTTAAATAGAGAAAGTTTTTCTCTAACTTTCAAAGACGTGGAGCAAAGCATACGGGCGTTTGACGGTAAACACGTATACCCAATAAAACGCTGGATTGATGACTTTGAGGAGACAGCCAATCTTTTAAAATGGAATGATCTTCAAAAGTTGATATTCGCGAAAAGATCTTTGACGGGTTTGGCAAAACTCTACATCCAATCAGAGCGTGGTATTACTACATGGAAAATGTTGAGACAGAAATTGATAGAAGAATTTGAAGTTAAAGTAAGTAGTGCCCAAATCCATAAGATTTTGATGAACAGAATGAAGAAGGCGAATGAAGGAGTACAGGAGTATGTCATAACAATGAGAGAAATAGGGTCTCGAGGAAATATTGAACCAGAAGTGGTGATTAACTATATCATAGATGGTATTCAGGACGCTTCCGCTAATAAAGTGATTTTATATGGAGCCAAGACTTTTAAGGATTTGAAAGAAAAGGTCAAGCTTTATGAGAACATTATTAAGAAAAACGACCCTTTGATGAATAATCCTTTTAGATCAGGTCAAAGAGGTGACAAAGCTGATAAAAACCCAGGAAATATAGTGGAACCGGCGAAAAGTGGCGTGAGAAGTTAAACATATATAAAAGAGAAATCCCCAAATTGTTTCAAGTGTGGATCAAAAGGTCACAAATCAATAGATTGTCCTGACAAACGCCGGGGAACTAAATGTTTCAAATGCGATGAGTTCGGACATGTTTAAAAAAATTGTCCCAAGGCAAGTTTAGCGGGACAAGAAAACAAATCTTCTAATCAAGTACTTTCAGACGTCAGCAAAGTTAAGGATTATGGCAAAAGATATTTGACCTTGCATTTTGCTGAGAATGATGTCGCAGCTCTATTTGATACTGGAAGCGAGATAAGTATTATCCGAGAAGATGTTTATAGAAGACATTTCAGAAGTTATCCTCTAACTACACAGTCCATCACGGTCAGTGGTATAGGATGTTCACAAGTACAAACGCTAGGATCTTTTAATTCTGACATTACAATTGAAGATGATAGATTTAATTTGCTGTTCCATGTATTACCAATGGAGGCGTGCAATTTTGAAGCTATTATTGGAAATAACTTATTGGGATTAGCTGAAATTTTCATTAAAGATGGAAATATCACCGTAACTAAGAAGACGGATGTTCCTGACGTGACAAATTTTTTAATGGAAATTTCCATAAATGAACAGAGTATATCTACCGATGAACCAGATGTTTCACATATAAAAGTACCAGTTATCAGGAATACCGTAAGTGAGTTAATTAAGAGTTATGTACCCACCAAAACCAAGTCGACTGATATAAAGATGAAGTTAATTCTGAAAAATGAAGAACCAATTTACCAGCGACCAAGGCGCTTATCAGTTTTGGAACAAAAACAAGTCGACCGTCAAATAAATGAATGGTTAAGAGACGGCATCATCAGGGAAAGCTCCTCAGAATTCACAAGTCCCATCGTTTTGGTTTCTAAAAAAGATGGAGGTATGCGCATGTGCTGTGATTACAGAAGACTGAACCAAAATATTGTAAAGGACAGATTTCCAATGCCTCTTATTGAAGATGTTTTGGATAAACTGGACGGTGCAAAGTTTTTCACGACACTTGATTTGAAAAACGGATTTTTTCATGTCGACATGGACGAAAATAGTGTAAAGTATACTTCGTTTGTAACACCCACCGGACAGTATAAATTTTTAAAGTGCCCGTTCGGTCTGTGCAATAGTCCTAGTGTATTTCAGAGATTTATTAATCACATTTTTAGACCGTTAATTTTGAATAATTTTGTTATTTATTATATGGATGACCTAATCATTCCAAGTCAAACCTGCGAAGAAGGTTTAGAAAAGCTTAAGTTAGTACTAAATCTTGCACGAGAGTATGGGTTGGAATTTAAGAAAAGGAAATGTCATTTTTTGAAGAAAGAGTGAATTTTTTAGGTTACGTCATTAAAGGAGGGCCTATCCAACCATCAGATGAGAAAACCAAAGCTATTAAGAACTTTGCGGAACCTACTACATTCAAGCAAGTTCAGTCATTCTTGGGATTGACTGGATATTTTCGTAAATTCATTGAAGGATATTCGATTATTGCAAAACCTCTCAGTGATAAGTTAAAAAAGAATTCAGATTTTGAATTTGGAGACGATGAACGATTAGCTTTTCAAAAACTAAAAGATCTTCCTACCCGATATCCAGTGCTACATATATTTCAGAGGAATGTCCCGACGGAACTGCATACTGATGCAAGCAAATATGGCTACGGAGCTTGTCTATTGCAAATGTGTAGTGAAGACTCAAAATTACATCCTGTTTACTTTTATAGCAAAAAGACCACGCCGGCTGAGGAGAAGTATACTTCATATGAATTGGAAGTGCTGGCTGTGATAAATGCTGTAAAAAAGTTTAGGACTTATCTGCTGGGATCAAAATTTAAGATAGTTACCGATTGTGGTGCATTTCAAAAGACCATGTCTAAACGTGATCTGACAACTAGAGTAGCTCGATGGGCTTTACTATTGGAAGAATACGAATACGAGATTGAGCATCGATCGGGAAGCAGACTACCACATGTTGACGCCTCAGTAGATATCCGACGATTGCTGTTTTATTGGAAGAAAATGGATATTTGAAGAGGATTAAGGCAGCCCAACAAACTGACGAACAAGTTAAGACCATCCATAAGTTATTACAGGCTGGTCAGGAGCACGACGATTATTTATTAAAACATGACATTCTATCCAAATATGTAAATGGCAACGAACTCCTTGTAGTGCCAAAAGAAATGCAACAAGATGTTATAAAAAGAACACATGAGAATGGGCATTTTGCCGAAAAAAAGACGCAAGAAGTGATTAAGAAAGAGTTTTTCATTCCGAAGATGGCAGAGAAAATAAGAAATGTAATAGCTAATTGTATACCATGCATTCTAGGAAGCCGAAAAGAAGGTAAAAAAGAAGGGTTTCTACATCCTATTTCTAAACAGGAAGGACCCTTACATACATATCATGCTGATCACGTAGGACCTATCCCATCTACCAATAAAAATTATCAGTATATCCTTGCTATAATAGACGACTTTACAAAGTTTACATGGCTTTACCCTACAAAGAGCACTACTGCTAAAGAGACCATCAATTGTTTTGTTAAGCAGCAAAAGACTTTTGGAAATCATCATAGGATAATCACTGATAAGGGAACAGCGTTTACAGCAAAAGAGTTTAGTGATTATTGCCAAGAGGAGCAAATACAACATGTGACAATTACTACGGGTGTTCCCCGCGGTAACGGGCAAGTGGAGCAAATCCATAGAACGGTGATTCCAGCCTTGACGAAACTTAGTGTTGATGATCCTGCAAAATGGTATAAATATTTGGACCGGGTTCAGAGAGCATTAAACTCCACTTATCAACGTAGCGTCAACACGACTCCATTTGAAGTGTTGACCGGAGTACGAATGAAGTGTAAAGAGGATCTTCTCTTGAGAGAGATAATAGAAGAAGAAGCTCAAATACAATTTAGTGAAGAGAGAGAGATGCTGAGGAAACGATGTAGAGAACAGTTGATAAAAGTTCAAGAAGAGAACAAGAAGGGATATAATTTGAGACGAAAAAAACCAAAGAAGTATAAAGTCGGTGATCTTGTAGCTGTTAAAAGAACTCAATTTGGTGCCGGGCTTAAAGTGTGTAGGAAATTCTTGGGACCATATGAAGTGGTTAATGTTAAAAACCATGAACGGTATGATGTCGTGAAGATAGGATTTCATGAAGGACCCAACAAAACGTCGGCGTGCTCAGAGTTTATGAAACCATGGTTGTCGAGTGATGACGAATCCGGGTCGGATATGTAGTCGGATGGCCAAATGTGGGAATCCATATTTTCGGTCCTCGGAACTGCAAGCTTTCAATGTTCTTTTTTCTTATCCGTAGAAACTATTAAATCATTATAGGTATCGTATTATTCGACAAAAGAGAATGCCGCTCCGGTTATGAACTTTGAAAGAGCTTTTTGTTTTATCAGCTCGAGCGTCAGCATAACGCCTTGTTTCTATCGAGTTCTTATATTCGGAGAATAGAGTATTCAAGGTTTGTTTAAGCTTTTCGGTTTATAAAAAAAGCAGATTACGACGAGTAGACGACGAAAGACGGGGCTTAATTTGCAGTTCGAGACGCGACGCATTTTTGCCCAAATACGTATAAAGCCGATAAGACGATTCATTTGTTGTATTCTCATATTTAATTACCATCCGTATTTTATTCGCTGTGTGTATGAGTGTATTTTCTTTGTGTTCAATAAATCCTTATATCAATATCGCCGGATATCAATATATATACGTTATATCAATATCGCCGGACCGGAAGTGTTTTATTCCCTAGACAACATAAAAAAGCCTACACCAATGTAAACCGAGCCACAGCTGCATGGAACTCGGTAAACTCCGGGTGCCGATAAGGGATCTTTGCGGTTTTTGGCCGATCTCAAACTCTGTTGTATTGAACGAGTATGTTGAGTTGAAAACACTTTTAACATTGTGCTTTTCCACTAGCCTGCCGATCTTGTCCATTACTTTGTGGATGTAAGGTAGATTAGTCCAACCGCGTTTTCCTTCGTCTTCCGTGTTTTCCGACGGCCCTATCTAACTCGTGCTTGCTGTATCCATTCCAACCAAAGGCTCTTTCCAGATGCTTCATTTTCTGTTTCAAATTAGACGGCTCCCAGATTCTCTTAGCTCTCACAGACAGAGTCTTTATAACTCCCCTTTTCTGTCTGGGATGATGATTTGATCCATTATTGCGGTATCGATCAGTGGGTGTTGGCTTGGTAAGCGTCCTTCCTTTTCTATCTCTATAGTGAAGTGAATTTTTGGGTTAATAGAGTTGAGGTGTAAGAAGAGGTTTTGAAGCTCGCCCTCGCCATGGATCCAAAAAACAAAGGTGTCGTCCACGTATCGGAACCAGCACTTTGGCCTTTTATTTGCCGTTGCCAACGCTTTGGCCACGAAAATTTCCATAAAACCGTTGGCTATTATAGGACTAAGGGAGCTGCCCATAGCTACACCATCGGTTTGTTAGTAGAAATCTTCCTTCCATTGAAAATATGTAGTGCTTATAGGCAGTATTGGAACAACTTGGCAATATCTTGTGGAAATTCCTGGTTAATATGTTCCATGGCTTCCTTAATCGTGAAGAGCGAAATAACATCGAAGCTAGAGCGAAAAGCTAACGAGAATTTTTTCCTGGAGAAAGAGTCAAATAATGCAGTTTTTCGACAAAATACTGACAGCTTTATAACAGACTTCATGAAAAACTGCATTCTTTGATTCTTTCTCCAGGAAAAATTCTCGTTAGCTTCGATGTTTTGCTCTTCACGATGGTACCCATTAAGGAAGCCATGGAACATGTTAACCAGGAATTTCGACAAGATGTTGCCAAGTTGTTCCAACACTGCCTAAGCACTACATATTATCAATGGAAGAAAGGTTTCTACGAACAAAATGATAGTGTAGATATGGGCAGCCCCCTTAGTCCAGTAATAGCCAACTATTTTATGGAAATTTTTGAGGCCAAGGCGTTGGCAACAGCAAATAAGTAAGAGCCAATGTGCTGGTTGCGATACGTGGACGATACCTGTTATTTGGAGCCATGTTGAGGGCGAACTTCAAAGCTTCGTCTTACACCTCAACCCTATCAACTCAAAAATTCAATAAACTATGGGGATAGAAAAGGAAGGACGCCTATCGTTTCTGGATGTTTTGGTATCAAGGAGGTCGAATGGGAAGCTTACGCACACCGTTTATAGAAAACCAACCAGTGTGGATTGGTTTTCTATAAACCCTCAATAACGGATCAAATCATCATCCCAGACAAAAGGGATCGCAGAGATCTCCTATCGGCACCCGGAATTTAGAGAATTCCATACAGCTCTGTCTCGGTATACATTGGCACCACGAACCGCATCAGTGTCAACATGAGGATAACGGAACACAAGAGGAGTTGTAGGCTGGAACAAACACAAAATCAGCAGTAGTAGAGCACGCTCTCTCCGAAAGTCACGACATCCTTTTCAACGAGGTGTATATCCTATTTCAATCGCACCGTTTCTATCCGAGACTAACGAGAGAGCCTTTGAGATCTTTAAACACTACAACAATCTCAACAGGAAGAAGGAAATTACGTTTCTAAAGCGAGTTCTACGACATACTTCAAGCGTGCCGAAACGCCGCGCTACCACTACCCCCACCCCAGTCCCTCCACTCCAGCCCGACGGCGCCGGCGCGGGAATAAATACCATGGAGCTCACCACAGTCGAATCAGTCGACTTCGAGAAGCGCGGTAGATCACTTCGTCTATTGCGTCATTGTCCTTGATAATGTCAAGAAGAAATTCCAATGGACCACGGTCTTCAAAGTCCGGAAAACACTTTAGATTGTAATTCTGTTTTCTTCTTGAAATTTTGGTGTTTAGCTTATAAAGGTGACCTAATCTTAATTTCTAAAAATGTTCAGAATTTTCGATGTGATTCCAAGTTAAAATAACAATTGTGATATACAGGGTGCTTCTAGTTGCAAACGCTTGAAACTACCAGAGAATGGGGCTTCAATAATAGTTTTTTTCGACAGAGATGCAGGGTGTCTAAGTTTTATTTAAAACAATAAAATTTAGTGATAACTGCCAAAATGCTTGAGATAACTATACAAATGTTTTGAGATAATAATACAAATTGTAGAATTCAATAGCGCAATTTGACTATCACTTGTCATAAAGGTAGTTGTACTTTTCATTTTAAATTTAAATAAAATTAATTTAAGAACAATTACAGAAGTACCTACATTAAACCGGTTTTTATTTTTTTGCACAAATTCAGTGCATGGTACCATAAAATAATTAAAAAAAATTCTTTTAAAAATTCAACTAAAAATTCAGTAATAATATACAGGGTGTTCCGAAATTAGCGTTCAATAATTTAACTGCGCATTCTAGACCAGAAAATATGACAAAAAGTGTATATAAATATGGGTCCTAAACGGCTTTATTACGAAGATACAGGGTGTTAACCTTTAAATTATAAATTGTTGTTTTTGTCATCGCTCTTCTAGTTTCTGAGATAATCACTTCAAAATTTGAATAGGGGTAACTGATTATGCTCTACATAGATACGCTTACCATCTGGCATTCAAAATCTACAGAAAAGTATTTTACTGGGGTCATGTCCCCTTTTAACCCCCAAATTTGTTTATCGTACGCTACTGACTTTTTTTTTTCTTAAAATTTTTACTCCCTGTTTAATTTGGAAGAAAAGTTGTGCTCTTATATGAACTTCCTATCTCTGACTGTTTTCGAGATATTTGCGAAAATATGGAAACGATACTTTCCATCAAGCGAGTCAGATGCATTATGAATTATCTAATTCCCATAGAGGTTAATTTGCGTAGTAGGCTGCGATACAAGATGTTTATTTATAAACATAAACTGTCACTGTCAGAAAGAGTGGAATCAAAAAAATTCAAATAATTTTATGCAGATATGCATTTCGTTTATGGCTATTGTAACGGACGAGCACTTGATGCCCAACGAGAGTATCAACGAAGATATCCCAACCGAACGCAACCAGGACGAAGGATATTCTCCACCCTTCACAGAAGATTAGCCGAAAATAGAAATTTCCGTAATGTTAGAGGCCAGGGCAGGCCACAAAACGGTCATGACTATTTAAATGTGCTAAACCATTTTGAAGATGATCCCTCAACTAGCATCCGAACTGTTTCCAGACTTACTGGTGTTCCAGCAACAAGTGTATGCTCACGAAACCTATTTGAAGTAGAACAACTAAATTGTGATCAAAGTGATGTAACTTTACCTACTATTTCAGATTTCAAGAATGTTATCAATTGAAGGTTTGCATCCTTATCATTTTCAAAGGGTGCAGGAGCTGCGCGAAGCAGATTTTGGGCCAAGACTAGAGTTTTGCCATTGGATTTTGCGTAACAACAATTTGCAGAATTTGATGTTATGGTCAGATGAGGCAACGTTAACAAGAAACGGAGTTTTCAATTTTCACAAGAATCACCACTGGGAAATCGAAAATCCACATGTAGTGCGCAGAACCAATTTTCAGTTAACTTGTGGGCTGGAATTATTGGTGGTAGATTAATTGGACCTATTGAAATACCTCCCAGATTAAATGGAAGAGTATATCCAAGGTTCCTACAAGACCAGCTGATAAATTTGTTAGATGTGCCTCTTGATGTGAGAACAAATATGTATTTCCAGCACGATGGAGCTCCGGCGCATAGAAGTCGACTCGTACATGAGTGGTTAAATCAGGCCTATCCAGAACGATGGGTAGGAAGAGGTGGGCCGATAACTTGGCCACCTCGCTCGCCTGACCTAACTCCGTTAGATCGCCTGACCTAACTCCGTTAGCTGTTCATGCAATAATAAGGCGAGCACGGTTATGCATTAGACAAAATGGCGGTTATTTTGAACATTTGTTGTAGGTAAACAATGTCCTTCATAGTAAGTGGTTGTATTTTTAAGAAAGTTTATTTTTTTTGTCAATTCAGTTAGTAGGCATTAGATTAATTATCATTAGTAGTATTTAGATTACCGTATCATACATGTTTGTATTTAAAAATTATAACTTTTTTTACGATTTTAACCAAACTTTTTTAAGAAGAACTTCGAAAGAAGTTATATTTTGACTGTGATATTCAGACAACACCGTAAAAATTACACTCAGTTGTCATTTTAAATATGTTGGTGCAAATGGTGGTCCAAGATATTTTCCTAAATGTCTCGATAACGATTAGAAATACGAAGTTCATACAAGAGCACAACTTTTCTTCCAAATTAAACAGGGAGTAAAAATTTTAAGAAACAGTCAGTGGCGTACGATAGAAAAATTTGGGAGGGTAAAAGGAGGCCTAACCCCAGTAAAATACTTTTCTGTAGATTTTGAATAGCAATTGGTAAGCCCATCTATGTAGAGCATAATCAGTTAACCCTATTCTAATTTTGAAGTGATTATCTCAAAAACTGGAAGAGCGATGACAAAAACAACATTTATACTTTAAAGGTTAACACCCTGTATCTTCGTAATAAAGCCTTTTAGGACCCATGTTTATATACACTTTTTGTCATATTTTCTGGTCTAGAATACACAGTTAAATTATTGCACGCTGATTTCGGAACACCCTGTATATTATTATGCAATTTGGGATGAAAAAAGCACGAGTGCACGCAGTGCATGAGTGCTTTTTTCTGATCCAAATTGCATGAATTGCATATGCACATAATTTTCAATGCACGAGTTATATTCGAAGGAGAATTTCATGAACAAAATAATTAAAAACCCTTGCGACATTTGCAACACCCCTGTAGGTATAGCTATTTTGATTCGAATCAATGTTAGAAAACTTATTGCGGGGCCAGATGGTATGACTATGGATTGAATATAAATTAATTTGCATGGTTTATGCTATGACATTGAGCCAGTTACTTTTCATTTGACTTTGACAGAAAAATTATCGCGATAATTTTTCTGTTGTTGAATATTACTATGGTTACAATTGTTCTATAACAATAGAATATTGAACAAATATTGAATAACAGGTGGTGAATGAAATTCTCTCTATAAATTAAGACTAGTAAAATTAAAAGCGTTTTTCAAAATTTTTATTTTTTCTCAATATTTCCGAAACCAGTCGAAATTTGAAAAGTTTATTTTATAGACTGATAATCGCGCATTTTTGCTCTAATTTAACCTTCTTTGTACCTTTTCACATAACCGAGATTACCATGGTTAAACTTGAAAAACGGGCACCCTGTATAAACTATTTACTGTGAAGAAACAGATTAGTGTCGCCATCTCTCCCGTACATGCATTAACCAGCTCCAACCATCGACTAGTACTACCTCAGGGCTCTTATTTATATTTCACATAAACAGTTTTCGAAGAATAACCCTAGATGGCACACTAATCACTTTATGTAATCATCCTGCTATCTCTCTCCAATAGTATTTGACTTACGGCTAAAAAGAGAGAAAGGTGTGCTACTTGTACAATAGAGAAGGCAAGTAGTGTAGAGGCCACTTATTGAAAGCTACAGTCCAGAGAGAGACAAAACATCATTAGGCAGGTGGGTACGTAAAGGTGTTTTCGTTGGTACCGTTTTCATGTCGGTGAACTAAAGCGGTACTTAAAGCTTTGTTGCCATTGTGACGGGAAATCAGAAGGTTTCGTGGATTGAAAAACGAAATAAAAAAACGGACTTTGATTTAAGCTTAGCATTTAAAATTGAAAGAGGTGAATAGCGGGTGTAGGACATAAAAACACTTCATGTTTGTGAAATTGCCAACGTTTCGACTTTTATTGAAGAAGTTTCGTGCATTAGGAGACGAAATAAAAAACTGGACTTGAGAAAGATATCTGATTTAAGCTTATTATTTTAAATTAAAAGAGGTGAATAGCGGGTGTAAGACATAAAAAAACCTTTCACGTTTGTGAAATTGCCAACGTTTTCACCTGTATTGATGTCTTCCTCAGGCGAAGTTTGTCGCTGGTCAAACTATTGCGTTTCTATAGAAACTAGCTGGCAGTTAATGATTACAGTTCATTCATAATTTGGACCTTAATGTTAGGTAAAGTCTGGAGTTAAACTGATGGTATAAAGCATATTGTTACTTGAAGCGTTCTGGTATCATCAGCAGGCTATTTGATGATCGATATATATAGCCAGGTAGAAAAAACAATGTACATCAAAAATGGCAACACAGCAATTCAAGTAATTGTTTCAGCAAGTAGTATAGCAGGTGAGCGCGATCACTGTGTGTATATCGATCAAATTTATCCGATTATCTATAGCTAATCCGGAAGAACAATAATAACAATCAGTGATAGACTGCTTTCTATTCAATTGGGTGTTTAACACTAAGAATTAGTGATTAAGTGGCGATTTCGACGGGAGTTTCAGTTAAAAATCAAGTCGCGAAAGGTGATATGCTGTAGAAGAGGAACAGAAGTGAGAAACTAATGACCCAGAAAAAAAAGCGGTGAAACAGAAGAATGTCAACTGATCGGTTTCACAAGTTAGTAAGAATTGATTATGCGTTGATTTTATTATATTGTGTGTATGATGTTTAAGAAGTGGGGTGTATCTGTTTTCAATTAATTTTTATAAAATAAAAATCTATATAATAAAAAAGAATAATGAATAATCAATATGTTATCACATCCTATCGGTGACACCTAATAAATTATGGAACACATATGTATACGCACTTGAGTACCTGGATGCTGAAACCCTCATAAACGTACGTATATCTTCCACTATAGTATCATATTACACTTACGGAAAAATATAAAAATCTGGCGATCTCTGTATACTGGTTATCAAGCAAATATTTTTAACTATGATTAATTATGTTATCAGAGACCCGGTACAGTCACTTGATTGGGTATCAATAACAGTCATTAATCATTACGCAAACAAAATCGGCAATAAATTTGCCAGTCTGAGGTTTTTCAATGATTTTCGAATTTCTAAAATTTGCAGGAAGTGATGACTTCACTGGGCATGACGGAAGAAATGTATACGCTTGATAACACGGCTTTGAAATGTGAACAACCATAATGGAACAGATTCTATTGTTTTTTTTTGCCTACACTTTATGCTCTACAGTAACAATTTCAATGTTTTTCCCTATATTTTTTTATTAATTATTTCCTTTTAGATACTCCTTTTTCTATTGCAATTGCAATTATTGTTTCTCCTATATTGTCTCTTCTATTTCTTCTACAAGAAATTCCGGCGATTTCAGGTATTTCTTCCTCCTCTAAGTAACTAACAAAATTTAATGTTGTGTGGGGTTGTTAACTATACTTCCGCTTTTTCTTATTCCTTGTCTCGTTGTTCCTTTCTTTTAGTTTTAAGTTTTCTCTCACATTGTTTTTTCTATTTATATTTTTCTTTGTCATTATCGATCTTAATTGGGCCTTTTATTGAGTTTTTAACCTTTTGAGTTAATTTTTACCCAAAATTGAACTTCTACATGCGACTAATGAACAACGTATTCTAGTTGGTAATTAAACAATTTTTACCCAAACATGTGTTTTTTAACGATTATTAATTCTTAATTTTTAAATTTTTTTATATGCTATTGGCCTGAAATAGAACTATTTTCCACAAAAGCCGATTATTATTAAAAAATTTTTTTTTAAGTACCATTTTTTAAATTTTTACACGATTTTGGCTTAAAATAAGAAATTATTTACTTTTGTTTCTCTAACTATCTCACCTTTTTTCTTATTTTTATCTTTTCTTTACATTTTAAATTTTTATTGTCCATAATTTTATATTGTTCTTGTTTGTCCTGTTGTTCTCCAATTTTTTTGTTTTTTCATATATTTTTTTAATTGATTGGACTTTTTATTGATTGGGCTTTTTATTTATATCATTATTTGGAGGTAATTTTTACCCAAAATTGAACTTTTCCAACAAATAAACTATAATCGTAACGTAAATTTTTTGACATTGAGACAATTTTATTCAAAAACAATCTTTTTTTATGTTTATTTTCTATGATTCCACATTTTCAAGTTTTTTAGACGGTTTTGGCCTAATTGGACGGTTTGAAATAAAAGATTCCAAAGAGTCAAAAATCAACTTTTATTGTGATAATTTTGATTGAAATAAGACATTTTTTGGAAAATTGGACTTATTTTTTTATCGTCTTTCCTACACACTGTTCTTTTATTCCTCATATTTTCCTGTTTTTATTATTGGTCATGTTTCATTAAAAATGTTTTTTTTCCATGGATCTAAATTGCAATTTGCATTATTTTCATTCTTACAAGGTAATTTTGAACAAAGATTAGACTTTCCCAACGAGTGAACACTTGTAATATGAAAATATAAGTATAAACTGTGTTTATACTTATATTTTTTTACTCTTACGATGTAAAATGTTGTGAGCAATTATAGTGTGGTGAGCATTTGTTGATTTTTGGCCTAAAAATGTGTTTTTTAATCTAAGGATACCTACCTAATTGTTCATGCTTTTATACACATTTAGCCCGAAGTAGAACTTCTCCAAAGAGCCAAAACTCGATTTTTATTGAAAAAAATTTGATGCGAATAAAAAAAATTTTAGGCAAAGTTTTTAATGTTTTTAGACGAATTAATGATTTCTGCAAACGGTTTTGACACGAAATAAAACTTGTGCAACGATTCAAAAATCAATAATTATTAAAAATAATCTTATTTTTTGTGTTGTTTTGTTGAAATTTTTGTTGTTTTATTTTTTCTTTCATTAATCTAATTTGGACATTTTTCTAGTTTTTTACTCTTACGATGTAAAATGTTGTGAGCAATTATAGTGTGGTGAGCATTTGTTGATTTTTGGCCTAAAAATGTGTTTTTTAATCTCAGGATACCTACCTAATTGTTCATGCTTTTATACACATTTGGCCCAAAGTAGAACTTCTCCAAAGAGCCAAAACTCGATTTTTATTGAAAAAAATTTGATGCAAATAAAAAAAATTTTAGGCAAAGTTTTTAATGTTTTTAGACGAATTTGGCTCAAAACTATAAATATTTTTAATTTGTGCCTCTACCTACCTCTTTAGGACATATTGTTTCTGTAAATTTCTGATTGTACCAAGTTTTTTAACTTGGCGCTTTTGTAGTTTTTAATTTATTTGTTTCATTCTTATTGTTATTTTATAAGGAAAGGATTATCTCAGGTGATCGGTCAGGGCGTTAAGAGAAGAAACTTTTCAGCTAACCGAGCTTTCGGCAATTGTTTATTGCCTTCTTCAGGGCTACAATAGCAGGCAATAAACAATTGCCGAAAGCTCGGTTAGCTGAAAAGTTTATTTTCTTAACGCCCTGACCGATCACCTGAGATATCCTTTCCTTGTCGATTAACGGTCGAGAACAACTTCAGTTTTGTTATTTTATAAGTACATACTTCATATTTTTCTATTCTTAACTTTTGTCATCTTTCGTTGAAGTTTTTGTTCATTCATATTTTCTTTTTGCTTAAAATTTATTTTTTCAAAAAGTAAACAATTATTGTAATGTAAAAGGATTTCTTTTTAGGGTGCGTTTTCCACCTTTGGTGTCCTGATTTACTGGCATTATGTCTATTTTGTTATATAAGACGAAACAAAAGCAAAATAAAACTCTGTCATTTGGCTATAAAATACCTATACAAGCTTCCAAATAAAAATATGTTTTTAAGTAAAGATTTATTTGTGCTTTAACCATAATATGGAGAAAATTGCTAAACTTCTTTCTACCACATCTCGTGGTTAGTTTTAATTTAAAAAATGCTGAGATTTTAAATCAATAATTGAATGTACGCAGCTTACAGGTAGTAAATCTGCATTCGCCATGTGATTAAGAAATGCTTCCGAACTTTCGTGTATTTATTTTTTTAGCAAACACAAACATATGCTGACATTCTCCTAACATTAGTTTCGTTATCGGGCATATCCACTAGCAAATCGGGATTTCGAATCATTTAACGTAAGACGACGTCACCTATTGCCAATTTTTGCCAACATTTCTGTCTGCCCCACTACTATAAAATAAAAGAGCGACACTTTTAAAAAATACGAAGGTCTCTTAGTCTTTTAATTTGTTAATTCACAGATAATGTGAATAATACGGATCAGTTTTCGAACACATCTGATTTTTGTGTTATGAATTTTGGTGCTCGATGA
The DNA here is from genome assembly GCA_951812265.1 of Taphrorychus bicolor. Taxonomy (NCBI): domain Eukaryota; kingdom Metazoa; phylum Arthropoda; class Insecta; order Coleoptera; family Curculionidae; genus Taphrorychus; species Taphrorychus bicolor. The sequence goes on along the minus strand of OX638298.1, from coordinate 41,728,577 downwards.
TGGTTGATTTTGGTACTGAAACACCGGTCCACCTAAAGGGTAATAAATAGTTTTGCGCAAAATAAGTTTTTCTGTCTTCATTTGCCTTTAAATTAGGAATAGACCATCAAGTGCCAAGAAGTCAAGCCACTTAACAAAACCTCCCCGACCTATCAGTGCCCACAGTCACACATAAGACATACCATCCCTAGTATTTTCCTAAGACCTAATGTTTGAAAATGATTAGATTACCCACATCTTTTCTTTATTATGATGAAACAAAATTCACAGAGCGGCCAAAGATGGAATACTCGACATCCTAAAAGAAGCCACCAGTAGAGACTGCAATGGACGTGACGAACAAGGGATGACCCCCACCCTTTACGCGGCTTTCCATGGTAACCTCGAAGTCCTCAGACTCCTATGCGGCCGAGGGTAATACACTCTAAACCTTCAATCAATAACTTGAAAACATAATTGAGGTGACTTAGTACCCATTTAACTCATTAACAGGGGTGATCCGGACAAGGCGGACCTCTACGGAAACACTGCCCTCCACCTTGCCGCCATCCAGGGCCACATGCGTATAGTCACTTTCCTGGTGAATTTTGGGGCCAACGTCTATAACACAGACGTCGACGGTCGGACGCCGCAAGAAGTGGCGGGAATGCATAATAGGGAAGATATTCTTAGGTTCTTAGATGGAGTTACTGCCAAACTGGAGGCGGGCGACAAGAAAAAAGCCAAAGCTATGAAGGAGAAAGCTAAGGAAAATGCCAAGAAAATTGCCAAAGTAAGTTAAGAGCGGTCAAGTCGGTGCTTTTTAACTTAAACGCTCTATTTCTTACCATGTCTACATACATCTTATCCAGGATCTTTTCTGTCTGATCTTTCAGGTACCTATTTCATAAGATTTTATAATTTTTTTTTCTCAGATGGCAAAATATATTCCTGGAATACTCTCCTGAAATGAATATTCATTATATTTCACGTCAACTTGCCAAAATAACTCTTCTTCTTCTTGATCTTCTCCTTCGGAGGTTGCTAATCATTATGACTATTCTAACTTTAGAGCCAGCTGTCCGAAATAGTTCGACAGATGAGAGGTCAAACCAGTCTCGAAGGTTACGTAGCCAGGAAAATCTACGTCGACCGACGCTTCTGCGTCCCACGATCTTCCCCTGCATGATGAGCCGCAGAATTTCATATTTTGAATTACGCATAACATGCCCAAGAAACTCTAGTTTTCTTCTCTTAATTGTGAAAAGAATTTCCATTTCCTTATCCATTCTTTCCAGATCTTGTTCGTTCGTAATGCGATCCATACAGGAGACCTTTAACATTCGGCGGTACACCCACTCAACCACTCAAACGATTCCAATCTCTTCGATGTTTCCTTGTTTAGTGTCCATCCTTCAAGACCATATAGTAATACTGGAAAGACGTAACACCGCACCATTCTCACTCTCAAAGTCAAAGATAGATCTCGGGCTGTCAGCAGTTTTCTCAGTTTCATAAATGTTGTCCCCGCTTGCTCAATTCTTCACAAGATTTCTTGTTTGTGTGCAACATTTTCATTTATGATAGTTCCTAGGTATTTAAAGTTTGAAGTGATGGACTTGCTCAACCGTCTTATTGCGTATAGTCAGCTGACCACTGATGTTCCTTTCGGATATTATTAGCATTTTTGTTTTATTGATATTAATATTTAGTCCATAATCTTCGCTAACTACTGTTACTTTGTCTACCAATCTCTGCAGATTTTTGACGCAGATGGCTATTACAGCGGTATCGTCAACGTAACTGATGTTGTTGACAGTTCTGCCATTAATTACTATACCCGCCAGCTCCTCTTCCAATGCCTCCCGAAAAACAAACTCCGAGGAAATATTAAATAGCATAGGAGAGAGAACAGACCCCTGTGTGACTCCCTTCCGAATACTGATTTGTTCTGTCAAAGCATTGTCATATCTCACTCTAGAAGTTTGTCCTCAGTAGAGATTTGATATTATTCGAATATCGTGGTAATCAATGCCAAGTCGTTGCAGTATATCCAGAAGCTTTTCATGCTTGACATTGTCCAACGCCTTACTATAATCTATGAAGGATATGTAAAAATCTTGGTTTACATCTAGACATCTCTGAGACAAGACATTCAAAGCAAAGATGGCCTTTTCTCGTGCCCATTCCGTTGCGGAATCTAAATTTGCTCATTTTTTTTGCGATTAATGACCAAATTGTGTGTCTGATGTTTCAGCCTCACATTTTTGTATATTCTAGTATGCATAATTTTTATAAAGGACTTCAGAACCTTACTCATCAAACTGATTAGTCTGTGATCATCACACTTTGACGCTTGATTTTCGATTTCGATTTGACACTCCGCTTCGATTTTTTCGGGTTAGGAACAAAGGTGGAAAGCAGCCATTCTCTGGGAATTACTCCTGATGTATAAATGCTATTGAATAGATCCACTGTGACATTGCTTGAACGCTCATCCAGCAGTGTCAAGAATTCACAATGCACCTCATCTGGCCCTACTGCTTCACCGGATTTTGAGGTTTTGATGGCATACTAAACTTCTTCCTTCGTTATTTCTGGAGCGCTCTCTGATATAGTTATGTCATATGTCTCCGTTCTTTGGTCATAAAACAGTTGAGTTATATATTGCTGCCACAGTCTCAGTCTGGCATCGAAGTCAGTAACCAGTGTGCCCTTTTCATCTTTCAGTGTACCAGTTTTCTTCTCTCTCACTACACCTGTGACTTCTTTTATTTTTTTATGTATGCCGAAACTGTCGTACTTCTGTTCTAATTCTTCAATTTCCTTGCACCTTTCAGTCATCCAGACCTCCTTTGCTATTCTTATCTTACTTCTTTCTTCTATCAGTGCCAAAATTTCCTCTGTCATCCATCTCTGGCTAGTTCTGTTCTTGCCCTTACCAATGCTTTCTTGTTGTGTTGTTATTATTATTATTATTGTGTACCAAAATAACTCAGAGACCAATAGTAGAAAAAAGCAAATAATTCCGATCATCAGAGTCGATTTGTATCAAGGGGTTATTCAAGCGACTTGAACAAGCTCATCCAAAAGAACAGCAATGCTGTCGTCATGTCATTAATGATGAAAGCGAATCCGCGAAATGATTTTATCTCCTCCAACGATAGTTTTGGTTGGTGATCATAATTTGGTACCTACTTATATATAATATCTAAAGTCAAGCTTCTTGTATTACAAAAATTTGTTGGACGTTGCTAATATAGATTATTGTATTGTAGAATTATAACAAACATAAAGCGAAAATCGAGCAAACAAACGAAAAAGTACAGAGACAACAAACCAAAGAGTACAGGCCTTCGATGATTCACACTATAAAGGCAAGATTGAAAAGTGGGTCGATGACGAATCTGAACAATATGCCGCCGGATAGACGGAACACCTTCAGTAGCTTGGTGATGCCGGGTACCGTTAGGGGTACAAAAACTATAGGAACCGTGCAAAGAAAGATTCTAGCTTCTAAAAACAACAGGCTTGGAGGACAAAACGATGACGACTTTAAAGTGAGATGTCGTTTTGTATTAACAACGAATCCGTCCTAACATTTATGTTCTCACCTAGATTACCACAATAGAAGACGGCAAAGCCTCGGTGTCAAAATTAACAGGCATTAGACGCGACTCGGAAGTAATCTTCGGAGGAACTCTGCAAAGATCAGCCTTCGAACCACATCAAAGAGGGCGTTTGGACGGGTTGTTCAACGAGGCCGAGCACGTGGGCAGCACCGCTCCTCCTCCTCCGAGCAACGGCATGATTCGGAGTGTGTCCCAACCGGACTTCTTGGCTGAGCTGCGGAACAATGCTGATAAACCTATGCAAGAGCCTTCGAGTATTTTCATCCGGCCTGGAATGGGCAGTATTGTAATCAGGTTTGTCAGAATAAAAAAAGATCTTTTACTGCAATGCAGCCTCTAGAGATTTCAAAGTAGATAACAGGGTTGTCTCAATTAACTCTGTCAAAGCTGGTCCGACTAGTTGATCAGATCGGAATACCCCCGTCCTTACTGGTCGGGGGTATTCCAAAATCCTGCTGCTGGTCATTTCAATTCACTTTATGAATCAAGATGGTTGAGTAGCCTACCAAATGGCAAAAGAAAAATCGACAAATTAATTGGTAGAAAGCAAAGAACTATTTTGCAGGGCTTCTGTGGCAGAATCTACTTTTATTTGGGACATTTTCTTTATATGTTTCACACTCCACGTCGCTTGTTATCAACTAGCTAATAAGTATTCAAAATCGTTTCAGGAAAAGTCTAAACTCCTTCGGCTCCTTCTATCAAAACGCAAATCGTCCGGACGAAAGCTCCATAGGTTCGGCCGAAAGTTACACCCAAAGGGCCATGACCGACGACGAACTCTCAGGTTAGTTACTATGATTAACTAGAAACTGGTATGATTTAAATAAACAACTTTAGACGCAGATTCTGAAGAAGAAGATGACAGTCCCAACGCCCCCTTGGAACGATTCCTGATAGCGTTCGGGATAAGCGACTACCTCCCCCGTTTCGAGGAGCAGAAGATAGATCTTGAAACGTTGCTGATTTTAACTGAGAACGACCTCAAGAGCCTCAACTTGCCCTTAGGACCTCATCGAAAATTGGTAAACGCGATCAATGAAAGAAAGGCGGCTTTGGAGAATCCGGGAGAGGTCACTGACAGTGCTCTGTGAGGGCTTGAGCTAAAACTAAATATAATTTTTCTTTAAAAGTGGTTGCAATACTAATGCAGAGTTGAAATAGATGAATTGTTATTTACTATTTTAATGAATGTTTTTGAGAAATAAAAGCAGGTTTTTTTTTGTAGATGTGGCAAACACCACCCTGTACATCATCAAATTAATTTCAAAACTTGACGCTTAGTTCGACATGTCGTAGTCAAAATGTTCAGAAACCGCGTCACAAAATCAGCCCTAAATTTTCTTTTACTCTACGCCGTTTATTTTTACATTCTTGCCTCAATCAAACATTTTTACCAGTTCTACAAAGTCCATAGTGAATTTACCAGGTTCACTGCCAAATAAACAATAATGGACCAAGAAAAAAGCAACCCCCAAGAAGACGAATTGGACACTGAGTTTAAGCAAATCTTGTGTGTCATCAGGCAATATATTCCCTACATAAATTCCAATGTCTACCTTTCGCAATGCAGAGTTTGGTTGGAAAAGCTCAGCACGTCAGAAGAGGACAAAATGATCAGAAACGTTTACTTGGGCGAGCTGTGCAGGCAAATTAGGTGCAACAAACTTATAGCACCGTTTACCGAACCACCACAAATAGGACAGTTAAGGCCCATTGGCATTAACTCAGACGAGGCTGGTGGTTCCTCAGAGAAACTCAAGAGCAAACCATCACCAACAGAATCTGCAAAATCCAGTAATAGTGAGAACTGGGACTACGCAGAATGGTTACCTAATCCGAAAAAGGCTGAGCACAAAAGTTGTGAGAGAGAGTCATCATTAAGCAGCGGAGATAAAAATATCATGGGAAGTGGAGAGCCTTCCAAGATAGGGAAAGGTACAGAAGGGTCTGTACCTCAAGCTGTCCAAGACGACTCTTGGTCAGATCTAACCGAAGCTAGTTTAGAGCTAAGACCCAGAGATTTTGAACCTTGTAAACAAAAGAGTAGTAAGAAATCTAAGAGAAAGATGAAGAAAATGTCATTAATTACGGAACAATTACAGCCAGGTAAAGTATCATTTGATCACATTCTAAAAGTCTTGTTCTTAGAATGAATTTGCTTCCAGACACGGAATCCGATGATGATGATCCAGAAAATGATTCAGAAATAAAAGGCATGTTTATAAATTTAAATGAGACACCTTTGGAACAGGACACAAAATTTCCGAAACACGCCCATTACATTTCTCGAGATTGGAAGCACACCATTGGAGCGCTGCAGTTGAGGTTGTCAGAAATGTCGCAGCAAAACAATGAACTTAAAATGGCAATTAAAAAGCTAGAGAAACAAATGGAGGAAGATGAAAAGAAACACCAAGTAATTATTAACCTCCATCCTCCATGTTATTTTATTTCGTATTATGAGTCGGTAATGGTTTTCTCACAAATGCCAATGTAATATTTCGTAGGCTCAAAATGATCACAACCTCTCCTTATCTGAAAACCTGCATGTGCAAGAATTGGCCAAACTGCAAGAAACGCATGCTAAAAATTTGCTCCAATTAAACAAAACATTAACGGAAGATTATCAGGACAAATTAAGGGAGATTTCAACCTGTTATGAAGAACAAATATTTGAGATGAAACGCAAACATGATGAAGCAATGAGTAAAAAGCAGAAGGAAATCTCAAGGTTGTCTGAGATCATCCAGAACCAGTGCCTTAGGTAAGGATAGATATGTCTTAATTTCAATATTATCCTTAAGTCCTATATGCCTCTGTAATAATAGTAGCGCTTATAACTTGCACACACTGCTTTGATTTGACAAGGATAACGGCAGTTAGCGCCTTGTTGAATACCAGGAACGAGCGACGATCAGAAGGAAACTTGGTGATGGCTGAATTAAATTATGTGAAAAAGGAGTGGGAAACACCAGATGAACAAAGCAACCAAAATAACCGGTGCGCTACTGAACCCTGCAATAACAGGATAAAAGCACATTGAAATAACAAAGGAGTAAAGAAATCAGGGAAGAATGGCAAACAGGCCTATGAAGGCAACTGTCCAACGAGAACAAAAAAAGACAACAGACAAACATCCTGGTGGAATAACCGCCTGAAAAGTCAGAGGAAAAACGTGCGACGACTCTTTAATAAAGCAAAAAAAACCACCCAACCGGCGACTGGGACACTTACAGGCAAGCCCTAACTAACTACAACAAACAGATCAGGGCTGCTAAAAGAGAGTCTTGTAGAAGGCCATGTGGCGGGATTGAAGACCTGCCAACAGGAGCCCGAATCCATAGGATTCTCTCCAGGGAGCCGTGTCAGGAGCTTGGATCCATAAAACGGTGCGATGGAACCTACACCTCCACTGGTAGTGAAACGTTAGAGATACTCGCAAGCTGTCATTTTCCGGGTAGCCGGCTGACAAATTTGGAGTCTAACACAAGTCCCTTGGGACGATTTATGCCCGTTCGAACCAAGGAAAATTTAAGTATATTCTGTATATTTAAGGTTTTTTTTTAGTAAGGTGATGGATCGCAGGTGTAGGACAATACCCTACACCTGCGATCCAACACCTTTCTAATCATTGATAGGACGCAAAGCGCAATATGATGTTTTTTTAGTGACACATAAACAAGCAATATCATTGCACCACATGATACGCATCATTTTAAGAGTGGCTTGTCTAAGACTAGAAATTCCGCGGCTTATTTCGACCTTAACTTTAAGTGAGAATCGTTTGCAGGTGCAAGCTGGAAAGAAAGTTAAACTGTCAAAAAAAATTACAACTCAATCTAAAAAAAGTAAAGAATTTTTATTGTTTTGAACTTCGGCTATCATTTTATTTTGTGTGCGCATATATCACATACTGGTGAAGACTGCTCTGGTCTGCCGTTCAGAACTGGCAATGATCGCACTTGTGAGGCTTTAAACCATCACAATCTAAAATCATTTTGAAAATTCTTGGTTAGTAACACACCTCTAGCAGAGCTTTCCTAGAACTTTTGCGGCCACAAATGTTACAAATAAATGGCTTATTAATCTGTTTATGAATGGCCTTATTATGGAATTTCTGGCTCTTGGTTTTGAAAAGAATTCCACATGGCACTGGCGGACTGTTTAAATTGGCCCATGGACGTAACGAGCATCATATTGTCTTAAAACAACAATAACAAGACCATTTCAGCAATACTAACTCTTTAGGGGATTTGTGCAGGATCTCGTGGTCTCTGAGCTGGGCAAATTTATTTTATTTATGGAATTTTAATGCTCCGGTTGACAAATGCCAAAATGTTTATTATAGGTTCTGTTGTTAGTGAAAATGAAAAATCCCTAGAATCCGTCGGTGAGATACAACATTGCCAAATTCACCCGACACTTGCTTAAGATTTTATTTAAAAGGACTGGTGCAATACAGAATGACACAAGTGTCACTTAACTTTTATGCGGCCCTTACCTATTCGGAACTTAAGAAAATATTGGTGAGAACGGGCATTAAACGACCCAACAGGGCAGATTGGGAGCTCTCCAAAAAAAGCGGTCAGACCAACCCTGCTAAAATCCACGATTATGGCTTTTCAACCATACATATCTTCTGGGGAGGATTGAGTGTTCCCGGCACTACTACAACAGGGCCTGGATCAACTCGCACCTGTACTATCAAAGCTCTTCAGAGAGAACTTGCATGGAACTTTATTCCAAACTGCTGGTCCAGGGTGAGGGTCGTCTATATACCAAAGATGGGATGTGGAGGAAAAGATCCTAAATCGTTCAGGCTATCAGTCTAACCTCGTTTCTGCTGAAAAGCTTGGAAAAGCTGCTGGACTTATACATAAGGGAGGGAGCGCTAACAACGTAACCCCCTAATACGGAACAGTATGCATACGAGGCTAACAAATCAACAGAACTAGCACTCACCTGAACAACCTGGTGGTGAAGATCCAAGATACCCTGGATTCAAACGGTATCGCAGTTGGTATTTTCCTAGATAACAAAGGGGCCTTTAATAATGCACCTGCAAACTCCCTGCTCAGCGCCAGTAAAGCGTGAAGGATCGATCCAACAATAACCAACTGGATTCGCAACATGTTAGAATCCAGACGGATCACTACATCATTAAACGATGACACTATCAGATTCACAACAGCGGGAGGTTGTCCACAGAACGGAGTCCTTTCACCACTCCTGTGGTCCCTACTAGTGGACTACCTTCTGGCTACTTTGGAACTATGGGGAGTCGGACGACATCGTTATTCTTATAAGAAACCACCCATACCAACAAATCGCCAGTACGTTGCAAGAGGTGCTGGATGTTGTACACAGCTGGTTTTCAGAGGAAAACCTAACTGATAAACCCTAGGAAAACGGTGATTGTGCCATTTACCCGAACAAAGAGGCTGGACTTCTTGAAAGCGCCATCTTTGTTCGGGACGACAATCCCGTTAACCAACGAAGTAAAATTTCTAGGAGTCATCGTGAACAAATCACTCACATGGACCCCACATCTGACTGGTACCGTTAGGAGGCAGCTCTCCCTTTGGTCGTGCAAGAACCTGTGCGGCAAACCATGGGGGATGGGACCTCAACAAACTATATGGCTTTATGTGACGGTAATAAGACCGATAATCACGTATGGGGCCATAGTTTGGCATCGAAAGAGCAGACAGAGCTCCATCAAAGCTAAACTGTCCTCTCTGTATAAAGACAAATATGTCTCTGCATTACGGGGGACAATGAGAACGACGCCCACGGCAGCCATGGAGCGCATGCTCGACCTGCTTCCACTTCCAATACTCCTGGAACGAGAGGCAATGAAGGTGACATACCGGCTGCAATAAGTGACGAACATAGCACCGCAGTAATTCGATGGTGAGACCAACAATGCCCAGGGTCGCTTGGGAGGGCTTTGTAGTATTGAACATATGATCTCCGACCTAATGGCATCAAAACGTACATTGGACACTCGCCACGTCGCGTCGTCAGGGTTCCCTCGCGGGCAGATCAAGACGAAGATCTACAACTGTACACGGACGGATCCAAAACCGACGAAGAGGCTGGCTCCGGAGTGTACGAGAGATCGGATGGCATCTGCCTAGCAGAGAGCCTTGGCCGATTCACCACAGTGTTTGAACTCCAGAAATGGAGGAATGCCAAATCTCAGGACTGATGGAAGAACCTACCCGTATTATGACACTTCAAAAAAATTATCTCGGGAACAGGGAGGGCAAAATCCCAAACATTCCTCAGACTAAATAGAAGACAAATCAGATTAGCCACTGCACTGTACACAGGACATAGCCACCTAAGATCTCACATGCACAAACTCGGACTGTCCGGAGAGACGGAGTGTCGGCTGTGCTTGGAGGACGACGAGACAGTTGAGTACGTCCTAGGTGACTGCCCGGCTATTGCCAGATCGAGATACTCACTGTTCGGAAACACGATCACCTCAAAATGCAAACACACTATCGCCCGAGAGACTCATCAGATTTGTTGAGGGTGCTGGACATAACGGGTGACAACTAGTGGAGCTAGCAGGGGCAAACCTTGCTGGTAACACTTCGAGTGAGCCACAATAGACCTCAGATCGCGGTAGAGGACTTTCACATTGAGTCCATTCATCCAAAAATATTTATTCATTAAAAACATATGAAATTTAGATCAGATTGAGGGTCAGATTTAGAATCTATGACAAGTTACAACATTGTACCAGTTAGAATCTCACTGTTGCAAAATTCATTTTTGTATGTATTTCTATAAAATGCCATTAAATATGAGTTTATTATTATATTCTTACAGATAACAAAATAAATTAATTTCAATATGCAATGTTAACTACAACCTCGACTCATAACACTGCACTACCTTGAAACCAGTGAAAGATATCTTCTTATACATCTATATTCTTTTAAGGATAATGAATGATATATCTGCTTTGAAGAACTCAATATCAAACTGCTCATGTGACAAAAAAGTCCATGTTTTGAAAAAGTGTGTCTCAAAAATGGAGAAAATCTTCAACAGATCTGAGCAAGACTATCTAAAGCATATAGAACATTTGAAGCAGGAACTTGAGCTGAAGGAAAATGCCTTGCAGGTACTAAATTATGTAATTTACTTAAAACAAAAGTTTACAATAACAACATTCAACATTTTCATATTAGTGGTTCAGTTTTGGAAGGCTTTTGGAACTTTTTGCTCTTCTGTTTTTTCGTTTTAAACTTACTGTTAATGGTATCAGAAAGAGTGGAATATTTCCTGGCCATTTGCTCATCACTTATATCCATCTCCTGCTTCTTAACTACCTCAGCGAAGGCCTTATTATAGTCATTCTCCATCATCTTCTCTACTTCTGGATTCATACCTCCAAAGGACAGTCTTCCATCTACCAAATTCTTACAGATACTGATACTGGCTTCTCGAAATATAATGTTACCGTTTTTTCGCATTTCATCAGTGATTTCATTAGAATACATAGCCTGACCCTCAGCATCGTCTTGCTCCTTAAGGACTTTTTCTTTGGTTTTCTTCATGAATTTCATGTCAAGGACTGACTTAGATAATTTAATTTCTCTGTTGGTATCCATTGTGTGTATGTTTTGAGTTAGTTTTTTATTTTGTTCAGTTACGTTCTTTAAACTAACAAAAAGATCCAAGAAACTTCCAGGATTTCATTTTTTTAAATATGTGAGGTTAGGAGGCTATTCATTCAAATGTCAATTGTGTCATTTATTTCAAAGTCACTTGTCTATCAACGGAATACGGAATTTAGAAATCATTTTCTTCCTAGCACAGAAGAGCGACTTAATTGTCTTCTCAAATTAATTCTTTTAATGTTATTTCCTTAATTTTTATTCATCTAGGTTCAACTTAAGCTACAAAAAGCTGATCTAATAGCGCAGACCAGAACAGGCCAAAAAGAAGAATTTGAACAAGTCCTAAATTCCTTAGAAGTGAAATACATCAAAATGTTAGAAGCTCATGAGCAACAAATAGTGAAAATGAAAAAGTTGGATGATGCCAAGATTTTCTACTTAACGGAACTGTTAGAAAAACATGGCATAAAATACAATGATTATGAATACAATGACAATCACTAATCAATTGTATTTTTCCCACTGTAAAGTTGTAAGATGGGTAAACTCGAGAGGTAAAGTTTAACCACTTGCCCCTATTTATTACCAAAAGAGTCATTATTTACATCAGGTACTAGTTCATAGAAAAAAGCTGCACAGCCAAGGATTAATTTATACAACTTTACAAAAAAATATTAGTTATCCTTACGAAACAAAATCTAATCCTTATCCCAATTTTCAACCTCCATACTCCAGTATCTAACTTGCTGTAAGTTAGCATCATGAACAAATGTCTCAGATTCCTTAATTTTACTATCAAAAAGGTCTGGCTTACATGGACAAACTTCCATATGCTTAATCAAAATGTCTTTTGTTCTATAATAAAATGTAGGAATAAATTAAGTGGAAAGTAAAACAAAGTAAAATGATTTTTGTTCAATCAAAACAATAAATTATGTAGTATCTACATTAAATATAATTACCCACCTAACAAAATGCAATGCATTAAATGGACATTGTGCATAATTTGGATAGTTCCTCCTGCAACGAATGATGTGTTTTTGCAATGAACTTTCGCACATGACATGTAGGGGATTAAAAGGGCACATTAAAAGCTCTTTCTTCCCGAAGATGTCATCCTCAGGACGATGAGGTAGAAGTGACCTAAAGAAAAATCAGTGTATAATATAATGGTAATGCAAAGTTGTAATGTATGTACTCATTTTAAATTATTTTCCTCACTCACATGTTGGAAATCAAAATCTGCAGAGAAAAGTGAAATTCTTCTAGATGATGAACTGAAAGAGAATATTATAAACACTAAGCATTGAAAAAAAAATGCAGTTTAATAAACCAATAGAAAGTACCTAAAATGTACATACAGGGCATAAAATTTCACAAAGTGTCAAGAAAATTGTACGAAGGCGTAGAAGGGCCACAAAATTTTTTTTTTTTTTATTCTGACTTAATAAGTCAGAATAATGGTTTTTCGGAGTTAATAAGTCCGAATAATCATTTTTCTGACTTATTAACTCCGAAAAACGATTTCTCTGACTTAATAACTCCGAAAAACCATTATTCTGACTTATTAAGTCAGAATGAAAAAAAAAATCTCGTTTTTAGCTTTTTCTGACTTAGTATCTCCGAATAAGAGTAAAATGACAGCTGACAAGTGACGGACGACAAATGTAGATTTCTGTCATAAATTTAACCCCCTCTTTTTATGCGATTTGTTTGTTGTTTCTGCAGATAAATATTATTGAATTTGTTATTACTTAGAGTTATTACACACAAAACAAAAATAATATTAAGAACTCCACAAGGACCAACAAAAAAGGCGAACAACGAACAACTTGATATTTTGATTTGAAACGAAAAAAAGTGAGAGACTCTTTAAACATTTCAGCGGACAAACTTGTTTTGGACAACTTGTAAAACAAGTTTGCTGAAGCCCTGGGGCTCCGTAGACCAGCAAAGAAGACAAAGAACTTGTGGGCTTGCTCTAGCAATTGCGTTATTGTGATTTGAAGCAAAAAACTGAGGGATCTCTTAAACATTTCAGCATAACCATGACTTAAAATAATTTATGCATATTACTAAATATGATTATTGTAACATCTCTTGACCCTACCTAGAGAAATACTTTCTTTTTCTTGAATATATTAATATTTGAACAATTTGAAGGCACGAAATATGCTCAAAAAACAGGGTAGGGTCCACTCTGTGGCAAATTATCCACATGATCTGGTGCTAAGATTGTCCAAGGAGAAAGTGAAACCGCTTTAGAGCAGAAAAATTGTAAAAACGCTTTCTAATCTCAAATGAGGGTCCGAAAAGGCGACTTCCCGTGCCTGCAGTCGAAAAAAGAAGATCTAATCAAATCAATTACCACAATAAGCTAATAACAAGACCTAGACTGTCACAATTTTCCATTGTTCATAAATACCTAGGAAGGGACAGTAAAATAATTATTGCATTGATATTAATTGTAAAAAAAGCAAATACAGAAATGGGTATACTCTGTGAAATAAAAACAAAAGTTGAGTAATTCATCTTCACTGCTTTATTCACTTCAATAAGAAAAGAACATTTTTAATGTTTAGTTAAACATCCCACATACACACATGTTTTCCACTTGAAACATATAGGTACGGCCCTATACTTAGTATTATGCTAATTTAATAATGATAATTTCAAAGAAAAATTCTGATACAATAACTCTGCATAGAGTTTTAAGGAGAATGGCTTTAGATACAATTTGTCACTGTCTTCCCTCTTCGCCACGACCTACTAGGTATTCATAAATATAAAAAATGTCAAATTGAAGCTGTAGTCATGTAGCAGATAGTTTGACAGATTTAATACCATATGTTTCTTTCACTGGCTACATGATATGTCTTTCTTTCAGTTTCGGTTGTTCAAGAATAATAATTATTGATGAAGACAAAATAATGTACTTACATAATACATATTGTCACAAAGAAGCAAAAAGACATAAAATTGCAGCGTCCTTAGAAATGATCGGCCGATGACCGGTTTAGTAACCATGGAATAGTTGACCCAAATTTATAAATCATAGATCGTAAATTTGTTCAACAAGTGGGTACTTCGAACCGCTGATTGACGTCATGGAAAAGAACGTTGCAATGCATTGGAAAAAAGTGCTGACGAAAAGAGAAGTAAGCTCGAGGTTTTTGGGGCGAGCGATGAGGACTTGCTCGGTGGCTTGCACGTAGGCAAGACTCCAAGATTCTTTTGAAGTTCGGGTTGATCCTTTTGGGGGCGTTACGTCAGATAGACGAACGACCACCCGTCGAAGAGTAATTAAGTGTTTTCCCAAAATTTGTTATCGACGGAGTACAAAGAAGAAAGTTGTCCTAGAAGTCCTTGTTGTCCTAAGAGAAGCCACGGGTACGCATAGGAGTACCCCTGAAGTACGTTAAATTGGTTGGCACGATACGGTCCTTCTCTACACTTGACCTAGGTAAGACCCTTTTGTTATAACGGTGTTTGTTTTCATATTAGTCATTTCAGTTAAGTAGTAGGGTAATTTTAAGGCACAGAAAATAGAAGTTTACTTGAATTCCATCTTCTTATCATTTAAACATAAACCCCCAATTTTTATTTCGTGACATGGTAGAGAGCGCAAACCGAAGGCAAATATGCTGACTTGTTATTTTATTTGTGTTTTTATTAATTTAATACGAACCAGGGTCAAGTAACTTCTATGAACTACTGCCTTATAATTTAATTAGGTCAGATTTCCTCAGGTCAACATTCTTTGTAGAAATTTTGCGTACATTTTTAAAAGTCGTAAAAGGTGGTAATTTATTTTTTTTTTCTTGTGAGGCAGTCCTATTGTTTTAGTTTCTACGAAAAACTACTAAAAACAGAGTAATCATACTCCACTTAGAATTTGGGTATTGAACAATAACGCGTTCTAAAGAAAATTCTTGGAATCCTATTAGAGGTGCCGTCTTGCTTTAGTATTTTTTTTTTTTAGTATTGGAGGATAGAATATTTTTATTGGTTGTAGAGCGTCAGCTAGAAAACTCAGTTTTGCGGGGATAGGATTTTTTTTTTATTGAAAAGCATACCAGTAATTATTATTAAAAGTTGCGCAATGTCATCAGTAAAGTAGCAGGAAGAGACACCATTGTTTCTGAAAACGAATTTAGAAAGAAAATTTTAGTGTGGTAAAGGGCGCGATATTTCGACACATTTTACCATCATTTTTGCTTTTGATTGGATTTTATGTAAGTGAAGTATAGCTGAAGGTCTCATTGTTTTAAACATTTTGCAAGTAAAATATATTTTTTTCTAAATTTTCTTGAGACTTTCAAATTAGTATAAGTGTAAACTAATTTCGATTGAGACGACGAGAATTTTGATAAATTATTTTTTTTTTGTTTTCCATTTTGAACAAAGCTAGTATACAGAGCGTTGCTTCTTAAACCACCAAGTAACTTTTGTTTAAAGCAGTGTTTGTCCTCTCGGAGCATTTTAGGGCAAAAGGTACAAATATCCAGTTGTAAATTTGTGTTTTCCGTTATTCGACAGTAATTTTAAAAGGACCGAGTAATTTTGAAAGGGAACTAACCGCTAGTTTACTCGCAAATTTTAAGAGTTTTACAAGAACTCGCCAATTTGATTATTTTGTTTGTTTTCTGATGTCTTGCAAGATAGGTTAAAGATATACTCAAAACGAACTCAGAGGCGAATCATGGACCAGAAGTTAGAGAACAGAAAAAAAAGAGGTAACATTTTTTGACTTATAAATTATAGGGACACAGAAGAAAAAAGCAAAGGGGCCACAGAAAGCAAAACTGATGCTACAAACTGGAAGAAGGAGAAAAAGGGGATGGGACCCTACCACTCAAGCTTTGCCACAGTTCAACTGACTAACAGACATGACGGGGCTAACCGTACATTCGTAAATGGTACTAGAACTAAACTTACCATACCCCTACCTGAACGAAACGATACTCACTACGACAACCACACATCCCCAGACACCCCCCCCCCCACCCCGCTAAACACAAACAACAGAAATAACCATAAACTTTTTTCTGGGACAAAATAAGCTCGGGTTAAAGTAGAGGAAAAAAACGGCACGATCTAGTATTTTTCGACGTACAGCTGAAAGCGATACGACGAACAATACAGGTACAATAATATCGCAATAAGGAAGAAAAAGAAATCGGTTCAGCAAAGTAAATCTTAACGACACCCTCAAGTTGGAGTCGATAAACTCACATTCAAGAGCATACGTCAAGGCGGTTCATAGGTAACACAGTAACTTGACGCTCTAAGAAAAGCTAACATAGTTAAGTGACCTAAGAAAAAATGCAAACGTACACTTGTAACTATAAAAACGCATACTAGGGAGATAGTTAGGTATAATTCGTATGGGATTCTTGATACCTTCGATAGCGATAATAACGAAGACAAAAACCAACCTCTTAGAATTTAATAAAACAACTGATGGGCCAGCATATTTCGGCCGAGTCAAGCTAAATAATTATTTTACTAGGATTAAGTAGGTTAAATAACATGTTTACTTTGCGTTAGGAAAAAGTGAGAGTAAAAATACATCGTTAGAAATTTTTTTTGGTTAAAAGTAAAGGAAAATAAGTTAGATGTAAAATAGTATAAAAGATATTGAGCTAGAAACCATATACTAACACAGATCTTTTGCATGTTCCCATGGACGCTATAATGTAAGCCACACAAACCACTGAACCAAGAGCACCAGAGCTGGAACCCAAGGCACCCCCAAGACTTAAACTTGTCAGAGCCACAACGCAGCGAGCTAGCCAAAGCCGAGGTCCTGGGCAGACGAACCAAAGCGCAGGTCCCTTTACAGACAAAATCAAAGGGATGCTAAGCTCAATAGTCAACCTATCGATCGGCAATAGCATACCAGAAGAAGACCGATAATTAAAACCGGTCTTGGAGGCAGCAGCGACGACTAGGGGCCAATCCAGGGACGCAGCTAGCGCAGATGGGGCAGTGTAAGTGTGAGCAAGCAATCGGACACTTGGACTAGTATTTGTGAGGAGAGACATGCAGGGTTACTAATTTAGATCGACAGTTTAGTAAATTTTGTTTAATACGTTCTGACAGTCAAACTCTGTTAATTATTAGAGATACACTCTATTTAGTTCGATAAAATATTTTCATTATCTTATCTACATTTGGAATCGTCTTGTTTTTCATAAAGGGTTGACAAATTTTAATTTTTTTTATAGATCTGTAGTTGAAGTTTTATGTATCTAAATAGGTATTTAGACTATATCTCATTTGATATCTTTTTTTTTGAACTTTTATTAATTTGTTTTTTACTGTTTTGAAGTTGGTAATGACGATGAACATTTTGAGTTCTGGCGATTAAAATTGTTAGCTTTTAAGTTAGTTCAGGTAACTTAACAAGGTAGAGAAGGACCATATTTCGTTTAATTCAGGGAAAGAATTTTTTTTGGTGGATCGATTTTGAAAACTGGGGACCAGTTTTTTCTAAAAGGGGGGGATGTCACAAAGAAGCAAAAAGACATAAAATTGCAGCGTCCTTAGAAATGATCGGCCGATGACCGGTTTAGTAACCATGGAATAGTTGACCCAAATTTATAAATCATAGATCGTAAATTTGTTCAACAAGTGGGTACTTCGAACCGCTGATTGACGTCATGGAAAAGAACGTTGCAATGCATTGGAAAAAAGTGCTGACGAAAAGAGAAGTAAGCTCGAGGATTTTTGGGCGAGCGATGAGGACTTGCTCGGTGGCTTGCACGTAGGCAAGACTCCAAGATTCTTTTGAAGTTCGGGTTGATCCTTTTGGGGGCGTTACGTCAGATAGACGAACGACCACCCGTCGAAGAGTAATTAAGTGTTTTCCCAAAATTTGTTATCGACGGAGTACAAAGAAGAAAGTTGTCCTAGAAGTCCTTGTTGTCCTAAGAGAAGCCACGGGTACGCATAGGAGTACCCCTGAAGTACGTTAAATTGGTTGGCACGATACGGTCCTTCTCTACACTTGACCTAGGTAAGACCCTTTTGTTATAACGGTGTTTGTTTTCATATTAGTCATTTCAGTTAAGTAGTAGGGTAATTTTAAGGCACAGAAAATAGAAGTTTACTTGAATCCCATCTTCTTATTTTAAATATAAACCCCCCATATTCTTGAAAAGCCCCCATTCAGTGAGAAAATCAGCATAGAACCCTTCGGGGGAGGTAACGACGACCCGGTACCCATTTATAAAGATTAGAGATTTAAAGCGTAAATTAACGCCCAGTCGAAATATAGTAATTTCTACAATAAAATAGTCCCAATCTCTATCATTTAAACGAAATCCCCCATATTTTTATTTCGTGACAATATAGGTACATAAATACCTTCTTTACTAGAAAAAACATCTTATTTAAAATCACTTGATTAAGTGGTAAGACAGCTCATTGCCATTGTGATATTCCAATCAATTGTAAGTTAATATCTTGACCAAAAGTTACATATTTGATATTCCTAATCTAGAGTGCTCGATACACACCTACATAAAAAAAACACATCTTTCAAGTCAAAGTAGAAGTTGCACTTTCTATGCCCTAAAATATAAATGCAGGCGTCACACAAGTACAGTTCTTTTCCCTCAACTACCCATCCTATATATTGCAGTTATCCCTACTACAAACCTACTACCTACAAACTACAATATATGCAGGTGACTCCACAATTTACGTCCATTCTTACTATACTCAAGCAGCAAAAGCTGGACTATCCTATAACCTGTGTGATGGTCTCAACCAAGAAACGCACTTTCAAGCAAGCACTGCAGGTCAATTGCTTTGCAACACTTGATTTTTGCACCAAGTTTGAGAGAGCGCAACTTTTAAATGAACCAATGGATTTCTTTGATTGAAGCTAATTTGAGTAGATCTGTCCTTGTACTACCTACTTATGAGTAGGTTTAGAGTAGGTAAGTGTTTCAGTTAAAATAATACAGGGTTGAAAATACGATGATGTTATTTTGCTAATTTCTTCCAGTTATAGCCATTTGTTGCTGTATCTGAAAGTAATAATTGTGCTTCTTCCAATTCTATGCCTTCTTCAGTCACTATTAAACAGCTTCCTGACTGCATAGCAAATTGTTTGAGAGAACTTTCACGAACACTAATAGGACACTTTACTTCAACACACCCTAAGCCGCTCCATGTACAGGACACAAATCCATCAGGTGAAGCTCCAAAATTTGAGAAACTTGGGTTGATGCAGAAGCCTACACTCTCTAGTATAACATTTTCATGACTTTTGGATTGTTCTGATTTGTAGACCAAAAGAGTGGTTTTTTCATGCTTTTTGTCCCATTCTGTTGCTTGAGTTTTAAACTGCAATTCCAAAGGATAACATATGGATTTAATTAACCTTAGCAATGGGTTAGATGGAGTTAGATGGCTGATAATGCTTGGGGTTTTGTGGCTTCTCTGATTTTTTCACAGTCGTCATTAGTCATTACTACTTCCTCGTGCAAAAGACAAACACAAGTTTATTAATTGCTCTAAATTGTTCAGTTCAAATTCCTCTTGATGTAAGTTTGTATAGGGGTTTGGAATCACTAAAGCACTTACTGCTTGTTTTTGAGCAAACTCAAGGGACAAAGGTTCAGTTAACGTCATCAGTACTGAACTATTTCCAATATCTTTTAATTCTTGCAATGCATTGCATAATTCACCTTGTGACACTACTGGTGTATCACTCTTTGATTTATAATTAAAAAACTTTGAAAAAGATATTTCTCTTAGTTCTGTATACTCAAGTTTTGAGGTTGTTGGAACTTTCCACATAGCCCGATTATCCATACATGAGGAGTAAACTTTTGATGTCATTATGTATTCAGCTGCATATACCAGAGCCCCTATGTGACTGCAAACTTCCTCAAGACCTGCCATACATGTACAATGGGCTGAAATCACACTACCGTCTTGTTGGCAAATAATCCACACTTCTAGTGGCTGCGGATTCATCTTTTGTGAGTGCTTCACCTGAAATATAATTAAGAAATATTTAGTTCCTAGGATATTAATATGATAATTAGTGAGGAGTAAACCACTACTTGAAATTTTATACACAATACCAAAGTAATGACATTAATGCAAAATTGATGCCAAACTAATGGGATGGGTTGTATGTATCCCATAATGCCCTAGCAGTTTAGCCCTCGATAATTACTTACATTTATTGAGCTTGCAAGTGCTACTATTTAGTTTGTATATTTTTAATGTTAAGTTACATACTTTGTGGATATTTTTTTGAATTTACGACTGAATACCTTAGTCTATTATCACAGTGAAAAAAGCACAATGGGATCATCATGACTGGTATGATATATTCATCAGAATCAGAATTTGTCATCTGTAATAAAGTAATAAATTTGTATTTTTTTATTCAAACTAACAAACTGTATCTCAAGAACAAAGCACTTGCTTTATTTTGGCAGAGAAATCTTCCTTAAGCTTTTGTCACCACAACTCTGAAGCACCCTGTATATTATCTAAAGTCACCCTAGTATGTTCTACCTAATTAAGACTATGTGTCCCTTCCCCTGCAGGGCGTCCTTATATGTGCTATTTATGCGTGCTATTCCTAATAGCACCCCTTGTCTTACGATAGAATTATTGATATCCCTCATGAGCCCCAATCATAATCAACTGAATATGTCAATGAAATATGTTCTTACCTTTCCAACCAGGACTCTATGATCTTTAATTTTTAGTACTCCATAACCACTTACGAACCCAGCTTCAAAATATTAGAAGGCATTTAGGCTTTTAAAAGCTTTCATCTCCTGCGAGGTGTAGTAACTCGTGGTTAACACTAGGTGAGTTACAATAAATATACTGGTGATAGCAGAGAAATCGGAGGGGTTGAAACTTATTTCTGAGTGTTTGAAAGTCTGTGTCTGAAAGTTTCATTTCATATCGTTGAGCCACCTCCGTCCGCACTTTGTTCTTTTAACTTGAGAAAATAGGGACTTTTGTCACTCATTTTACATTAGGTTTTAAGTCTACCGTTTGGAATATACATATAATTATTGAAAAGAGAATTAAAAAAACCGACAACTGTCTAAACGTCTAAAATTTTAAGAAAATAGTGCAAATTCTATAAGGATAAATACAAAATAGACCTATATACAAAACTCTTTGTTTACATGATCAGCTGTTTTGTTGCACCGCTCTGTCGTCCGTCACTTGTCAGCTGTCATTTTACTGTTATTCGGAGATACTAAGTCAGAAAAAGCTAAAAACAACTTTTTTTTTTCATTCTGAGATAATAAGTCAGAATAATGATTTTTCGGAGTTAATAAGTCAGAGAAATCGTTTTTCGGAGTTAATAAGTCCGAAAAATGGTTATTCTGACTTATTAACTCAGAGAAACCATTATTCCGACTTATTATCTCAGAATAAAAAAAAAAAAATTTATGTGGCCCTTCTACGCCTTCGTAAAATTGTTTCAAATTTTAAAATAAAAACTCTTTTAAAACGTTGAAAGTTGAAAATAAAATTTAAAAAAAAAATTGACATTTGAAGCAAAACGTCATGTCATATCTCAAATAAAATAGCAGGACATGTCTATCCTTTTTGAGTGCCTATGGAACAAAAGAAGATGGCATGATGTTCTAATCTATTTGACAATATAACTCAAAACGTCTAACAAACGTCTTTTCGTAAGGAGACAATTTTCATTCATTTTTAATTAATTATCATAAAATAAGGAAAAAAAAAGATTTCCATCATATCCAAGTGGTCCATTCTTGAAGGAGAAAAAGCGAAATTATAAAATCGTAAAGGTTTCAATCATCAGTGACCCTGGCTAGATCAAACGAAATTAGGTAGGTCCCTAAATAGCCTCCCATTTAGCATTTAAAAAATACAAAGGTTATATTTCCCATTTCACAGCTATTTAGCAACGTGCATTGTTCGATTGTTCTTCATCTTTTAAGTTTTAGACAATAGATTCTCGCCTACACTTCCTACTTCACACTCCAAACACAATGAACAAGAAGAACAAGCACCAAAAAGACCCTTCAGATAATGTGAATGACTCCTCTGACTCAGGAGATGAGAACCAGAATAACTCAGAGTGTAGCCACATTACCAAAGCAGTCAGTTTACAGAATGTAAAAAAAGCCATTACAAAAACGGGTTTCCTTACTGAATGTGAGGAATGTAAAAAACAACCCTTAGACCCAGATTTGGCAGAGGTGGAACTGGATCAGACCTTGTGGTTGTGCTTGAAATGTGGTAATCAAGCGTGTGGTAGAGGTAAATGTCAGCATGCACTGGCTCATAATGCCATCCCTCATTCTGATTCTCATGCTATATGTGTTAATACAACTACTTGGAGATTATGGTGCTATGACTGTGATAACGACATTAATGTAACTTGTAAGAAAAAGCTTTTGGAAGCTGTTGAATATTTAAGAAAACATGCTGAGACAAGCAGGTCCAAGCAAGCAACTGCTCCAACGGTAGCTGACAAGGTAAGTGAACAATGTTTTTTTTTTTTAATAAAATAACAGGGGTAAAGCTGGTGGTGTAGAGGTAACATTGATAATTTATGCAAACTTTTATGCTAAAATATGAAACATGTAGAGACAATTGAGCAGGCCCAAAAGCAAAAACATTTTGGTAGAAATATAATAAAAATTTTGGTAAATAATTACCATTACCAGCTATATCTATCTGTAATATCCATTACATACTTTTCCATATATACTTCATTCACTTATTTTTGACTTCTTGTTATCTTTGAAATCTTCATTTTTTTTACAACTATCTTGGTTTCAGCACATGTTGAAAAGATACAATAAAAATGTCAAAGTTAGATTTCCAACGCCTGGTTGATGTCAATAATAAGTGAATGTTTTATACCTACACTTGATCATTCACTACCTAATACAAAGCACTCACAACAAGCACTTATTCTATGTACAGTTTCAGTTATTTTTTGATTCAGTGAAGTTCATTCCTCAAATATATGTATTTATATTCAAATACATATGGAATACATTAATTTATACAATGATAACTAATTTATTAGCAATTTATATATTTTTTAATATACACAGTTAATAATGTTGTGTCCTTGATAAAGTAGGTATCGACCATGATGGTAAAGTTTATAAAGTTAGTTTAAATCCTTAAGAGGCCATGTAAATTATTTCTTGCATTGACCATTCTAGAATGATGTTATATGACCTGTGTAGGTACCCGTCAAGACAATTTGGCCAACCAATTTTTAAATATTCATGCAAACAATCAAGGTATGAAACCAATTGAGATTTATCTGAGAGTTGCCATTATGACTATTTTTATTCTTATCTCTATTTAGCTGTCATATTGATGAATAGCTTTCTTATTATATTTCAATAGCACTAAAAATATATATATATATATATATATATATATATATATATTTTATTAATATGTATCATTCAGTCATTCTAAACAATTAAATGTCAGCAATAAGGATAAAGCTCTAAGAAAATATTTATTTTGTGTGTTGTTGTCTTGTTTGTTACTACTGCCTATAAACATAGAAAATTTTATATATATTTGGCAGCAAACTGTTTAGTTGCCCCTTAAGGAAATATATATATTACAAGTTCTGGATGGTCAATTGTCATTTTAAAAAAATGGATGGATGAAGTCCTGACATCATTAAGATTTTTCTTTTATGATCATTGAATTAGGTGCATTTAATTATTAGGTATATTGATTAAATATCTGAACACAACTGAGTCTTGAATGAGGGAGATTAGTAATTTTAAAAATGACACTAAATCTCTAAGCTTATTTGAATATAGAAATAAAAAATATCAGTTCAAAGTTGATATTGTTTACTATCCCAATCATTAAATCACACTTTGTACCATGGGTTTAAATAACACAAGTCATCATTTGCAAATTCATGGTAAATGAGGATGGCATAATAAAATATGGTGCTTTTGTTACTCCAACAATGCATAGCTAACTGATGACTTTTATTACACCAACCAATATCCAAATTTGTGCACCATTAAAATTTTACTAATTTTTGTCACTTTTTAGTTTTCTTTCAAACTAGTGACTTAATTTTAAGCATTTTTATTGAAGCTTATTTATTCAGAAATGACACTGAAACAGTGTTGCTTTTGAAAATTACTAAGACCTGCACACTTTGCATTTTAGTAAAATTGTACTGGTGCTTTAAGATACCTCCAAAGTGAATATTATCTAATATTTTCACCTTCTGGTTTGTTTTTTGTCAGTGCAAGTGATAGAATATTGCAGTGACCTTTGATATTTGACCATATTTTATGAAACCTTTTATAAAGTTGGCAAATAAATAAGTGGCAGGACCTCATAAGACTATTTTTCTTTTAAAGGCGGTATACTGCATGTTGGTCAGGTCCATTATGGAATATGCCAGCTCCGCATGGTCCCCTTACTATCGATTGTGGACAATTTTATTGAACAAGGTACAAAAAAAAGTTTCTGTCAAACTTAGCTCTAGGCTGATTACTTATTTCTAAAAAGAAAATTCTTTATAACTTAACAGGTTGGGCAACGAGTTTAAGGTGACTTTAGTTTAAATGTTGTTTATTGACTGTTAGGAGGTTTACAGATCACAATCTGCCACAGTCACTTCAACTCTTAATTCATACTTTCCTTAAACTACAACCACCAGTTATTGACTGCTGGCTAATTCTAAGCTTTGCTCTTAGGAAACTTTGAGCACTTACTTATATGTATAAAAATGTGAACTGTGTTATGTAACAATGGGGTTTGTTAATAATATTTGAAGATGTGCAAACTTTCCAGTCTCATTCTAACAAGTGTAAAAAGAAAAATATTTCAACCATATCATTAGAAATCTGTTTATAATCTGGCTTAAGTATACAGCAATAGAAGTACAGATTAGGTACAATGCATTTCAATAACTTTGATAACGTTTTGATCAGCTGTAACTTCTCTGTTTTTAAACATATTGGAATGAAGCAAAAACCATATTGCATAGTTGACTAGCAAGTTTTTTTCTATTGGAAGAAAAAACAAAAAACCAATGATTTCGAGAGATCTTAACCTAACTTATATTTTTTTTTATGGGACGCCCTGTATATTATTGGATATTTGGATTCTGCTCAAAATTCCAAGTATATTTTATAAAGCATACCCTATACCTATCTTCAACTGTTTCTGAGAAAATGGCGTCCGTATAGGTCGGTCATATGCATAAACATAAAATAATAAATACAAAGCAAAGTAAATTTGAATGGTGGTATTAAACAAATAATTTTACAAACATGTGTGTAATTTTCATAAAAATTGCTCTACTTGTCTACAATTTTCCTCAACACATTTTTCATACACTCTAATAGTATAATTTAGCGCTTTTCAGTATTATCGCATGTTGTTTTATACACTATATTTTTAATGTGTGCCTTCCCCCTCTCCCCCAAAAGAAAAAAAATCCATTTCTGTCAAGTCTGGACTATTTGGTGGCCGCAGAATAGTTCCGCCTTTTCCTATCCAACCATTTGGATATTCCACATTTACGTAGTTTTAAACAAAAGTTGAGTTTCTTGGGTAGTCGGTCTGGGCGACAAGTATTAAAACTCCTAAACTGCCAAGCTTTCGACAATTTTTATTGTCTTCATCAGGGCTATATTACAGTAAGTGCAAATAAGTCACAAAAAAGAGGCTACAATGGTTATAGATAGCTTACCGTCTAATGTTTTATGTCTATGTGGGTCCGCAACAGAAAAATGTTAAAAAAGGTATTAAAAAGACGGACACATGTTTACGACAGACATTGTTGAACTATGTTGAACATGATGATGGGACATTTTTATTTCCCTTACAGTTAAAAAATACATAATAAAAAAATCACACGCCAAACGGCACCCACACCTCAAACAGGCTTAATGTGACTACAATATAAAATTGTCTATTTGCATACAACAAACAGCTCACCTATCAACGATATTTGCCTTAAGGGAATTCCGATAATCTTCGGACCGATGCCCGGAGTGGAGAAAAACACGTAAACAAGAAGCCACGCACCGAGGAACTATGAGAGGAAAGGAAAAGTCTATTGGAATATTGATGTGTTGTTTTGTTATGTTGCTATTGTATTGTTTATTGTTTCTACATATTTACCATTTCCGGTTGTATTATTTTATGTGGAAATCACTCTAAAAAGTTAGGTAATCAAGGGAGTCCGTGGTTGTGTTTTGTGTGCTTTGTGGTTTGTTTTTCGCCTTGCATCTGTTGATCAAATTTGAGTATATGTTGCTAAGGTCTTCAATGTCAGTTCTTTTGTTGATTGATTTGTCTTCCACTGCAATCTCTACCAATTCCAAGAAAAGTCTTTTATGATATGACGGTTCTTTGACTAGTATTACTACCTCGTCGAAATTGATTTTATGGCCTGTATCGATATGATGTTGAGTCAGTGCACTGGTGTTTTTGTAAGTCTGCAGTCACTTTTATGTGACGCAATTCTATTTTGCAATAAATTCTTTGTCTGACCTATGTACACTTGATCGCAGATAGAGCAGGGAATGCGATATACCACTCCCGACTGTTTAAGAGGTTCATCCTTGCTTTTTAATTTGGTACTCAAGTCGCCTACAGTTATTGGATTTTTAGGTGCTAGCTTTATGGATGGATGGTTTTGAAATAGCTTGCTCACTTTGTGGGTGAGTTCAGTGATATGTGGGAATGAAAAGTATTTGATCGGTAAATGGGAGGTAGCGTCAATTGAGGCTGATGGGACACTCAGCTCTATATTCGTGAATTGGAAGTTTAATTCTACCATGCCAGAGGTGCTGTCTTCCATATTAGCAAAAGAATTGTTGCTGCTGTTTTCGGTTATGTTTTGATGTGAACTGTTGAATAAGAGTTTGTTAATTAAGTTTGAAGGGTAGGAATTTTTCAAGAGTGTATCTCTGAGGTTTCTCAAATTGATGAGTTTCAGTGACTCATGGGAGATTAACTCTATTCGTTTTTTTAAAGCAAGGACAAGGTTAATTTTAGTTTTCTGGCTATGAGAGGAATGAAAGTTGAGATATCTCCCTGAATTTGTAGGTTTTTGGTACCAGTCAAGGATTATTTCTTGGTTTGGTTTTCTGGTTATCAAAGTGTCAAGAAAAGGAACTGTTCTGTTTGCTGATTCTCTTTCTGCTGTAAATTGATTGTGTGGATGGTAACTATTGAGTAGAGAGAGTGTGTTGTTTAATTGGTCCTTTGGAACTGCAGTGATAATATCATCTACATATTTTTTTTAAAAAAGGTGGTTTGAAACTTAATTTGCCTAGACAGTGGTCCAGCAAGTCATTTATCACATACTGAGAGACGATGGGAGATAAGGTCGCTCCCTCCTTTATGTTTACTATAAAACTCGCTGTAAACTAACTTATACAGACCCCATTTTCTCAGTATGCTATGCTTTAAAAAGTATACTTGGAATTTTGAGTAGAATCCAAATATCCAATAATATACAGGGCATTCCATTAAAAAAAATATAAGTTAGGTTAAGGTCTCTCGAAATCATTGGTCTTTTGTTTTTTTCTTCCAACAGGGAAAAACTTGCTAGTTAACTATGCAATATGGTTTTTAGTTCATTTCGATATCTTTAAAAACAAAAAAGTTACAGCTAATCAAAATGTTATCAAAGTTAATAAAACGCACTGTGTACAAATAGAAGTCAAGTTGAAATAATATACAAGGGGTACAGATTAGGTACAGTACAGTACTAAAAAAAAGATAAGTTTAGCTTGGCAACTTAGCATGTCTCCACTCTCCTGTCATTATTTCAACTCACCTATTAAATTGGGGGCAAGAAAGGCGGGTGTTATTATTCGGATGTTAGCTTACTCCTTAACTGAAAACGATAAAAAAAAGTTTATTGCAAAATGGCAAAGCATCAAAATTTTGCAATTTTTGCACCACTTTGGTTCACACTCACACATATAATAAAGATAATGTCGGTTTTTTTTTCAAAATTATCCGCCTCTTTAATCTAGAGGAAATGAGGTTTTAGACTGTGCCAATTGTATTTATAACAATTCATTGCTTAAAAAGTTACAGCTGATTGAAAATGACACGAAAAATACCTTGTGCCGAACTTTAAGTTGTGCAGTTTAATTCCCATTAGAGGCCTGCTGTACTTTAAGATAGGGAATTTTAGGAACAGGAAATGCCCCATACAAATCCTAGCTCAATTTAGAACGTTCTCTGAGTTTGGTGAGATTAGTTTGGATTCAGGACACAGTATGATACACTGACCCCCCAATGGCAGCTTGTTTAATTATCAATTTTAGAGAATTCAACGATACTTTTTTGTGTGAACTACCCAATTTCATTTTGTTAAAAAACAGTTTTCAATTTTTTCAATTATTTTCAGATTTCCTTGGCCTATGGTGGCGGTAAAATGTAGTAATTTTGTAGGATTGTATTTAAATGTGAAATATTGCTAGTGTTTAGGTATATGTTTTTTTTTACACACAACTGATGTTGAAACATAAAACACGTTAAATGTCAGCTTGCTATGTGGGCACATAAATAAATGTATTAACAAATAGAGTTACTGTTTGTTTTTTATCTATTTATTTTATATCTTCAGGTCGTTGATGTAATTCGCACACTGCCCTCATTAACCAATGGCTCAGGAGCTTTTCCCAAAACCCCGCTCACAGGTGCCACTGGTCTTCCTAGAGCTAGAGGATTGACTAATTTAGGAAACACTTGTTTCTTCAATTCGGTAATGCAATGTTTAGGCCAAACACCTTACTTAGTACAGTTGCTGGATGAAACAGCAAAGTCTCAACATTTCTACTTGCCAGGCGGCCAGCTGAAGATCAAAGACAATGGCACTATCACTGTTGATCCATTAGAAGGTAGGAATGTTTTTTATTCATTGTTCACTATACACAGAAATTTAGATTGCGTAATCAAATTGGTAATTGGTGCTGTTTACAAAATAATTTGTAAAGAATCGAAAAGACAAATTATTTCCTTTAGGTGAAACTGAACGATGGGAACCTTTAACCCAAACCTTAGCCGAAACCCTGCATGAGTTGCAAAGCGGAAGGTCGGAAGTGCATAATCCCAGACAGTTGTTGTATAAACTGGTTGGAAAGTTGCCCCAATTTGGAGGTGGAGATCAGCACGATTCTCACGAGCTCCTGAGACATTTGTTGGAGGCTGTGCAAGAGGAGGATCAGAAGAGATTTAAGGCAGTTATATTAGAGAAATT
This sequence comes from Taphrorychus bicolor, assembly GCA_951812265.1. Classification (NCBI taxonomy): domain Eukaryota; kingdom Metazoa; phylum Arthropoda; class Insecta; order Coleoptera; family Curculionidae; genus Taphrorychus; species Taphrorychus bicolor. Next base: position 41,699,052 of record OX638298.1, on the reverse strand, counting down.
AGGTAAGCCTGCCTGAACCCTAATTATTGTAAGTTTGTGAATAAGTTAAGGCGTGTGAATAAGCAATCTGCAGCAATCAGTACATTAAACGAAAAGTTTATACTCATTTTCTCATTATTTTTTTAAATTATATGAGGAAATATAATTAAATCTTAGCAAAATTCTAATTACTCCTTTAGGTCTCTCCAGAAAAACAGACCCAGCTACCGTAGATGACAAGCAAAAACAGATACTCAAATTCTACGGGCAGCAAGTCTCAGAAATGTTACAGGCTACCGAACAAGTCTTTAGAGGAGCCTTGGTCAGCATCCTGCAATGTCAAGTCTGCTACCATTTGTCCCATCGAGAGGAGAAGTTCTTGGATCTAAGTCTGCCAATTTCGGAGAAACAAGTGGCTCCTGTTTTAAGGAGGAAAGCTGAGGATAACGAAGATAATAAGCCGTCGAAGTATCAGATGAAAAAGGAAAAACGTGCCGAGAGAAAAAAGAAGAAACAGAAGCATTATAAGAATAATAATTTGCTGATTATGAACAATGTAGATAATAATGCGGATGTAACGATGGATAACAAGTCTGATAGTGAAGAGTCTGATGCTGATGTAGAGGACAACGCAGAGGTAAGCTGAATTATTCACTCAGTTGATAAACATACACCTGGATTTCCCAGTTTACGTGGCAAACTAGTGTTATTTTTTAAGTTTGTTATGAAAAACCTGATCCGCTCTGTGAAATTACGAGATACACTTCCCGGTTACAATACAGTATTTTTTTTATTCAACAGGATTCGTGTAATAACATAATCGCCTTGCCAGCCCCAGGGGAAGACTTCTCCAGCAAAGGTACCGAATCAGGTTATAATTCTGATAAGGTCGAGAATAGTAGTCCCGACTCCAATCGTATTAATTCTCCAAGCGACGTAATTGTGGACGACAGTGGGGTCCCCAGTCCGACGGCGGCCAACGTCCCAAATAGTCTGAACAATAGTCCGGCATCTAGTGAAACCAATGTGGACATGGGTAGTCCCTTGCTGCGATCTAGTAGTCCGGATGACGAGTACCAGAACCAGAATGGGTAAGTGATTTTGACCTGTTCCTATTCTTAAGCGAATTGAGAATTTTTATAATGCGCACTCTACATTCATCTTTTGCGAGTAGTGACTATCGATTGTATCGATAGTGCTTTAAAAAATGTTTATAGGGAACCTCAATCGAATCGTGTGAATAGTCGTGTGAATTGTCCAGATGCAAGTGGATACTACATTTGATCCGCGAAGAAATCGAGTTACATTGGGTAATTTGATATGTACCGGTGCGTCGGAGGGCTGCGGGTCGGACAGTGTTAAGCCTTTCGGCTTACAAGATGCACGCGTAATTGAGGAAATTCCTTCGTTTTCCAAAGATAACAGGCTGATCTATTGATTCTGTTGGAATGCCAATGCGGTTTGGCCAGTTCTTATCTCGGAAATAAAGATAAAGAGGAGTAAAATAAGTATACATCAGCACATGGATGTACCTTTACCTTGTTTTTTTTTCTCTTTCCTTTTTGCATTTCTCATGTGAGTCACCATGGATTCTAAAAGTAAATTTAAATGCTGTGGAAATAAGTTATTTACTAACTTCTGTTGCATTGTCTGCTTGGACATTTTTCATCTCAACTGCCTTGAAAGGGATTTCAGATTTCATTCAAAATAGGGAAATCATAAGATTGTTTGCTGTGATGCATGTGGAGCCATATAACCAATCTGTCGCTGGATGAACATGCTGATCTACGCCCGGTTTTTAGGGCCCTGGACATTGCTAATCAACTGAATCGTAGTCTTAGGGGTCAGATACTTTTAGGGCAACAAGAGTATGAGAATTCGAATGACGAGAAGTATGAGAACATTACCAAGCTGAACGATGAAATCAAAGTCCTAAGGAAGGACATTGCGAAGTGTTCGAGGAAGTTCTCGAATTAGAACAAAAAATGACTGAAATGCTGAATGAGAAGCGCCAAGAAGTGACTAAGCTGTTAGACGAACTTTCTGACATGCGCCAGCAAAAGGCCTCCTTGGAGAATATGTTGGATACTAATTCAAAGCAAATTAGCAGTTTAAAAGTCGATTTGGAGAACTTGAAGCAAATTAATCGGAATATGATGACCTCAATCATAACCTTGGAAGCTGAAAATCATTGCTACCAGTCTGAGATTGAGGGTCTGAGAAAGGAACTGGAAGTGTTTCGCAAATGCAGACAAACTATGATTCTGGTCAATGATTAAATTTTAAAAATGTTTGACGTACGTAATGTTAATAAGTATGATTTTTTGTTGGTGGAGGGACATTTTGAATTTTCAATGGTCCATAGTGAATTTAGCAATGTTTTTTTATCATTTGTGTTTATAGATCTCCGAACTGTCACGTCGGGGAGTTTCTGGTACGCCTTGAGACACTCCTCTCAAGTGTATCGATTAGTTCACGAATCATTCTTGCCGGCGATTTTAATATTAATTTCATGGCGGAGAGTGCGGATTTGACGGACTTAAAGAATATATTCTCGGCACATAATATCTCGATGCTCGTTGACAGGCCCACACGTATCTCCTCATATTCTAGTACCCTGATTGATTATTTCTGTTCTTCGGCGGGATTATTAGATCATGAGGCTGTACTGGTAACACTTGGCACCAAGAAAAAGAATCGACAATAAAAACTCAAATACGCAGCATTGAGGGATTGGATTGGAGTGGCGTTGTTGATTCGTCTGATCGTCAGTTTTCCGTTGCGTCGGATTAGGGAAAACACCAAGAAGTTGTGGATCACGCCAGGAATCAGAACATCGTCTATTAACCTCCGAATTCTACATTATTTAAGAAAATATACAGCAAACGTCCATTTTCATGATTATTTTAATAAATACAGAAGTATTTACAGGAGGACGGTAAAGTGTGTTAAAGAATATATATTATAAGAATAGAATAGAAAAAACCCTTAACAGAGGGAAAGAAAATTGGAGAATCGTGAACGAGCTGAGGGAAGGGTCCGTTGCTTTAGGCCCTTCCGGGATTGCCTTCGATGCGTTAAATTAATTTTATTGTTCTGTAGCTGCGGAACTTACAAGTGGAATGAAGGTTAATGCAGATGCAGATCCATTGGACTATCTTGGAAACCTGTTCATTCAGGAATCGTTTTGTATGTATCACATGGACATGATTGAATTGCATAATATTATATCTACGATAAAGAACAAGAGCGCAGCTGGTTTCGGTTCTGGCAGAGATTTCGGTGCGACTGATATATGTCTGAAAGAGCGTTCTCTGTTTTGGCGGATGCGATTAATGCGTCATTCGATTCGGGGTCATTTCCATCGGCTCTGACAATGGCTGTCGCGAGACCTCTATATAAAGGAGCAAATTCCGCTGACCCTTCAAATTATCTGCCAATTTCATTGCTGCCATCTTTGTCTAAGATTGTGGAGCGACTTGTTAAAGATCGCATGGTACAGTTCATAAGAAAACACAATATTCTTAGTAATTGCCAATATGGATTTCGTGAAGGTAGGAGCACGGGAGATGCAATCTTTGGTTTTTTGGAGGACCTATATGTGGGGCTGAATGCGTGGAATGTGAGTGCAGGGTATTTTGCGATTTTTCAAAAGCTTTTGATTGTGTCAGCAACCAAATACTGCTGCAGAAGCTTGAAGCATATTGTTTTTGGGGGGTGACTCTTGAATGGTTTGAGTCGTTTCTCTCGGGTAGGAGTCAGATGGTTAAGACAGAGGTTGGAGTTTCGAAGGCACTCTCAGTGCTGTATGGTGTTCCTCAATGGTCCGCTTTGGGACCTTTATTGTTTCTCTTATATATAAACGAGTTGGCTTTATTGGATATTCGGGGGCATTTTACAATCTTTGCTGACGATACTACCATCTTATGGTCCCATAGTCAACCTGATATACTTGAGGATATTGTGTCGAATGACATTGTGAAATTGAAGCGGTGGTGTTCGTCAAATCGCCTTTGCCTCAATATTGCTAAAACCAACGTGTTGAGGTTTAAGTGCAACATTTCGGGTATTTCTCTGGACGGCTGCAATATTGAGAGCAGAAAATCGGCAAATTTTTGGGACTTTTGACTGACGACCGACTCGAGTTTGCCTTTTTTTCGTTATTCCAGTGTTTAATATGTTTTGAGCTAGTTTTTATTCTTTTAGTATTTTAAGTTTTTACTTTATTTTTTCTCACAGCTTTGTCAACAAAATTACGGTTTTCGACAATAAAGCATATTTATTATTGGAACTGTAGATAGCGGGTGTAGAACAAATAAGAAGCTACTTCGCAGTTGCGAATACGCCAACGTTTCGATCTTTATTTAGATCTTCTTCAGGGCTAAAAAATATGCTCGATGAAAAATGTAACTTGCTACATCACATAAAGAAAAAATAAAGTATAATCTATCATTCTTTACTTTATTAATAATAAAAAAAAAAATACCGTACTAACATTCCGCCCAATGGTGATAGCAAAACCAATATCAGTCCATCGTTTATTTTGTTCCTGGCGGCTGGTGTTTCGTTGGTCACTAATTCATGTGGTCGTCTGTTTGTGGATTCATTGTTTTATTTTTGAGTTATGTCTGATAGAAGACATACATATTACTTGGATGACATACTTCTCAAACTGAATTAAGGTAAGCAAATCCACTAATTATCTGAGCATACCATCTTACACTTTGATAATAGACAAATACAGATGCACGGTTTCTGTTTTTACTGTATATGGTTTATATGTATTTGTTAATTACTAAATCTACTTTTAACTGTTACAACGTATTTTTATGCAATTTTTTATCGGTGTTTATAGTTGTGTCTTTATTGATTTGTTTATGCATTAAGTGTGTTGTAGAGTTTTTCATCGAGCATATTTTTTAGCCCTGAAGAAGATCTAAATAAAGATCGAAACGTTGGCGTATTCGCAACTGTGAAGTAGCTTCTTATTTGTCCTACACCCGCTATCTACAGTTCCATTGCATTAGAAAGGACACAAAGCACATATAATATTTATTATTATTAGTATCGATAATACAGTAATAGTACTATTGATAAAGAAACTCCTGTCATATACATAATTATCAGTCCACTAAAAACATGTCGCCAATTTGTTACTTAATAACATCTAAACCTGGTTTTAATGATTTTTTTAGCTAGTTACCTATAGATCCTTTCTTGGAGAATCACGTGATGTTATTACATTTGAAATAAAGGTTAATTGTCAAAGTATGCCGGGTGAAATCAACTTGCGATGTTTAAACAAACAGGAAATGTTTTTTATCTTAAATTTTAGAGCCCCTTTTGTTGTTGTATCCCTGTTGTTGTTGTATCCTGATACCAAAGACGATACACACACAATTTCTGAGGATTTATAAAAAAAAAAAGAAATTTGTCCGAATACGGTCCTGTAGTGTTGATGGGCAAGACACTTTACTGTTACTCAAATCTTAGCTTATTCTAGAGAGAAAATTGGCCGCTATGCGAAATAGAAGAATATATTTATTACAATGTCGTACCAAGAATGTATACCCAAATCATATCGTAAACAATATTAACTGTTTACACGCTCTAAAATCCCAATACAATCCTTTTCTGAGCGAAATAGACCGAATTACTGTTAAGCTACAAAAACACGTACTAAATGTAGAGATGAAAATCACTGTTTGGAATCTCAGGTATCTTGAAAAAACACTATTAGCTCTTAAAAATAGCATACTTGATTCGTTGTCTACTGATTTGTACCATAACTTTGAAAGATATTGTAAATGTAAATACGACAGATATTTTATTGTAATCAGAGGTCAAATTCTTAAGAAATTTGACTTATTGGTTATCACAAAGACTCCATTTCGGATCGATACACATGAGAAATATTTGTATAACTACACAGAGGTGCGACTCCCGAAACTGGTGAGCAGAATACTGTGTGCTGGCCCGAAGTTTGCCTTACCGATTGATCGTGATAACATTCCATTGCCTGCTATAATAACAGATTTGGAGTGTTGTTTGCGGCAGTTTCTTTGGAGGATGATCGTAGTGATACTAGAGGCCTGTGTGTAAACACTATTACCAACTTTGTGTATAAACATTTCAATTTCTTCGCACTAATAAAGACTTGGTGGTTGCACGTTCTGACAAGGGAAACTCAACGGTGGTTATGATGAGACAGGAATATTTGGAGGGTATGAACGCTTTATTGAGCAACCATTCTACATATTCAGTTATTAATTTTGATCCTACAGCCCGAATTTAGAATCAGTCCAACAACATCGTAGACAGGCTGTATAAGGACAGGAGTATCAGTGCGCTTACGTGAAAGATCAAAAGTTCACAATAGTGTTTTTCCAAAACTTTACGATTTGTGAAAAACGCATAAACCTGGTGTCTCTTTTCGACCAGTGGTCAGTTGTATTGATTCTCCATCGTATAACTTAGCCTCATTGGTGCATAATATTCTCAACCCTATGACATCCACGTTCAAGTTTAGTGTTAAAAACTCTTTTGAATTTGTCAGTTTTATTCAACAAGTCACACTCCCCGAGAAACACGTCATGGTATCACTAGACGTGGTGTCATTATTTACCAATATTCCTAAAGACCTTGTATTGTCCATAATTAAGAGGCGCTGGAGTTTCATTTCAGCTTACACTTCTGTCTCCAAGCTTTTGTTTTTGGAGCTTGTACAGTTTTTGTTCGACACCAGTTATTTAAGTTTGATGGTGTTTTCTACCTGCAGCGTGACGGTTCGGCGATGGGAAATCCTGCCAGCCCAGTCTTAGCCAACTTGGTTATGAATGAACTTATCACTGAGATTCTTAATAGATTGCCATTCCCGTTGCCGTTTGTCCGGCTGTATGTTGACTACACCCTGCTGGCGTGTCCTGAGGACGGAGTTCCCCAATTGTTGGATTACTTTAATAGTTATCACCCACGTCTTGAGTAACCTTCCTCGCTACCAGGGTGATTCGTGGCGATGATGAAACTCTGTCTACAAGCTGGCACATGAAACCCACAGCGTCTGGCAGAATGATCAATTACTTCTTGTCACATTCAACATCACAGAAGGTGGCCACTATTAAGAATTTGTTGTATCGAAGTTATAAATTAAGTAGTCCTGAGAATAGAGCGAATAATGAGAATATCATAAAACAGATTCTCAAACAGAACAACTATCCTATTGCCTTGGTTAACAGAACCATTCAACAATATAAAGTGCAGTAAGTAAGGATGCACCGGGTGTGTCTTACACGTACTTCAGGTTTCCTTATGTTCGGGGAATGTCAGAAAAGATCCAAGGACACATTAGAGGAAAGAACAGCAATAGTCGGTTTGCTTTCTTGAATACAAGTGTGGTGGGCGCGTTGTTCTCCACTCTAAAAGATCCCACACCCAAAGAATTGTGCTCAGGCGTCATCTACAAAATACCCTGCAGCAATTGCCATAAGTGGTCAAATAAGACAGTACATAAAGAGTTGAATGTACCAGCACAAGCGTGACTGTAGGGAGAGTAACCATAATAAGAACGACTTGACTGTATTGGCCAACCACCATTTTTCTACCGGTCATTGTTTCGATTTTTCGAGAATCACAGTCTTGCATAAAGAAAAACATTGTTACAAACGAAATGTCAGTGAAATGATCCACATCAAACTCAATGACACCATTAATTTTAGAACTGATACACATAATTTGGGCCCTCAGTACGAGCATCTTCTGATGATTTATAGAAAAAAAAATGCAATGCGTCTGAATACGGTCCTGTAGTGTTGAGAAGGGTAATGGAATGCTATTTTCATTTTTTGGGTGTCGGGGGAAAAAGAAAAAGGAATATTTGTAATGTGGCGAATATTTGTTTATAAGAGAGGTTTTTATGCTGATCGGTGCGGAGACCCCTTCTTGTTTGTCTACCTAGCGAGGCATGCATATATTCTGCCGAGTGGTGTCTTTTCTTTGTGTGTCTGGGCGGCTCTATGCGATTTGCATTGACAGTCCCTTCAAATTAGGAAGCTAGAGGTGAGAAGGTGAGTTTTGCTCCGCATTTGTTCAGTCGTTTGTTTGATTTTTTTCGTTTTTTTTTGCTTTGAGTTGGCCTCTGATTACTTATTTGTTTCTACCTTGTATTGTTAATATTGTTTCTTTTTGTTTTTTTAATTGTTGTTTGTATAGTACGTTAATGTCAACAGATAATTGTTTGTGGTATATGTTCTTTGAATTCTTTTAAATTATTAATTTTTTTTTTTTTAATTTTTTATTTTAAATATTGTCACGACCCGTTTGTGGTCGTTGTGACTTATTTAATTTGCCTCGGGATCGATTTCTGAAGAGGGGTTGAAAACAACTTTCATATTCTAACAACTATATTTATTAAAGTTAAAGCAAAATGGTTACAATGCGTGGGGTAAAACTTAACTAGAAAAATGGTTACAATTTAAAGTTAAAACGTACTTACATTATCGTGGGCCAATGCATCATCGAATGCTTTAACAGCTTTGGAGACCGAAGGGCACTTATTGGGTTATGGATACATTAAATAATAAACTTGTACTTCACTAATAAATTACTAAGACAGACTGGCCTCCTCTGAGGTTTAATTTCTTGAGAGTCACATCATGGCCGCGAGACTAAAGCAAAGAGCCCCTTACTAACTCTGTTTATTTCTTTTTATACAATTTCCTTCGTCCCAACTCCGAGTGGAACGAATGGTATCCGAGTGGAAAAAAAATGATGATTTCATCAGTCAGCACATTCCAATGATTCGGGATTGCGCGTTTTTTAATTGTTTTGTTATTTCCGTTTGGACCGAGGTCACCTCTCGACCCGGGTGACTTTCAAGTAATGTGATACATATTGTCGATGAGTGCATCATTTTCACCTTCAGGGAAATATAAAGTAAATTCTCATTTTACAGTATTTTCATTCGTGACAATATGAAAGGGAGGAGAGGAAAAAGAAAAATTGATATTTTACTTTTTAATTTATTTAATAGAGTTGTAGTTTTAAATATTTAAGTTTATACAAATGCAAAAAAGGGAAAAAGAGGGAAATTAGTTAAGAAGAGTAATGCCGCCGATGTTCCAGCCTTGATAAAGACCGAAACACGGTCCAAACGTCGGCAATTCTTCCATAGAAGAAAGGGTTTTATTCTAGTCCTTCACCCACTACCATCTGACCATACATTATTCATAAAGGACGTTACATATCCACACCATGATTAAATCAGATGGCGCCCCTGGGTACCCAATAGGTTTTTTTTTAACCTATTATTACTGTTAACATTTTGGTTCGTTAAGACTTTTTGGCTTGCATTTGAATAAAATAGCCCTTGGACGATCAACTTTACCTTTTTCTGTTTTATATGCAGAAAGTACATATTTGTTAAAAAAAATTGTAAAACCAGGTAAATTAGTTTATAACATCTGACCTCGTAACAGGAGGCGCCCGCCTAGCGTTGAAAAAAACAAAGTAAATGACTGAATTCGGGGCTCACCAGATTTGATTAAGTTTTTCAAAGCTGGATTTCCTTTTGTTATTCTGTTTGTACTAACGAACTTAAAACAGTTTTTTTTTGCTTTTTTTCCATTAAGAATTCTAGAGACTCGAAACGTCTGCGCAGCCTGGTTTTTCGGGGGTTTTAGCACCTGCCGTAGTGATCGAGAATTTTTTTTTTGGAAGCGTCCCCTTAATGAAAAATCTTCTCGGCAAGACGCCGGACAGCCCCGAACACTGTCCGGCAGGGTAAGATTCTTACTCAGTAAAAAACTCCGTGTGTGCTTGGAGATTCCGTGCCCGGTGCCTATACATCCCGAGTCTGTTTTCGTCATATCTCATCGGCCCGAGAAAAGCAGCGTTGCGCTCCTTTTATATGCAATCGGACCACCCTCAAAGGGAACACGCGAAGTCCGATCAGAAGATCTCTTATGCGGAAGACGACCGCCATCGTTCGGACAACAGTCCCAACCCTAAAACTGAAATAAAACACCAATATTACGCCAAATTTGAGGACGTTTAGGCGATATTATTGTATTTGAAGGTCAATCTTCCTACCAGAGGTGTTTTAATTTTGTCACAAACCCTCTAAATCTCTGAATATTATTGCAATTATTGCATGGACAAAAACTTTAAAGCAGTAAACCCAATTTTTCTAAGAAGTATAGAGTATTTAGTCTTATTTAAGCCTATATTTGTCTCGATAGTTATGTTTCTGAAAAATGTTTAATACAATATTTGTTTGGGCGCTAATTGAAATCGTGATTAAAATCAATTTCAGGTCCTATCCACGTGCAGTATCCCGACTAGCTTTCGTCGAGAAAAATAACACAGATCTCAAGGCAGATCTAGAGAAACTTAGCTTGCTCAATGACGGAGACTCTAGTAAGGTTAGCCAAATCTTCGACCAATCGGAGGAAGGTGCTTGTGCAATGGAAACCTCTAGCGATTTGGTAAGGATTGCAAATCAGTTTTGTCTATTTCACAAACACAAATCCGATTTAACTACAAACCTAATTTATCTTATTCAGTATTATTTTTATTATCTAGGGGGTGTTAATTTGAAAACGTCATCTAGTTCGCCGTGAAATGTCAACAGAAAAAGTTGAATAAACAAAATTTTTTCACAAAACATCCCCATATAGAGCGGAAAGCGAAACTTTACACCTTGACGATATCTTTTAGCGCCATCTGTTAATAGGAAGGCATAGTTTTAATAAATCCTGGCGCATTCACCATTCTTAAAATTCCGCTTTTTGGAAAGCACCATTATACAGGGTGTTTCAGAAGAAGATGCATGTGATGCAATATGTTATTTTACATTTTATTCTAAGCAAAAATGTTCCTTTATACACTTATATCGGTAGAGGCTTTATGTAGGATATACTCTAATCATATCCCAAGTTTATAGGAACATTTTTGCTTAAAAAATATATAGAATAAGATATTGAAGCACGTATCTTCTTCCTGAAACAACCTGGTGGTCTATCTAATAGATTATGGTATTATATTTATAGAGAGACGTTTTTGATGTGAATAATCTTAAACAATTTATATTTAACAGCCTACCTACTATTAATAATATTAATAGTTTACGGACTATTTAGTACTTATATATTGTGATTGAAGTTAGCAGGATTAAGATAAAAGTGACACAGATATTCTTTTATCTGATGTGAGTTGGAGTTTCTACCAGATTAAGCAAATAAATACTATAACCTGAATCCAGTTAAGTTAAATTGCGATACAAATAAGTAGTGTTTTAAATAAAGTCGCTCTTAGTATTTTAGTATGTGGTAATTAAATTTTATTTTCTGAAATACACTTGAAAATAACAAAATTATGTGGTATTCTATTTTTTACAAAAACTGGAAAGTGTCTGACATATTATAAACTTATGTGGTCGAAACTTAAGGGTAGTAACTGAATATTCTATGTAGATAAAAAAAAACTATTGGAAATTAAAGCGTACAACTTCAATGTCATATTAGTAAGAGAATGTTAGATAGTATATAAACTAGAATGATGATGGGCTCAATATGCAAAAATTCGCAAAAATCAATTTATTTTCAATTTTTTTTTATGAGTTACTGTATGTCTAAACACATTCAAAACGAGAAAATCCCATAAAATATATTTTACAAAGGTATTCCTTATAAATTTGAAAAACCTTACCTTGGGGTATACATAAAACAGAAAAAGCGCCTGGAGTAAGATTTCTACCATCCTCAAGTAACCACATATTTGCAATAATTAACTCTTTTGAACTAAATGATACACTCAATAACTAGCAAGTCGAAATCATTGAAATTAAACGAAATTTGTGCCAAAATTTGAGTACTGACAAGTTGAGAAAGACGTGAATTTTAAGTGTCCCGTCATTGTCACCTTCAACTTACCCAGTTTTTTTGGTATTTTTTGAAAAAAACTGTAACCTTTGAAAATGGAGTACTAGTGGCACTCTCACGCAATAGGAAGGCAAACTTAAAACAGTTAACCGAGCCTTCCATTTGATATTTCCTTTCTACACGGTGATGTTTTGTGAATTTATTTACTTTGATTACGTCCTCCTTTTTTGTCAAAAAATCATGATCTTTGTGATGACATTTTCTAATTAATGCCAGTTTTGTTATTCACTTTTGGCTAATTTGTCTAAAACTACTCACTTATTGCGTGTTCTAATCATTGATAAAATACAAACGATCAGATGGAACAGGACGAAGACTACGGTGACGATACGGCATCCTACGAAAGCACCCTGGCACCCCGTTACCAATGCGAGGAAAACGAATGCTCAGTAGAGTCCTGCCTGAACCAATTTACTGAGTGCGAACTGATGATGGGCAGCAATAGAGTGGGCTGCGACAGGTGTACCAAAAGAAGCGGCAACAAGAAAACAGTTTACACGGACACTTCGAAACAATTGCTCTTATACAATCCACCGGCGGTGTTAATTCTTCATCTTAAACGGTTTCAGGTAAGAAAAATGTCTGAAAAAGTTATCTTATGTAACCACATAGCACCCTTTGTCCTTACTTGAACGATTTTTTTCCTACCTCCTTACTTCGTTGTACTCATTTCTAATGAATGCCAACTTTAATCATTATCCATTTTGGTTATATACAAGGTGTTCTATCTCAAAAGACGCGCCACCCCGTTATACCGTAGTGACTGGAAAAATTTCCCGAAATTGTGACTGTTCAGTTTGATATGATTGCACTGGAGCGCATACATTATTAGCCTCGGTGAGTATTACCGGACTTCGACGGTAAACTAAGAAAAATGGTAATATTCGTTGGGTTTCTTAATTACAAATACAGGGCCGGATCTATACCCGTTTTTAAATTAAAGAGACGCTCTTCAAAGAGACGTACTGCAGATCAACGAAGATAGAACTCGTGTGGGCCAGCTTGCCAAACATACTTGAAATAGCATCATATAAGAGGGATGTCATCTGCAAAAGGTTATTTTGCAACCCAAAGTTGCGCACCCAAATAAAATGATTTGACGAAAGACGTCGATTGATTTTATTCGGGGGACATGTTTTGACGTTCATCTGCTGCTTGAACGTATAACCCCCTAAGAGCGGGCGCTTCAACCCCTCAAATATGAATAGGAAAGAAGGGGCGAACGATACCTCATTTGAAAGATCCACTTTACATGTTTTGTTTTTGAAGTAAAATAGGCTCAGATCGAAATATCTAATTTTCAGTTGTTTTGAACTCAAGGCTTCAATTGTTTGGACAAAATTTACGTGTCTATGTTCATAACCGAAAAATGGGCAAAAAATGCTAAACAAAGAACTAAAATTGAAAGGACAAATAAAGAATTCTTAGTATTAAATAAACTCTTGTCTTTATCGTGTCAAAAAAAATTCCTAAAATAAACTTTGCTTAAATGCCATAATTTTAACATTTCAGAACTAAAATTAACCAAAAAAACCTTGTTTTGTTTTTGAAGTTAAATAGGGACACATCATTTTCAGATGCATTAAACTCAAAACTTCAATGATATGAAGAGAATATATATACAGAATTCTTAATACAAAACTCTTGACCTAACCGTATCTAAAAAAAAACTCTTAAAAAAAAGGGAGAATATGCGTTAAAAATCATAATTTTGGCATTTAAATTTAAAGTTATCCAAAAAAAAACTTTTTTGTTGTAAGTTAACAAGGACCAGTAACACAGACTCATTTTTAGGTGCTTTGAATTCAAGACTTCAATAGTATGGAAATAATTTACCTTAAAATGTCCATAAAAACTAGTAAAAATTTACTAAAACTGAAGAAAAAACAATTACAGCCTTCTTAATACAAAAGTCTTGACTCAATCGTGTCTAAACAATTATGTTAAAAGAGAATTTGCATTAAAAACCATAATTTTGGCGTTTTAAACCTAAAATTAAGGAAGAAACATTTTTTATCTTTAAAGTTTGGCTTGGCCCTGCTTTGAACTCAGGAATTTCATGGTGAAACGATAATTAAAGTATCTCTTTATCTATAATAATTGAAAAATAGGCAAAAATTTGGTTTATTTTGACGGTTGTGGATTGATTGAAAACGATTTCGACAGATCATTTCAAACAGATTCTCAGGCTGTCACGAAAATTTTGGACTTAATATGTCGCCACAAGAAAAAGTATAGAAGGGTCATATCAAGAGATCCGGCAGGCCACTCCACAGGACCTCATCTTCCAATTCAACGACAAGAGTATTGCAAATTGCGGTATTCGCGAACTGGTGCGGCCTAGTGAGAAGCTCTGTCTTGTTGGAAATGCAATTGCTGTTCGAGCAGCAAAGGATCGTTTCTAATCTTTCCAGTAATAACAATTAAGAAATTATCTTCTCGGGATGTTGAGTATGACCTCGGAATTTTTCAATTCTGTGTCGGCTGCTGTTCGAAACGAGCATGCTTGGCGCGGTCCTCGCCATATAATATATGTTATAAAGGTATTCCGGATTGTTAACAAGTCGTTGACTAATGATCTCACAAAATTCTAAACGTTTATCGAAATCATCTTCGTTTAATTCCTGCAGTAATTTAATTTTATAAGGATGGAATTTATGTGCTTTTAATATTCTCTGGATGCTTGTACGCCGAACACCTGATGCATTTAATAATTTTCTCTTATAATTGTCTTCAAAGCAGCTATTTCAACTTCTTCTGTTCTTATTGTTGGATGATGAACAATCCTCTTTTTATTTCCTACACTTCCAGTCTCTTGAAATTTGGCAGCCAGGTCTTTCACGTAAGAATGGGATACGTTCCTATCAGGATTTTGTTCATTAAACAATTTTGCGGCCCGTCTAGCACAATCGTTGTTTCGGAAATAGAGCGAAATAGTGTCAACTCTTTCTTGAATACTGTAAGGCATTTTTAAATGATAGTGTGTACAAAAGTAAAAGACAACTACGAAACTACAAAATATCAAGGTGCAGGTAGGAATAATGCAATAACATTTTCTAAATTTACATTCCATATCAGTGTTGTTAAATTCCTAAGATAAAATAAAAGCCCTTTTTTCAGACCATTCAATTCTAAACAGTTAGGTGGCATTGAAAAGGCAATTGAACGCCCTTTAAAATGATGTATAACTTGACACCCCTTTCCATTTAAAATTTTTATGGTAAACGTAAAAGGCTTTGGGGTTCATCTGGAAAAGCTATAGCGAAGTTAAAATTAACGGGTCCGGGCGTTTTCGTGTTTTCAACTTTATACGGCAGAAAACATCGGTGGAAAGTTTTCGTTGGACCGTTAGGTTTGATAAAACATATACGGGGTCAGTTAAAATTATGGCTCTAATTAACAAGCTTTACTTTGTCATATCTAAAGCAATATTTTGTAAAAGCACTTATAGTGTAATGTTCTAACTAAAGCAGTTACTGGCTGGTGATATTGAACACATTTTGGCCACGTAGTAACGTTTATCTTGGCATCATCTCTAGACGTTTTTGAATTTACTTTGTTTTCTGTGATATTAACGGAGTTGTACTAAGCAATGTGTACTTTCAATTTCAATTTAAATTGTAATTTTTTGGGGTTTAGTCCTGCTTGGTTAGAGATAAATTTCTGGCATAATTTAAGTTTGAAAAATTCAAGGAAGCCTTGGAAGTTGTCAGAAAATTTCTTTTTCGATAGAGTAAAGTTTCCTTTATATGAGACACACGACAGAAAGTCGGTAATAAAAGTTTCTTAGAATCAAAAACTAGGCCAATATACCTCGGACTACTATGATTTTTCAACTTTTATCAAATAATGTTTTTTTTTTCGGGCTTTCTGTAGCAGATATTCCAAAAAGTAATTCGTAAAACTAGCTTAAAATAAAAATTAAGCATAGAATCTCAAATTTTGATCACTGACATAATCTTCCCCTAAACGAATTGAGAAGTGACAGTCGACCGAGAACTTTAAAATCTGGTATAGAGACTTAACTGATGATTTTAAGCAACTTTTGGCCGTATGTCTCACAGAAAGAAATTCTGCTCTTTAAAAAAAACAGGCTTTCTGAATATTTCCAAGGCACTATTGATTTTTCAAAACTTAAATTATACCAGAAATTGGTCTTTGACCAAGCAAGGCTAAACGCCAAAAAAATTAATTTTAAATTTAATATTTTTTACATTTTACATGATGCGTTTCACCTATCCGGGTACACACAGAGGCAAAGACAAATTTCTACAAAGTTTCATTAAATTTGGATAAATTCCTGAATACGAAATCATTAGTCCAAATAGATTGCAAGAAACGCTTTGTTATATTGGTCATTTTATTGCTATATATTTAGGGTAAGTAAGAACACATAAAAATTTGCAGTATTTTCCTTTCCATAACTCTGCTTATTTGGTCTAAAGTTATCCATTTCTTCAACTCGTCAACTCAGGGTATACCAGTTTTACTTCACAAGGAAGACTTATTCAGGAATTTTGTGGTGGAAACGCAACTTTAACGGACCATGTAGGTATGTCGTATGTACCTAATACATTATCAAACTCCTAGAATCCAAAGCAAATAAGATTTATTTCTTCCATAACCTACCAAATAATTTATCAATATTTTGGCGGGCCACCTCTGGCTCCAACAACGCTTGCGACCCTAGAGGGCATACTTCTAACCAAACCGTTAATAAACTCTTGGAGAATGGCCTCCAATTCTTCCAACACAGCCTTCCTCAAATCATCCAAACTTAGAAACTTTTCTGCACTTTGAATCAAACTCAGTTTCATCTTATTCCACACATGTTCAATAATATTCATTTCTGGTGACCTAGCAGGCCACTCCATTCGCTCTATATCTATAATACTTAAAAAGTTTTCAATTTCCAATTAGTGAATATTGCCTTTTTGCATAATTTAAACTAGAGTTTCCTGCGAAAAAGCTAAAAACTTCGATCACTAACATATTTCGCAGAAAATAAATGTCTCCTAGTTTTTCTATCACCTAGACCATTCCACCATTCCTCAGTTCTCGGGGAGGTTCACGACACCTTGCTCTCAAACCCGCTTCATGTAATCTCCTTCTAACGGTATGACTCGAAATCTGCACTCCCGTGGCAGCTATATTAAGGCGTTGTTAAACTGAGTAGCGTTATTGGTTGGCACTCTTCAGGCTGAAAGTCTTATAAGCCGGTTCTGAGCTGGTAAAGTCTTCCTTATTCGACTCCCACCTGTTCATAGTTCACCAAGCCTCTTTCATTGTAACGCTGTATTGCACGATGGATCGTAGATGCCGACACATTAAAAATTTCCACCAATTTTTCTATTTGGTGTCCGGTTTCTCTTAGACGAATTATTGAGCGCAAGTCGATATTCGACAAATCGGGGCATATTTTTAACAATTACTGCTACTGCACTTTTATTTGTGACAATGCGTACGTTCCGCCGACGACAGCAGCTGAGAAGTTTAGTCAGCGAACCCTGAAATTGGCCAATCAGGTGCCGATTTTCAGCTTTCGCTGACTAAACTTCTAAGCTGCTGCCGTCGGCGGAACATATGCAATGTCAAATTATACTTATAAATAGTCAAAATATTTCCATGGTTACTTTGTACTACTAGACCCAAGTATGGCTATACGTCGCCGAAATACACGCTGTTTCCAAGACCTCCAACATTTTTTTCTCTGATCATCTCTTTTTACATTGCGGTATCTGAGTTAAGCTTATCTTTCTTGTGGCACCCTTTATTGTCAAATCCAAGCACCGACGTATGCATGACGTTTCCGGATTTTCTGATTTTTCTTTATTATAATAAATAGCGTTTTCGGGAGACCGCTTTGAAAGTATTGCTATCCTTACATTGTTATTAAGAAACCAAAGGATGGGAATAGTAAATTTTTAACTTTGTATGTCACCGTTGGTGTCACTAATTGTGCTGGTTCCACGACAATGACAAAAAATTGGGAGTTTTGTTACGACGAAGAGACAGGCTTACAGAAGTACGTCGATGATATATTTACAAGTAGTGTCGCCATGCCTGGGTGTAGTAGTACAAAGTCACTGCATATACGTAAGGAATGCTGTGTGGGAGAAACTTCGAACGCTATTCCCCAAGAATTCATTAAGGATTTGGTTAGCTTTCTGATGCATCAGAGAGGGAATACTAATTTAATTTTGCATAGGTTTGAATATAGTGGAGTATGCACCAAGATAATTCGGATATTCCGAGCTCACCCAGATGATTTTGACTTTTGACTAACATCTTGAATACATATTAATTTGGATAATTTACTTTGAAGAAACGAGTCATCTTAGAGCCGATAAGCAGGATTATGGAAAAGGAAATATTGTCGAATTTGGAATACAGTGTTTTGACATCCTGTATATGTCCTAATAAAATAAGCAGCAAAACATTACTTGAAATCTTGTTGGCCTTGAGTGGATTCACATTTGAACGTTCAGGGTATTCGGAATATCATCGCATAGTTTTGTAGCACCTTGTAGAAACTTACTTACTTAAAAATCATATTACGTTTCTAGTATCGGTAAATGTTTGCCTTAAAATGACATTTTTTTGAAGCATTACAAAATAATGCACTTCTTGGTTGGTTCTAAAATTGCTTTTAAACAGTTCAAATGAGCTCAGTATAGCTCCGTTTGTATCAAAAATAAAGTAAATTCTAAACCTTCTAGAGATGATGCGAGGATAAACATTATTACGTTTCTAATAATCCTCAATATCATCATCCAGTAACTGCTATAGCTAGAACAGTACACTATAAGAGGTTTTACACAATATTGCTTTAGACATGACCAAGTAAAAATTATTCATTATGGCCGAAATTTTAACTAACCCCGTATATGTTTTATCAAACCTAACACCTCTCGCTTTAGTACAAAGTTAACAAAATAGACTTATCGCTATGCATATATATGGATTATGAGGAATTACGAATTAAGAGGTAACCTAAATTGAGAAAAACAGTCATAGTTCGGTTAATACTAAAAATTTAGGAAAAAAAATCCAAAATGGCCTAGAGATATGCTCCTTGATGTATCGATTGACAAAAAATGTAAAAAAATTTTTTTTTTCTAAGAAGGGCAAAAAAATGTAAATTTAAAAATTTGGCAGTGTTTTACTTAACACCCTGTATATTAAAGCGTAAATCGTTATTAGCGGCCACTCATAGCCAGCCATGAAGAGAAATCTCTGCCCACTCCAACCCTTCAAAAGGCACCGAAATTAACGCAGGGGTTTACGAGCGATTTGAATTTGAACGTGACCTAAATGCCAAAATGTCACTGGTAACAGATCAATGTCTACCAGCCTTGAGTAACTTTGAACTAAATTATACACTCAATAAGAAATCATTGAAATTAAATGAAATTTATCACAAAATTTGAGTGATGCCAAGTCGAAAAACACAAATATTCAGTGTCGCGTCATTGTCGCCTTCAACTTAACCCAATTAAATGTTTTGTTTTTTTTTAAAGAAAAGTGTAAACTTTGAAAAAGGAGCATTGGTGACGCTTTCGCACAAAAGGAAGGCAAACTTATGGCCATTTCCACCAAGCAAATTTTAAGTAAACTTAAAGTTAGCATGAGTAACCATGATAATAATGGAAGTGTACTTAAAAATTGCTTGATGCGAACGGCCCTTAAATAATTAACCGAACCTCCCATTTGATCTTCCTTTTATATATGGTTATGTTTTGTGATAGTAACTTGACAGATTCATTGATAATGCATCAACCGATCGAACATAAACAAACGTACAAACTAAAAAAATATTTTTTTTTAAAGCGACCTTTCAAAATTACTTTTCTCATACACCGTTGTAAGCGGGCTTTTAAACCCTCTCTTCCCTATTCAATTTGAGGAGCTGAAGCGTCTCCTCTTAGGGAGTTGCTGGTTCAAGCCTCAAATAAACGTCAAAACATTTCCCCAAAACAAAATCAATCGACGAGTTTTGGGAAACTTTTCCAGTCACTATGGTATAAAAAATATACGGGGTTTAAGAATATTTGTTTGAGATGGAACACCCTGTCTTTTAAGGTATGGTTTTCATCAGAAACGTCTCTCTTCCCGTAGGTGCTTCGGTTCCGTTCAGCGAAAGTAGCGAAGTTCGTCAAATTTTCCACCCTCCTGGACTTAGCTCCCTTCTGCTCAAAGCGATCTGAGAATTTGCCGAGCATCGAACCAGGCCAGACCAAAGTGCTCTACTCCCTTTACGGGGTCGTGGAGCACAGCGGAGGCATCCACGGAGGTCACTACGTTTCCTACATAAAGGTGCGCGCGCCCCTGGACGAGAACAGCCCTCGTTGGAGTTTTATTCCGAAAAATCAAAAAGACAAAATTAAAAATATTGAAGTAGGAGCTGGCGGGGACCCGGAACCGCCTGCCGGAAAGTGGTACTACATCAGCGATTCCTACGTGACCGAGGTGGCCGAGTCTAAGGTATTGAGCGCGCAAGCTTACTTATTGTTCTACGAAAGACTGCTCTAATCGTTTTATTTTTCTTTATTTTATGCGTATTGATTGTGATTGGCCTTAACATTATTTATAACTTGACAATTTTTTTTCGTTTATTTATACTTCATCAAAGGGAATAGGATTTGCGTTACTAAATAGGTAAAGATGTCACAGGAAGGCTTATGCCGATTCGTCCATACTTCAATTGTGTACAGACAAGGAATATACTAATGCCGTGATATGTAGCGTATAAGACTTCTCTGTTTTGCGAAGGTCGTAAGTGTGTTTTCGAAGGTTTAACAGGAGTTTAATTATTCCCACTTTTTACATTGCGGATTCAATTTTATTACTATTATTTATGTAAGTTTTGGTATATTATGATTAAATTTCCGTCAGTAATTAAGAAATGCAGTTTTATTATTTTCCCACAAGCATTTCCAGTTTTTTTTATATTATCACTGTTAAGTCGTAAGAAAAAAACTGAACAGTAGGTAATTACATAAATCAATCAATTTTATTGACAGTATAGTATACTAAGACGACTTGCCGATAGACTCCTTAAAACAATAAAATTTAACGTGTAAAAAAATAAAGAAAGAACAAAAACGCCATAACATTACACCATACATAAAACATTATGTACAACTATTGTTATTTAAGCCTTAATAAAGTTTTAGGGCGAACGTCAGTTCCAAGGGTACGTTTTAAATTACATACATAAGCTAGACAATTTTACAGAAATTATTGATGAACATTTCTACCCTTACACCTGTGATGAAGCAACTAAAAAATTTTTCTTTCAACTGCTTTTTTTGATAAACAAACACATTCTTTAGTAATGAGTCCTAATGTCGACGGAGAAACATTAATTTACATCGATTTAATCATTTACCAGGTAAGAAACAGATGAAGGCCCATCCGTGGTATAACGCTATTCCGAGAATAATCTTGATAGTGGTCAAACTATCGAGATTATTGAATAACCTAGTGCTAATCTGAGGACTAAAATTAATCGTCGGAATAGCATTATTTAGAGTTTTATACTATGCATGCAGTACCGGCAGTTAATAAATTCATTAATTTAACACCACAATTTTGTTTTAGAAAAACTATTCAAGAAATTAAATACTTAAACTTATGTACAATCATTAACCTAGCTAGATAATACAATAAAGAAAACGCTTCGCACGGCGTTTTGTCAGCCATAAATTAGAACACAATCGATGTCATTTTTTGACTTTAAGGCCCGGTTTATCCAACTTCTTATTTTTTTTATTCCTAATCGTATTCCCAATTTTCGTCAGTTATGACCCATGTAAACAAAATATTGATAACAACGCCTGTTATATCAGTTGTTACGGACGAAAATTGAGACTACAATAACGAATAGGTAAGAAGTTGGATAACCTCGGCATAAATCCCTTGGAATTAACTCTTTGAACATTTAAAAATATCCTAATAATTCCTTATAAACAGTTATGTGGTTGGCTTATCAATATTATAGAAATTTTGTCGATTCGTAAAATATTGATAAGTTCCCTTATTGTATGTACAAATTTCATTGTAGAAGTGGAAGGTACGTGTCGGTCCGTTCCTAAGAAACTAAACGGATTCCGGAAACTTACGTTTTCTACAACAGGCAGCTTCTGAGCGGGTTGTATTAGGGACCACTACTAGTAATGACGTAAATGTCCTTGCCCTGAAGCAGAAAAAAAAATATAGGCAGAATCATTAAGCAAGCGATGTGTCAATTGAAACTCAAGATCGTGTCTTCGATCATAGACATTGTCTCCTCTAACGAATTTGGAAAAGGATGGATATAATCCAATGTTAGTTGACATGATCTCCAGCAATGTTGCCTTATTTGCGGTTTATTGTAAATAACGTAATAATCGTTTTTCGGCTTATCTGTGAAGATTGGTAAGCGTGCTTGGTAAATTAATTAAAACAGACCAATAAACTATTCATATTAACTACAGGTGTGATAAAAAAATTCTTGTTTTTGCTCAATTTAATTTTAAATCTTATTATAGAAAACGCAAGCAATTGGTGAAGTGCCGCGCGGTCGTGGAGTACGCAGAATTATTATTAAAACGCCTGGAACTAACGTCAATTGTCAACGAAAGTCAACCTTTACCTCAAAAGCTCGAAATTAGAAAATCGGCGAGTTTTGTGCTTTTATGTACTTTTTCCAAGATTTTCTTATGCGCTTGATCTAGATTTGTGTTTTTTATTGAACTAATTGTGTTTCTTCAACATAAACAAGATGCCAAAAAGTCTTAGTAAAGACTGCAAAAAACTTGTAGCTTCCCTCTTGAGCTATTTCGAATTGGAGAAAAAAAACGGAGGATCACTTTTGCCACTCGCAGCAGTACGTAAAAGAGTCGCGGATGCCTTGGGCCTTCATTTAACTACGGTTTCAAAAATTTCTCAAGAAAGTGCTCATGGCAAAATTGTAAGCCCTAAAAGGATTCTTGTCTGGAAGAAACCAGTAACCGATCCAGGGAAATGGGATATTTGTGCCATTCGTAACCAAATTTATGAAATGTATAAGAACCGTAAGTAACTGTAGATTCTAAATTATGTGACAATAACTTATTTAAAATGTATATTTATTTATATTGTTGCTTATTGAAGTAAAGATTTCCTTTTTAAAGAAATAGTGACTAGCCCTAATGTCAGGGACTTTATCATTGATTATATGTTCCTAGTAAACTTTTAAAGTTGGTGAGGCCTAATTGAAAATATTAAAAATCATACGTAGTCATAAGTATCATAAGTATCAAAGGAATTAAGGAGATGATTACTCACTGAGGGTGAGCTAGAAATTTGCAGGGCCTCACACCTAACCCCCACATGCACCAGTAGCATTTTCTCAGGGTTACGTTTTAATCATGGCTAATAGCGAGAGATAGAGAGAGAGAGATTTACCTTACCTAAATTTTAAATTAACCACAATTAAAGCCTGACCCTGATTAAATGCTATTGGGCTATTGGTGCATATGATTGTTAGAGTTTCTAATGAGGGGTTATCCACCGGGCACAAGACATGTATAAACTGCATCACAATTCCACACAATACCGTTACAATGATTTACATTGGAAATACAGCAATAACCATCACAATTTTGGAAATACCTCTCCGTACTCATGATAATATTCTACAGTACTTGTCATAATATCGATAATAACTTTATGTACTCATGACAATACCCTGCAATATCACTATATTCACAATACCTTGCAATGCCATCACAAGACTTAAAAAATACCATATTATGGCAATACATGTACAAACATTGGCAAAGTGGATTCCCCTTTGATTTCTAAGGTGCTCTAGGGTATCTGCCTGGAAGGATTCTGGGCCTGTAATGCCCATATTTATAGTGGCAACTTGAGCACAAGCATGTGCTTAATCAAAAATGTTTGATGTAAGTCAATGTATTTTAAATGGAGACTATATGTCCAAAGTCAGACTTGAGGCTTACTCGGAGCCAAGTCATGACTATAAATACGGGCATTAGAAACCTGAAATTGGTACAAATGGAAGGGTCTTGCCAAATTTAGTTTTATTTGATTTGATTAAACTGATTATACAACTCACAATGCTAATTTTCCCTATAAGAGGAGAGAATTAATTTTTCTGTCAATAGTGCAGCAATGCAGCAACTGCCAGAAAATTCCAATAACTGCTTCTGTGTAGTCAGGTGTAGGTGTGTGAAACCTGTCTTTTCCAAAAGAATTTAAGTAATGGATAATTAGGAATAGTTTTTTTTAAGCTTAACTGGAACTGGACTGTAGGGAAAGTTGCTAGGAAAGTTGATAAGTATATTAGCTGTAACTTTGTGTTTTTAAAGATGATGAAATGAACTAAAAATCATATTGCATAGTTAACTGGCAAATTTTTTCCTAATTGGAAGAAAAAAGCAAAATACCAATGATCTTAACCTGCAGTTGGTTTTATATTTTTTAATGCAACTGTATATTATTGGATATTTGGGTTCTATTCAAAATTCCAAGAATATTTTACAATGCACCTATTTACCTATCTTCAAATGTTTCTGAGAAAATGGTGTCTGTATTAGTTGGTCATATAAACAAAAAATTGAGCATAAAATAATAAATAAGAAGCAAAGTAAATTTTAAGACAAGTGGAGCATTTACTTTGCTTCGTATTTATTATTTTATGTTTGACTGGCTTAAACAGACGCCATATTCTCAGAAACAGTTGAAGATAGGTATGAGGTATGCTTTATAAAATATACTTGGAATTTTGAATAGAACCCACATATCCAAAAATATACAAGACATTCCATTAAAAAAATATAAGTTAAGATTTCTCGAAATCATTGGTGTTTTGTTTTTTCTTCCAATAGGAAAAACTTGCAAGTCAATTGTGTAATACGGTTTTTGCTTCATTCCAATATATTTAAAAACAAAAAAGTTACAGCAGTTTGCATCTATAAAACTTTTCATAAAGTTTTTCCAAGAGTTATTTTTTGGCTCACCCCCGTAAAATTTTTGAACAGTGTTAATGTTATTAGTTATGCAATAAAAACTTCTATATGGAGATATTTATGATGTTTAAGTATTCTCAAAAACCAAAAAATTATATTTTTTGAAAACCATTTGAGATATTTTAATGAAATATTACTTGTCAATAATAAAGGAAAACATAAGGTTTGCAATACAAAAGCTTTGTTTATTGTTACTGGCGCGCGAGGCTGCTTGTCACTGACTATTTTTCAGCAAAAAAGTTGTATGTTCCTGGTTTTTCTAAAAATAAAAATTATTTTTGAATCAATTTGGAAGAATAAAGCCATTTTAACTTTTAACAAAATTAGACACTGGTAAACAAAGCTTTTTGTATTGCAAAACTTAGGTCTTCCTTTACTATTGGCACCTGCAATATTTCATTAAAATATCTGAAATGGTTTGCAAAAAAAATACAATTTTTTTCTTTATGAATATTAACATCAACACCATAGAAAAGGGTTTTTTGACTACAGTTTATTTAGCAAGATAGTGTTACTTATTGAAGTAGAACATCCCCTTAAATTTTATCATGAAAAACCTGGTCAACCTCGTATATTTTTTGGATTTATTATGTTCTAAAAAAAATTATTTAACTAGCATTTTCCTGAAATCTTGACTAATTACTCAAACCTATTGTTAGATGCCAACTGGGATACAAACCATGTACCTATCATCATCATCAGTTTATTTCATACAAAACAAGTCATAAGTTTACACAAGTATCAAGTTTCTGAGCAACTGTCCCTAATTATCCTTTACTTAAATCCTTTTTCAAAATATAGGTTGTACACCCCAACACCCGACTACACAAAAGCAGTCATTGGAGTTTTCTCGCAGTTGCTTTGAATGCATGCAATCATCCTTGCAATGAGGTCGTTCCTACAAAAACGTAAAAAAGAATATTTTTTAATTGAATTTTAGGAGAATCTGTCACCGCCCAAAGCATTTTGCAGAGATTAAGAACAATGCAGCTTTTTGCGGGATCGAAATCATCACTTATAAGACTGATGAAACAGATTGGCTTTAAGTGGCTTCAAGACAATCCGCGCAGGGGTTTAATGGAACTGCCAGACATTGTTTCTAAAAGAATACAATTTTTAAAATCCTATACTAGTTACAAAGCAGGGGGTAACTATATGTTTGTATTTTTAGATGAGACGTGGCTTTTTCAAGATGGAACATCAAGCCATTCTTGGCAAGATGCGGATACTCGAAGTGTTAAAAGAATGAAAACGGAAGGGAAGAGGTAAGGTGTAGTGTTTTGTATTAATTGTAATTGTTACTCGTTTGCTCTCATTTAGTCGAGTAGGGGAATATGGGGCTGTTTGTAGCTTCAGCTAACCCATTTTTTCAAAATTTGTTTATAGGCACTTTATTTAGTTTATCTTTTATAGGTACATTGTAGTGCATGCTGGAAATAAAGAAGGATTTATTCCTGGCGCAGAGTTAGTTTTTTGTTCCAGAATCTGTTATACTGATTAGAGATTGACTTTAAAAGTAGCATTAATATAATAATAATATGGTCTATAATATCAGTGTACTTTTTAAGATTTTAAACTTGTTTTCTTCCACTAATAATATTGGACTATTGAAAAACAAAACTGTTTATGTTGTTATTGAATGTCAGGAACTAGAAAAAGTTCTAATAAAGAATGAAATTTAAAATCCTAAGCGGAAATGTGCGTCAAGACGTTTAAACTGTATCAAGATTTTTTATAAGTTTTCCAAGTCGAATTAATAGTAAAAAGGGCGTATGGCGTTGGGCAGAGCAAAAAAATAGGACGATTGATCGAGCAAGCCTTATAAACTGGCTTATTTGCACTATATGGTGTAAATTGTTTTTTTTTGTGCAGTAAAATTGGAAATAATCTGACAATTTTTGATTTACCGACTAGAAATTGCTCCTAAAGGGGTTTAATACGAAAAGCTTTTAACTAAAAACCTATGCCAATAAGTCACGTGATAGATGTAGCCATCCATAGTTGTCTTAACAATGTTGTACAAATTAATAATAGCTTTCTCTCTACAGCTGACACATTTGAGTAATTTTGTGAATTCTGATGCTTTGAAATCTTGTATCAAAAAGCTAGGCATGCTGCAAATCTCATATCTCTTATCCATTTTCAAAGTAATTTTAAATGTTTCGTAACAAACTATTTTACTAATGTTTGGTAAACATATTCATTTTGTGACCGAATATTATGTGTTCTATTGGTTTTTATTAGTTATTTTTTTTTTCAAATATCTCGAAAATGGTTACAGATAAAAGTTTGTTGTGTGCTTTATATCCTTTGATGAAGACAGTTCAGAATTTGTAAAAATATTCGAGCTATCATAAAAAAAGTGACCATTTTTGGTAGGTATCTTGGTAAGAAGTAGGTACTGCTTAACTGCTACCCTAACAGCTATATAGTTTAGGACAGGAATTTTAGATAAATTTTTCATAACCTAACCATATCATGGTCCTACCAAAAAAACTTCCTAGGAACAATTTCAAGGCTGTAGAACAGAAATTGCGATAATAATATGTATTTGATTCCAACATAGAATAAAAAAAAACTAAAAACATCTTTTAAATGCAAACAAAACAGATTTTTTGTCAGCCTTGTTGAGCTTGATTACTCTATTTTTTTGGCTCACATCTCTCGATACTCATTAAGCATATGTGACAATATTTCTCGGACTGTAAAGATGACACACTGTTGGGTAAGATATTTGGGTTATAGGTCATAGTAAATGGCCACTGGGTCACAATCAAATCCAATATAAATTGGAGTTCAAGTGAATACCATTATAAAACCAACCAAACTTATCCTTGCATGCATTGCATTAAAATTATTAAAATTGTCCAACAGCTAATATACATGGTTTTTCAAGTGTTCAAGGTCTACTTTTTACTACTTCCTCTTCTTAGGGAAACCTAAGAGCAGGAAGATTTTAGATATTAAAGTAGGTCTCGAAGTAGGTTTACAGAATCTATTTCTTGATGATCATTTGATATTTGTAAGATCTAGGCAATCAGAGCATTGACAATTTTTTATTATGCTGTTCACAATTTTAATCAATTTTTACAGTCTGAAAGTTTCTCTATGAAGCATTTATAATTTAGAAAGCCTGTATGATGCCATCAGTTTGTTACAATTCTGCTTTAAACTTTAGATATAAGCTAGGTACCTTGATTAGAATATGTTAAACTATTTGGGTTATTTTGAAGAATCACGAACAAAAACTTGTCTGGGTCACAGACTTCCATATGGATATATTATATGGTCCTGATTCCTAATTCACCTTTATTATTAGGTAGGTATTTTAGTCAGTAATAACCTACTATTTTTACCCACAGTTTAAAGTTGAATAGTAGCAAACTAGGTTGATATCAACTTTGTTAAATGTTAAATTCGACTGGCTGCACAGAGAGACTGTTGACAAACATACAAAGCAAGTAACAATGAGATTTTTTAAACCTCCTTTACTGTATGTACTAAAACTTCATCTTTGTATATGTGGCAAAAGTATACCTTTCAGGAGCATTTGGAAAATCCTGTAGCTACTTATATGGCTGATACGAACAGAACCTGTTAGCTGCTTTGATAGCCACTAA
The DNA here is from genome assembly GCA_951812265.1 of Taphrorychus bicolor. Taxonomy (NCBI): domain Eukaryota; kingdom Metazoa; phylum Arthropoda; class Insecta; order Coleoptera; family Curculionidae; genus Taphrorychus; species Taphrorychus bicolor. The sequence continues at coordinate 41,670,501 of OX638298.1, read as the reverse complement.
TATTTTTACAATTTTTGTCAATATGTAAATTTGCTTCAAGACTCTAAGCATCCATCGGAACCTAGAGCATAATAATATTAGCCTAAAACAGTATAAATAGTATGAAACGGGCCAGGTTCTAGTGTTTTATTGATGTTCATTTAGACTTCTGTCCAGAAAGTAAGTTTGTCAGTATCCTAACCCCCTTACCCTAATATAGCATTTTTGAACAGAATGCCCATTGTGTTTTAACTATGTTACACCTATGTTTTAAAAAATTTGTCTACTTAAACATATTTTTCCTAAATAAACGTAAATAACAGCAAAATTCACTTTCTCAAAGACTGTACTTGGCTGAAAGTGGCAAAATTCTATGAAACCATCTCCTAAAGCACAAACCTTTGACTTAAGACCCTGTAACTAAGAAAACTCCTTTGCAAAATGGGCACTTCACGGACGGTCAATTACAATGTTCTAAAGCCTGCAAAAATCCTAGAAAAGCAATCTTAAAGATTAGAAATGATAAATTTAAAATTTAACATACGAATACAAATAGTAGATCGACTGTAAATAAAGGTTGCGGGTCGTGGTTAATGCCTCGCAGATAAAAATAACGAAATTCAATTTGAGATAGCCATATTTGGGGAATTTCAATATAGTTCTACTTGGTTTCATGCACAAGCTGGCAACAGCGGCGAAGTGATCACGATTTGGATTAGTTTCCTTAATGAATTCTACTATAGGTTGGTATTTGTTGTTTACGGGACTTCTAAAGTTATAGGCCGTTTAGGTTCGAAATGGGGAAAAAAGGCCTCTTTGGTTATTTTCAAAAGTTTTGGATTTTTTTATGCTGTTTCTAATCGAAATGAGAAGATTTCAATTCCGTATAATTGTACAGTTCCTCGGAAACTATTGATCGTAGGACTTCGGGAAACAAATTTTCTTAGTAAATGTGGCCACGATAAAATGCTGGAAATTATTTTCAGCTCTAAATCAGCCGCTAGGGGGCGTTTCACTACCACTAAAATGAAAAATGTCAGATAACTCTGAAATTTGCAATGAGAAGCTATAGTAAAAATTAGGAATGCCGCGGGTATCCGGCCCCCCGCTAAAAACCGGGTACCCGATTTTGGCGGCCGGGTACCCGGCTTACTAATAAAAAGCTACATAAACAATATCTAAGTTCCGATGTAAATAAAGTCAATTAACTACTAATAATTAAAAGCCAAAATTGGCCAATCCTCATGCAAAAAAATTAAATTTTCTCCCCTCTCAGAAGTAAGTGTTCTTTTTCTCTTCAAATACATTACCGGCTTCAGAAAACAGTCGTTCGCTTGAAACCGATATACCTGGCGCGGACAGAAATGTTTTGGTAGCCTCTGTTAAATACGGAAAGCAAGCATTATTTGCTTGCCACCACGAAAATGGAGAAGAATATCTGGCAATTAATAGTATTTTTAGATATGTTTCCATTTCAGTTTGAAGCCTATCTTCTGCAGCAGAAGAGCTTATTTCAGAATTGGAAGTTGATCCTGATGCAATGTCAGAAAATATATCCCACAGTGATATTTTGGATAGGTGTTGACGATTTGTTGCCACTTCCTCGAAAAACGTTTGCCCTGCAATAACCACATATTGCAACCACAATGGCAAAATGATCCCATACTTTACTGCCACTGGCCATTTTTATTTTTGCAGTCGACGTCGCTTAAATTCGTAATTCTAATGAGTTCACTTGCTGCAACTTGACAACTGGTAACATCAAAAGAAGAAAAAATTGCGATGCGATGCATAATCCAACACCAGCAGTTGTTAACTATAGGAATCCCCGCGTCTACACCGTTGCCAATAAAACCCAGGATTGCAAATCTTTGCACCACAAGCAAAATAAGTAACGTTTTAAAGTTTTACATTTCCAACCGGGTAGCGGGCCCAAAAATACCATAAATGTAATCTCCTGTTCTCTAAGAACAACTTTGCTATTTAACTTTTTTCTCTTTCTCTTTCTATACCTCAAATAAAGGGGTGGGGCAAAGTTTGCTTTGTAAGAAATGGAATATCTCAGGAACGGTGGATCGTGGAGACTTCATCTTTGCGGAATTTTAAAGAGCATTTCCTGGCCTACAGGGCGCAAGCAAAAAGTCCAATTTCGTTTCCACAGTCGCCGGTAGAGGGCCTTTTTTTCCAAAATTCACGCTTTCCTCCTAGTTATTTCGAAAAAATCAAATGCAATACTATAACTTTCTTTTAGTTTAGTTTATTTTCGCTGTTGAATTACATACATGATATGTGTCTCCATATATGCAATTATGAGCACGTCAGTAAAAAAATCGGTATCAATTGACAACAAATAACACAGAATTAAAATATTATAAAGTGACACAGAAGACTTATACTAATAATAACAGATACAACAAACAGTGTATATAACCAACAAACAACTTATGTGTGTGCCAACTCTACAGCGAGGAAGGGGACATGAAATCGCCCGTCGAATAATATGCCTTCTCAATGAGAAACGACTTAATTTTTGCTTTAATTTTAATTTTTATTTAGTTAATTTTTTCTGGGCTGTCCGATTCGTTGAAGCATCGATGGATGTGTCGCGCCGTTTTGTACATCTTAAGCCCCATGTACCTCGGATCCTTTTGTCCGACGCTAAGGCGAGAGTACGGGATTTCGAGAAATGTCTTTTGTCGGGTGTTGTGTTCGTGTATATCGGATCGACGCGTCCAGGCGTCTTTGTTGTTGTGCACGTAAATCAGCAAGGAGTAAATATACAGTGAGGAAAATGTTAAAATTTTCAGGTGTTTGAAAAGTGGTACGCAGGAGTCCTGATTATTCGCGCCCAACATGCAACGGATAACTCTTTTCTGGGTGATTAAAATTCTTTTCGATGAGGAAGCGGATTTCCATTGGATTATTCCATAACCCATCACCGATTGAAATAGCCCGATTTTCACTATTCTATAAAGAATTTGATGGTGTATCTTACTGTGAAACTGCAAGACTCTATCTCTTCCATAACACAAAATATTAATGAAAAAGTACTATAAAAAATCATCGCAAATTAATGAACAACATTAAAAGCGATGAACTTAATACTAGGCTATGGTCATGGAAAAAAACAAATGGGGGGTTTAAGTTATTTGACATGTTGGGCATGTTGGGCGCGACAATAATTTCATTATTGTCAATTTGTTCATGATGGGATTATTTTTTGCTCCTTTTCACCTTCCAAAATGCCTTTATCAAATTCCGAAGCTACTGATATGATCGCTGTTTACTCTGAGTGTTTCCAAAATGCCGCAATCGCTGAAAGAATGTACCGAATGCGATATCCTAACCGTCCCCATTATGGTAAAAGAACTTTTACTCGGATTTTTTGCCGTCTTCGGGACACCAGAAGTATCCACCGACCAAGGTACTACAGACGTGGCTCCGCGAAAATTGAGGAAAACACAGTCAACGTTTTGAGATACATTGAATATAACCCTCAAGTCATCGTAAGAACACTGTCCTTAAAACTAGGTTTGGCAAAGTCCTTAATGCACAGGATTTTAAAGGAACATGGGTAAATTAATGCACAATTCCTAGTAAATTTAAAGCGGAACATCTACGAGGAAACATTTAATGATTGATAAAATTATTTTTAGATTACACCCTTACCACCTTGTTTTACACCAAGAGTTGAAAGAACGAGATTTCGACACAAGGCTGGACTTTTTCCATTGGTTCTTGGGGATGTTAAATTCGAATTTCCAATTTAATTCCCAGATTTTGTGGAGTGATGAAGCCAAATTTTGCAGCGACGGAAATGTTAGCTGTCGTAATCTGCACTTCTGGACGGCAGAAAATCCACGTTGGATGCGACAAGTCCAGCATCAAGATCGCTGGAGTACAAACGTATGGTATGGGATAATAGGACAAAATATTATAGGACCTTACTGTTTTAAACAAGTCCTAACGGGAAACGTGTTTTGCGAGTTCCTCGAAAATGATTAGCCTGGTTTATTGGAAGATGTGCAGCTCGCTAATAGAAGAAGTATGTTTTTGCACTTGGATGGTTGCCCAGCACATTTTTCAATGTCAGGCAATATCTTCACAACGCCTACCCAAATCGTCGGATAGGACGAGCGAGTCTGTTTCCCTGGCCTCCTAGATCACCAGATCTGACGTGCCTTGACTTCTATCTCTTGGGGCGAGTTAAAGACATTGTCTATGAAACCAGACCAACGACCAGGGATGATATGAAGGAGCGAATAACAAATGCTATCCGTGGCCTGGGGAGGGTGGAACAATGAATTGCTGAAGATGGACGGCAATTTGAACACTTAGGGAGACACTAGCAGCATCAACCAGTACTTTTCTTTTTAGTACTTTTTCATTAATATTTTGTGTTATGGAAGAGATAGAGTTTTACCGTTTGACAGCAAGATAGACCATCAAATTCTTTATAGAATAGTGAAAATAAAGTTACAGTATTGCATTTGATTTTTTCGAAATAACTAGGTGGAAAGCGTGAATTCTGGAAAAACGCCCTCGATCGGAGACTGTGAAAACGAAATTGGACTTTTTGCTACGACACCCTGTAGGCCAGGAAATGCTCTTTAAAATGCCGCAAAGATGAAGTCTCCACGATCCATTGTTCCTGAGATATTCCATTTCTTTCAAAGCAAACTTTGCACCACCCCCACTTTATTTGAAGAGATAGAGAAAAAAGTTGAGTTTGATATAATACTATAGCTTCTCATTGCAAATTTCAGAGTTATCTGACATTTTTCATTTTAGTGGTAGTGAAACGCCCGCTAGCGGCTGATTTAGAGAGCTGAAAATAATTTTCAGCATTTTCTCGTGGACACATTTACTAAGATTTTTTTTCTCGAAGTCCTAAGATCAATAGTTTCGGAGGAACAGCCGCGTGCACCGCTTATTGAGACACCCTGTACGTAACAAACTTAATACCAGTTAGAGTAGTCCCTTGAGTTTTTAAAAGTAGTAAAAAAGTCGATTCTAAAATCGTCCAAAAATTAACCACCGAAGGGGTTTATCTCCAAAATTATTGAACCAATGGGACTTCCAGGCCATCAAAGTTGGAATTTGAAAAAAAAGCAAAGTTGTGGCCTTTAGTTATTTAAAACAAAAATTTGGAGTTTTGTGTGTGCTGTTTTTTGATCGCAATGCGACGATTTTAATCCTCGAGCCCCTTTTTTTTTCTATCGTCTATTTCTATATAGATTTTAATTCTAACCCCCTGAACGTAACAATAGTCCAGTGTCAAAATTCGTATTTGAGGAAAAAAAGGCATATACGCCATTTAGATAATTAAAAAAAAATTGAAATGTTGTTTTTGATTCAAGTGGAACGATTTCAATGCCCTATGAACGTAACAAACTTCATAGCAATTAAACTAGCCCCTTAAGTATTTTTTTTTAAAGTTGTAAAAAAAGTCGAATTTAAAAGTGCCCAAAAATTTATTACCGAAGGGGCTTATTTTTGAGCCACCAAAGTGGTTCAATTTTCTGATAAAATGTTCCTGTAATAAAAAAAAAGATGAGAAACTTACCGGTCGAATGTGACAGTGAGTGAGGTGATGGCGGTGGCACAGATAAACCTGGAGGCATGGGGGGAGGATTTCCTAGTGGACTTTGCATAATATTATGCTGAGAATGTGACTGAAGGTGCCCTTGAATAAAAGAAATTCCAATTATCAAAAAATCTTATATCATGCCAGACGACCTAAATATCTCGATTTTTAAGAGTTTAATTGGGTATCCAATTTAGTTCTTTACATAGCAACCTTTTTTCAAAAGCAACGCTTAAAATTCGTTTGTGAATGTCTAAAACAGTTCAATGGTTTTTTTTTCAATTGTGAGTGCTGGACTGCTATCTTCGAAACGCCTTTAGTTACCAGATCGCTTAATTCAGTAAAAAGTTGCCTTTTGTTGATTTTTTTTTAAATCCATACACTGTTGAAAAAATTTCGAGTAGTTTTCGATACATTTTGAAAAATCTGAAAATTGCCAAAATCTTAATCTTTTTTATTTTGAAAACTAATCGTGATTAAAAAAAAAGTTTAATTACGAATCTTTATTACACTCTAATCTCTACAATATGACATATCGGTTAGCTTTATATGAAACTTATCAACCGAGTTAACAGTAATATGTTGTTTTTTTTCTTAAATACGGACCTGAAAATTTTGTTTCATAATTTCAAAGTATTTTTATATCCTAATATAACGGCTTACCACATAAATGGGATTTTTGAGACGCTCTGCTGCCATGCTATCCATTATCAAAATATTCTGTTTGAAGGTTTCAGTTTTAGAAATTTATGTTGTGGACTAAAAGCTCTAGAGACTTTGGTCTCTAGCTATTATATTATTTATTATATCTCAATATAACCAACCTATCTAGAAATAGTAAACAGTTGCTTTATTTTGTTGTTATTATGATGCTTCGTTCTTCGTTGGGAATTTACAGCTTGATATTTAGTTGGCAGTTTAAATTGATTAGATGTGGTATTATTTCATTTCAAATATGTTTTATGAGGCGTACAAGTTCTTCTTGCGTGTTCAGGTTAGTTCAGGTTAGTTCAGGGGGTCTCTTAAAGTTTCTCTTTTAGAAAACTCCTCACAAAATTTGTTGAAAAAGTGCATTCAAAGTAATAGTTTCCATTTTGAACTTTTTTTATAACTGTTTTTGTTAACCTTTTTATTTATTGTTTAATTTAGATTTAGTTGTGGCATAGGTGGGCAATTCAAACGCAAACAAATAGGCTCTTGAAAACAAAACAAATCACATTTGCCTTCATTTTCGGTATCGTCGGAGGAGAGGCAAATGTAAAACCAGGAGTTACTTCACATTACAGTCAATAAACCATAATCAATTGTCTGCCCTCAAGAAAAAAAATAAACAAAATTAGCGAACAAAATGGCGGATGTAAAGTGTTAAAAAACAAACAAAAAATCACTTTTACTTTTATAGTAGGGTTTCTGGGTGGAGAGAAAAATTTAAAACCAGTACTTTAATTACAGTTAGTAAACCAGGATCAATCACACGATAAGCACTAAAATCAAACACAAAATTTGTGAACAAACTGGCGGATGCAGTTCTTCTAGTAACAATTATATTGTTAACACGCTGGTGGGCAATTTAAGCACAAAACAAATAGAAATTTAAAAACAAAAAAATCCCTTTTACTTTCATCCTTATTGGCTTTGTGGGAGGAGAGGAAAATGTAAACGAGTACTTTACATTACCGTTAATAAACCATCAATAAAATGCCTGCAAGCATAAAAAAAAAGTTGTGAATAAAGTGGCGGATTCAATTATTACTATTCTCAGTCATTTTGTTTTGATATTATTAACATATTGTTACGATTCGCAGCAACGCCGCATGGGAGGCGGGGCAACGCATGGGAGGCGTGGCCCCGCCTCCCATGGGGAGGCGCCCATGGGAGGCACAAGCGTTCCACTTTTTTGATGAAAAATAGCCAATGACCAAACAGCTACGCGTACCAGTGGCACGCGACAGTAAAAAAGTTTTTTTTTCAAGCGGACTAAAAGTACGTCATTTGTTTTCTCCATAGGCACACCTAAAGTGGGGTTTCTAATCCTGAGAGCAAAAAAAGCATCAAAAAAGTCCTAGGCAGTAAAAGTAAAGTCAAAAGTCACCGTTACTGTCATGGTGGCGCATATATAAACGATTTTCATTCACCAAAATTATTTGAACACTAGGTGACACCAGATAGATCGATCTGACTGTATTGCCATCTGTACATTGTTATTGAAAAAACAAAGGATAGGAATACTCTCAGAGAGCTCGAGAGCACCACCCGAAACCGTTATTAGTCGAAATCGCATAGATTCTCGAATTCTGAGTTCGTCTGTTAAATGTCATGTGCACCATATTTATGCGTCATCATATTTATCTGTCAATGTCATTTTTATTAATTTAGTATTGATAATAATGCTACAAATTCTTAGTTTACCATAATTTACCTAAACCACCTAAACAATTGGTTAAGATTTAATACCATTGAACCTAAATTATTGAACATTGAAAACCACCGTTCTAACACATTCTATTTATTTTACAAATAATATATACTACTAACTGGGTAAGTACCTAGACCCGCTTAAAGAGGATGAGAGAAAATTGCAAAACTGAATCACTCTGAAATAGACTTCTTATCGCCCAGTTGCCTCGCTTCGCTTCGGCCGTTAATCTCTGGTCTCAGCACGAAAAGACCCACTTTTACTCCTTGTGACATAACCTACTATTGTATCGCAAAACTTCAAAACTTGAGTTTTCCATTGCTATAGCAGCAAGGGTTATTAACTGGGAGTCCGATGATTAATAAAAGACAAACTTTTCAAGTATTCTTTCATATCACGGCATTAAATTTTACCGACCAAAAACAAGTCGTACGATAAAAAAACAGACATACACAACTTAGACAAGAAAAAATAGGGTACATTTACATTTGTATGTAGCTTACTCTCCTTTGCACCGACGCGGAAGCGAGCGTAAATTTAAGTTTTGTTTTGAATGTGAAAAATCAAATGAAAGATGTCAGTTGTCAAAGTTGATGCAAATGAGGCTAAAAGTGTTAACCAAGGTCATTTTCGTTTCGCACCGGTTCTGGTTCTGGTTGACATAAAAATGACAGACTAGCTAATTTTCAAGCAATCAGCTTTGGTAAAAAATCAGCTGGTCTGGCATTTTTATGTCAACCAGAACCAGAACCCTTGTGAAACGAAAATGACTCAAGTATTTTTCCCAATTTTTTTCCGCCCGTAATTTTGATTTATAAATGTTAACTTGCCACTCTGACAGTTTAACGAGGTAAAATGAATAAATCCAAGAAATTTTCAGGTTTTTTGAATCCGCAAGCCAAGCAAATGGTGGTAAATTCCAAATTGCCACGAAGTGGAAATTCGCCTAGCAGTTCGATCCAGGAAACAGTATCGAAGGCACTGGGAATTAGCTTAAGGAGTGTACAGAGAGTAGTACATGAAAACAAATATAAAGTTGTACCGAAGAAAACAAAAAAATGCAAACGAAGAAAGCTGAAGACTGCAGATTTGCCGGAAATAGTAAAAATAAATGTTCAAAATGTTATTTACGATTTATATAGAACAAAGGCGAATATAACTCTACCAGTTTTAAGGAACACTTTAACACAGCGAGGTGTTTTAGAAATCGGACTTGATACATAATCAAAATTAATACGTCAGCTAGGTTTTCGTTATAACAAAAATTGTAACAGAAGATTTGTATGTGAAATACCACAAATAGTGAGTTAACGCAGCCACTTTTTGAAGAAGTACTTGGAAAATTGCAGATCAAAATTAAGAAATGTAGTATTTTTAGACGAAACTTGGGTATTTTCAAATGGGAGTGGTGTAAAATCTTGGCAAGACCAGTCTGTGAAAAGCTTCAAAAGGAAAAAGGG